>NC_069429.1:28414930-28481428 GCF_026875155.1 Cherax quadricarinatus
CGCACTCCCCTCAGCCCTTTCTGTTAGTTCTTGTGCTCTTTCCCCTTTTCACCATGCACACCCCCTGTTACCCTTAACCTTTACTCATCCTCTCCCTTTTGCCCCCTGTGCCCCGTTCCCTTCCTGCCTGCGGGCTGTTAGTCCTTGGGCCCTTTTAGGCTTCTTTTTTTAAAAAATAATAATAAAAGCACAAAAGAAAGGGGATAATACAAAAATATTGATGTAGCGTGGATTTTGTCCCACTTGAAAACAATGGTACATTGGCTGTGTTGAAAACCCCTAATGGTTTGAAAATGTTTTTTTGTAATTTAATTATTACTTTTTTTTTAAAATTTTTATTTTTTTTATTTGCGATAAAGCTAAATCTAAATGTTTTGCTTTATATTGTTTTTTGATGTAGTTTTCTTTTTTTAGGTGGATGTAAACTTTATGTGTCGTTAAGTTTGTTGTCTAAATACTTTTAATTTATCGTGTTTGCTGTTATATTGCCGGCTTTTTTTGGGAGGACAGCAACCCCGGAGCTTCAGTGTCGAGGGGGGTTTGTCCTCACCTGTTTAAAGTATTCAGTCTGCTTTTGACTGTTTGGGGGTTTGGACAGATTGTTGTTCATTATTTTTTTTAGTTTGTAAAAACTCTGTTCACAAAACCTTGTATAGTTTTAGTGATTTTTGACTTTTACTGAGGTTGTGTGTCTCAAGACACTCTTGAGTATCTCAGGTCCTTAGCTTAGCTTTGCCTAATTTGTATGGTTTGGTATAATCACAGTCGGGGTTTTTTCCCTTGCTGAACTTAGATTCTGTAGTAGGGGGTTTTTGAAACTTTTGTGGAGGATCGTGAGGGGTCCTGCTTTGTGTGTTATTTATCTCCTTGATCCTGATTGTGTGCAGTCGTTGTTATAGGCTTTTGGGGGTTAGCTTCTTTCTTTTTCAGCAGATGTTCTGGTTCCCAGTCAGTCAAGAAGTTAGTTTGAGGACTTTGTCGTCACTTGTTTAAGTTAGTCGAGTCTTGGCAAGCGAATACTTGAGCCTTACCCATCACATTACATTACATTTTGTAATATCTTTAAATTTTAAATGTCCAGACGGTATTTAAAGAATTAAAAATGTGATATGTGCTTTTCAAAAAAAATAATATGAACTCGAGAGAAGTGATTTATTTTGATTACTGTGTTTAAATTTTAATTTTTTTTAATTTGATAATATACCTCTGCTTAAAAAATTTATTAAAATTTTTTAATTTCTCAAAGTTAGTGCTACATTTGTAACCCTGAAGCACATTGAAACTATGAATTTAAATGGATATTGGACAAGGATACTGGCTATTGTTACGAAAAACCCAGTAAAAGGTGGTGCTAAAAGGGCAGTCTTTCTAGTTTTCACTGGGATCCTAAGCTTTTAGAATCGCTTTTTTAACAAATGGGGGCCTGCCCGGGAGGTCTTGACCCCAAGGTGTTGGAGAAATTGTCCAGTTTGAATACTGTGAATCTTTGATCAAACACTTTGAGTATTTCCTAATCTGAAGATTTTGAGTTTAGTTTGTAAACATCCCAGGGGATGATGTCCTGATGAGTCTCTTGCCAAAGGAGATGGAAATATGTTTTTGAGTTCTAGCTCTAAGAAAACCCAACACAAAAATTTCTTTAGGAATATTTCCCCATATCACTCTCTCCAGTCACTTATTTCGTGATGTATGCCAAGTGAAAAAATTTGATACTCTGACTTTGTTGATTAAGTACATTAAAATTTCAGAGTGTTGGAATAGCAAAATATTGGTGTGGAAATAACGGAATTACACCGCAGAAACGTAGAGTGTAATTAAAGTATATTGTTTCCCTGCTCATAAGAGATGTTGATTTGATTCAGTTTCAGAAACCCTAGTGTCACAATTAGGAAGTTGACTCTATTTGATTACTTAAAAGGGAAAAAGAGCAACTGGGGCAAAAGTGTCGGGCCCTAGTGAACCTCCGCCACGCCTTTCCCTCCAAACTGTTAGCTTGACGCCCCAGTACTAGTACGTGTAGTCCCCCTGTATCTATTATCCTAGACCGATTAGACTCTCTAAGTGGCGGAGAAGTGTCCGCCCTTGGGTCAGTCCAGGACATGTTAATTTCCTTACCCCTCTTTACCCACGGTCCATCTCTCGGGAAAACAGTTTGAGGGGGTTTTGAAGCCTCATTCTGTTGCAGACTGCACAAATGAGGCAAAAGGGGAAAATTAAACGAAGAAGTTTCCCAAAGAAAAAAGTTCGTCTGGGAGACAACGATGTAGACACAGGAACTTTAATGTGCAGAAAAGCTGCTCATGGTTCCAAAATTTTTTTTTTTTAAAAGTGACTTAGACACTTTTTTGAAGTGTTTGGAACCGGGCTGTGCTATGAAGGGCCCCGTAAGCAGGGCAACTTGTTGCTACGCTTTGACGGGAAGGCTAAAACCCTGTACCAGCTTTTGCCATTTCCAAGTACTTAGTTTGGCTGTCAAACAAACAATTTAAGAGTAAATTGTTATGTAAGTTATCAAAGAGCTTTTTCGTTTTTAAAGTGCAAGATCAAACTTGTGTAGAGTTTGCGCGTGAGAAAAAAAGTTGCTTTCAGAGGTGGTGTAGGTTGAAAAGTGAAAACAACTATGACAGCCTTTTTCGTTTTTACTACTGATTTAAAATGTATGTCTGCTGACATCAAGAAATTGATCGATCTACTACTCGGATATTCTGGAAAACTGCAGCATTAGCAGAAAATTTACGAGATTTCTCACAAACTTGTAAGTACTAAAACACGAGAAAAAAAGGTAATAAAAATTGTCCTAGAAGTTGACAACCTAAATCAGTGCTCTTTGCCCCGGGTGTACCTGTCTGTAACTTCTCGTACCTTTCCCAGGAAAACTCACAATCCTAAATCTGCTCTGTGGTAGACGAAATCTGATACGGAAGAAGAAAGTTAAATGTCCCTATTGTAACAGAAAAGGACTACTAGAGAGTATTACAAAAGTTAGAAAGAGAAAAGAAACAGTCTGGGTGGGCCCCCCACTCATTCGTATCCTCTTCCGGCAAAAAAAGGCCCCAAAATCCTAGCAATTCCTCTTATCCTACTGTTTTAGATAATGTTTCTAGGATGATGATAGGAGAAAGTGTATCTGATGAAAGATTCGTTCACGGGGATCCTTATTTTTCAAAGGAAAATAGGATTTGACGAATCACATTAATGAGATTTTTACTTTCGGGAACCTGCATTTCCCAGTTTTAAGAGAAGATGTATGCCATAACTATGTACCTATTGTAAGAAAGATGTATTGTTAGAACTATGGAGGGGTTTATAAAAGTCCTTTGCACAAAGTTTATATTGAAACAAGTTATTATAGGGTTTATTTCAGTGGGTTATCAGGGGGTGTATTTCCATCGGTAGTGGTTTGTTGATGGGGAACGTACCCTTCATGTGGTATAGAAAAAGAACCACTTGTGATTGAAAACAACACTGTGAATTTATGCCTTTGGTTTTAAAAGAAAAAACCTATTTTATTTCCTTCAGGCAATTACGGCTTTCAAGTCAACCCCCCACCCTGTTCTGTTGGTTAGTGGAGCAATGATTTGGGGTTGAATATGTTGTTCAGTGTTTCTGGCCCGGGTCTTTAAAACACTGACTCCCCCCGGTTAAAACCAGTCAGGACACAATGACTTTTAAATTTTAACCATGATGATTTTAATTCAAGGATCAATTTTTTGATCAGTCACGGGAAAGACTGAGGTTATAGCAGTTACTGAGTGAATAAAGGTTTCCGATAATTGTTACTTTTATAGTAACGTGCTGTGGAGAAAAAATACATGTAGTTTGCTGATAGTGTTTTCCAAAACACTCTATCTAGTGTGTTCCCAGTTACATTTCGTGAACAAGCCATTTTTTTTTGCTCACTTTGTCCCTAGGAGGACTTTGGGTGTCAAAAAAGCACTCGGTAAATGGCAAAACATTTTACTTGGCCAAAATGAAGGGAAACAGTAGTGATCATGTGCGACGTTCCCCACTGTGTAAGTGCAGGCAAGCAGGACCCCTCCACCTGCACCTCTCTTTCCTATCCCCGTGCAGGGGTTGAACCATTCTCAGTTTATTATTTTTTGTGTTGGTCCTTTGCCTAAAAGAAAATGGAAACCAATATTTATTTACTATTATGGCCCTGCAATCGCTATCCGAAGTATTCCTATGAGAAAATTTTGCTCTGCTATTGTGAGACCCCTGAGAAATTTTCTCCCGGTTGGATTCCCACGAGAGTACAATCAGACGGGTTTAAACTTCACTTCTAGATCTTTCGAGAAGCATTATCCCACCTAGGAAAAAGTCTGTACTTTCAACCGTTATCATCCATTTCAAAAAGGTGCTCTAGAGGTTTTATCGCACTGAAACCCATGATGAGAGCTTATTGTGAACTTTTTCTAGAGATGGATGGGGGAAACCCTTTTTTTGTTCGTTTTGAGAGAAAGGAAAAAGAAAGTCTGGATTTGTCCGTTTGAATTAAAATTTTTTCGGCCCCAAAGTGCGTGGTTTTTTTTCCGAAAAAGTTTTAAAAAGCGTGTGGACAGGAAAATCAAATCCATCATTGAGTACTTCACCTTCTTAATGCAGAAACTTTTGCAGCCCTAGAGAGCAAACTTCGAAAAAATAGTTTCAGCCCAGCTGAATGAAGCAACATTATGCAAGCGTGCTGCCCTTCGTTTTTTAAAGGGGAGATAAGTGATGGCTGGGAAAATTTGTCCCGGGCTGCTCTAAAGCCAGGTATGTGGTCCCGGAAGTAGTGAAAAGGGGTTAGTTTCCTGGGAAAAAGAAAACTAATCTGTGTACCCTGTTAACAGCTTAAAACATATACGCAGTCCCCTACCTACTATTTTTTTCTTCCCAGGAAGAGGGAAAAAAACGTCAGTCTACCCGACATTCTAGAGGTATAAAGTTTGTTTAGAAAATTCAGTGACTTACAATCCTAGACGATTTTCTTAGTACTTTGGAATTTTATAAAGTGGTGATATTAAAAAAATGATTTTGCATTTCCCCGAATTGTTCGGTGATGTTCCTAAACGTTGCACTCTGGGTGTAATGCGTTGAGTACAGGGAGATCCCCCCCTTAAACATCACCATATAGGTGAGTCCAACAAAAACATAAAGCATTGAAAGAAGAGGTTTATTTTTGTTGTCTCCGACTTATTAGCGCAAATAAAGTCCTGGCACTCCCCCGTATTTAGTGCCTAAAACCCGATGGTGTTTTTGGATGGCACTGATTCAGGAAAAAGAATCTGTCACCCCTTTCCTGATGGTTATCTCTACCTCGCATTGAGACCTTATTGACGGTGTCAGGAGCCCCGTTTGTCAGCCGTTTAGATTCTTCGAGGGTATTTCAAGTCCGCTTATGAACGTGCTCAAGAAAAAATCTGCTTTTTTGTTCAGGATGGTTGTTTAACACTTTTCACCCCCCTTGGGCCTATGTTAAAGCGGGGTTTTTCATTTCCCAAGTTTAACTTGCCCCACAACTTTAAAAGGAAGGAGTAGAAGTTACCCTTTACGACTTGTGGGTGTAAGTGGGGCGCCTTCCGGGAGCATTGTTTGGAGATGGCCACTTCAACTTCACTGTCAACTTAGCCAAATGTAGTTTTGGTCAAACCAAAATGATATCTAGGCTTTTGTATCGGCCCAGGTGAGGTTGCTCCTATTGAGGCTAAGGTTCGTGCAATTTCTGAATTTCCCCGTGCCAAGGATAGGAAGGGGAGTAAGAGTTCCTGGGTTTTGCAGATTTTATGCAGGTTCTGTCCAAAATTTTTCGATTCAGCTCCTTCCAAGTTACTGTAGCAAATTCAGTTCACCCGGACTAGGATTGTACGACTCGTTTAAAAGGTTTTTAAAGGGTTGCTATCCTTGCTCTTTTGTTGAAAAGTCCTAATTTAATCTTCCCCCCTTTTTCATTAGATGCGAGTGGTTTGCAGTGGGTGCTGTGACCCAACAGTCAACATCCCTGACTTCTCCATCCTTTAAAGTTTTCATTATCTAGCTTAAAAACCCAGAAAAAAAATTTGCTCTAGCTCTTGTGGCTCCTTTGAAAATTTTGCGTGATTTGGGATTACCCATTTAAAATTAAAGAAAAATTTTTCCAAAACCTTTTGTTTTCTTGCCATGTCAAATTCAGTAAAAATAACTTAATCCCCCCAGCCATATTAATTGGTATACTCTGCAATTTTATTTTATTACACGTATTGTTGTGTATGGGGGAGATAAGTTGGTGTTGGTGGGTAGTGTGGTGTGGGCGAGTTTCTGCGTGGGCGCAAATGTCCGCCCCAGACCCCCCCCCCCCTCCCCTACACACCTTAAGCTGTTTCATATCGTGTTTATGCCTGCATTCCCCCACCCCTACTTAAGAGTGGAATGCGGGCTCCTTATTATGATCGGCTCAAAGTGCCTTTTCATCTTCGCTATTGTCTCTGATGATGTAATAACCACGAGTATGCAGAATCGAAATGTGTACTGCCCTAGTTAGGGGCATATACTGTGAAAAAGACACTGGAAAGAAAGTGCTTGGCACAAAGATGATTAATTTTTTATTTTAGTAAGTTAAAAGTAAACCCGGTAATCAGTAAAATGTGAAAAGACTTAATGAACTCCTAGTGCGACGTTGTCGTGTTGGGGGGGGGTTGCAACCCCCGAATGGGTTTCAAGATTATTTTTATAATAAAATTTTTCTTTTTCATTTAATTTTTTTTTGCTTTTTAATTTGGTTGCAAATCGTAAAAATGTTGCTTTTTTTGTTATTTGATGTTTCCTTTGTTTAAATGGATGTAAATTTGTGCTGAAGTTTGATTGTCTAACTACTGTAATTTCGCTGTTTTTGTTTTTTGCCGGCTTTGTTGGGCGCGACAGCAAACCCCCGGAGCTATCCCGTGTCGAGGGGGGGTGTCCTCCCCTGCCTAAGTATTTGTTGCTCTAGATCGCTTGGTGGTTTGGGGCAGATTGTGTCATTTTCTTTTTGTTCTGTGAAAATTGTTCCAGAACCTTTTATGACTTGTGATTTTTTTTGGGTTTTACGAGGTTTTGTGTCTCTAGACACTTTGAGTATCTCAGGCCCGCTATGCTTATGCCCAATTTGTATGGATCGTGTATAATCACGTCGGGTTTTTCCTTGCTGAACTTAGATTCAGTTATGGGAGTTTTGTAACTTTTGTGGGGTCTGTGATGGTCCCCCTTTGTGTTGTTATATTTCCCTTTATCCCGATTGTGTCGCAGTCGCTTTTATTGGCTATTGGGCTTGCATTTTTCATTTTTCAAGCAACTGTTTGGTTGCCAGTCGGTCAAGAATTAGTTTGAGGCTTTTCGTCACTTGTTTAAGTTAGCGAGTCTTGGCATAGTGAACTATTGAGCACTTTCACCATACACACTTCTTTTACATATTTGTATATTTATTAAATGTTTTTTGTACAGCGGTACTTAAAAAATTTTAAATGTGATTGTGCTTTATCCCAATATATTGAACTCGAGAGAAGTGATTTATTTTATTACTGTGATTTAAATTTAATTTAATTTGTAATATACCTCTAGACTTTATAAATTTATTAAATTTTAATTTCTTAGTTTTGTAGCCTTCCAGTTGATCCGGGAAACACTATTGAAACTATGAATTTTAATGGATATTGGACAAGGTAGGTATTTTTCGAAAAACCAGTAACAGGCTGGATGTTTGAAGGGCAGTTTCTTTCTAGATTCATGGAGATTCTAAGCTTTTTGAATCGGTTTTTTGACAGGGAGTACATGGAGCATGGATGGCCGGCCCCTAGGGCCCTGCAGAACTTCATGATGAATGAGAGTAATATTTTGACACAAAAAAGTGTTGTTACCCCATTTTTCGTTAGAGTGACGTTACCGAGGGTCCCCTGTAATTTTTTTTATACATAGGGCCCCCCCTTTTCAGAATTTTGCCTTATGGGATTCCCCTAATAAAGTGGACTCCCGACTTTCAAAATTAATCGTTCCGAGAGCACATTGTAAGATAAAATTTCGTTAAAGGGAAATTAAATTTTCCCTTGAGAAATAATGGAAATCAAAATTAAACCATTCAAGACACCCCAAAAGTATGAAAAAAAAAAAATTTTTCCAATAAAAAAAAACATTATCCCACACCAAAAAGGGTTTCATCACAATTATAGTACATGTATAGTGTATAAAACGAAGAATAAAAGAAACCTTTATTGAAGATGTAGTGATGAGTGATGAGACACTGACCGGGAGTCCTTTTCCTCCTGAGTAATGTAGGTCCCGTTTGCCATTTTCTTCCGAACAGGCCTTATCACACTGGATGCCTTTATTTTAAGTTCTAAAAAACTATCTTTTTCTGGCCCTTTAAAATTACCCAATATGAGCACTAGTTCCCGGATTTTTCCCGTTCACCTGGGTGTTTGTCGATTGGTGTGGGTCGACCTGGAAGACAAAATTAAGGACCCCCAATGGTAAAAAGTTAGAAGTCCTCGATGACACATGTCTTTTTTGGGTTATCTGGGGGCTAACCCCCTGGGTTTTAATTTTTTCTCAGTATTTAAAAAACCCCAACCTTCGAGTAGTAAGCTGACCATGGTTTTCAGCAGCTAACGGGTGCGTAGCAGCTGCCCCGGTGCAGCAGCAGTGACCTTGGGGCAGGAGGGGCCGTTTGGGAGCGCAGCTGACCGTGGTGCAGAGTAGTGACCATGTTGCAGCAGAGCTGACCTGGTGCAGCAGAGCTGACCATGGTGCAGCAGCAGTGTGTGGTGCAGCGCGTGATGGTGCTCGCAGCAGAAAACTGCCATTGTACAGCAGCAGGCAGCAGGCCCTGGTGCAGCAGCAGCTGACATGGTGCAGTAGCGCTGACCAGGGGTTTTCAGCAGCAGTGACCATGGTGCAGCAGCAGCTGACCATGGTTTAGCAGCAAGAACTGACATGGTGTAAACAAAGGAAAGGCCCGGGGGGACCCGTGGTGCGCAGCGCTGATCGTGGGGGCAGTGATGGTGCTACAGCAGCAGCAGCAGCAGCTGACCGTGGTATGAATGATGTAAGTAGAGTTTTTCAACGTATGTCGGGGTCAAATTTTTATGATGACAAGCATCGTAAGTCAGTTTTAATGTAGGTTGAGGACATCATAAGTCGGGGGTCCACTGTACATACATTTCAAATTATGATCAAAACTTGCAATACGGCTTCCCCCAATTAACTCTAATACAGTCATCCTGCACCACCTGTAAGCTCCATGTAACTCAAAGTGGGTAAAATCACCAATGCATAAATATCAACGACCTGGCAAAGTTTACAAGAGTGTAATTTCATAAATTTTTTAGCAAATTTCGTACTTTTTGTTTTATTACATTCAGAAAAAGATTCTCTACCATTTCATACCCCTCATAGAAGGTTCCTTGATGTTGGTGAGGGGCTCTTGATTTAGGGAATTGGATCTGTGCTCCAGTTCCCCGAATTAAGCCTGAATGCCTTTCACATCCCCCCCAGGCACTGTGTAATCCTATGGGTTTAGCGCTTCCCCTTGATTATAATAGTAATATTTTTTTTTTAAATTCTTAGACTATGAAGAAATTTTAGATTATGGGTGTGGAGCCTGAAAGGGTTAAAATGGTCAGAGAGTAGGATGACTATATGATAATTATCATTCATAAGCTATGTTACTGAACATGGAATAAAAGATACAGAATGAGTTACAAATTATAAGATGTACTTCTGGAGAGAGTTTCAGGGGTCAATTCCCAGTCTGAGACCAGACCTCCTGGTGGATCAGGGTTTGATCAACCAAGCTGTTACTACTGGCCACACAACTGATGAACAAACCACAGTTCGGCTGATCAAGAACTTACTTAAGGTGTTTGTCCAGCACCTTCTTAACCCTTTCACTGTCAGTCCCATAATATTATGGCTTGCAAGCCAGTGTCAGTCCCATAATATTATGACTTGCAAGCGAGTATCAGTCCCATAATATTATAACTTGCAATCTCTTCAAGGGGGGCTCCTTGGCGTGGTGAAAAGGCTCTTGGTCTGAGGAATTAGACCTGTCGGTCTACTTCCTCAGACCGAACCTAATTACCCCCCAATCCCCCATTCCCTATCCCATCCTCCCCATCCTCCCCATCCTCCCCTTTTTCCTTTCCTCCTCCTCCTCCCCACCCCTCCCTTTTCCCCTTCCTTTTTTTTTTTTTTTTTTCCACAGGCACGCTAGTTCCTAGGTAGGGGAAAGGGTACCGGGGTCCATCCCATTCCGTTGAGGTTCTTGGCAGTGGCGTAGTTTGCCATGGAATCTGGATTGCCTGGGGATGTCCTGGTATACAAGTATTGTCTAAGCGTGTCAGCGTGCCTCGTTGTGCTCCGGGTTTTCTCGTGTTTTCACGGTCGCTCTTACGTGATAGAACTTTAATTTGTGTCATCAATCCTATACGATACATCCCTCTAACGCCTGGAACCAGTCTTGGGCGGAAAACATTATATACTGAGTAAAAAAAGGAGAATTAGTGTGCACTACCTAGCAGAGTTTACTGCCAGATGGGAATCAGGCCTGTGTCCCGTGTGAAAAAAATAATAATAATTGAACTTTTCATGTCAGAGGAAAGAAAGTCTCCCTGATAACGTTAAGTATACATAGTGTATAGTGTATACTACAGTGGCTCCCTAGTATATTGATGATAAAGGCTAAAGTGTCATTTGAAAACAGGTGAATTTGTAAATGAAGTGATAAGCCTATAGAGGCAGGTGCCAGAAGTCGCCAGAAACTTACCACAGGTCAGCTGTTTTTAATAATCTTCCTGGCTTGCTAGTGTACTCGCATATAGTCTAGTGATACCAGTGAATAGCAGAATACAGTGTTGTAGTAGCAACTAACCAGTATTATAATGGTACTTAGTAGAGTGGAGTGACTTTCATTAGTTTCTTTTTTCTTGAAATACCAGACGTATACTGTGAATTTCATATAACCTGTAGTTACCAGCGGTCGCAATATACACAACGAGAAGCAATTATTACTACAGAAAAAGCATCCTTCCTCCAAAATTTCCACAAGTGAACTATAGTGATAATATAGTATTTATTGTGGTGGAGACGGGAAAAAAATAGAAAAGCTAGATGCAGCGATTGATAAACAAGGGTTGAGGTCGACCGTTCGTCATTGTAGGAGTTGCCAGCAGTCACTGGTTTCTTCAACACGCAAGTTATACTTTTGTATCAATCAAATCACATATTATTCGGGTAGATAATTTCCAGTAGATCCTTCATGTGTTAGCTCAAATCACTGACCAGTATGTTTTAAATAAGTGACCCACTGATCAGATCAGATCGACTGGTCCGAACCCTTGACTGGTCCGAACCCTTGACTGGTCCGAACCCTTGGCTGGTCTGAACCCTTTACTGGTCCGAACCCTTGACTGGTTTCAAACGGTTTCGTTGGACAATAAAGCAGGGAGCATTCACCAAATTCAACTTCAATAACAAAAACATAAAGTGGGACCAAGTAAACCAAGTCCTAACCGATATAAGCTGGGAAGATATACTAAGCAACACAGACCCAAACTTATGCCTAGAACAGATTAACTTGGTGGCACTCGATGTATGCACAAGGCTTATTCCTCTAAGAAAAAGGAGGAGTAGATGTAAAATAGAAAGAGACAGGCGCTCCCTTTACAGGCGACGGAAAAGAATAACAGAGCGGCTGAAACAGGTCAATATATCTGAAATGCGCAGGGAGACATTGGGTCAGAGAAAATAGCAAGCATCGAACTTAAGCTAAAAGAATCCTTTAGGAGTCAGGAATCGCGGGAAGAACTAAAAGCTATAAATGAAATCGAAAGAAACCCAAAGTATTTCTTCTCCTATGCGAAATCAAAATCGAGAACAACGCCCAGTATTGGGCCCCCTACTTAAAACAAGATGGGTCCTACACAGATGACAGCAAGGAAATGAGTGAGCTACTCAAGTCCCAATATGACTCAGTTTTTAGCAAGCCGCTAACCAGACTGAGAGTCGAAGATCAAAATGAATTTTTTATGAGAGAGCCACAAAATTTGATTAACACAAGCCTATCCGATGTTATCTTGACGCCAAATGACTTCGAACAGGCGATAAATGACATGCCCATGCACTCTGCCCCAGGGCCAGACTCATGGAACTCTGTGTTCATCAAGAACTGCAAGAAGCCCCTATCACGAGCCTTTTCCATCCTATGGAGAGGGAGCATGGACACGGGGGTCGTCCCTCAGTTACTAAAAACAACAGACATAGCCCCACTCCACAAAGGGGGCAGTAAAGCAACAGCAAAGAACTACAGACCAATAGCACTAACATCCCATATCATAAAAATCTTTGAAAGGGTCCTAAGAAGCAATATCACACCCATCTTGAAACCCATCAGTTACACAACCCAGGGCAACATGGGTTTAGAACAGGTCGCTCCTGTCTGTCTCAACTACTGGATCACTACGACAAGGTCCTAAATGCACTAGAAGACAAAAAGAATGCAGATGTAATATATACAGACTTTGCAAAAGCCTTCGACAAGTGTGACCATGGCGTAATAGTGCACAAAATGCGCACTAAAGGAATAACAGGAAAAGTCGGTCGATGGATCTATAATTTCCTCACTAACGAACACAGAGAGTAGTCGTCAACAGAGTAAAGTCCGAGGCAGCTATGGTGAAAAGCTCTGTTCCACAAGGCACAGTACTAGCTCCCATCTTGTTCCTCATCCTCATATCCGACATAGACAAGGATGTCAGCCACAGCACCGTGTCTTCCTTTGCAGATGACACCCGAATCTGCATGACAGTGTCTTCCATTGCAGACACTGCAAGGCTCCAGGCGGACATCAACCAAATCTTTCAGTGGGCTGCAGAAAACAATATGAAGTTCAACGATGAGAAATTTCAATTACTCAGATATGGTAAACATGAGGAAATTAAATCTTCATCAGAGTACAAAACAAATTCTGGCCACAAAATAGAGCGAAACACCAACATCAAAGACCTGGGAGTGATTATGTCGGAGGATCTCACCTTCAAGGACCATAACATTGTATCAATCGCATCTGCTAGAAAAATGACAGGATGGATAATGAGAACCTTCAAAACTAGGGAGGCCAAGCCCATGATGACACTCTTCAGGTCACTTGTTCTATCTAGGCTGGAATATTGCTGCACTCTAACAGCACCTTTCAAGGCAGGTGAAATTGCCGACCTAGAAAATGTACAGAGAACTTTCACGGCGCGCATAACGGAGATAAAACACCTCAATTACTGGGAGTGCTTGAGGTTTCTAATCTGTATTCCCTGGAATGCAGGAGGGAGAGATACATGATTATATACACCTGGAAAATCTAGAGGGACTAGTACCGAACTTGCACACGAAAATCACTCACTACGAAAGCAAAAGACTTGGCAGACGATGCACCATCCCCCCAATGAAAAGCAGGGGTGTCACTAGCACGTTAAGAGACCATGCAATAAGTGTCAGGGGCCCGAGACTGTTCAACTGCCTCCCAGCACACATAAGGGGGATTACCAACAGACCCCTGGCAGTCTTCAAGCTGGCACTGGACAAGCACCTAAAGTCAGTTCCTGATCAGACGGGCTGTGGCTCGTACGTTGGTTTGCGTGCAGACAGCAGCAACAGCCTGGTTGATCAGGCGCTGATCCACCAGGAGGCCTGGTCACAGACCAGGCCGTGGGGGCATTGACCCCCGAAACTCTCTCCAGGTCTCCAGGTCTCCAGACTGTAAATGGATGGGGTTGTAGGCGCCCTTATAAACACAAACATTAAATATAAATCAGGAACGTGCACGGTAAGCTGTCCAATATACAAAAACAGTTAGAAACAGAAATAAAAATAGCTAGAGCTTCATTTAAGGAGGTTATTAATAGAATATTCAAGAGGTTGCTAGTAGAATTGCAGTAAATCAACCATTCAAATCATTATGAAGCTGTGTGTAGTCTGTGGTCAGTCAAACAAACGGGCTTCCACATGGGTAAATTGTCATTTTTGTGGAAATTGGTGTCACGCCCCTTGTGCAGATATCCAAGAACTAGCTACAAGCAGTGTTAAAACAGGGATGTGTTTTTGGGTATGCCCAAATGAGATAAATCTGTGTGTCATGTGGGTTCGAATCATGGATTGGGTAAAATATACTCATGTAGGCTGGAAGTACGTATATTGTGGAAAGTGTGAAAAGGTGCCACAGCCGAACCTGCCTCTCTGCTCTCTCTCTTAAGACTGACTACTCACAGTGCCCATATGTGAGGGGGTGTTTGAAATTCTGCTATGGTCAGCAGCAATATGAATACAGTCAGTGATTCACGCAGAGACGGTTGGTAGTGAGTCATCTACTGGTACACTGGTTACTGGTAACTGGTTACTAGGAACTGGTACTACTACTGAGAGCTCGGCGACGCTAACGTATGTCGTCCTGACATACAACTAATACAAACTAGAGATGGCAGGTATACGGCTTGGGCTGATTCTATACAATGTCAAAGTACACAACAATTGAACATTATAGCATACATAAGTAGAACATTGGAATGGAAGCTTACGTAACTGAAACAGTAATGCAATACAAGGTATAATATAGCACAACTCATCGAATGAAACTCAACGTTGAGATTACATTAGAAGTGATAAAAAAAAATTTGATCGATCGATCTGTATTCATGTGATCTACGGATTCTGAGGAAGGAATATATACAAAGAAAGAAGTGTTTAACAGAAAGGCAGATTCGGTGCACTCAAATCTAGACTGTTAATTCTCAGAATTCGGAGAGAACGTGAACACAAAAAAAAAATTCTTGAATACTGATAAGTTGATACTGTAATTATTCATCTATACAGGTTATTTACATTTAACTCCAACTCTGCTAGGGTGAGATTGACATATGCAGAATGGGTGTCATCTCTGGGAGGATCAAACTCTGTAGCACTGGCTAACTCATGCTGTATTTGAGGCAAATCTGAATTGGTAGTTACAAATGATACTTGAGGATTTCTCAATACCTGTCGTGTACGTAGGGAATAACGACATTCAGGTTGATCGTCTGACTGAGTATCAGAGGAAGAGAGTACAGGAATCAGGAGGATTGTCAGAGTCTGTCACATTAGTCTGGGTTGGAACATCATTATCATCACATACTAACTTCATATGATCTAAATGCGATTCTTTATACTGACCAGTACTAATTTCTCTAACCTTATACTTATTACCAGTGATATGTTCAACTACTCGATAAGGACCAACAAACTTTTGATCAAGCTTAGGCAATGCAGACGTTTTGTTAAAGTTAGTCAGCATAACTCTCGAACCTACTTTGATTTTGGATGGCTTTGCTCGAGTGTTTGCGACTCTTGTAAATTCTGCTGTTGATTTATGAAGTGTTTCACGGATTCTTCTAAAAAACACTTTGAGCTAAGCTGGTACGAGTTGCTATGAAATCATCAGGGTTGTAATTTGGTTTCGGATTAGAATATAGCAACTCATAAGGCAAACGTTTATCTACACCCTACAATGCATAATGTGGAGTGTCACCTATAGTAACATTGTAAGCAGAATTTATAGCACACTGCACATCAGGTATAACTTCATCCCAAGTTTCACTGTTGGGATTGATAGTGGCTCTCAAGACATCAAGTACTTTTTTATTGGTTCTTTATGCTAACCCATTGCTGGCAGGATGATGAGGAACAATGGTGGATTTAGAGATCTTGTACTTGCCAGGTAAGTGTTCAAAGGTGGGATTGAACTCTTGGATAGTCAAGGTCCATCTGGCTAACCTTCCAGTAGGTTGTTTGTTCTGGAATAAAGGTATCAGTGGAGCATGGTCTGTCAAGACATGAGAGTACTGATAAATAAGCTTACCTAGTACTACATCAAGTCTTTTCAAGTGTGTATCCACGTCTTTAGACATGACGATACGTCATCCAAGTACACCATAAGTGCATTACCTATGAGACCTCTAAAGATATTAGTCATGAGCCTTGAGAACGTGATAGGGGAGGATCGTAATCCAAACGCCATACGGAGGAAGTGATAATGACCTGTAGGAGTGGAGAATGCAGTTAGCTCTTGGTTGTCCTCGTGAAGAGGGACTTGCCAAAACCCTTGTAACAAATCCAGGGTTGAAAAGACTTTGTTATCTCCGATGTTACGTAAAAGATCACCCAGTACAGGAAGTGGGAAGCGATCTGGAATAGTTTTCGCATTTAACTTCCTAAAGTCAATCACTGGGCGCCAAGTACCATCCTTCTTAGGCACTAGGATCAAGGGCGCATTCCAAGGTGAATTGCTAGGTGCAATAACTCCATCATCATTTGATTGATCAATTCTTCTGCGACAGCAACTTGTGAATGAGGCATTCTGTACGCAGGTATGTAGATAGGTCTAGTACCAGGTTCAAGTGGAATACGATGGGACAATAAGTTCGTTATACCCATCTTCTCACCTGGTAAGGCAATGGCTTTACGACCGTTGGTTCAACAGAGTCAAAACTAAACGCTTTACTTCATCTGGAAGTCAGTGGGAGCTTAAGTCTTTTCCTCAATGGTGGACTGATTGATCCAACCCAGTGAAGTGGATGAGGTATCACACGGCTGAATTAGCACCCGACCCACTGGTCAGGTGACAAACTCATCCTCTACCTGACACAAGGGTAAGGATAGTGTACATAGGTACGACAAGATGGTATCTAGATCTGAGACGAAACACTGTGACCAGAAGTGTTTGTAGGAAGAAATGGCATATTACTATCTTTACAACATGGAAGGTTGGTTCAACAAAATAGACCTTTTACGTTGCAAGAATCGCTGTCAACTAGGACGTTATCACCATCTGGAACACTAGCGAAACAACCAATCAGGACACTTAGTGAGGGCAATAGCTGCGACAGAAACTCGTCTTTCTGCAGACCGGCATGTGACATCAAACAAGAGAATGGCCATTACTTGTTGCAAGTATTGTTTTCACGATACATGGCGTTCCCCTGTGAGCAGAAAGAAACGTCTACCGTAATTGGAACTAGCAGAATTTGTTGGGATAGGCTCAGCACTCAACGTAGTAGAGCGTTCCCGGGACACTTGAGGTAACTGGGACATATCTTGCAAGTCTGAGTTGCAGGACACAGAAGGAGTGCGTCAGGATCATCAGTGCTGACCGCTTGGGTCTCGTACTGGAAAATGCACTGCTGATAGGACTTAAATTGAATGTCAAAACTCACTGCGGCAGTATGGAAGATCTCTGAATCCAAAGGCTGGTAACCCCTCAAAATGGTACAATCAAGTCATCAATTTAGGCATGCATACGATAAGGTCTCGAACACAATTGCGTACAGCTTACGAATGCAAGCCAAATCAACCGTAGAAGGTCACACAGCGCCGCCAAAGTAACTTCTGGCCCCCTCGACCAACAAGGAAGGACCATGAGTGACGGTCGCTACCTTGGATCAGAAAAAGTTAGGCGAAGTCGACAGCGGACAAGCAGGTGAGAACCAGCTACTCCACTAAGGGAGGTACACATTGCAGTCAGGTTCTATGAGAAGGCCTTGTCGTAACTGCTTATCACGCTATAACAAACTTAGACCTGATTATATTGACTTGCACACCATAGTCCATGGAAACAATTGAATGGGCCCATTATGAACAGATGCTGGCACTATAAGGCTTTGGTTTGCTTTGGAAGTTTATGTGCAATACAAAAAAGGTTGGATTGTCATCAGAAGAGATTGTTTACTTTTCCCCAAAAAATCATCTAGTCAGAGACATTGTGAAGCATAAATCCTCGACAGGCATTGTCATTCTCGGACTGCTTAGGCTTAAAAAGGAATTGTGAATGGGGGCATGATGTCTCATTATCTCCTACTGTCACCATGGGACGGTTTGACTGGGGCGCTCGAATTCCCCCGATTTGGAAGAATGAATACTGCGTTCTGTTATTTTTGAGAATTGGAAGACTGAGCATGGTTCTGGTTATTTTGAGTACCACAATATATGTTTCCTCTTCAGCGGTTCTTAGCGGTTGGAACGGACTCCAGAAAGACTCCTAGAGTCTGTAGAGTTGTAGAGAGCAGCACTCCAAGATCTGTGTCATGCCATCGTATTCTATTATAAGCTACTAGTAGGGAAGGATCTCTGGGACTGGTATTTCTCATCATCAGTTCGAACGTATCCTTAGGGTAACCTACTAAGGACAACTAATTGCAATACTGGCCACGGAAACCCACAGTTGTAACAAGTCTGCTGCAAGTATGGTTAAGATTGTAATATCGAATACTACGAGTTTATAATGACTCTGTACACTGGTCCTTTGGTGATCGATGTGATGGTTGACGACCACGATTTGTCTCTGATGGCGAAAACAAGAGGGTGGAGCAGACTGAGGCATAGGTTGTGAAATTACTTTGGACTACCTTGGGTTCAGAAATTACCCTGGCGGGGCACAGAGTAACGTACATGATTTAAGGCGTGAAGTGGTTCCATCGTCTCAGTTGGAGGATTAGCCTCTTTTAAGCACATACTGAAGCAGGTCGGCATTAGCTTTCTTTGATTGCTACCAAAAGATGCTATGTTTAGCAAACGATGCTGTGGAAGGTTTATCCTTCGTCAGAGGACAAAAGCTGATGGTCCACACTGGCACAGCATTGATAAATTGATGATAAAAGTTTGCCTTAATCTAACAGCACATTGCACTCAACGATTCATTACTCTCATGGTGTCGTAGCATTCTCAAGTTCCGAAGAACGCCCCACATATGAATCAGCTCGTTTTTACTGGTACAAGGAAGGAACGAATCCAGTTCCTCATATGGTGACCACTTAGTTAGATTCCATGAAGTCTCGCATATCAAGGAGATTCAACAAGTGAACAGCAGCAAGGGGTATCACATGAAGAGCTTCTTTCGCAAGGAATGATAAGACTTCCTTCAGAAGGGAGGACCTTCAACTAGAAGCATTAGCACGAGAACCAAATGGCAGTAAAACATGCTTTCCAAGACTATGTACATGGCTTTTGAATAAAGGAATCGCATAAGGGATTCACGAGTAAAAACTATAGTAGTGTCTCAATGTCTGGGTCGGTCTGTCAGTCGCTAAGGAAACTGTGAGGACTGATGACAGGTGCAGCGTAGCTGAGACGGTCTGAGTTGTCGCACATCACTAAAGTATCACTTGACGGATGGAGAACATAATGGCAACGATAGTGGCACGAGAACAAAATCAGGCAAAAATAATTGAACAATAAAAATGATTACAAAAAATATAAAATTGAAATAAAAAGAGATGCAACTAATTCTGTAGAAGTAATAAAAAAAAATGTCCTAAAGATACCACTGCCAAGAGGAAGGCAAACTCAAGTAAAGGGACTGTTGCAAGAAAAAAAAATTACATTGAAATTACAAGAAAAATATTACTGGAGACTGAACATTAAATGCATAAAAATGAAGCTGTCTTTACTCTTGTATAAAGAAATTACTATAAAATTGTAAATCAATGTAAAAAAGTATTATAAACTAAAATTACTAATTGTATGCACGAGAGATAACTGGAAAATTTATATATTTTTCTTAAAGAATGAATAAACAAAATTAAATACTAATGCAAAGACAACAATCAGGGAAAATTAATAAAATGAAAAACAAGACTCAAAAACAATAATGAACTGAGAATAATACCTGCATAAAAATATTTCAAATAAAAGAAAACATTCACTGCCAGAAACAAGTGCAACAAAGTAATTCACTGGCAGAATAAAGTTTAAACTGGGGAGGAAAACGCCAGGTTAAATAAATAAACTAAAAACTATGAAGAACAAACGATTGACACTTTAACTCTTAATTGTAAATTAGACAAAACAAATTTACCTCGAGTAAAGGAAACACCTTTACGTTACAACAAGAAATTGAAATTACACTAAGGGAGTGAAATTTGTTCATACACAGAAATATGAACCATATGATTTAAAAATAAAACAAGAAACAAACTGGAAGTGTAAACACTTACAAGTGCCGGGTGCACACAACCACTTACAAGTGCAGCGGGGGGCACATATATAGACACACCTAAATCACGTATTCATTCATTTTAGTATTTTCATTACAAACAATTATCTTGCTGTTGACTGATACGACAAAAAATTTGCTGGCAAATATAAAGGTTACACAGTCTGCAATAAAATTAGAGGAATGGACACTGCTGGCATATGAAAAAAAAGACACCATAGAAATTAAATGGATAATTTAGTTACTGGGAATATCCACTGCATGAACATACAATGCAAATTTGAGAATACAATGCTGAAAGATACAATAAAAATGAATGAATCACTTCACACGTGTGAAATGACTGGTACTCTACACACAATAATACTTACTACGGACAGACGGTACGCTAAAATATAAAACACAAATAAAAAGATATGAGTTGAGTGATAACACTGAAATAAATATTGCAAAAATAACAAGTCAAGAACACTGAGTACACTGAAAATACAGGTCTTAGAGTACACGAGAAATTCACTATAAATGTCTCACACACGCCAAATGTCTTTAAATGCAAGGAAAATGTCTCTAAACAGAAAATTATCACTGAAGTCTGGAGTAGTAGATGGAGTAACTGGTGATCAGGGGAAGGTTGTCGAAGGTTGTCCTGCGCGGTGATGACTGACGCCTCCTACACTAACTCCGTTGTCGGAAAGAAAATGAGCTTTCTTGGTGAACATACATAACTGGCTTTATCGTTGGTTGCTCAGCTAACAATCTCTTGACCAATTTTGTGAGCCAAAAACAGTATTAGGACCCGGTACAAGGGTGCAAACAGCCACAGGTAGATGAGGTGGGTGGCTGGTGGTGGTGGTGGGAGTGTGAGTAGAGTGGCAGGTGGTGGTGGTGGGAGTGTGACTCACTCACTGGCGTGCACTCTTACCACTCACGAAGGTGGCTTGTAAGCCACTCTATGCCACAGGGATGCATCCAACTGGGAGCACAAAGCGATATATGAAACAATAACTTCAGAGGAACTTGCGTGGCTTACTTCTCTCTCTCAGCTGGGTTAGAAACTGGGTTGGCTGACTGGCTTAACCCACGAGAATGGCTGACTGGAAGACGGGACGGTGCACGGTACGACTGCACACTGCATATGAAGGAGCAGGTGGCATATGACCAGGAGACAGGATGGATGGTAGGCTGAGGCAGGCTGATGCACTTCCACTTCCCACAAGTCTGGCTTACTGACTGGCGTAATTGCCAAAATCCGGGTCAACCCCCTCGGATAAGATTGAAGACAATTAGCAAACGAACTAAGCCAGGAGGAGCTTTGAAAAACGGCTCCTGCAACAGGCCTTGCGGGCTGGAGTACACAGGCGGTGGTGTGCTGAGGGCAGGGTAAGGGCTAGCTACGGTTCATTTGACCCACCGGCTCCTACAAACAAGTATTTCTACGTCTTGACATTAACCATAAATCACGCTCCACACGTCTGCCACAATTGTCATGTGGGTGGGTTTCGAATCAGTGAGATTGGGTAAACATTTTACTCACGTAGGCTGGCGCAAGTACGTTTATTGTGTGGAATGTGTGAAAAGGCCGCCACACTGCCCGAACCTGCCTCTCTTCTCTCTCTCTTAAGACTGACTACTCACAGTGCCCATATGTGAGGGGGTGTTTGAAATTCTGCTATGGTCAGCAGAAATATGAATACAGTCAGTGATTCACGCAGAGTCGGTGGTTGGTGTATCTAACTGGTACACTGGTTTACTGGCTACACATGGTTACGACGAACTGGTACTAATACTGAGATGTGGACTAAAATCACAAGGGTCTTAAAAGAGGACAACATCAAAGCTGCTTTCATAGAAAACCTGGAAGCTTTCTACAACAGATGGGAACATAAAAAGTCTGGGCTGAATGGTTACTGCCGATGATACAGGAAATGTAGTCAGAAACTGTATGAGGCAATCGGAGATGAAGTCCTGGTAGTCAGTAAATGTAGGGGCTGATAACATCCAAATAGTGCTGTCCTGGGAGACAGTAATGGTGAAAGCTGGAGATGTGTCTGGAGACAGTATTGTGAAGCTGGAGATGCTGTCCTGGGAGACAACAGTAATGGCTGAAGTGGAGGTGCTGTCCTGGGAGACAGTAAATGGTGAAGATGGAGTTGACTTTCCTGGAGACAGTATGGTGATGTGGAGGTGCTGTCCTGGCGAGGACAGTAAATGGTGATGAAGCTTCAGATGCTGTACTGGGAGACCAGTAAATGGTGATGCTGGAGATTTTGTCCTAGATTGGAAAATTATACGCAGGCCTACCCAGGAATCACAGCCATTCACATGACATCATAGGGGACCGGAGCCATAGTAGGGAAACAAGTGTAGTCAAAGATAAGATAAAACCATTATTTGAAAAACTAGAATATGCCGCAGGAAATATGCACAAGAGGACTCCACTAGCAGTCAGTGAGGATATAGTACCAATACAACTGGTGGAGCTCCTTGTTGGTGCCTAGGCGAGGATAGAAGTAGACAGGGAAACATGCACCACACAGGAATTAAAGTCACAGAAACCAAGGCAAGCGGAAACCACCAAGCCCTGTGCACCTAACTATGCACCTTGGTATCTGCTGGCACTGGGAAATCTGCGAAGAAAAACAGATGGGGACGTGTGCAACTATGACCACCCTAGAAAATGCCAATGCCCAAAATGACACAGAAAATGCAAAACTCCCTTCATGTTATGCTTTTTACCATGATCTGTGTACCTCTTCACGTAACACGGAAAGAATTGTGCTATAATCTTAAAATTTGCCAGCATTTCATCTAAAGGGACAAAAAGATACAAAACATTCAGGCCATGGGAAAACCTGGGTAGCCACAGCCACTCCAGAGGGAGCAGGTTTTTTCAGGCCGGGAAGGAAAAAAAACTGGCAGGTACGGGCAGAAATCGCTCCACCAAAATCCAGTCATTCTGGCAGTGGCAACCTCTGTTGATGGCCCCCCCTTCAACCCGCCCACACCCACCCCCACCCCTCT
Organism: Cherax quadricarinatus; assembly: GCF_026875155.1. Classification (NCBI taxonomy): domain Eukaryota; kingdom Metazoa; phylum Arthropoda; class Malacostraca; order Decapoda; family Parastacidae; genus Cherax; species Cherax quadricarinatus. The sequence goes on from NC_069429.1 coordinate 28,437,948, forward strand.
CCACTTCCAAAATCACACAGATACAGATACTAAATTTGTTCTGGAAAAATTAATCCCCCCCCCAGTACCAACAATACACCCAGTCCGTTAACATTCCTTCTTTTGCAAACTATACAGAGTCTAAAGCCTCAAGCAACCATAAAACAATATAGTACATTTTTCAATCCGATGGACTGCACTGCAGAGTCAGAGGCAATGTCGTGCTTTCACTGTGGACCACAAAAAGGATTAATCTGGGGAAACAACGGAATATATGGATCTCAGGGAGTTACAAAGTATACAGATGTGACAGAAGTGTCACAGGACCAAAAGGGGGGGATGGGTTGGCCTGTACAATTGCAGAGTCACTTGTTTGCACAGAAATGCTAGTAATGCCTCAAATCTGATGTAGTGGAAGTTTTAGCACGTAAAGGCTCGAGAACCCAAAATCCTAGTCATTTGGTATTTGTCTAAAGCCTCCGGATGCAACCTTCCGCCACATTTCCAGAACAGCTGTTAAAAATTGACCACGGTCTGGAAAATCTTCCAGCTCCTTGAACCCCAACACTTGCTCCTGGGGGATTTCAACTTACGGACACTAAAATGGAGGAATATATGCAAATAATATCTAGTTGCATAATAAACACCAAGGAGGCAGCTCTGATGAAAACTCACACTCACACGAGCTTTTAAATCTCTGCACAAAATTCAATTTAAACCAGCAAATAATAGAGCCTACTAGACTGGAGAATACACTAACCTCATCTTCACTAACAACGATGATCGGGTAAGAAATGTCACCATATAAAAAAACAATATACTCAGATCACAACATAATTGAGGTTCAGATATGTATGCGTGGACCCCCAGACCGACATAATGAGACTAGTCACGAGGGAGCATTCACCAAATTCAACTTCAATAACAAAAACATAAAGTGGGACCAAAGGGTAAACCAAGTCCTAACCGATATAAGCTGGGAAGATATACTAAGTAACACAGACCCCAACTTATGCCTGAACAGATTAACTTCGGTGGCCACTCGATGTATGCACAAGGCTTATTCCTCTAAGAAAAAGGAGGAGTAGATGTAAAATAGAAAGAGACAGGCCTCTTTTACAGGCGATGGAAAGAATAACAGAGCGGCTAAAAGGGGTCAATATATCTGAAATGCGTAGGGAGACACGGGTCAGAGAAATAGCAAGCATCGAACTTAAGCTAAAGAATCCTTTAGGAGTCAGGAATCGCGGGAAGAACTAAAAGCCATTAATGAAATCGAAAAGAAACCCAAAGTATTTCCCTTCTCCTATCCCAAATCAAAATCGAGAACAACGTCCCAGTATTGGGCCCCTACTTAAACAAGATTGGGTCCTACACAGATACAGCAAGGAAATGAGTGAGCTACTCAAGTCCCAATGTGACTCAGTTTTTAGCAAGCTGCTAACCAGACTGAGAGTCGAAGATCAAAATAAATTTTTTATGAGAAGCCAAAAAATTTGATTAACACAAGCCATCCGTGTTATCCTGACGCCAAATGACTTCAAACAGGCGATAAAGGGACATGTCCATGCACTCTGCCCCAGGGCCAGACTCATAGAACTCTGTGTTCATCAAGAACTGCAAGAAGCCCCTATCCACGACCCTTTTCCACCCCTATGGAGAGGGACCATGGACACGGGGGTTGTCCCACAGTTACTAAAAACAACAGACATAGCCCCACTCCACAAAGGGGCATAAAGCAACAGCAAAGAATTTACAGACCAATAGCACTAACATCCCATATCAAAAAAAATCTTTGAAAGGGTCCAAGAAGCAAGATCACCACCCATCTAGAAACCCATCAGTTCAAAACCCGGGGAAAACATGGGTTTAGAACAGGTCCTCCTGTCTGTCTCAACTATTGGATCACTACGACAAGGTCCTAAATGCACTAGAAGACAAAAAGAATGCAGATGTATATATACAGACTTTGCAAAAGCCTTCGACAAGTGTGACCATGGCGTAATAGCGCACCAAAATGCGTGCTAAAGGAATAACAGGAAAAGTCGGTCGATGGATCTATAATTTCCTCACTAAAGAACACAGAGAGTAGTCGTCAACAGAGTAAAGTCCGAGGAAGCTACGGTGAAAAGCTCTGTTCCACAAGGCACAGTACTCGCTCCCCATCTTGTTCCCCATCCTCATATCCGACATAGACAAGGATGTCAGCCACAGCACCGTGTCCTTCCTTTGCAGATGACACCCGAATCTGCATGACAGTGTCTTCCATTGCAGACACTGCAAAGGGTCCAGGCGGACATCAACCCAAATCTTTCAGTGGGCTGCAGAAAAAAAATATGAAGTTCAACGATGACAAATTTCAATTACTCCCGATATGGTAAACATAAGGAAATTAAATCTTCATCAGAGTACAAAACAAATTCCTGGCCACAAATAGAGCGAAACACCAACCCTCCCAAAAACCTGGGAGGGGATCGTCGGAGGATCTCACCTTCAAGGGGCCATAACATTTTTAAACAATCGCATATGCTAGAAAAATGACAGGATTTGGGTAATGAGAACCCTTTAAAACTAGGGAGGCCAAGCCCATGATGACACTCTTCAGGTCATTGTTTCTATCTAGGCTGGAATATTACTGCACACTAACAGCACCATTCAAGGCAGGTGAAATTGCCGACCTAGAAAATGTACAGAGAACTTTCACGTCACGCATAACAGAGATAAAACACCTCAATTACTGGGAGCGCTTGAGGTTCCTAAACCTGTATTCCCTGGAACGCAGGAGGGAGAAATACATTGTTATATACACCTGGAAAATCCTAGAGGGAATAGTACCGAACTTGCACACAAAAATCACTCACTACGAAAGCAAAAGACTTGGCAGACGATGCACCATCCCCCCAATTTAAAAGCAGGGGTGTCACTAGCACGTTAAGAGACCATACAATAAGTGTCAGGGGCCCGAGACTGTTCAACTGCCTCCCAGCACACATAAGGGGGATTTCCAACAGACCCATTGCAGTCTTCAAGCTGGCACTGGACAAGCACCTAAAGTCAGTTCCTGATCAGCCGGGCTGTGGCTCGTACGTTGGTTTGCGTGCAGCCAGCAGCAACAGCCTGGTTGATCAGGCTCTGATCCACCAGGAGGCCTGGTCACAGACCGGGCCGCGGGGGCGTTTACCCCCGGAACTCTCTCCAGGTAAACTCCAGGTAATCCCTCTCCGGTATCCCGGAGGGTGGCTTTGGGTGTCTCTCGGGCGACGGGTGTATCTGTGGAAGCCATCTTTTGGATTCTGGGGGTGGTGGCCAAAGGAGGTATGCTTTGTGGCGGATTTCCGGCCGCCCTCTCTTTTGTCCACCGAGGTAGGTTGGCAGATGTTAGGTTGCTATCCCAGATTGCCGGTTTACTGGCATGATGGGTAGGGTATGGCACGGGTTCCATGCTGCATCTGCGCTACTTGCGGTGCTGAGGTCTTCTTGGGTGCGGAGGGAGATTTCTGGCCCTTTCATTCCTCCTAGGAATTATCCCTCCCCGGTCCCCCCTTTTTTTATTTTTATTTTTTTTATTTTTAAATTCTTCTTTCTTTTTTTTTCTTAAAAACAAAAAGAAAGAAGTAACCTAACCATGGCAGCCCTAGTCCATGAACCTGCTACCCCCGGGCCTCTTCTTGATATCGCACCCCGTTCTGACACCGCCTCATCTTTGGACCACTCTTCTGACACTCCTAATGCCTCTGTACCTCTTGCCGGTGCTGTTTCCTCACCCGCTTCAGGTACTGAATCCTCGACTGACTCCTTCGATTTATCTGACCTTCGCTCTCCTCTGACTATGCTTCCGGCCTCTCCCACTACAGTGCGGCAATTTTCGAATCGCCGGCCCGTTCCACGTCGGACCAACTCTGGTCCCACGCCTAAACGACAACGACAATTACCTGCTGATGATAATTCTCCACCTTCTCGTTCCTCTCAGAAAAGATCGACGCGTCCTTCACTACCTTTCCACGCTCAGTTTCAGACTGTACAGTGGACTAAATTCTTCACTTTACGACCGACTTCCTCTACTGCCTATCTTTCTGACCACAGTATTGGCAAGGCACTCCTATGCCATGTTGGTAAAGATGTTTCTTTTCATGCTCTTAAGAGCGGTACGCGCATCGTCACCGTACAGAATGCTACCCAGGCTCATGAGCTTTCTCGTCTTTCCCATATTGATACTGTTCCTGTAACTATTGAAAAGCATCATTCCCTCAATTCTTGTAGTGGTACCATCATTCTGCCCCATACCATAGTTCAACAAAATTTCCAGACATGTGGCACTGACATTCTTGAACAGCTGGAACTCCAAGATCTCTCAATCCTCACGGTAGACACTTACGTTCTTCCTGCCCGTAGGTGGAGACGATACCCTAGCAATGTGGCTCATTTAACTTTTCACAGCCGTGAACTCCCATCCTCTGTTTATGTAGCAGGACATCGGTTACAAGTTGGAAAGGTGATCCCTACACCGCAACAGTGTAGAAATTGCTGGCGATTTGGCCATCCAGCGAAATATTGCAGATTTATCGCCGAATGCCCAGTCTGTGGTGCCGATGACCATTCTAATACATCTTGCAATCGACCTCCCTCTTGTCTGAATTGTCATGAGGCTCACCCTTCGTACTCTCGCCATTGTCAAGTCTACTTAAACGAGCGGGAAATCCGTTACCTCAAAGAGGCAGAAGGTCTCCCTTATGCCATGGCAGTTTCTCATCTCCGCCTCCAAGGGAGACTACCTCGTGTTTCTTATTCCCGTGTTTCAAAACGTCCCCCCACTTCTTTGGTATCCCATCTTCTTCACCCACCTCTGTGGTTACCTCTCCCATAGTCACTCCTGTAGCTAATTCTTTTTCTGTCCTCGGCTCAGACGTCCCTACTTCAACGTCTCAGTCTGATCTTGCTTCTTCGTGTTCTCTCTCACAAGCCTCAGTAGCGACGAGATCTCGTATGACACCTCCTCCCAATCGTCCCTCTACTTCTCAAAAGTCAAAAAAAGGTCCGTTAACACCACCTACCCATCTTCTACCTCCTCATTTTCCCTTCCCTGTCTCTGTACCTGGTTCTCCCCCTCTCACTGGCCATGTTACAAGTGTAGAGGTTCACCCTCCTCCTCGTACTGTACCTTCCTCCCCTGTTCCCTTCCAGGTTTCTGCCTCTTCTGTCCCCTTCCATGCTTCTCCAGTTCCCTCCACTCTTTCGCCCCCCCCCTACCTTGGTACAGTCCATTACAGTTCCAATCTTTACTCATCCACCACCTACCATTTCCAATATTATCTCCCATACGACGTCTCTGAATTCTGATTCACTTGAAGCAATCTCTGAATATATTGCAGAGACCAAACCATCAATGGACACTGATCCACCCTCCGCTCCTTCTCTCTCCTCTACTCCATCTGCGCAACTCCTTTCCTCACAGCGCACCGTTCCTTCGCTGCTTGAACGTTTTCCACTGCCTCCGCATGTGGACTTTTCTAACCCCTCTAGTCCGTAGAAACCCTTACCTGCGGATTTCAGGTATCTTTATCATTGCCAATCATGGCCTATTTGCAGTGGAATATACGCGGCCTCTGGGGTAATTGGGGTGAGCTTCAGATATTATTCTCCCAGTTTTCCCCTGTTGGTGTTTGCTTACAGGAACCAAAATTACACTCTGCTGTTATCTCTCCCATCTCAGGCTATAATTTATTGTATTCTTCAGATCCTTTTCCTGATGGGACCTTTAATGAAAGTGCCCTTCTTCTACGCACTGATATTCTGTACCATCAGCTATTTGTTCATACTTCACTGCATTACACAGCAGCCCGTATCCACTTGCATAGGTGGTATACGCTCTGTTCTTTATATCTCTCTCCTTCTCGGGCATTATCTATTCTGGATAGTGCCTTTCTTGTTTCGTCATTACCACCAATGATTCTGTTACTTGGTGATTTTAATGCCCACCATTTCCTCTAGGGGGGTCTCACTGTGATTCCCGTGGCATTCAGTTAGAGGCTTTTCTTGCCACCCACCCCCTCCATGTTTTAAATACAGGTACTCACACCCATTTTGATCCTCGGACTCACACTCTCTCTTGCATCGATCTCTCAGTCTGCTCTTCCTCCGCCGCATTAGACTTCACTTGGTCTATTCTTCCAGACTTACATGACAGCGATCATTTCCCAATCATTCTTACTTCCCCTTCATATTCACCATCTCTTCGCATCCCACGCTGGCAATTTGATCAGGCAAATTGGAACCTTTACTCACACCTAGCTGTTTTTAGAGAGGTTCCTTCTTCGTCCTCCATCGATGAGCTTTTACACCTCTTCTCGTTCTCCGTTTTAACCGCAGCTTCTCATTCTATACCCCAAACTTCGGGCAGGCGTTATCAGAAATGCGTGCCTTGGTGGTCTCCTGCTTGTGCTCGTGCAGTACGTTTGAAATGCGCTGCATGGGGCAGGCACCGGTACAATAGAACCACAGAGAGACTTCTTGCTTTTAAGCAGAAGCGTGCGATCGCTCGCCGTGTCATCCGTGATGCTAAACGCACTTGCTGGCGACATTATGTCTCCACCATCACCTCTGCTTCCTCTATGAGTGCAGTCTGGAAAAAAGTACGAAAACTGAGTGGTAAATATTCTCCTGACCCGGCTCCTGTTCTGCGGGTTGCCGGTGTTGATATAGCAAACCCACTAGATGTTGCCAATGAAATTGGCAATCATCTGGTCCGTATTTCTCAGGGACTCCATCTATGCCCCTCATTTCTTTCCTCAAAGTCTGCCAGAGAGTTAGCACCCTTGGACTTTTCTTCTCTCAGAGAAGAACAGTATAATGTGCCTTTTACACTTCAAGAACTGGAGGCAACACTCTCAGCTTGCAGATCATCGGCAGCTGAGCCCGACGACATTCATATTCGTATGCTACAACATTTACATCAGTCAGCCCTTGCAGTCCTATTACGCCTTTACAATCTTATTTGGTCACAAGGAGTTCTTCCACAGCTGTGGAAATCCGCAATTGTTCTCCCTTTCCGCAAAGCAGGCACTACGGGACATGAAACCTCCCTCTATCGTCCCATTGCTCTTACCAGTGCAGTTTGCAAAGTGATGGAACGCTCAGTAAATAGACGTTTAGTGTGGTATTTAGAGACACACAACAGTCTCCCCACTCGTCAAAATGGCTTTCGTAAGGGACGTTCTACCATAGACCCCTTACTACGCTTGGACACATATGTTCGTAATGCCTTTGCAAATAACCACTCAGTTATTGCCATATTTTTTGACCTTGAGAAGGCATATGACACAACTTGGAGGTATAATATTTTAGCCCAAGCCCACTCCTTAGGCCTTCGAGGCAATCTACCATCCTTCCTTAAGAACTTCTTAACTGACAGGCATTTCCGTGTTCGGGTTAATAATGTGCTCTATCTCGACTTTATCCAAGCTGAAGGTGTCCCCCAGGGATGTGTTCTGAGCACAACACTTTTTCTCCTTGCTATTAATGATTTGGCCTCTAGTCTTCCATCAAATATTTGGTCATCACTCTATGTTGATGACTACGCTATTGCCTGTGCAGGCGCTGACTGTCACCTTATTACAGTTTCTCTCCAGCATGCAGTCGACCGTGTTTCCAATTGGGCCACCACATGTGGGTTTAAATTTTCCAGCACTAAAACCCACCAAATACTTTCACTACACGCTCTGTCATCTCCGATCATCCTTTGTACTTCTATGGCTCCATACCCTGAACGTGATACAGTCAAGTTTTCTGGGCCTCCTCTTTGATCGTAGGTTATCCTGGAAACCTCACATTACCTCTCTGAAGGCAACTTGTCACAGCCGGCTGAACCTTCTTAAAACCCTTGCTCATCTTTCATGGGGAGCTGATCGTCGAACCCTCCTTCGCCTACATTTCACCCTTATTTTATCGAAACTTGATTATGGTGACCAGATCTATTCAGCGGCATCTTCTGCTACTCTCTCTAGCCTTAACCCCATTCATCATCAAGGATTACGTTTATGCCTTGGTGCTTTTCGCTCTTCCCCTGTCGAGAGCCTCTATGCAGAAGCGAACGTTCCATCCTTATCCGATCGCCATGATGCCCATTGCCTGCGCTACTATGTACGCTCTCATGACCTCTGCAATCCTTCCATTTATAGAATGGTCACTGATATTAGTAGACATTCTTTATTTGTTCGCCGCCCCTGTTTACTCTGTCCCTTCTCTCTTCACCTTCATTCGCTCTTGTCTTCTCTTCAACTACCACCTTTCTATGTACATGTAGCATCTCACTTTTCCCTACCCCCCTGGGGAGTTCCAGCTGTTCGAGTCTGTTCTTTCTCCCTCCCTTGCTCGAAAGCCCAACTGTCTGTTGTCGCTTCCCACTCTCTTTTTCTTGACCACTTTCACTCTCATTCTCATGCCATTGCTGTGTACACAGATGGCTCTAAGTCTTCTGACGGCGTAGGATTCGCAGCAGTGTTTCCGGATAGCGTCGTGCAAGGGCATTTACTATCTTCGGCTAGTATTTTTACTGCTGAATTATATGCCATCCTTACAGCACTTATCCGTATTGCATCTATGCCTGTGTCATCATTTGTGGTTGTCTCAGACTCCCTTAGTGCTTCACAGGCTATACAAAAATTTGATACACCTCACCCCTTAGTCCTCCATATCCAACTTTGGCTACGCCGCTTCTTTACCAAACATAAAGATATTGTTTTTTGTTGGGTCCCTGCTCATGTTGACGTACAGGGCAATGAACAGGCAGACACTGCTGCGCAGTCAGCAGTACATGAACTACCAGTTTCTTATAGATGTATTCCATTTACGGACTATTTTGCTGCAATATCTTCCCACCTTCACACCCGTTGGCAACAACGTTGGTCTACTATGCTCGGCAACAAACTTCAATCTATTAAACCGAGTATAGGTTACTGGCCGTCTTCTTATCACCAGAGTCGAGGTTGGGGGACTACTCTCTCCCATCTTCGTATTGGCCATACTCGTCTTACTCATGGATATCTCATGGAGAGGCGTCTTGCTCCTCTCTGTGAGAATTGCCAAGCTCCATTATCAGTCAGCCACATTCTGTTGGACTGCCCACTTTATCAACGAGCACGCAGAATTTACCTCTGTCGTCGTCTTCGCTCCGCTGTTCTCTCTTTACCTTCCCTTCTTGCTGATGGACCCACCTTTCATCCGGACTCTCTCATTGACTTTTTGACAACAACTGACTTACTTCACAAATTCTGATACCTTCGGCCCTTTCTACTTCAATCTCTTGCTACCCTCTACCCCCGTACTATCCCCTGCCTCGCTGTTTACTGTAACCTGTGATCATCCCTCCTCCCTTCTGCCATCCAATACCCTCGCTTCCTTCCCTACCCTGCAGCGCTGTATAGCCCTTGTGGCTTAGCGCTTCTTTTTGATTATAATAATAATACATTCAGAAAAATATTCTCTACCATTTCATACCCCTCATAGAAGGTTCCTTGATGTTGGTGAGGGGCTCTTGATTTAGGGAATTGGATCTGTGCTCCAGTTCCCCGAATTAAGCCTGAATGCCTTTCACATCCCCCCCAGGCACTGTATAATCCTATGGGTTTAGCGCTTCCCCTTGACTATAATAGTAATATTTTTTTTTTTAAATTCTTAGACTATGAAGAAATTTTAGATTATGGGTGTGGAGCCTGAAAGGGTTAAAATGGTCAGAGAGTAGGCTGACTATATGATAATTATCATTCATAAGCTATGTTACTGAACATGGAATAAAAGATACAGAATGAGTTACAAATTATGAGATGTACTTCTGGAAAGAGTTTCAGGAGTCAATGCCCAGTCTGAGACCAGACCTCCTGGTGGATCAGGGTTTGATCAACCAAGCTGTTACTACTGGCCACACAACTGATGAACAAACCACAGTTCGGCTGATCAGGAACTTACTTAAGGTGTTTGTCCAGCACCTTCTTAACCCTTTCACTGTCAGTCCCCTAATATTACGGCTTGCAAGCCAGTGTCAGTCCCATAATATTACAACTTGCAAGCCAGTGTCAGTCCCATAATATTATGACTTGCAAGCCAGTGTCAGTCCCATAATATTACAACTTGCAAGCCTGTGTCAGTCCCATAATATTACAACTTGCAAGCCTGTGTCAGTCCCATAATATTATGACTTGCAAGCCTGTGTCAGTCCCATAATATTATGACTTGCAAGACAGTGTCAGTCCCATAATATTATGACTTGCAAGCCAGTGTCAGTCCCATAATATTATGACTTGCAAGCCAGTGTCAGTCCCATAATATTATGACTTGCAAGCCAGTGTCAGTCCCATAATATTACAACTTGCAAGCCTGTGTCAGTCCCATAATATTATGACTTGCAAGCCTGTGTCAGTCCCATAATATTACAACTTGCAAGCCTGTGTCAGTCCCATAATATTATGACTTGCAAGACAGTGTCAGTCCCATAATATTACAACTTGCAAGACAGTGTCAGTCCCATTATATTACAACTTGCAAGCCAGTGTCAGTCCCATAATATTACAACTTGCAAGACAGTGTCAGTCCCATAATATTACAACTTGCAAGCCAGTGTCAGTCCCATAATATTATGACTTGCAAGACAGTGTCAGTCCCATAATATTACAACTTGCAAGCCAGTGTCAGTCCCATAATATTATGACTTGCAAGCCTGTGTCAGTCCCATAATATTACAACTTGCAAGCCAGTGTCAGTCCCATAATATTACAACTTGCAAGCCTGTGTCAGTCCCATAATATTACAACTTGCAAGCCAGTGTCAGTCCCATAATATTATGACTTGCAAGCCTGTGTCAGTCCCATAATATTATGACTTGCAAGACAGTGTCAGTCCCATAATATTACAACTTGCAAGCCAGTGTCAGTCCCATAATATTATGACTTGCAAGCCAGTGTCAGTCACATATATTACACTTGCAGACACTGTCATCCCATAATATTACAACTTGCAAGCCAGTGTCAGTCCCATAATATTACAACTTGCAAGCCAGTGTCAGTCCCATAATATTATGACTTGCAAGCCAGTGTCAGTCCCATAATATTACAACTTGCAAGACACTGTCAGTCCCATAATATTACGACTTGCAAGCCAGTGTCATTCCCATAATATTACAACTTGCAAGCCAGTGTCAGTCCCATAATATTACAACTTGCAAGCCAGTGTCAGTCCCATAATATTACAACTTGCAAGACACTGTCAGTCCCATAATATTACGACTTGCAAGTCAGTGTCAGTCCCATAATATTACAACTTGCAAGACAGTGTCAGTCACATAATATTACAACTTGCAAGACAGTGTCAGCCCCATAATATTATGACTTGCAAGCCAGTGTCAGTCCCATAATATTACAACTTGCAAGACAGTGTCAGTCACATAATATTATAACTTGCAAGACAGTGTCAGCCCCATAATATTATGACTTGCAAGACGTGTCAGCATGCCTCGTTGTGCTATCAATCCTATACAATACATCCCTCTAGTGCTTGGAACCAATCTTGGGCGGAAAACATTATATACTGAGTCAAAAAAAAGAAGAATTAGTGTGCACTACCTAGCAGAGTTAACTGCCAGAGGGGAATCATAGGCCTATTGTGCCATGTGCAAAATAATAATAATAGAGCTTTTCTTTGTCAGAGGAAAGAAAGTCTCCCTGATAACATTGTGTATACACAGTGTATAGTGTATACTACAGTGGCTCCCTAGTATATAGAAAATAAATGCTAAAGTGTCATTTGATAACAGGTGAATTTGTAAATGAAGTGATAAGCCTATAGAGGCAGGTGCCAGAAGTCGCCATTATTATTATTATAATAAAAAAAGAAGCGCTAAGGCACAAGGACTAAAACGCCAGAAACTTGCCACACAGGTCAGCTGCTTTAATAATCTTCCTGGCCTGCTAGTGTACCTCGCATATAATCTAGTGATATCAGTGAATAGCAGAATACAGTGTTGTAGTAGCAACTAATCAGTAATATAATGGTACTTAGTGGAGTGGAGTGACTTTCATTAGTTTCTCTTTTCTTGAAATACCAGACGTATACTGTGAATTTCATATAACCTGTAGTTACCAGCGGTCGCAATATACACAACGAGAAGCAAATATTATTACAGAAAAAGCGTCTTTCCTCCAAAAAATTTCCACCAGTCAACTATAGTGATAATATAGCATTTGTTGTGGTGGAGACGGAAAAAACCTAGAAAAGCTAGATACAGTGATCGATAAACAAGGGTTGAGGTTCGAACGTTTGTCATTGTAGGAGATGCCAGCAATCACCGGTTCTTCAACACACAAGTTATACTTTTGTATCAATCAAATCTCATATTACTCAGGTAGATAATTTCCAGTGGATCCTTCATGTGTTAGCCCAAATCACCGACCAGTATGTTTTAAATAAGTGACCCACTGATCAGATAAGACTAGTTCCGAACCCTTGACTGGTCGAACCCTTGACAGGTCTGAGCCCTTGACTGGTTTCAAACTGATTCGTTGGACAATAAAGCAGATTGTAAATGGATGGAGTTGTAGGTGCCCTTATCAAACACAAACAATAAATATAAAATCAGGAACGTACACCGGTAAGCTGTCCTAATATATAAGTACAGTTAGAAATAGAAATACAAATAGCTAGAGCTTCACTTTAAGGAGGTTATTAATAGAGTATTCAAGAGGTTGCTAGTAGAATTACAGTAAATCAACCAATCAAATCATTATGATGCTCTGTGTAGTCTGCAGTCAAACAAATGGGCTTCCACATGGATAAATTGTCATTTTTGTGAAAATTGGTGTCACGCCCCTTGTGCAGATATCCAAGAACTAGCTATAAGCAGTATAAAATCAGGGAAGTGTTTTTGGGTATGCCCAAATGAGATAAATCTGTGGACTAAAATCACATTTGTATTAAAAAAGGATAACATCAAAGCTGCTTTCATAGAAAACCTGGAAGCATTCTACAACAGATGGGAACAAAAAGTCTGGGCTGGATGGTACTGCCCTTGATGCTGGCCATGTAGTCAGAAACTGTAAGGCTGGAGGTGCTGTCCTGGTAGTCAGTAAATGTTGGGCTGATAGTGCTGTCCTGGTAGGCAGTAATGGTGAAGCTGGAGGTGCTGTCCTGGGAGACAGTAATGGTGAAGCTGGAAATTTTGTCCAAGTAGTCGGGAAATATACGCAGGAGGGAATGCATATAAATGGCCTCATGGAAGACAGGAGTTGTAGTGGGGAAACAAGTGTAGTCAAAGATAAGGTAAAACCAATATTGCAAACTAGTAATACCACACGAATAGCAAACAAAGGATCCCTAGCAATAGTGAGGATATTTTACCTAAAACAACTGGTGAAAAGCTCCCATCGTTGGTGCTAGTGAAGATAGGAATAAGACAGGTAAACATGCACCAACAGGGAATACAGTCACAGAAACCCAAGGCAAATGGAAACCAAGCCTGTGCACATGATATGCACTTGGTATCTGCAGGCACGGGAAATCTGGAAAAACAGATGGGATGTGCAACTATGACCACCCTAGAAAAATGTCGGGGCCCTATGACAACAGGAAAATGCAAACTCCCTTCCTGTAAGCTTTTTTACCCGAATGTGTACCCTCTTCAGTACAGGAAAGACTGTGCTATAACTTAAATTGCCGGGCACACCATCTAAAGGGGACAAAAAGATACAAAACATCCAGGCCATGGGAAAACCTTGGTAGCCACAGCCACTCAAGAGGGAGAGGATTTTAGTGCCAAGAAGGAAAAAAAATGGCAGGAAATGGCAGAAATTGTACACCAAGTCCAGTCATTCCTGGAGTGGAACCACAGTCGATGGCCTCCACCCCAAAACAACAGATACAGATACTAATGCCGGAAAAAAAATCCCCCCAAGTACCAACAATACCACCAGTCCGAAGACATTCTTCTTTGCAAATATACAGAGTCTAAAGCCAGCAACAAACAACATAATACCTTTCATCCATGGACTGCTTGCAGAGGCAAATGCAATGTTCACAGCTTTCACTGAGACCCACATAAAGGATCACTTGGACAACGAAATATGGATCCCAGGTTACAACCTATACAGATGCGACAGAGTGAACAGGCAAAAAAGGGGGAGGGTTGGCCTGTACAACACAGAGTCAGTTGTTTGCACAGAACTGCTTAATGCCTCAAATGATGTAGTGAAAGTTTTAGCAGTAAAGATCGAGAACCAAAACCTAGTCACTGTGGTAGTCTACAAGCCTATGGTTGCAACGTCCCAGCAATTCTAGGAACAACTGTTAAAAATTGACCACTGTCTGGAAAATCTTACAGCTCCTGCCCCCAACATCTTGCTCCTGGGGGATTTCAACTTAAGGCACCTAAAATGGAGGAATATAGCAAATAATGTTGTTGCAGTAATAACACCAGGAGGCAGCTCTGATGAGAACTCACACACACACACGAGCTTTTATATCTCTGCACAAAATTCAATTTAAACCAGCAAATAATAGAGCCTACTAGACTGGAGAATACACTAGACCTCATCTTCACTAACAATGATGATCTGATATGAAATGTCACCATATCAAAAACAATATACTCAGATCACAACTTAATTGAGATTCAGATACGTATGCGTGGAGCCCCAGACCGACATAATGAGATTAGTCATGAGGAAGCATTCACCAAATTCAACTTCAATAGCAAAAACATAAAGTGGGACCAAGTAAACCAAGTCCTAACCGATATAAGGTGGGAAGATAGACTAAGCAACACAGACCCCAACTTATGCCTAGAACAGATTAGCTCGGTGGCACTCGATGTATGCACAAGGCTTATTCCTCTAAGAAAAAGGAGGATTAGATGTAAAATAGAAAGAGACAGACGCTCCCTTTACAAGCGACGGAAAAGAATAACAGAGCAGCTAAGCGAGTCACTGGTCAGGGAAATAGCAAGCATAAAACTTAAGCTAAAGGAATCTTATAGGAGTCAGGAATCGCGGGGAAAAACTAAAAGCCATAAATGAAATCGAAAGAAACCCAAAGTATTTCTTCTCCTATGCCAAATCAAAGTCGAGAACAACGTCCAGTGTTGGGCCCCTACTTAAACAAGATGGGTCCTACACAAATGACAGCAAGGAAATGAGTGAGCTACTCAAGTCCCAATATGACTCAGTTTTTAGGAAGCCGCTAACCAGACTGAGAGTCGAAGATCAAAATGAATTTTTTATGAGAGAGCCACAGAATTTGGTTAACACAAGCCTATCTGATGTTATCCTGATGCCAAATGACTTCAAACAGGTGATAAAGGACATGCCCATGCACTCTGCTCCTGGGCCAGACTCATGGAAATCTTTGTTCATCAAGAACTGCAAGAAGCCCCTATCACGAGCTTTTACCATCCTATGGAGAGGGAGCATGGACATGGGGGTCATCCCCCAGTTACTAAAAACAACAGACATAGCCCCACTCCACAAAGGGGGCAGTAAAGCAATAGGAAAGAACTACAGACTGATAGCACTAACATCCCATATCATAAAAATCTTTGAAAGGGTCCTAAGAAGCAAGATCGCCACCCATCTAGAAACCCATCAATTACACAACCCATGGCAACATGGGTTTAGAACAGGTCGCTCCTGTCTGTCTCAACTATTGGATGACTACGACAAGGTCCTAGATGCACTAGAAGACAAAAAGAATGCAGATGTAATATACACAGTCTTTGCAAAAGTCTTCGACAAGTGTGACCATGGCGTAATAGTTTAATATGTTTATTATGCGCCCCGTACCCATCCTGTGGGCAGTAGTCAAAAGATTACAGAGGTACATAATTGGTCCAGGGACTGAACTCCAAAGTCTTGATAGCTGAGCAAGTTACAAAGGTAATGAACTAGATCTGGTCATAATCATGACCAAGTTACAAAGGTAATGAGCTCCAGGTAGAGCTGGTCACACATGAATAATTGCAAAGGTAATGAATCAAACACATTAATCATGAGAATTTACAAAGGTAATGAGCTCCAGGTAGAGCTGGTCACAATCATGACAAGTTGCAAAGGTAATGAATGATAAACACGTTATGACATGATTACAATCATAGGCAAATTACAGAGTAATGAGCAGTTAACAAACATAGTAGGGAATTCATCCAATGACCCAACAACAGATGTTGCTAGGTGCCTGTCTCTCCTCGGCAGACAGCCATTGCAAACAGCAGCAAGTTGCCTCGGGATCTGCTGCTTGCACGAGCACCATCAACCCTCCCCAAGAGGTCCAAGAAGCCAGTGACTCCATTAGCAGCCCGATGGAGAGCTGCCCTAGGGACATGTCAGCGTCCTGGTGGATGCCAAGTTGATTGACGATCCCAGGCCCTCGTGTGCACGGATGTTGAAGCTTGAGGAACTGAGTACACACTGCCTGTGGCACACCTGACAGCTGCCTCGCAGTCGAACTCCACGATGCTGTCCCTGTAGTAGAAGTTCCTGTGAGCCCAGCACTGCCTGCAGTGCCATCGCTGACATCGTGGGTTAGGGGAGAAGCACCCTCTATAGATGGGGTGGCACTGGGAGTTGGGTGGGTGAGGCAGGGGAGACGGGCAGGGGTGAGGCGTTATGACAGGGTCACTGTTTACTACACATGCCCTCCCCCTCCCCCCCAGCGGAGAGGGGGGGGAGGCGCTGACTGGTCCTGACTCGACAACATCAAACCCTCTAAAACTGCACAACACTTCAACTATTTATGCTGAAATGATGCACTGGGATGTCCGTTCGCTGCTCTGGTATATTCTCAAAACATTCACACTGAGGTCTGTTATGTAGGGACCTGGTCAGCCTCTTTGACCAGGAGCTATCCTTGAAAATCCCACAGCTAGCCCGCTACAAAACCCGCCGCATCAGCCATGATGCAGCAAGATGCCATGGAGTAATAGAGCACAAAATGCGTGCTAAAGGAATAACAGGAAAAGTTGGTCGATGGATCTATAATTTCCTCACTAACAGAACACAGAGAGTAGTAGTCAACAGAGTAAAGTTCGAGGCAGCTACGGTGAAAAGCTCTGTTCTGCAAGGCACAGTACTCGCTCCCATCTTGTTCCTCATCCTCATATCTGACATAGACAAGGATGTCAGCCACAGCACCGTGTCTTCCTTTGCAGATGACACCCGAATCTGCATGACAGTGTCTTCCATTGCAGACACTGCAAGGCTCCAGGCGGACATCAACCAAATCTTTCAGTGGGCTGCAGAAACCAATATGAAATTCAACGATGAGAAATTTCAATTACTAAGATATTGTAAACACGAGGAAATTAAATCTTCATCAGAGTACAAAACAAATTCTGGCCACAAAATAGAGCGAAACACCAACGTCAAAGACCTGGGAGTGATCATGTCAGAGGATCTCACTTTCAAGGACCATAACATTGTATCAATCGCATCTGCTAGAAAAATGACAGGATGGATAATGAGAACCTTCAAAACTAGGGATGCCAAGCCCATGATGACACTCTTCAGGTCACTTGTTCTATCTAGGCTAGAATGTTGCTGCACACTTACAGCACCTTTCAAGGCAGGTGAAATTGCTGACCTAGAAAATGTACAGAGAACCTTCACGGCACGCATAACGGAGATAAAACACCTCAGTTACTGGGAGTGCTTGAGGTTCCTGAACCTGTATTCCCTGGAACACAGGCGGGAGAGATACATGATTATATACACCTGGAAAATCCTAGAGGGACTAGTACCGACCTTGCACACGAAAATCACTCACTATGAAAGCAAAAGACTTGGCAGACGATGGAACATCCCCCCAATGAAAAGCAGGGGTGTCACTAGCACGTTAAGAGACCATACAATAAGTGTCAGGGGCCCGAGACTGTTCAGTTGCCTCCCAGCATACATAAGGGGGATTACCAACAGACCCCTGGCAGTCTTCAAGCTGGCACTGGACAAGCACCTAAAGTAGGTACCTGACCAGCCGGGCTGTGGCTCATACGTTGGTTTGCATGCTGCCAGCAGTAACAGCCTGGTTGATCAGGCTCTGATACATCAGGAGGCCTGGTCACAGACCGGGCCAGCGGGGCGTTGACCCCCGGAACTTTCCAGGTAAACTCCTGGTAAACAGTGTCAGTCACATAATATTATGTCTTGCAAGCAATTGTCAGTCCCATAATATTACTCCAAATTTCTAGCAGCTTCCAATCTTGTGTGAGAAAGCTGGTCGGCCTACATGTGATAGAATGGGTCTGAGTGGTCAGTATGTGCAGAATTAAATAAAGTCCTGCAGCACTCAGTGCATAATAGGAAAAACAAACTCCGACCCGGTTTCTGATTTAAAACACTGAGTTTGGAGTGTTTTTTCATAAGGTATTTATGGCTATATTGTCGTTTTCTTGGTCTCATTTGATAGAATGGAAGATATACTACAGAATAGAATAAAAGTACCTTGAAATTGAGCTCAAAGTTGAGGAAATACTTGATTTTTGCTAATGTTCAGGAGCAAACAAATCACGTCACCCATCCAATACACATCAACTGGTGGGTCTAATATGCTTTCACAATTGTGGTGATATTATTTATTCCACTTTTACAAAAATGCAGTAGTCTGCCTAACAGTAAATCTAGATTTTTTTGTTTACCTGGAGAGGATTTTGGGGGTCAATGCTCCCATTGCTCGGTCTGAGACCAGGCCTCATGGTGGATCAGAGTCTGATAAACCAGGCTCTTACTGCTAGCCCCTCTTCAAGGGGGGCGCCTTGGCGTGGTGAAGAGGCTCTTGGTTTGAGGAATTAGACCTATTGGTCTTCTTCCTCAGACCAAACCTAATTACCCCCCAATCTCCCCTCCCCTATCCCATCCTCCCCTTTTTCCTTTCCTCCTCCTCCTCCCCACCCCTCCCTTTTGCCCTTCCTCTTTTTGTCCTTTGGGATTTCTCCCACAGGCGCGCTAGTTCCTAGGTAGGGGAAAGGATACCGGGGTCCATCCCATTCCATTGAGGTTCATAGCGGTGGCGTAGTTTGCCGTGGAATCTGGATCGCCTGGGGATGTCCCGATCCCTCTCCGGTATCCCGGAGTAGCTTTGGGTGTCTTTCGGGAGACGAGTGTATCTCTGGAAGCCACCTTTCGGATTCCGGGGGTGGTGGCCGAAGGAGGTATGCTTTGTGGCAGATATCCGGCCGCCCTCTCTTTTGTCCACCGAGGTAGCTCGGCAGATGTGAGGTTGCTATCCTGGATTGTTAGTTTACTAGCATGATGGGTAGGGTATGGCACGGGTTCCATGCTGCATCTGCGCTACTTGTGGTGCTGAGGTCCTCTTGGGCGCGGAGGGAGATTTCTGGCCCTTTTATTCCTCCTAGGAACTATCCCTCCCCGGTCCCCCCTTTTTTTATTCTTTTTTTATTTTTATTTTCTTTTATTCTTTCTTTTTTTTTTCTTAAAAACAAAAAGAAAGAAGTAACCTAACCATGGCAGCCCTAGTCCATGAACCCGGTACCCCCGGGCCCCTTCTTGATACCGCATCCCGTTCTGACCCCGCCTCATCTTTGGACCACTCTTCAGACATTCCTCATGCCTCTGTACCTATTGCCGGTGCTGTCTCCTCACCCGCTTCAGGTACTGAGGCCTCGACTGACTCCTTTGATTTATCGGACCTTCGCTCTCCTCTGACTATGCTTCCGGCCTCTCCCTCTACGGTGCGGCAATTTTCAAATCGCCGACCCGTTCCACGTCGGACCAACTCTGGTCCCACGCCTAAACGCCAATGACAATTACCTGCTGATGATACTTCTCCACCTTCACGTTCTTCTCAGAAACGATCGACACGTCCTTCACTACCTTCCCACGCTCAGTTTCAGACTGAACAATGGACTAAATTCTTCACTTTATGACCAACTTCCTCTACTGCCTATCTTTCTGACCATAGTATTGGCAAGGCACTCCTACGCCATGTTGGTAAAGATATTTCTTTTCATGCTCTTAAGAGTGGTACGTGCATCATTACTGTACAGAATGCTACCAAGGCTCATGAGCTCTCTCGTCTTTCCCATATCGATACTGTTCCTGTCACTC
The DNA here is from genome assembly GCF_026875155.1 of Cherax quadricarinatus. Lineage (NCBI taxonomy): Eukaryota > Metazoa > Arthropoda > Malacostraca > Decapoda > Parastacidae > Cherax > Cherax quadricarinatus. The sequence continues at coordinate 28,458,017 of NC_069429.1, forward strand.
TTGAAAAACATCATTCCCTCAATTCTTGTAGTGGTACTGTCAATCTGCCCCATACCATAGTTCAACAAAATTTCCAGACATGTGGCACTGACATTCTTGAACAGCTGGAACTCCAAGATCTCCCAATCCTCAAGGTAGACACTTACGTTCTTCCTGCCCGTGGGCGGAGACGATACCCTAGCAATGTGGCTCGTTTAACTTTTGACAGCCGAGAACTCCCATCCTCAGTTTATATAGCAGGACATCGGTTACAAGTTCGAAAGGTGATCCCTACACCACAACAGGGTAGAAATTGCTGGCGATTTGGCCATCCAGCGAAATATTGCAGATCTATCGCCGAATGCCCAGTCTGTGGTGCCGATGACCATTCTAATACGTCTTGCAATCGATCTCCCTCTTGCCTTAACTGTCATGAGGCTCACCCTTCGTACTCTTGCCATTGTCAAGTCTATTTAAACGAGCGGGAAATCTGTTACCTCAAAGAAACAGGTCTCCCTTATGCCATGGCAGTTTCTCATCTCTGCCTCCAAGGGAGACTCCCACGTGTTTCTTATTCCCGTGTTTCAAAACGTCCCCCCACTTCTGGTATCCCATCTTCTACACCCACCTCTGTGGTTACCTCTCCCATAATCACTCCTGTATCTAATCCTTTTGCTGTCCTCGGCTCAGACGTCCCTACTTCAACGCCTCAGTCTAATCTCGCTTCTTTGAGTTCTCTCTCACAAGCCTCAGTATCGACGAGACCTCGTACGACACCTCCTCCCAATCGTCCCTCTACTTCTCAAAAGTCAAAAAAAGGTCCGTTAACACCTCCTACCCATCTTCCACCTCCTCATTTTACCCTCCCTGTCTCTGTCCCTGGTTCACCCCCTTTCACTGGCTCAGTTACAAGTGTAGAGGTTCACCCTCCTCCTCGTACTGTACCTTCCTCCCCTGTTCCCTCCCAAGTTTCTTCCTCTTCTGCCACCTCCCAGGTTCCTGCCTCTTCTGTCCCCTGCCACGCTTCTCCAGTTCCCTCCACCCTTTCGCCCCCCCCTACCTTGGTACAGTCCAATACAGTTCCAATCTTTACTCATCCTCCCCCTACCATTTCCAATATTGTCTCCCATATGACGTCTCTGAATTCAGAAACACTTGAAGCAATCTCTGAATATATTGCAGAGACCAAACCATCAATGGACACTGATCCACCTTCCGCTCTTTCTCTCTCCTCTGCTCCATCTGCGCAACTCCTTTCTTCACAGCGCACCATTCCTTCGCTGCTTGAACGTTTTCCACTGCCTCCACATGTGGACTTTTCTAACCCCTCTAGTCCGTAGGAACCCTTACCTGCGGATTTCAAGTATCTTTATCATTGCCAATCATGGCCTATTTACAGTGGAATATATGCGGCCTCAGGGGTAATCGGGGTGAACTTCAGATGTTACTCTCCTAGTTTGCCCCTGTTGGTGTTTGCTTACAGGAACCAAAATTACACTCTGCTGTTATTTCTCCCATCTTAGGCTATAATTTATTGTATTCTTCAGATCCTTTTCCTGATGGGACCTTTAATGAAAGTGCCCTTCTTCTACGCACTGATATTCCGTACCATCAGCTATTTGTTCGTACTTCGCTGCATTACACAGCAGCCCGTATCCACTTACATAGGTGGTATACGCTCTGTTCTTTATATCTCTCTCCTTCTCGGGCATTATCTATTCCGGATATTGCCTTCCTTGTTTCGTCATTACTGCCACCGATTCTGTTACTTGGTGATTTTAATGCCCACCATTTCCTCTGGGGGGGGGGTCTCACTGTGATTCCCGTGGAATTCAGTTAGAGGCTTTCCTTGCCACCCACCCCCTCCATGTTTTAAATATAGGTACTCACACCCATTTTGATCCTCGGACTCATACTCTCTCTTGCATCGATCTCTCAGTCTGCTCTTCCTCTGCCGCATTAGACTTCACTTGGTCTGTTCTCCTGGACTTACATGACAGTGATCATTTCCCAATCATTCTTACTTCCCCTTCATATTCGCCACCGCTTCGCACCCCACGCTGGCAATTTAATCGGGCAAATTGGAACCTTTACTCACACCTAACTGTTTTTAAAGAGGTTCCTTCTTCGTCCTCCATTGATAAGCTTTTACACCTCTTCTCTTCCTCCGTTTTCACCGCAGCTTCTCATTCTATACCCCAAACTTCGGGCAGGCATTCTCAGAAATGAGTGCCTTGGTGGTCTCCTGCTTGTGCTCGTGCAGTACGTTTGAAACGCGCTGCATGGGGCAGGTACCGGTACAATAGAACCACAGAGAGACTCCTTGATTTAAAACAGAAGCGTGCGATCGCTCGCCGTGTCATCCGTGACCCTAAACGCACTTGCTGGCGAGATTATGTCTCCACCATCACCTCTGCTTCCTCTATGAGTGCAGTCTGGAAAAAAGTACGAAAACTGAGTGGTAAATATTCTCCGGACCCGGCTCCTGTTCTGCGGGTTGCCGGTGTTGATATAGCAAACCAACTAGATTTTGCCAATGAAATTGGCAATCATCTGGTCCATATTTCTCAGGGACTCCATCTATGCCCCTCATTTCTTTCCTCAAAGTCTGCCAGAGAGTTAGCACACTTGGACTTTTCTTCTCTCAGACAAAAACAGTATAATGTGCCTTTTACACTTCAAGAACTGGAGGCAACACTCTCAGCATGTCGATCATCAGCAGCTGGGCCCGACGACATTCATATTCGTATGCTACAACATTTACATCAGTCAGCCCTTGCAGTCCTATTACGCCTTTACAATCTTATTTGGTCACAAGGAGTTCTTCCACAGCTGTGGAAATCCGCCATTGTTCTCCCTTTCCGCAAACCAGGCACTACGGGACATGAAACCTCCCACTATCGTCCCATTGCTCTTACCAGTGCAGTTTGCAAAGTAAGGGAACGCCTAGTAAATAGACGTTTAGTGTGGTTTTTAGAGACACACAACAGTCTCTCCACTCGTCAATATGGCTTTCGTAAGGGACGTTCTACCATAGACCCCTTACTACGTTTTTGATACGTATGTTCGTAATGCCTTTGCGAATAACCACTCAGTTATTGCCATATTTTTTTACCTTTAGAAGGCATATGACACAACTTGGAGGTAAATATTTTAGCCCAAGCCCACTCCTTAGGCCTTCGAGGAAATTACCATCCTTCCTTAAGAACTTTTTAACTGACAGGCATTTCTGTGTTCGGGTTAATAATGTGCTCTCCCCGGACTTTATCCAAACTGAAAGGTGGCCCCCCGGAATGTGTTCTGAGCACAAGACTTTTTCTCCTTTCTATTTATATTTGGCCTCTAGTCTTCCATCAAATATTTGGTCATCACTCTATGTTGATGACTTCACTATTGCCTGTGCAGGCGCTGACTGTCACCTCATTACAGTTTCTCTCCAAAATGCAGTTGACTGTGTTTCCAGTTCTGCCACCACACGTGGGTTTAAATTTTCCAGCACTAAAACCCACCAAATTACTTTCACTAGACGCTCTGTCATCTCCGATCATCCTTTGTACCTCTATGGGTCCCGTATCCCTGAACGTGATACAGTCAAGTTTCTGGGCCTCCTCTTTGATCGTAGGTTATCCTGGAAACCTCACATTACCTCTCTGAAGGCAACTTGTCACAGCTGGCTGAACCTTCTTAAAACCCTTGCTCATCTTTCATGGGGAGCTGATCGTCGAACCCTACTTCGCCTACATTCCACCCTTATTTTATCGAAACTTGATTATGGTGACCAGATCTATTCAGCGGCATCTCCTGCTACTCTCTCTAGCCTTAACCCCATTCATCACCAAGGATTACGTTTATGCCTTGGTGCTTTTCGCTCTTCCCCTGTCGAGAGCCTCTATGCAGAAGCGAACGTTCCATCCTTATCCGATCGCCGTGATGCCCATTGCCTGCGCTACTATGTACGCTCTCATGATCTCCGCAATCCTTCCATTTATAGAATGGTCACGGATATTAGTAGACATTCTTTATTTGTTCGCCGCCCCTGTTTACTCCGTCCCTTCTCTCTTCGCCTTCATTCGCTCTTGTCTTCTCTTCAACTACCACCTTTCTATGTACGTGTAGCATCTCACTTTTCCCTACCCCCCCTGGGAAGTTCCAGCTGTTCGAGTCTGTTCTTTCTCCCTCCCTTGCTCGAAAGCCCAACTGTCTACGGTCGCTTCCCGCTCTCTTTTTCTTGACCACTTTCACTCTCATTCTCATGCCATTGCTGTGTACACAGATGGCTCTAAGTCTTCTGACAGCGTAGGATTCGCAGCAGTGTTTCCGGACAGCATCGTACAAGGGCATTTACTATCTTCGGCTAGTATTTTTACTGCTGAATTATATGCCATCCTTACAGCACTTATCCGTATTGCATCTATGCCTGTGTCATCATTTGTGGTTGTCTCAGACTCCCTTAGTGCTTTACAGGCTATACAAAAATTTGATACACCTACCCCTTAGTCCTCGTATCCAACTTTGGCTATGCCGCATCTTTACCAAGCATAAAGATATTGTTTTTTGTTGGGTCCCTGGTCATGTTGACGTACAGGGCAATGAACAGGCAGACACTGCTGCGCGGTCAGCAGTACATGACCTACCAGTTTCTTATAGAGGTATTCCATTTACGGACTATTTTGCTGCAATATCTTCCACCTTCACACCCGTTGGCAACAACGTTGGTCTACTATGCTCGGCAACAAACTTCAATCTATTAAACCGAGTATAGGTTACTGGCCATCTTCTTATCACCAGTGTCGAGGTTGGGAGACTACTCTCTCCCGTCTTCGCATTGGCCATACTCGTCTTACTCATGGATATCTCATGGAGAGGCGTCTTGCTCCTCTCTGTGAGAATTGCCAAGCTCCATTATCAGTCAGCCACATTCTTTTGGACTGCCCACTTTATCAACGAGCACGCAGAATTTACCTCTGTCGTCGTCTTCGCTCCGCTGCTCTCTCTTTACCTTCCCTTCTCGCTGATGGACCCACCTTTCATCCGGACTCTCTCATTGACTTTTTGACAACAACTGACTTACTTCACAAATTCTGATACCTTCAGCCCTTTCTACTTCAATCTCTTGCTACCCTCTACCCCCGTACTATCCCCTGCCCCGCTGTTTTCTGTAACCTGCTGATCATCCCTCCTCCCTTCTGCCATCCAATACCCTCGCTTCCTTCCCTACCCTGCAGCGCTGTATAGCCCTTGTGGCTTAGCGCTTCTTTTTGATTATAGTAGTAGTCTTACTGCTAGCCACATGCAAACTGACATATGAACCACAGCCTGTTTGGTCAGGTACTGACTTTAGGTGCCTGTCCAGTGCCTTCTTGAGGACAGCCAATGGCCTATTGGTAATCCCTCTTGTGTATGCTGGGAGGCAGTTGAACAGTCTTGGACCCCGGACACTTAATGCGTTGTCTCCTAGTGAACTCGTGGCACCCCTACTTTTCACTGGAAAAATGTTGCATATCCTGCTGAGTCTCTTGCATTCATAGGGAATAATATTCTTTTCTAGGTTTGGTACTAATCCCTCTAGGATTTTCCAGAATATTATCATGTATCTTTCTTGCCTGCATTCCAGTGAATACTGATCAAAGGACTTAATCATTCCTAGTAATTTAAGTGCTTTATCATACTTATGTGTGCAGTGAAAGTTCTCTGTCCATTCTCCAGGTCAACAATTTCATCTGCCTTGAAGGGGGCAGTTAGTGTAAAACAGTATTCAATCCTAGAGAGAACAAGCAATTTGAAAAGAATCATTATGGGCTTCGTGTCCCTAGTGTTGAAGGTTCCCATTTCTTATCCTATCATTTTCCTAGCAGATGCAGTAGATACATTGTTGTGGTGCTTGAATGCGAGACCCTCTGACATTATCACTCCCGGGTCTTCACATTACTTTTCACTCTGTTGCGATAAACCACCTCAATTACTGGGAATGCTTGAAGTTCCTAAACCTGTACTCCCTAGAATGCAGGAGGGAGAGATACATGATTATATACAACTGGAAAATCTTAGAGGGACTAATACCAAACTTGCATACAAAAATCACTCCCTACAAAAGCAAAGACTCGGCAGATGGTGCAACATTCCCCCAATGAAAAGCAGGGGGCCCAAGACTTTTCAACTGCGTCACAGCATACATCAGGGGGATTACCAATAGACCCTTGGCTGTCTTCAAGCAGGCACTTGACAGGCACCTAAAGTCAGTACCTGAACAGCCAGGTTGTGGTTCGTATGTTGGATTACGTGAGGCCAGCAGTAACAATCTGGTTGATCAGGCCCTGATCCACCATGAGGCCTGGTCAAAGACGAGGCCATGGGGGCATTGACCCCCGGAATTGTCTCCAGGTATACACCAGGTACTGAATGGTTAGAATTTGTTGTATACACAGGTACATTTTTATTTTCCTCAAGTTTTCCATATCTGAGTAGTTGAAATTTCTCCTCTTTGAACTTCATGTTGCTATGAGTAGTCCACTTGAAGATTTTGATTATGTCCACCTGGAGTCTTGAGGTGTCTTCGATGGAGGTCACTGCCATGGAAATCCAAGTGTCATCCACAAAGGAAGGCACTTTCGTTTCTGTCTATGTCACATATGAGAATGAGGAAAAGAATGGGAGTGAGTACTGTGCCTTGTGGAACAGAGCTTTTCACTGTAGCTGCCCGTTTACTATTACTCTTTGTGTTCTATTTGTCAGGAAGTTATAGATCCATCTACCAACTTTTCCTGTTATTCCTTTATCACGCATTTTGTGTGCTATTACACCATGGTCACACTTGTCAAAGGCCTTTGCAAAGTGTGTGTATGCATCTGCATTTTGTTTGTCATCTAGAGCATCCAGGACCTATTCATAGTGGTCCAGTTGTTGGGACACACGAACGACCTGCTCTAAACCCATGTTGCCCTGGGTTGTGTAATTGTTGAGTATCTAGATGGGTGGTGATCTTGCTTCTTAGAAGCCTTTCAAAGATTTTTATGATGTGGGACAATAGCACTATCAGTCTGTAGTTCTTTGATATTGCCTTAGATTAGATTAAATTAGACTTTTTATTTTGACAAATTACATGGTAGTACAGAGGAAAAGTCACTCTGTATGCTGAGCATTTCAGGCAAATTTAATGATTAACTTAAGAATAGTAATGCTACTTGGTTTAGATAAGTCTAGTATAGACTTATTACGCTATTGATTTAGTTAATAAAGATTACAGTATTACAGTGTAACAATTTCAAACAATTTATATGATGTATTGCAGTTTAGTACTATTTATAGCATTGGAATTTAGTATTACAATGGAACAATTTACATTGTGATGTACTGTATTAAAATCTTCTACTATTTAACCCTTTCAGGGTTTCGGCCATACTAGTACGGCTTAGGACCCAGGGTTTTTGACGTACTAGTACGCCTAAACTATAGCGCCCTCAAATCTAGTGGGAGAAACCTGGTAGGCCTACATAAGAAAGAATGGGTCTATGTGGTCAGCGTGCACAGTATAAAAAAAAATTCTGCAGCACTCAGTGCATAATGAGAAAAAAAAACTTTGACCATGTTTTTGGATTAAAACAGCGAATTTGCACTGTATTTTCGTATTTTTGTATGGTATTTGTTTTTGTATTCTAGTTTTCCTGGTCTTATTTTATAGAATGGAAGACATATTACAGAAATTGAGATGATTTTGACTGGTTTTACAATGAAAAGTACCCTGAAATTGAGCTCAAAGTAGCAGAAATGTTCGGTTTTTACCAAAGTTCAAAAGTAAACAAATCATGCCAAGCGTCTAATACACGTCAACTGGTGAGTCTAATATTCTTTCACAAGTGCGCTGATATTATTTATACCATTTCTACACTAATGCAGTAGTCTGCATAACAGTAAATCTTCTATTTTTTGTAAGAATAAAAATTAAAAGTGGAAAGCCAAAGAAATATAAGAGGGGCCTGGGGATGTGACTAACGAACAGAGAACTTGTTATTTTAGTGCCAGGAATGTCTTGTTTATTCTGGACCCTATTTGGAAATTGACATTTTTTTAAATTTGTGTGAAATTGGCAAAATTACTAAATTCTGACCACTGTATTGGATAGTTGAAATTGGTAAATGGGTGGTTTCTTGTACTCATTCGATAGAAAAAATGGAGTTCTAGCAAAATAGTTATGATTTTTGTCGACTAGTACACTGGAATTGGCCAAAAATAGGGTTCAAAGTGGGCAAAATCGCCGATGCGTAAACATCGTCGAGACTGATAACTTTGTGAGAGCATAATTCCTTAAGTTTTCCATCAAATTTCATACTTTTGGTGTCATTATGATCAGGAAAGGATTCTCTTTCTTTTCATAAGAAAAAATAATTTTTTTTTGAAATTTGCGGGACCTTGAGAACAAGTCTGAGAGGGCCTGTGGACCCTGAAAGGGTTAAAATGGAAAGAACAGACATTGTGATTTTGAAGTAGCAAGTTGTTGAGCATTCATCAGCACAGTATGAGCAGCTTTTGAGAAACTGGTAGTGGTTAGGTACAGTTTGGTTAATTTTGGGTGATGAGGTGATTTCTTATTAGAGTCTTAAACTGATTTGCAGACAGGGGTCCTTTAGTTTGTTCTGGCAATGAATTCCAGATCTTTGGGCCTTTTACGTGCATAGCATGTTTGCATAGGGAGAGATGAACATGGGGGATATTGAAGAGTGATCTGTGTCTCATATTATGGTTGTGTGTTCTGTTATAGTTGTCAAGGAGGAGTTTGAGTGGAGGGTTTACATTAGAGAATAGTTTTCTGTGTATGTAGTAGGCACAATGGTAAGAACATAAGAAAGAAGGACCACTGCAACAGGCCTACTGACCAATGCAAAGTAGGTCCATGTTCCCCCAGTTAGCCCAATGACCCACCAAGTCAGGTCACTTCCACTTATGGAAGGAGCAAGGCATCAGGCCTAGTAGCACAGGCGAGTCAGGTCCAACTCACACTCACTCATGTATTTATCTAACCTATTTTTAAAACTACAAAACATTTTAGGCATTGGGGAATTATAGACTAGCTAGCTTAGAGAGTTGTCCAGCATTATAAGAGGACAACTACCATGAAGATCTGTGTAATCTGCAGAAAGGCCATCTGTGTGGTCAGTGGTCCCATAGTATATGCAGGGATTTTAAACTAGTGACCACACTTGTCATAAACTCAGGAAGATGTTTTTGGGTTTGCCCAAACGAGATACACCTGTATGAGGAAATGACTGTTATGCACCCCTACTTCACTCCATTATATACAAAAATAAAAGGCCTGGTTAAAATAAGTTCTGCAATATATAGCGAACCACTTTATTACTAGCTAGATAAAGCAGGTTCGACTATATATTATTATCGGGTACAGTATGAATCATCAAAAGTACTCTCATTGTATTATATTGTATTATATTATATCTCTCCCCATGATTATTATAATTATAATATATTATTATTAGGTTAGGTATTACGAATGTGTAACCACTACTGTAGTGACCAATTGGTTTACCTGGAGTTTACCTGGAGAGAGTTCCGGGGCTCAACGCCCCCGCGGCCCGGTCTGTGACCAGGCCTCCTGGTGGATCAGAGCCTGATCAACAAGGCTGTTACTGCTGGCTGCACACAAACCAACGTACGAGCCACAGCCCGGCTGATCAGGAACCGACTTTAGGTGCTTGTCCAGTGCCAGCTTGAAGACTGCCAGGGGTCTGTTGGTAATCCCCCTTATGTGTGCTGGGAGGCAGTTGAACAGTCTCGGGCCCCTGACACTTATTGTATGGTCTCTTAACGTGCTAGTGACACACCTGCTTTTCATTGGGTGGATGTTGCATCATCTGCCAAGTCTTTTGCTTTCGTAGTGAGTGATTTTCGTGTGCAAGTTCGGTACTAGTCCCTCTAGGATTTTCCAGGTGTATATAATCATGTATCTCTCCCGCCTGCGTTCCAGGGAATACAGGTTCAGGAACTTCAAGCGCTCCCAGGTCAGCAATTTCACCTGCCTTGAAAGGTGCTGTTAGTGTGCAGCAATATTCCAGCCTAGATAGAACAAGTGACCTGAAGAGTGTCATCATGGGCTTTGCATCCCTCGTTTTGAAGGTTCTCATTATCCATCCTGTCATTTTTCTAGCAGATGCGATTGATACAATGTTATGGTCCTTGAAGGTGAGGTCTTCCGACATGATCACTCTCAGGTCTTTGACATTGGTGTTTCGCTCTATTTTGTGGCCAGAATTTGTTTTGTACTCTGATGAAGATTTAATTTCCTCGTGTTTACCATATCTGAGTAATTGAAATTTCTCATCATTGAACTTCATATCGTTTTCTGCAGCCCACTGAAACATTTGGTAGATGTCCGCCTGGAGCCTTGCAGTGTCTGCAATGGAAGACACTGTCATGCAGATTCGGGTGTCATCTGCAAAGGAAGACATGGTGCTGTGGCTGACATCCTTGTCTATGTCAGATATGAGGATGAGGAACAAGATGGGAGCGAGTACTGTGCCTTGTGGAACAGAGCTTTTCACCGTGGCTGCCTCTGTGTTCTGTTAGTGAGGAAATTATAGATCCATCGACCGACTTTTCCTGTTATTCCTTTAGCACGCATTTTGTGCGCTATTACGCCATGGTCACACTTGTCAAAGGCTTTTGCAAATTCTGTATATATTACATCTGCATTCTTTTTGTCTTCTAGTGCATCTAGGACCTTGTCGTAGTGATCCAATAGTTGAGACAGACAGGAGCGACCTGTTCTAAACCCATGTTGCCCTGGGTTGTGTAACTGATGGGTTTCTAGATGGGTGGTGATCTTGCTTCATAGGACCCTTTCAAAGATTTTTATGACATGGGATGTTAGTGCTATCGGTCTGTAGTTCTTTGCTGTTGCTTTACTGCCCCCTTTGTGGAGTGGGGCTATGTCTGTTGTTTTTAGTAACTGTGGGACGACCCCCGTGTCCATGGTCCCTCTCCATAGGATGGTAAAGGCTCGTGATAGGGTCTTCTTGCAGTTCTTGATGAACACGGAGTTCCATGAGTCTTTCCCTGGGGCAGAGTGCATGGGCATGTCATTTATCGCCTGTTTGAAGTCATTTGGCGTCAGGATAACATCGGATAGGCTTGTGTTAACCAAATTCTGTGGCTCTCTCATAAAAATTTTATTTTGATCTTCGACTCTCAGTCTGGTTAGTGGCTTGCTAAAAACTGAGTCATATTGGGACTTGAGTAGCTCACTCATTTCCTTGCTGTCATCTGTGTAGGACCCATCTTGTTTAAGTAAGTGCCCAATACTGGACGTTGTTCTCGACTTTGATTTGGCATAGGAGAAGAAATACTTTGGGTTTCTTTCGATTTCATTTATGGGTTTTAGTTCTTCCCGCGATTCCTGACTCCTTAAGTTCGATGTTTGCTATTTCTCTGACCAGTGTCTCCCTACGCATTTCAGATAGATTGACCTCTTTTAGCCGCTCTGTTATTTTTTTCCGTCGCCTGTAAACGGAGCGCCTGTCTCTTTCTATTTTACATCTACTCCTCCTTTTTCTTAGAGGAATAAGCCTTGTGCATACATCGAGTGCCACCAAGTTAATCTGTTCTAGGCATAAGTTGGGGTCTGTGTTGCTTAGTATATCTTCCCAGCTTATATCGGTTAGGACTTGGTTTACTTGGTCCCACTTTATGCTTTTGTTATTGAAGTTGAATTTGGTGAATGCTCCATCGTGACTAATCTCATTTTGTCTGTCTGGGGCTCCACGCATACATGTCTGAACCTCAATTATGTTGTGATCTGAGTATATTGTTTTTGATATGGTGACATTTCTTATCAGATCATCATTGTTAGTGAAGATGAGGTCTAGTGTATTCTCCATTCTAGTAGGCTCTATTATTTGCTGGTTTAAATTGAATTTTGTGCAGAGATTTAAAAGCTCATGTGAGTGTGAGTTTTCATCAGAGCTGCCTCCTGGTGTTATTACTGCAACAATATTATTTGCTATATTTCTCCATTTTAGGTGCCTTAAGTTGAAATCCCCCAGGAGCAAGATGTTAGGTGCAGGAGCTGGAAGATTTTCCAGACAGTGGTCAATTTTTAACAGCTGTTCCTGGAATTGCTGGGATGTTGCATCCGGAGGCTTGTAGACTACCACAATGACTAGGCTTTGGTTCTCGATCTTTACTGCTAAAACTTCCACTACATCATTTGAGGCATTAAGCAGTTCTGTGGAAACAAGTGACTCTGCAATGTACAGGACAACCCCCCCCCCTTTTGCCTGTTCACTCTGTCACATCTGTATAGGTTGTAACCTGGGATCCATATTTCGTTGTCCAAGTGGTCCTTTATGTGGGTCTCAGTGAAAGCTGCGAACACTACTGGGGGGGATTTTTTTTCCGGCATTAGTATCTGTTGGTTTGGAGTGGAGGCCATCGACTGTGGTTGCACTCCAGGAATGACTGGATTTGGTGTACAATTTCTGCCATTTCTTGCCAGTTTTTTTTTTCCTTCCTGGCACTAAAAAACCTCTCCCTCTTGAGTGGCGGTGGCTACCCAGATTTTCCCATGGCCTGGATGTTTTGTATCTTTTTGTCCCCTTTAGATGGTGTGCCTGGCAATTTAAGTTATAGCACAGTCTTTCCTGTACTGAAGAGGTACGCATTTCAGGGTGAAAAAGCTTAGAGGAAGGGAGTTTGCATTTTCCTGTTGTCATATGGGCACGGCATTTTCTAGGGTGGTCATAGTTGCACGTCCAATCTGTTTTTCCAGATTTCCCATGTCTGCAGATACCAAGTGCATAGTATGTGCACAGGCTTGGTTTCCGTTTGCCTTGGGTTTCTGTGACTGTATTCCCTGTTGGTGCATGTTTACCTGTCTTATTCCTATCCTCCCTAGCACCAACAATGGAGCTCCCACCAGTTGTTTTTGGTAATATATCCTCACTATTGCTAGTGGAGTCCTCTTGTTTGCTATTTCCTGTTGTATTTCTAGTTTGCAATATTGGTTTTATCTTATCTTTGACTACACTTGTTTCCCCACTACGGCTTCTGTCCCCTTTGAGGTCATTTATATGCATTCCTTCCTGCATATAATTCCCGACTACCTGGACAAAATCTCCAGCTTCACCATTACTGTCTCCCAGGACAGCACCTCCAGCTTCACCATTACTGTCTCCCAGGACAGCACCTCCAGCTTCACCATTACTGTCTTCCAGGACAGCATCTCCAGCTTCACCATTACTGTCTCCCAAAGCTTTAACAAAATTTATTTCTTGTTTTGGCATTCCTAAAACTATTCAAAGTATTCAAGGTACTAACTTCACTGCCAAAGCGTTTAGGGAAGTATTAACTAGGTTAGGGATAATCCACAACTTATCCACTACCTATCATCCTCAGTCCCAAGGCGCCTTGGAAAGATTCCATCAGACGTTAAAGACCATGATTAGAACTTTTTGCATGCACTTTCCTACAGACTTGGATGAATCACTACCTTTGTTGGTGTTCTCAGTACGAGAGACGGTGCAAGAGTCTATAGGGTATAGTCCGTTTGAGTTGATCTTTGGGCACAATGTATGAGGTCCTCTTCGGGTGCTCAAAGAAGGATGGATGGGAGAAAACGTTAGCTCAACACTCTACAACCCGTCTTCAAGGTTGCAGGTGGCACGTCAGTTAGCCAAGGCTAACCTAAAGAAAGCTCAAAATGATGAAACAGAGGTATGACATAAGTGCACAATTCCACTCCTTCCATCCAGGAGACAAGGTGTTGGTGCAGGAACCAATACCTGGCCACACCTTGAAAGGTAGATTTACGGGACCTATGCAATTTGAAAGTAGATTATCTGATGTAAATTATGTGGTAGCTTCCATTGATAAGACGTCAAAAACTAAAACTTACCACATTAATCAATTAAATCTTTTCATACCCCAGATAGTGCCAGTAATGACTCTGTCCTCTGCCTCTGAGGACGACTCTGATTCTTTGCACTCTATCTCTGAAATTAATGTTAAACTTTCAAATTCTGTCCTCAAGGATCCTAGTTCTTTAATGGGGGGACTATCTGAAATGCAAGCAACAAGTTTAACTGACTTTCTACAGTCATATCCTAATATTTTGTCGGATGTGCCAAAAAAATATACGTTAGGTTATCATGATGTAGATGTGGGAAACTCTAACCCTATTAAACTCTCCCCCTACAGAGCTAATCCTGAAAAGCAGAGGCTACTTCAGCAGGAAGTAGAATTTCTGTTAAAGCATGGTTTAGTGGAGGAGTCATCTAGTCCATGGGCTTCACCGTGCATCCTTGTTAAGAAGGCTGATGGAGGGTTTCGTATGTGTACAGACTACCGTAAAGTGAATGAGGTCACAATCACAGATGCTTACCAAACCATACCCCCGGCCGGGATTGAACCCGCGGTCATAGAGTCTCAAAACTCCAGCCCGTCGCGTTAGCCACTAGACCAGCTAGCCACAATAAGATTCATCCAACTAGGTATATTTCTACACCATAGGAAAGTTAGCACAGGCACCTCTGTGACCACAAATGCAAGTTTTTACAGACGAATCTCCAGCTAGCGTGGCCGTGACGAACTCTAGCTCAAGTCCCTTCACTGCCGTCAACATGACTCAAGAAATCGTAATGACACGATTGCAAATAAACCATACCCCCGGCCGGGATTGAACCCGCGGTCATAGAGTCTCAAAACTCCAGCCGGTCGCGTTAGCCACTAGACCAGCTAGCCACAATAAGATTCATCCAACTAGGTATATTTCTACACCATAGGAAAGTTAGCACAGGCACCTCTGTGACCACAAATGCAAGTTTTTACAGACGAATCTCCAGCTAGCGTGGCCGTGACGAACTCTAGCTCAAGTCCCTTCACTGCCGTCAACATGACTCAAGAAATCGTAATGACACGATTGCAAATAAACCATACCCCCGGCCGGGATTGAACCCGCAGTCATAGAGTCTCAAAACTCCAGCCCGTCGCGTTAGCCACTAGACCAACTAGCCACAATAAGATTCATCCAACTAGGTATATTTCTACACCATAGGAAAGTTAGCACAGGCACCACTGTGACCACAAATGCAAGTTTTTTACAGACGAATCTCCACCTAGTTGGATGAATCTTATTGTGGCTAGCTGGTCTAGTGGCTAACGCGACGGGCTGGAGTTTTGAGACTCTATGACCGCGGGTTCAATCCCGGCCAGGGGTATTACCTGGAGTTTACCTGGAGAGAGTTCCGGGGGTCAACGCCCCCGCGGCCCGGTCTGAGACCAGGCCTCCTGGTGGATCAGAGCCTGATCAACCAGGCTGTTGCTGCTGGCTGCACGCAAACCAACATACGAGCCACAGCCCGGCTGATCCGGAACTGACTTTAGGTGCTTGTCCAGTGCCAGCTTGAAGACTGCCAGGGGTCTGTTGGTAATCCCCCTTATGTGTGCTGGGAGGCAGTTGAACAGTCTCGGGCCCCTGACACTTATTGTATGGTCTCTTAACGTGCTAGTGACACCCCTGCTTTTCATTGGGGGGATGGTGCATCGTCTGCCAAGTCTTTTGCTTTCGTAATGAGTGATTTTCGTGTGCAAGTTCGGTACTAGTCCCTCTAGGATTTTCCAGGTGTATATAATCATGTATCTCTCCCTCCTGTGTTCCAGGGAATACAGGTTTAGGAACCTCAAGCGCTCCCAATAATTGAGGTGTTTTATCTCCGTTATGCGTATGGTTTATTTGCAATCGTGTCATTACGATTTCTTGAGTCATGTTGACGGCAGTGAAGGGACTTGAGCTAGAGTTCGTCACGGCCACGCTAGCTGGAGATTCGTCTGTAAAAACTTGCATTTGTGGTCACAGAGGTGCCTGTGCTAACTTTCCTATGGTTAGAAATATACCTAGTTGGATGAATCTTATTGTGGCTAGCTGGTCTAGTGGCTAACGCGACGGGCTGGAGTTTTGAGACTCTATGACCGCGGGTTCAATCCCGGCCGGGGGTATGGTTTATTTGCAATCGTGTCATTACGATTTCTTGAGTCATGTTGACGGCAGTGAAGGGATTTGAGCTAGAGTTCGTCACGGCCACGCTAGCTGGAGATTCGTCTGTAAAAACTTGCATTTGTGGTCACAGAGGTGCCTGTGCTAACTTTCCTATGGTGTAGAAATATACCTAGTTGGATGAATCTTATTGTGGCTAGCTGGTCTAGTGGCTAACGCAAACGGGCTGGATTTTTGAGACTCTATGACCGCGGGTTCAATCCCGGCCGGGGGTATGGTTTATTTGCAATCGTGTCATTACGATTTCTTGAGTCACAGATGCTTACCCTCTTCCTCGTCTGGATGATGTAATTGACTTTGTGGGTAAGGCTACTTTTGTGTCCAAGTTAGATCTCCTTAAAGGTTACTATCAGGTCCTTTGACAGAAAAGGGCGAAGGAAATCTCTGCCTTCATAATTCCAGGAAGTCATCAATACAGTTACCCCCTTTGGAATGAAAAACTCCCCCTCTTCATTCCAGAAACTTATCCATCAGACTATTAAAGGACTTGAAGGCACGGCAGCATACCTAGATGATATTGTTGTGGTGTTTGATACTTGGGATCAACACCTAATTAGACTTAAGGCTCTTTTTGAGACCTTTCAGAGTTCCCATTTAACAGTTAATTTATCTAAATCTTCCTTTGGCCAGGCCACTGTCACTTTTCTAGGTCATGAAGTAGGTAGTGGTAAAGTTGCTCCTAAACTTGCTAAAGTTCTTGCTATTAAAGATTATCCAGTTCCTCATGATAGGAAATCTCTTCAACATTTCCTAGGCATGATAGGATTTTGCAGAAGATTCTGTAAGAATTTCTCAGATATTGTAGCCCCTCTTACCTCTCTTACCAAACACAAAGTTCCTTTAATTGGACCCCAGATTCTTAAAATTCTTTTGACAAAGCAAAAAGATTGTGTACTGCTCCAATTCTTTTGTCTCCAGACTTCTCCAAACCTTTTTCATTACAGGTTGATGCTTGTGAGTCTGGGGTTGGGGCAGTACTATTACAAAACGAGAATGAAGAGTTGCAACCTGTAGCTTATTATTCTGCTAAGTTCCAGCCACATCAGAAAGCTTACTCTACTATTAAAAAAGAAGCCCTCGCGCTGGTACTGGCTTTGGAGCATTTCGATGTTTATGTGGGCCAGACATCGCAGGTGGTCACCATTTACATTGATCACAATCCTCTAGTATATCTCCAAGCCATGAAGAACCACAATGCAAGGCCCATGCTTTGGGCTATACGACTGCAACCCTATTCCATCAGAATTAAATATATTACCGGCAAAAAAAATATTTTGGCAGACTCTTTATCTAGAGTCTAATACCATTTTTTACTTAGGTTAGGATGTTAGATACTTGTGGTAACCCTTTCCAGCTCTTTTTTTTTCATCCCCTGGTGTGGGTTTTTTTTTTTAGTGAGGGGATGCAGGCTACCATCCGCCTGTATCTTGGACCTATGTTAGCCCGACTGACTGCTGTCTCATTCTGAGTTTAGGGTTTGGCTTTTGGTCACGAAAAAAGCTGGCTCTGTCTAAAGTTTGGATGGTGGAGAGGAAAGGCGGTCCCATTATTTTGTGCCATGGCGGCATGGTTACCATGGAGGTGGCAGCCTAATCCTGAGCCTTCTCGGGTGGGGGTGTTGCATACAAAGAGTACATAACCTTTATTCAGCGCATGTACACACCCTCATTTACAGGCTATCTCCCCCAACCAGTGAACCAGGTTACTGAGAGTTGATGATGGGGCCCCGTCGTTCAACTAGTGACCAGGTTCCAGCCAATAAGAAGATGATTTTGGCAATCACAGAGGTTATGTGGGTACCACTCTCCTGTCTGCCCTTGTCATTCCCATTCTAGAGCTGATTGAAGCATGGTCTGCTATCTTGGGGCTTCTATTTCTGCATTGCTACCGTGGAGTGCACTATACTTATCACTGTGCATAGTGTACATATTGCTGGTGAAGGATAATATAAGTCCAAACTTTTCTGTTGTGTTTATTTTGCTCTCTTTACACCCAGGATAACAGGCCATTTGGACTCCTGGGTTGTAAAAAAGTTAAATGGGCACATATCAAGTGACAGGAATCAGTAATAGTGGTTTCTCACTTTAAGGTAAGAGGAAAAGTACCTCAGTAAGGGTAACCCAGTTAATAAGAGGTCAGGAAAGGGGAAAGAAGAGACTGTCTCTTCTGCAAGGGTACTCTTTTCACTAAAAATTGTAATGCCTTTTAATTCAGGGGATATTAAAGTGGAAAGAATGAAAGAACTTTGACAGATTTATCAGATGTCTAACAATCATAATGTAAAGATTGTCATACCAAATTGAACAGTTGCTATCAATGCAACAAGGGAAGGCACCATACAGTTATGTGCAGGGTTGTATGTGATTCTTATAATAATGGTGACAATAATGATAATGTTAATAACCCTGAAACTACAGTGACTGATGTAAAGGTTCAGCTAATGGCAATAATGATGGCCTAGCTGAGGTAGCCTTGTGTGTTGGATGTAATAATTCAGGATAAAAAGCATAAATTCAAAACAATGCGGCGTCACTCCTCAACACTGGTACGGGCCATGTAATATATGGCAGACTACCGCCTAGCAATAATGACTAGAGGAAGTAGTAAAAACAGTCACGGGTCCTTACTCATAAAAGGTCAACCCAGTACAAGTATTCTTCTATCAAGGATGATTTTTGAACCAGTCTAATTTGTGGGGAGCTGGACAGCATAGCTTCTTTTTGATTATAAAAATAATAATAATGGACAGCATAGGGATTAATATAAATGAGGAAAGTCCAAATGATTCCATTACCCAGGAACATAACACACATCACATCCCCCCTAATTTCAAAACGCCTTCGAGAGAGTCCCGATTCAGGGCCCTCAATCTATCCTCATTGGGAAGATTTCTGATGCATGGGATCATCTTTGTCATCCTCCTCTGTACGATTTCCAGAGCATTTATATCCATTCTGTAATACGGTGACCAGAACTGAGCAGCAAGGATATATAGAGTTGAAGAACAACCTGAGAACTTCTATTATTTATACTTCTAGATATAAGCCAAGAATTCTGTTAGATTTATTTATTGGGAACACTAATGCACTGTTGTCTTGGTTTTAGATTACTGCTAACCAGAACTCCTAAATCCTTTTTGCAATCAGTAGTATTAAGATCTACATTATTTAGTTTATATGTGGCATAGTTATTTAACTGTCCAACATTTAGAACTTTGCATTTGTCAATATTAAACTGCATCTGCCACTTTTTCGACAATTGAATCGGTCTATTCAAATCATCCTGGAGTGCTCTAGTGTCCTCATTAGAATGAATTGGACGGCCTATTTTGGTGTCATCAGCAAATTTGCTTATGTCGCTGTTTATTCCCTCATCTATGTCGTTTATGTAAATTCTGAACAATAACGGGCCCAACCCTGACCCCTGAGGAACAACGCTTGTGACGTGCCCCATTCTGATTTCTCCCCATTTGTGCAAACTCTCTGCTGTCTATTTGTCAGCCATGCATCTACCCAGGAAAAAATTTCTCCTCCTATTCCGTGTGCCTAAAGTTTCCTCAATAGCCTCTGGTGTGGAACTCTATCGAAAGCCTTTCTGAAGTCCATATACACAATATCATATTCATTACCATGATCTACCTCCTCAGACACCTTAGTGAAAAAAGTTAGTAAATTCGTAAGACAGGAACGCCCCTTTGGAAAACCATGTTGAGATTCATTAATCAATCTGTGCCTGTCAAGATGGCTACGAATTGCTTCGACAATTATTGATTCCATAAATTTTCCCACTATGGAGGTAAGGTTTATTGGTCTATAGTTCGAAGCCAAGGATCTGTCACCTGCCTTGTAAATAGGTATTACATTTGCCATTTTCCACTTATCAGGCACTATGCCAGTTTGTAGTGATATGTTAAAAAGATTAGCCAGAGGTATGCTAAGTTCCTCTTTACATTCCTTTAACACCCTTGCAAACAGTTCATCAGGGCCTGGGGATTTCTTAGGTTTTAGTTTCTCTATTTGTCTGAGGACCATGTCACTAGTTACTGCAATTGTATATATTTATTATCATCCTGTTCTACATAATCTATTATTTCAGGAATATTGCTAGTATTTTCCTGGGTGAAAACTGAGAGGAAGTAGGTATTTAGAATTTCACACATATCCTTATCACTGTCAGTGATCTGACCAGAGTTACTCTTAAGTGGACCAATCTTGTCCCTAATCTTACTTCTGTATACCTGAAAGAACCCTTTTGGGTTAGTCTTTGAATCCCTTGTGACCTTAGCCTCATATTCCCTTTTTGCTTTTCTTATTTCCCTTTTTTTATTTTTCTCTTTAATTGAATATATTGATTTCTTAACTGCCCATCCCCTCTTTTGATATGCCTATATATGCCTCTCTTTTGACCAATGAGATGTTTTAATCTATTGTTCATCCATTTGGGATCATTTTTGTTAGATCTAATTTCCCTACTAGGGAACAAAAGTTTGTCTGGGCAGGTAAAAAATTGCTCTGAAAAACGTCATATTGGCAAACCCAAAATCACCTCCTGACCCATAGTCAGGACATCCCAATTTAGCCCACCCCCGGTAATTTTTCAGTCCCATGAAGTCGGTCAAGCGAAAATCTGGGACAGAGATTTGGTTGCAGTTATCTGGGCAATTCCATGATATAATTGAAACTAAGTAATTTGTGATCACTTTCCCCAAGCTCATCTTTAACCTCAAGATTATTAATTAGTGAATCTTTGTTGGCAAGAACCAAGTCAAGCAGATTGTTTCCTCTAGTTGGTTCTGTCACAACCTGTTCTGAAAAGCAATCCTGAACTGTATCAAGAAAGTTACTAGACTCAAGATTTCCCCGTCATATTGTTCCAATCAATTTGTCTAAAGTTAAAATCTCCCATTATCACAACATTTTCATATCTAGATGCCTTATGAATTTCATTCCACAACAGCTTACTGCCCTCCCTATTAAGGTTTAGGGGGCCCGTAAATCAAAATCCAAAACTAATTTGTCCACGTCCCTCGAGAAACTGTAGCCAAACAGATTTTGTGTTCGATGTTTTTAATCTATATCATGTCTAAAACAATTTTTAAAATTTTTTCCTGACATACATCGCCACACCACCACCCTTCCTGTTGACCTTATCAGTGTGGAACAGTTTATAACCTTGTATGTTGCATTCAGAAGGCATTTCTCTATCTTTCAGGTTGAACCAGGTCTCTGTTATACAATAATATCTATATTACCTACACTTGCAAGTAATTTTTAGCTCATCTATCTTATTTCTTAGACTATTACTATTTGTATAGTATAATCAAGGGGCTATTCTCAGGCGCTAAAGTGTAATAAGTTCACTATTTTGCCATTATATTCCAAAGCTCATTTATTTTGATTAACCCCTTTAAATTTTTCACCACAACTTAATTAGTCCCTTTTATATTTTAATTTTATATTATAATTCTAACTTTAAAGAATTACCTTTAAGTAATACCTACTATCAAATTCCCAAGCTCCATTACTTGATCATCACTTTATTTGTTCACCACAAATTTTTTTAGTCCCTTTTATATTGTCTCCTTTATTTTAGCTTTAAAAAACTACCTTACTCATTATTTTTACATTTGTTAAATAATTCAGGTGCTATTTTTTAGCTTTAGAATATTTACTTTGTTTTATACTTAATTCTAATTATAGATTCACTACAAATCTTATGATAACAAGCATTGACCCGATACCAACCCCTTATTTAATGAATTAAATGAATCAAACAGTTACTGTAATTACTACACAGCAGAACAATCAAAGGCACTCTCAGAGCACAAAACATAAAATGTCTTTAACTACAATATCAGATCTTTAAGCAAGCATTACGATGACCTCATAGCATTACTAAATTCCTTGCATGCCAATATGTCCATCATTACACTAACTGAAAACCCGGTTAAAGCCAGATACTACAGATGTCTATGCCATTCCTGATTACACAGCCTACACAACTGTAGGACAGATCAACAAGGGGTGGCACGCTATATCTACTCAGACCAACTAGAATGTATCACTAATACTTGAACAAGGGATAACATGGGGAAAATATAATAGCTAAATTCAAATCCAAAAAACCTACAAAACCTCTCACATTGATAAAATCTACAGAGTTCCACAGTCAAACATTAGCCAATTTAGTCAAAACCCAGGAAGTATGATAACTGATGCACGCATGAACAAAGATCACTTACTACTCTCAGGTGACTTCAATATAAATCTCCTGCAAGACCAGGACCCAAACGTTACTGAATTCAAAAAACACAATGAGTAACTGCATTTTTTCTACCAATAGTAACAAAACCTACAAGAGTTAGGGGGGACTAGTGTTTCCCTAATTTACCACATCTGGACGAAAACCATATCCCTTTAAAATCAGGCATAATTACAGATAATACCACAAGACCACTACCCTATTTTCCTCATAACAAAATCTTGGGAAATTACCCCAAGACACTACTAAAGTCACCTTCAGATTTCACAATGAGGCAGCCATTAATAACTTCACAACAGCAGTAACAAACATTGACTGGTACACTGAGCTAGAAAAACTATACAGATATTGACGAATGTATTAATAATTTTTTTAAAAAAGACCCAATACCTCTATAACAAGCACTGCCCTAAAAAAAAACTAAGCAGATGACAGCTAAGAGACTGAACAGTCCCTGGCTAACACCCAGCATTCTCAAATCTATAAAACAAAACATCGATATGAAAAACAGTTACAGAATGGGTCACATAACCAGAGACCAAACAAAACGTTACTCGTCAATTTCCCAACCAGCCTGATAAGAAGGGCAAAAAAATTGTATTATGAGAACAGATTATCCAACTTACGAGGTGATATAAAAAGACCTGGAAAACCCTATCAGAAATTCTGGGAACAAAAAAGATATCACGAAATAGTGAATTAAAATTAGCAAAATCAGATGAACCCCAACTCCCACCCAAAAGAAACAGCAAACAGACTCAATGATTTCCCTTTTCCACTATAGGACAAAAAACCCTTTCCCATAAAATCCCAAACTCAGATACCCCACCAAATGACTACCTCATGGCAACTACTCGAACACACTGTTCCTAGCTCCGACTAACCATACGAAGTCTCCCTTATTATCAACGCACTAAAAAAAAAGGCAGGAGATTTAAATACCTTTCCACCCTATTATATACAAAAAGTGTCACAAGTGCTATCACCAATCATTGCAACTATTGATCACTACACAAGGGCCTAAAGCACTAGAAGACAAAAAGAATGCAGATTAATATATACAGACTTGCAAAGCCTTCAACAAGTGTACCATGGGGTAATAGCGGCCCCCAAAA
>NC_069429.1:28481928-28500874 GCF_026875155.1 Cherax quadricarinatus
TTTTTTTTGTTTATGGTGACATTTCTTATCAGATCACATTGTTAGTGAAGATGAGGTCTAGTGTATTCTCCAGTCTAGTAGGCTCTATTATTTGCTGGTTTAAATTGAATTTTGTGCAGAGATTTAAAAGCTCGTGCAAGTGTGGAGTTTTCATCAGAGCTGCCTCCTGGTGTTATTACTGCAACAATATTATTTGCTATAATTCCTCCATTTTAGGTGCCTTAAGTTGAAATCCCCCAGGAGCAAGATGTTTGGTGCAGGAGCTGGAAGATTTTCCAGACAGTGGTCAGTTTTTTAACAGCTGTTCCTGGAATTGCTGGGATGTTGCATCCGGAGGCTTGTAGACTACCACAATGACTAGGTTTTGGTTCTCGACCTTTACTGCTAAAACTTCCACTACATCATTTGAGGCATTAAGCAGTTCTGTGCAAACAAGTGACTCTGCAATGTACAGGCCAACCCCCCCCTTTTGCCTGTTCACTCTGTCACATCTGTATAGGTTGTAACCTGGGATCCATATTTCGTTGTCCAAGTGATTCTTTATGTGGGTCTCAGTGAAAGCTGCGAACATCGCCTTTGCCTCTGCAAGCAGTCCACGGATGAAAGGTATTTGTTGTTTGTTGCTGGCTTTAGACCCTGTATATTTGCAAAGAAGAATGTTATCGACTGGTGGTATTGTTGGTACTGGGGGGGATTTTTTTTCCGGCATTAGTATCTGTATCTGTTGGTTTGGAGTGGAGGCCATCGACTGTGGTTCCACTCCAGGAATGACTGGATTTGGTGTACGATTTCTGCCATTTCCTGCAGTTTTTTTTCCTTCCTGGCACTAAAAAACCTCTCCCTCTTGAGTGGCTGTGGCTACCCAGGTTTTCCCATGGCCTGGATGTTTTGTATCTTTTTGTCCCCTTTAGATGGTATGCCTGGCAATTTAAGTTATAGCACAGTCTTTCCTGTACTGAAGAGGTACACATTTCAGGGTAAAAAAAGCTTACTGGAAGGGAGTTTGCATTTTCCTGTTGTCATACGGGCATGGCATTTTCTAGGGTGGTCATAGTTGCATGTCCCATCTGTTTTTCCAGATTTCCCATGCCAGCAGATACCAAGTGCATAGTATGTGCACAGGCTTGGTTTCTGCTTGCCTTGGGTTTCTGTGACTGTATTCCCTGTTGGTGCATGTTTCCCTGTCTTACTTCTATCATCCCTAGCACCAACAATGGAGCTCCCACCAGTTGTTTTTGGTAATTTATCCTCAGTATTGCTATTGGAGTCCTCTTGTTTGCTATTTCCTGTGGTATTTCTAGTTTGCAATATTGGTTTTATCTTATCTTTGACTACACTTGTTTCCCTACTATTAGTGTGCACTACCTAGCAGAGTTTACTGCCAGAGGGGAATCATAGGCCTATTGTGCCATGTGCAAAATAATAATAATAGAACTTTTCTTTGTCATAGGAAAGAAAGTCTCCCTGATAACATTGTGTATACACAGTGTATAGTGTATACTACAGTGGCTCCCTAGTATACAGAAAATAAATGCTAAAGTGTCATTTGATAACAGGTGAATTTGTAAATGAAGTGATAAGCCTATAGAGGCAGGTGCCAGAAGTCGCCAGAAACTTGCCACACAGGTCAGCTGCTTTAATAATCTTCCTGGCCTGCTAGTGTACCTCGCATATAATCTAGTGATATCAGTGAATAGCAGAATACAGTGTTGTAGTAGCAACTAATCAGTAATATAATGGTACTTAGTGGAGTGGAGTGACTTTCATTAGTTTCTCTTTTCTTGAAATACCAGACGTATACTGTGAATTTCATATAACCTGTAGTTACCAGCGGTCGCAATATACACAACGAGAAGCAAATATTACTACAGAAAAAGTGTCTTTCCTCCAAAAAATTTCCACCAGTCAACTATACGGTACTGTAAGTTCGGTACTAGTCCCTCTAGGATTTTCCAGGTGTATATAATCATGTATCTCTCCCTCCTGCGTTCCAGGGAATAGTGATAATATAGCATTTGTTGTGGTGGAGACGGAAAAAACCTAGAAAAGCTAGATACAGTGATCGATAAACAAGGGTTGAGGTTCGAACGTTCGTCATTGTAGGAGCTGCCAGCAATCACCGGTTCTTCAACACGCAAGTTATACTTTTGTATCAATCAAATCTCATATTACTCGGGTAGATAATTTCCAGTGGATCCTTCATGTGTTAACCCAAATCACCGACCAGTATGTTTTAAATAAGTGACCCACTGATCAGATCAGACTAGTTCCGAACCCTTGACTGGTCGAACCCTTGACTGGTTTCAAACGGATTCGTTGGACAATAAAGCAGACTGTAAATGGATGGGGTTGTAGGCGCCCTTATTAAACACAAACAATAAATATAAAATCAGGAACGTACACTGGTAAGCTGTCCTAATATGCAAGTACAGTTAGAAATAGAAATACAAATAGCTAGAGCTTCACTTTAAGGAGGTTATTAAAAAGAGTATTCAAGAGATTGCTAGTAGAATTACAGTAAATCAACCACTCAAATCATTATGATGCTCTGTGTAGTCTGCAGTCAATCAAATGGGCTTCCACATGGATAAATTGTCATTTTTGTGAAAATTGGTGTCACGCCCCTTGTGCAGATATCCAAGAACTAGCTACAAGCAGTATAAAATCAGGGAAGTGTTTTTGGGTATGACCAAATGAGATAAATCTGTGAACTAAAATCACATTTGTATTAAAAAAGGATAACATCAAAGCTGCTTTCATAGAAAACCTGGAAGCATTCTACAACAGATGAGAACAAAAAGTCTGGGCTGGATGGTACTGCCCTTGATGCTGGCCATGTAGTCAGAAACTGTAAGGTTGGAGGTGCTGTCCTGGTAGTCAGTAAATGTTGGGCTGATAGTGCTGTCCTGTTAGGCAGTAATGGTGAAGCTGGAGGTGCTGTCCTGGGAGACAGTAATGGTGAAGCTGGAGATTTTGTCCTAGTCGGGAAATATACGCAGGAGGGAATGCATATAAATGGCCTCATGGGAGACAGGAGCTGTAGTGGGGAAACAAGTGTAGTCAAAGATAAGGTAAAACCAAAATTGCAAACTAGTAATACCACACGAAATAGCAAACAAAAGGACTCCACTAGCAATAGTGAGGATATATTACCAAAAACAACTGGTGAGAGCTCCATCGTTGGTGCTAGTGAAGATAGGAATTAGACAGGTAAACATGCACCAACAGGGAATACAGTCACAGAAACCCAAGGCAAATGGAAACCAAGCCTGTGCACATGATATGCACTTGGTATCTGCAGGCATGGGAAATCTGGAAAAACAGAAGGGATGTGCAACTATGACCACCCTAGAAAATGTCGTGCCCATATGACAACAGGAAAATGCAAACTCCCTTCCTGTAAGCTTTTTTACCCTGAAATGTGTACCTCTTCAGTACAGGAAAGACTGTGCTATAACTTAAATTACCAGGCACACCATCTAAAGGGGACAAAAAGATACAAAACATCCAGGCCATGGGAAGACCTTGGTAGCCACAGCCACTCAAGAGGGAGAGGTTTCTAGTGCAAAGGAAAAAAAATGGCAGGAAATGGCAGAAATTGTACACCAAATCCAGTCATTCCTGGAGTGGAACCACAGTCGATGGCCTCCACTCCAAACCAACAGATACAGATACTAATGCCAGAAAAAAAATCCCCCCAAGTACCAACAATACCACCAGCCCGATGACATTCTTCTTTGCAAATACACAGGGTCTAAAGCCAGCAACAAACAACAAAATACCATTCATCCATGGACTGCTTGTAGAGGCAAATGCAATGTTCACGGCTTTCACTGAGACCCACATAAATGATCACTTGGACAACGAAATGTGGATCCCAGGTTACAACCTATACAGATGCGACAGAGTGAACAGGCAAAAGGGGGGGGTTGGCCTGTACAACACAGAGTCACTTGTTTGCACAGAACTGCTTAATGCCTCAAATGATGTAGTTAAAGTTTTAGCAGTAAAGATCGAGAACAAAACCTAGTCACTGTAGTAGTCTACAAGCCTACGGATACAACGTCCCAGCAATTCTAGGAACAGCTGTTAAAAATTGACCACTGTCTGGAAAATCTTACAGCTTCTGCCCCCAACATCTTGCTCCTAGGGGATTTCAACTTAATGCACCTAAAATGGAGGAATATAGTAAATAATGTTGTTGCAGTAGTAACACCAGGAGGCAGCTCTGATGAGAACTCACACACACACACGAGCTTTTAAATCTCTGCACAAAATTCAATTTAAACCAGCAAACAATAGAGCCTACTAGACTGGAGAATACACTAGACCTCATCTTCACTAACAATGATGATCTGATACGAAATGTCACCATATCAAAAATAATATACTCAGATCACAACATAATTGAGATTCAGATATGTATGCGCGGAGCCCCAGACCGACATAATGAGATTAGTCATGAGGAAGCATTCACCAAATTCAACTTCAATAGCAAAAACATAAAGTGGGACCAAGTAAACCAAGTCCTAACCGATATAAGGTGGGAAGATAGACTTAGCAACACAGACCCCAACTTATGCCTAGAACAGATTAACTCGGTGGCACTCAATGTATGCACAAGGCTTATTCCTCTAAGAAAAATTAGGATTAGATGTAAAATAGAAAGAGACAGACGCTCCCTTTACAGGCGACGGAAAAGAATAACAGAGCGGCTAAGCGAGTCACTGGTCAGGGAAATAGCAAGCATAAAACTTAAGCTAAAGGAATCTTATAGGAGTCAGGAATTGCGGGAAGAACTAAAAGCCATAAATGAAATTGAAAGAAACCCAAAGTATTTCTTCTCCTATGCCAAATCAAAGTCGAGAACAACGTCCAGTGTTGGGCCCCTACTTAAACAAGATGGGTCCTACACAGATGACAGCAAGGAAATGAGTGAGCTACTCAAGTCCCAATATGACTCAGTTTTTAGGAAGCTGCTAACCAGACTGAGAGTCGAAGATCAAAATGAATTTTTTATGAGAGAGCCACAGAATTTGGTTAACACAAGCCTATCCTGATGTTTATTCCTGATGCCAAATGACTTCGAACAGGTGATAAATGACATGCCCATGCACTCTGCTCCTGGGCCAGACTCATGGAACTCTGTGTTCATCAAGAACTGCAAGAAGCCCCTATCACGAGCTTTTACCATCCTATGGAGAGGGAGCATGGACATGGGGGTCATCCCACAGTTACTAAAAACAACAGACATAGCCCCACTCCACAAAGGGGGCAGTAAAGCAATAGGAAAGAACTACAGACTGATAGCACTAACATCCCATATCATAAAAATCTTTGAAAGGGTCCTAAGAAGCAAGATCGCCACCCATCTAGAAACCCATCAATTACACAACCCATGGCAACATGGGTTTAGAACAGGTCGCTCCTGTCTGTCTCAACTGTTGGATCACTACGACAAGGTCCTAGATGCACTAGAAGACAAAAAGAATGCAGGTGTAATATATACAGACTTTGCAAAAGTCTTCGACAAGTGTGACCATGGCATAATAGTTTAATATGTTTATTATGCACCCCGTACCCATCCTGTGGGCAGTTGTCAAAAGATTACAGAGGTACATAATTGGTCCAGGGACTGAACTCCAGCAAGTTACAAAGGTAATGAACTAGATCTGGTCATAATCATGACGAAGTTACAAAGGTAATGAGCTCCAGGTAGAGCTGGTCACACATGACCCCTCAAGGAACGTTCCTTGATGTTGGTGAGGGGCTCTTGATTTAGGGAATTGGATCTGTGCTCCAGTTCCCCGAATTAAGCTGAATGCCTTCCACATCCCCCCCCCCAGGTGCTGTATAATCCTCCGGGTTTAGCGCTTCCCCCTTGATTATAATAATAATAATGGTCACACATGAATAATTGCAAAGGTAATGAATCAAACACATTAATCATGAGAATTTACAAAGGTAATGAGCTCCAGGTAGAGCTGGTCACAATCATGACAAGTTTCAAAGGTAATGAATGATAAACACGTTATGACATGATTACAATCATAGGCAAATTACAGAGTAAAGAGCAGTTAACAAACATAGTAGGGAATTCATCCAATGACCCAACAACAGATGTTGCTAGGTGCCTGTCTCTCCTCGGCAGACAGCCATTGCAAACAGCAGCAAGTTGCCTTGGGATCTGCTGCTTGCACGAGCACCATCAACCCTCCCCAAGAGGTCCAAGAAGCCAGTGACTCCATTAGCAGCCCGATGGAGAGCTGCCCTAGGGACATGTCAGCGTCCTGGTGGATGCCAAGTTGATTGATGATCCCAGGCCCTCGTGTGCACGGATGTTGAAGCTTGAGGAACTGAGTACACCCTGCCTGTGGCACACCTGACAGCTGCCTCGCGGTCGAACTCCACGATGCTGTCCCTGTAGTAGAAGTTCCTGTGAGCCCAGCACTGCCTGCAGTGCCATCGCTGACATCGTGGGTTAGGGGAGAAGCACCCTCTATAGATGGGGTGGCACTGGGAGTTGGGTGGGTGAGGCGGGGGAGACGGGCAGGGTTGAGGCGTTATGACAGGACCACTGTTTACTACACATGCCCTCCCCCTCCCCCCCCAGCGGAGAGGGGGGGAGGCGCTGACTGGTCCTGACTCGACAACATCAAACCCTCTAAAACTGCACAACACTTCAACTATTTATGCTGAAACAATGCACTGGGATGTCCTTTCGCTGCTCTGGTATATTCACACTGAGTTCTGTTATGTAGGGACCTGGTCAGCCTCTTTGACCAGGAGCTATCCTTGAAAATCCTGCAGCTAGCCCGCTACAAAACCTGCCGCGTCGGCCATGATGCAGCAAGATGCCATGGTGCAATAGAGCACAAAATGCGTGCTAAAGGAATAACAGGAAAAGTTGGTCGATGGATCTATAATTTCCTCACTAACAGAACACAGAGTAGTAGTCAACAGAGTAAAGTTCGAGGCAGCTACGGTGAAAAGCTCTGTTCCACAAGGCACAGTACTTGCTCCCATCTTGTTCCTCATCCTCATATCTTACATAGACAAGGATGTCAGCCAAAGCACCATGTCTTCCTTTGCAGATGACACCCGAATCTGCATGACAGTGTCTTCCATTGCAGACACTGCAAGGCTCCAGGCGGACATCAACCAAATCTTTCAGTGGGCTGCAGAAACCAATATGAAATTCAACGATGAGAAATTTCAATTACTAAGATATTGTAAACACGAGGAAATTAAATCTTCATCAGAGTACAAAACAAATTCTGGCCACAAAATAGAGTGAAACACCAACGTCAAAGACCTGGGAGTGATCATGTCAGAGGATCTCACTTTCAGGACCATAACATTGTATCAATCGCATCTGCTAGAAAAATGACAGATGGATAATGAGAACCTTCAAAACTAGGGATGCCAAGCCCATGATGACACTCTTCAGGTCACTTGTTCTATCTAGGCTGGAATGTTGCTGCACACTTACAGCACCTTCAAGGCAGGTGAAATTGCTGACCTAGAAAATGTACAGAGAACCTTCACGGCACGCATAACGGAGATAAAAACACCTTCAGTTACTGGAGTGCTTGAGGTTCCTGAACCTGTATTCCCTGGAACACAGGCGGAGAGATACATGATTATATACACCTGGAAAATCCTAGAGTGGACTAGTACCGACCTTGCACACGAAAATCACTCACTACGAAAGCAAAAGACTTGGCAGACGATGGAACATCCCCCCAATGAAAAGCAGGGGTGTCACTAGCACGTTAAGAGACCATACAATAAGTGTCAGGGGCCCGAGACTGTTCAGTTGCCTCCCAGCATACAAAGGGGGATTACCAACAGACCCCTGGCAGTCTTCAAGCTGGCACTGGACAAGCACCTAAAGTAGGTACCTGACCAGCCGGGCTGTGGCTCATACGTTGGTTTGCATACAGCCAGCAGTAACAGCCTGGTTGATCACGCTCTGATACATCAGGAGGCCTGGTCACAGACCGGGCCAGCGGGGCGTTGACCCCCGGAACTTTCCAGGTAAACTCCAGGTAAACAGTGTCAGTCACATAATATTATGTCTTGCAAGCAATTGTCAGTCCCATAATATTACTCCAAATTTCTAGCAGCTTCCAATCTTGTGTGAGAAAGCTGGTCGGCCTACATGTGATAGAATGGGTCTGAGTGGTCAGTATGTGCAGAATTAAATAAAGTCCTACAGCACACAGTGCATAATAGGAAAAACAAACTCCGACCAGGTTTTTGATTTAAAACACTGAGTTTGCAGTGTTTTTTCATAAGGTATTTATGGCTATATTGTCGTTTTCCTGGTCTCATTTGATAGAATGGAAGATATACTACAGAATGGAATAAAAGTACCTTGAAATTGAGCTCAAAGTTGAGGAAATGTTTGATTTTTGCTAATGTTCAGGGGTAAACAAATCACGTCACCCATCCAATACACATCAACTGGTGGGTCTAATATGCTTTCACAATTGTGGTGATATTATTTATACCACTTCTACAAAAATGCAGTAGTCTGCCTAACAGTAAATCTAGATTTTTGTGTTTACCTGGAGAGGATTTTGGGGGTCAATGCTCCCATTGCTCGGTCTGAGACCAGGCCTCATGGTGGATCAGAGTTTGATAAACCAGGCTGATACTGCTAGCTGCATGCAAACTGACATACGAACCACAGCCTGGTTGGTCAGGTACTGACTTTAGGTGCCTGTCCAGTGCCTTCTTGAGGACAGCCAGAGGCCTATTGGTAATCCCCCTTGTGTATGCTGGGAGGCAGTTGAACAGTCTTGGACCCCGGACACTTAATGCGTTGTCTCCTAGTGAACTCGTGGCACCCCTACTTTTCACTGGAAAAATGTTGCATATCCTGCTGAGTCTTTTGCATTCATAGGGAATAATTTTCTTGTCTAGGATTGGTACTAATCCCTCTAGGATTTTCCAGAATATTATCATGTATCTTTCTTGCCTGCATTCCAGTGAATACTGATCAAAGGACTTAATCATTCCTAGTAATTTAAGTGCTTTATCATACTTATGTGTGCAGTGAAAGTTCTCTGTCCATTCTCCAGGTCAACAATTTCATCTGCCTTGAAGGGGGCAGTTAGTGTAAAACAGTATTCAATCCTAGAGAGAACAAGCAATTTGAAAAGAATCATTATGGGCTTCGTGTCCCTAGTGTTGAAGGTTCCCATTTCCCATCCTATCATTTTCCTAGCAGATGCAGTAGATACATTGTTGTGGTGCTTGAATGCGAGATCCTCTGACATTATCACTCCCGGGACTTCACATTACTTTTTCACTCTGTTGCGATAAACCACCTCAATTACTGGGAATGCTTGAAGTTCCTAAACCTGTACTCCCTAGAATGCAGGAGGGAGAGATACATGATTATATACAACTGGAAAAATCTTAGAGGGACTAATACCAAACTTGCATACAAAAATCACTCCCTACAAAAGCAAAGACTCGGCAGATGGTGCAACATTCCCCCAATGAAAAGCAGGGGCCCAAGACTTTTTCAACTGCGTCACAGCATACATCAGGGGGATTACCAATAGACCCCTGGCTGTCTTCAAGCAGGCACTGGACAGGCACCTAAAGTCAGTACCTGACCAGCCAGGTTGTGGTTCGTATGTTGGATTACGTGAGGCCAGCAGTAACAATCTGGTTGATCAGGCCCTGATCCACCATGAGGCCTGGTCAAAGACCAGGCTGTGGGGGCATTGACCCCTGGAATTGTCTCCAGGTATACACCAGGTATTGAATGGTTAGAATTTGTTGTATACACAGGTACATTTTTATTTTCCTCAAGTTTTCCATATCTGAGTAGTTGAAATTTCTCCTCTTTGAACTTTCATGTTGCTATGAGTAGTCCACTTGAAGATTTGGATTATGTCCGCCTGGAGTCTTGAGGTGTCTTCGATGGAGGTCACTGGCATGGAAATCCAGGTGTCATCCAAAAAGGAAGGCACTTTCGTCTCTGTCTATGTCACATATGAGGATGAGGAAAAGAATGGGAGTGAGTACTGTGCCTTGTGGAACAGAGCTTTTCACCATAGCTGCCTGTTTACTATTACTCTTTGTGTTCTGTTTGTCAGGAAGTTATAGATCCATCTACCATCTTTTCCTGTTATTCCTTTATCATGCATTTTGTGTGCTATTACACCATGGTCACACTTCTCAAAGGCCTTTGCAAAGTTTGTGTATACATCTGCATTTTGTTTGTCATCTAGAGCATCCAGGACCTATTCATAGTGGTCCAGTTGTTGGGACAGACACGAACAACCTGCTCTAAACCCATGTTGCCCTGGGTTGTGTAACTGTTGGGTTTCTAGATGGGTGGTGATCTTGCTTCTTAGAAGCCTTTCTAAGATTTTATGATGTGGGACAATAGCACTATCTGTCTATAGCTCTTTGATATTGCCTTAGATTAGATTAAATTAGATTTTTTATTTTGACAAATTACATGGTAGTACAGAGGAATATAATAGTTGGGTGTACATGCCAATTAACATAAGAATAGTAATGCTACTTGGTTTAGATAAGTCTAGTATAGACTTATTACACTATTGATTTAGTTAATAAAGATTACAGTAATACAGTGTAACAATTTCAAACAATTTATATGATGTATTGCAGTTTAGTACTATTTATAGCATTGGAATTTGGTATTACAATGGAACAAATTACATTGTGATGTACTGTATTAAAATCTAATACTATTTAACCCTTTCAGGGTTTCGGCCATACTAGTACGGCTTACGATCCAGGGTTTTTGATATACTAGTATGCCTAAACTCTAGCGCCCTCAAGTCTAGTGAGAGAAAGCTGCAGCACTCAGTGCGTAATGAGAAAAAAAACTTTGACCGTGTTTTTGATTAAAACAGCGACTTTGCACTGTATTTTCTTATTTTTGTATGGTATTTATTGTTGTATTCTAGTTTTCCTGGTCTTATTTTATAGAATGGAAGACATATTACAGAAATTGAGATGATTTTTGACTGGTTTTACAATGAAAAGTACCTTGAAATTGAGCTCAAAGTAGCAGAAATGTTCGATTTTTACCAAAGTTCAAAAGTAAACAAATCATGACACGCGTCTAATACACATCAACTGGTGAGTCTAATATTCTTTCACAAGTGCGCTGATATTATTTATACCATTTCTACACTAATGCAGTAGTCTGCATAACAGTAAATCTTCTATTTTTTGTAAGAATAAAAATTCAAAGTGGAAAGCCAAAGAAATACAAGAGGGGCCTGGGGATGTGACTAACGAACAGAGAACTTGTTATTTTAGTGCCAGGAATGTCTTGCTTATTCTGGACCCTATTTGGAAATTTGCATCTTTTGAAATTTTTGTGAAATTGGCAAAATTACTAAATTCTGACCACTGTATTGGATAGTTGAAATTGGTAAATTTGTGGTTTCTTGTACTCATTCGATAGAAAAAATGGAGTTCTAGCAAAATAGTAATGATTTTTGTCGACTAGTACACTGGAATTTGCCAAAAATAGGGTTCAAAGTGGGCAAAATCGCCGATGCGTAAACATCGTCGAGACCGATAACTTCGTGAGAGCATAATTCCGTAAGTTTTCCATCAAATTTCATACTTTTGGTGTCATTATGATCGGGAAAGGATTCTCTTTCTTTTCATAAGAAAAAAATATTTTTTTTTTTTAAATTTGCGGGACCTTGAGAACAAGTCTCTGAGAGGGCCTGTGGACCCTGAAAGGGTTAAAATGGAAAGAACAGACATTGTGATTTTGAAGTAGCAAGTTGTTGAGCATTCATCAGCACAGTATGAGCAGCTTTTGAGAAACTGGTAGTGGTTAGGTACAGTTGGTTAATTTTGGGGTGATGAGGTGATTTCTTATTAGAGTCTTAAACTGATTTGCAGACAGGGGTCCTTTAGTTTGTTCTGGCAATGAATTCCAGATCTTTGGGCCTTTTACGTGCATAGCATGTTTGCATAGGGAGAGATGAACATGGGGAATATAAGAGTGATATGTGTCTTGTATTATGGTTGTGTGTTCTGTTATAGTTGTCAAGGAGGAGTTTGAGTGGAGGGTTTACATTAGAGAATAGTGTTCTGCGTATGTAGTAGGCACAATGGTAAGAACATAAGAAAGAAGGACCACTGCAACAGGCCTACTGACCAATGCAAAGTAGGTCCATGTTCCCCCAGTTAGCCCAATGACCCACCAAGTCAGGTCACTTCCACTTAAGGAAGGAGCAAGGCATCAGGCCTAGTAGCACAAGCGAGTCAGGTCCAACTCACACCCACCCACACTCTCTCATGTATTTATCTAACCTATTTTTAAAACTACAAAACATTTTAGGCATTGGGGAATTACAGACTAGCTAGCTTAGAGAGTTGTCCAGCATTATAAGAGGACCACTACCATGAAGATCTGTGTAATCTGCAGAAAGGCCATCTGTGTGGTCAGTGGTCCCATAGTATATGCAGGGATTTTAAACTAGTGACCACACTTGACATAAACTCAGGAAGATGTTTTTGGGTTTGCCCAAACGAGATACACTTGTATGAGGAAATGACTGTTACGTGCCCCTACTTCACTCCATTATATACAAAAATAAAAGGCCTGGGCGGGAGTCACTTCTCTACAGCGTGCCTCGTTGTGCTCCGGGTTATCTCGTGTTTTCACGGTCGCTCTTACGTGCTAGAACTTTAATTTGTGTCATCAATCCTATACGATACATCCCTCTAGCGCCTGGAACCAATCTTGGGTGGAAAACATTATATACTGAGTCAAAAAAGGAGAATTAGTGTGCACTACCTAGCAGAGTTTACTGCCAGAGGGGAATCATAGGCCTGTGTCCCGTGTGGAAAAAAATAATAATATTTGAACTTTTCGTGTCAGAGGAAAGAAAGTCTCCCTGATAACATTGAGTATACATAGTGTATAGTGTATACTACAGTGGCTCCCTAGTATATTGATGATAAAGGCTAAAGTGTCATTTGAAAACAGGTGAATTTGTAAATGAAGTGATAAGCCTATAGAGGCAGGTGCCAGAAGTCGCCAGAAACTTACCACAGGTCAGCTGTTTTAATAATCTTCCTGGCCTGCTAGTGTACTAGCATATAATCTAGTGATACCAGTGAATAGCAGAATACAGTGTTGTAGTAGCAACTAACCAGTATTATAATGGTACTTAGTGGAGTGGAGTGACTTTCATTAGTTTCTTTTTTCTTGAAATACCAGACGTTACTGTGAATTTCATATAACCTGTAGCTACTAGCGGTCGCAATATACACAACGAGAAGCAATTATTACTACAGAAAAAGCGTCCTTCCTCCAAAATTTGCACCAGTCAACTATAGTGATAATATAGCATTTATTGTGGTGGAGACGGAAAAAAAAAAGAAAAGCTAGATACAGCGATTGATAAACAAGGGTTGAGGCTCGACCGTTCGTCATTGTAGGAGTGCCAGCAGTCACCGTTTTCTTCAACACGCAAGTTATACTTTTGTATCAGTCAAATCACATATTACTCGGGTAGATAATTTCCAGTAGAGCCTTCATGTGCTAGCTCAAATCACCGACCAGTATGTTTAAATAAGTGACCCACTGATCAGATCAGATCGACTAGTCCGAACCCTTGACTGGTCCGAACCCTTGACTAGTCCGAACCCGGGACTGGTTTCAAACGGTTTCGTTGGACAATAAAGCAGACTGTAAACGGATGGGGTTGTAGGCGCCCTATAAACACAAACTTTAAAGGAACGTGACGATAAGCTGTCCAATATACAAAAACAGTTAGAAACAGAAATACAAATAGCTAGAGCTTCATTTAAGGAGGTTATTAATAGAATATTAAAGAGGTTGCTAGTAGAATTGCAGTAAATCAACCATTCAAATCATTATGAAGCTGTGTGTAGTCTGTGGTCAGTCAAACAAACGGGCTTCCACATGGATAAATTGTCATTTTTGTGGAAATTGGTGTCACGCCCCTTGTGCAGACATCCCAGAACTAGCTACAAGCAGTATTAAAACAGGGAAGTGCTTTTGGGTATGCCCAAATGAGGAAAATCTGTGGACTAAAATCACAAGGGTATTAAAAGAGGACAACATCAAAGCTGCTTTCATAGAAAACCTGGAAGCTTTCTACAACAGATGGGAACATAAAAAGTCTGGGCTGAATGGTACTGCCCTTGATACTGGCCATGTAGTCACAAACTGTAAGGCTGGAGGTGATGTCCTGGTAGTCAGTAAATGTGGGGCTGATAGTGCTGTCCTGGGAGACAGTAATGGTGAAGCGGGAGGTGCTGTCCTGGGAGACAGAAATGGTGAAGCTGGAGGTGCTGTCCTGAGAGACAGAAATGGTGAAGCTGGAGATACTGTCCTGGGAGACAGTAATGGTGAAGCTGGAGATACTGTCCTGGGAGACAGTAATGGTGAAGCTGGAGGTGCTGTCCTGGGAGACAGTAATGGTGAAGCTGGAGATTTTGTCCAGGTAGTCGGGAATTATACGCAGGAAGGAATACATATAAATGACCTCATAGGGGACAGGAGCCATAGTAGGGAAACAAGTGTAGTCAAAGATAAGATAAAACCAATATTGCAAACTAGAAATACCGCAGGAAATAGCAAACAAGAGGACTCCAATAGCAATACTGAGGATAAATTACCAAAAACAACTGGTCGGAGCTCCATTGTTGGTGCTAGGGATGATAGAAGTAAGACAGGGAAACATGCACCAACAGGGAATACAGTCACAGAAACCCAAGGCAAGCGGAAACCAAGCCTGTGCACATACTATGCACTTGGTATCTGCTGGCATGGGAAATCTGGAAAAACAGATGGGACATGCAACTATGACCACCCTAGAAAATGCCATGCCCATATGACAACAGGAAAATGCAAACTCCCTTCCTGTAAGCTTTTTCACCCTGAAATGTGTACCTCTTCAGTACAGGAAAGACTGTGCTATAACTTAAATTGCCAGGCATACCATCTAAAGGGGACAAAAAAGATACAAAACATCCAGGCCATGGGAAAACCTGGGTAGCCACAGCCACTCAAGAGGGAGAGGTTTTTTTTGTGCCAGGAAGGAAAAAAAACTGGCAGGAAATGGCAGAAATCGTACACCAAATCCAGTCATTCCTGGAGTGGAACCACAGTCGATGGCCTCCATTCCAAACCAACAGATACAGATACTAATGCCGGAAAAAAAATCCCCCCCCAGTACCAACAATACCACCAGTCCGATAACATTCTTCTTTGCAAATATACAGGGTCTAAAGCCAGCAACAAACAACAAAATACCTTTCATCCGTGGACTGCTTGCAGAGGCAAAGGCAATGTTCGCGGCTTTCACTGAGACCCACATAAAGGATCACTTGGACAACGAAATATTGATCCCAGGTTACAACCTATACAGATGTGACAGAGTGAACAGGCAAAAGGGGGGGGGGTTGGCCTGTACATTGCAGAGTCACTTGTTTGCACAGAACTGCTTAATGCCTCAAATGATGTAGTGGAAGTTTTAGCAGTAAAGGT
Organism: Cherax quadricarinatus; assembly: GCF_026875155.1. Taxonomy (NCBI): domain Eukaryota; kingdom Metazoa; phylum Arthropoda; class Malacostraca; order Decapoda; family Parastacidae; genus Cherax; species Cherax quadricarinatus. Next base: position 28,497,473 of record NC_069429.1, read on the forward strand.
CGAGAACCAAAACCTAGTCATTGTGGTAGTCTACAAGCCTCCGGATGCAACATCCCAGCAATTCCAGGAACAGCTGTTAAAAATTGACCACTGTCTGGAAAATCTTCCAGCTCCTGCACCCAACATCTTGCTCCTGGGGGATTTCAACTTAAGGCACCTAAAATGGAGGAATATAGCAAATAACATTGTTGCAGTAATAACACCAGGAGGCAGCTCTGATGAAAACTCACACTCACACGAGCTTTTAAATCTCTGCACAAAATTCAATTTAAACCAGCAAATAATAGAGCCTACTAGACTGGAGAATACACTAGACCTCATCTTCACTAACAATGATGATCTGATAAGAAATGTCACCATATCAAAAACAATATACTCAGATCACAACATAATTGAGGCTCAGACATGTATGCGTGGAGCCCCAGACCGACAAAATGAGACTAGTCACGAGGGAGCATTCACCAAATTCAACTTCAATAACAAAAACATAAAGTGGGACCAAGTAAACCAAGTCCTAACCGATATAAGCTGGGAAGATACACTAAGCAACACAGACCCCAACTTATGCCTAGAACAGATTAACTCGGTGGCACTCGATGTATGCACAAGGCTTATTCCTCTAAGAAAAAGGAGGAGTAGATGTAAAATAGAAAGAGACAGGCGCTCCCTTTACAGGCGACGGAAAAGAATAACAGAGCGGCTAAAAGAGGTCAATATATCTGAAATGCGTAGGGAGACACTGGTCAGAGAAATAGCAAGCATCGAACTTAAGCTAAAAGAATCCTTTAGGAGTCAGGAATCGCGGAAGAACTAAAAGCCATAAATGAAATCGAAAGAAACCCAAAGTATTTCTTCTCCTATGCCAAATCAAAATCGAGAACAACGTCCAGTATTGGGCCCCTACTTAAACAAGATGGGTCCTACATAGATGACAGCAAGGAAATGAGTGAGCTACTCAAGTCCCAATATGACTCAGTTTTTAGCAAGCCGCTAACCAGACTGAGAGTCGAAGATCAAAATGAATTTTTTATGAGAGAGCCACAAAATTTGATTAACACAAGCCTATCCGATGTTATCCTGACGCCAAATGACTTCGAACAGGCGATAAATGACATGCCCATGCACTCTGCCCCAGGGCCAGACTCATGGAACTCTGTGTTCATCAAGAACTGCAAGAAGCCCCTATCACGAGCCTTTTCCATCCTATGGAGAGGGAGCATGGACACGGGGGTCGTCCCTCAGTTACTAAAAACAACAGACATAGCCCCACTCCACAAAGGGGGCAGTAAAGCAATAGCAAAGAACTACAGACCAATAGCACTAACATCCCATATCATAAAAATCTTTGAAAGGGTCCTAAGAAGCAAGATCACCACCCATCTAGAAACCCATCAGTTACACAACCCAGGGCAACATGGGTTTAGAACAGGTCGCTCCTGTCTGTCTCAACTATTGGATCACTACGACAAGGTCCTAAATGCACTAGAAGACAAAAAGAATGCAGATGTAATATATACAGACTTTGCAAAAGCCTTCGACAAGTGTGACCATGGCGTAATAGCGCACAAAATGCGTGCTAAAGGAATAACAGGAAAAGTCGGTCGATGGATCTATAATTTCCTCACTAACAGAACACAGAGAGTAGTCGTCAACAGAGTAAAGTCCGAGGCAGCTACGGTGAAAAGCTCTGTTCCACAAGGCACAGTACTAGCTCCCATCTTGTTCCTCATCCTCATATCCGACATAGACAAGGATGTCAGCCACAGCACCGTGTCTTCCTTTGCAGATGACACCCGAATCTGCATGTCAGTGTCTTCCATTGCAGACACTGCAAGGCTCCGGCGGACATCAACCAAAATTTCTTTCAGTGGCTGCGGAAAACAATATGAAGTTCAACAATGAGAAATTTCATTACTCAGATATGGTAAATATGAGGAAATTAAATCTTCATCAGAGTACAAAACAAATTCTGGCCACAAAATAGAACGAAACACCAACGTCAAAGACCTGGGAGTGATTATGTCGGAGGATCTCACCTTCAAGGACCATAACATTGTATCAATCGCATGTGCTAGAAAAATGACAGGATGGATAATGAGAACCTTCAAAACTAGGGAGGCCAAGCCATGATGACACTCTTCAGGTCACTTGTTTTATCTAGGCTGGAATATTTGCTGCACTCTAACAGCACCTTTCAAGGCAGGTGAAATTGCCGACCTAGAAAATGTACAGAGAACTTTCACGGCCCGCATAACGGAGATAAAACACCTCAATTATGGGAGCGCTTGAGGTTTCTAAACCTGTATTCCCTGGAACGCAGGAGGGTGAGATACATGATTATAACCTGGAAAATCCTAGAGGGACTAGTACCGAACTTGCACACGAAAATCACTCACTATGGAAGCAAAAGACTTGGCAGACGATGCACCATCCCGCCAATGAAAAGCAGGGGTGTCACTAGCACGTTAAGAGACCATACAATAAGTGTCAGGGGCCCGAGACTGTTCAAACTGCCTCCCAGATACATAAGGGGGATTTCCAACAGACCCTGGCAGTCTTCAAGCTGGCACTGGACAAGCACCTAAAGTCAGTTCCTGATCAGCCGGGCTGTGGCTCGTACGTTGGTTTGCGTGCAGCCAGCAGCAACAGCCTGGTTGATCAGGGGCTGATCCACCAGGAGGCCTGGTCACAGACCGGGCCGCGGGGGCGTTGACCCCTGAAACTCTCTCCAGGTAAACTCCAGGTAATATATAGCGAACCACTTTATTACTAGCTAGATAAAGCAGGTTCGACTATATATTATTATCGGGTACAGTATGAATCATCAAAAGTACTCTCATTGTATTATATTGTATTATATTATATCTCTCCCCATGATTATTATAATTATAATATATTATTATTAGGTTAGGTATTACGAATGTGTAACCACTACTGTAGTGACCAATTGGTTTACCTGGAGTTTACCTGGAGAGAGTTCCGGGGATCAACGCCCCCGCGGCCCGGTCTGTGACCAGGCCTGGTGGATCAGAGCCTGATCAACCAGGCTGTTGCTGCTGGCTGCACGCAAACCAACGTACGAGCCACAGCCCGGCTGATCAGGAACCGACTTTAGGTGCTTGTCCAGTGCCAGCTTGAAGACTGCCAGGGGTCTGTTGGTAATTCCCCTTATGTGTGCTGGGAGGCAGTTGAAAAAGTCTCGGGGTCCCTAACACTTATTGTATGGTCTCTTAACGTGCTAGTGACATCCCTGCTTTTGATTGGGGGGATGTTGCATCATCTGCCAAGTCTTTTGCTTTGTAGTGAGTGATTTTCGTGTGCAAGTTCGGTATTTGTTTTTCCCCTTTGGATTTTCCAGGTGTATATAATCATGTATCTTCCCCCCCCTGCATTTCCCGGGGG
>NC_069429.1:28501374-28516374 GCF_026875155.1 Cherax quadricarinatus
GTGGTCCTTCTTTCTATGTTCTTACCATTGTGCCTACTACATACACAGAAAACTATTCTCTAATGTAAACCCTCCACTCAAACTCCTCCTTGACAACTATAACAGAACACACAACCATAATAAAGACACAGATCACTCTTCAATATCCCCCATGTTCATCTCTCCCTATGCAAACATGCTATGCACGTAAAAGGCCCAAAGATCTGGAATTCATTGCCAGAACAAACTAAAGGACCCCTGTCTGCAAATCAGTTTAAGACTCTAATAAGAAATCACCTCATCACCCAAAATTAACCAAACTGTACCTAACCACTACCAGTTTCTCAAAAGCTGCTCACACTGTGCTGATGAATGCTCAACAACTTGCTACTTCAAAATCACAATGTCTGTTCTTTCCATTTTAACCCTTTCAGGGTCCACAGGCCCTCTCAGAGACTTGTTCTCAAGGTCCCCCAAATTTCAAAAAAAAAAATATTTTTTCTTATGAAAAGAAAGAGAATCCTTTCCCGATCATAATGACACCAAAAGTATGAAATTTGATGGAAAACTTACGGAATTATGCTCTCACGAAGTTATCGGTCTCGACGATGTTTACGCATCGGCGATTTTGCCCACTTTGAACCCTATTTTTGGCAAATTCCAGTGTACTAGTCGACAAAAATCATTACTATTTTGCTAGAACTCCATTTTTTTCTATCGAATGAGTACAAGAAACCACCCATTTACCAATTTCAACTATCCAATACAGTGGTCAGAATTTAGAAATTTTGCCAATTTCACAAAAATTTCAAAAGATGCCAATTTCCAAAGAGGGTCCAGAATAAACAAGACATTCCTGGCACTAAAATAACAAGTTCTCTGTTCGTTAGTCACATCCCCAGGCCCCTCTTGTATTTCTTTGGCTTTCCACTTTGAATTTTTATTCTTACAAAAAATAGAAGATTTACTGTTATGCAGACTACTGCATTAGTGTAGAAATGGTATAAATAATATCAGCGCACTTGTGAAAGAATATTAGACTCACCAGTTGATGTGTATTAGACGCGTGTCATGATTTGTTTACTTTTGAACTTTGGTAAAAATCGAACATTTCTGCTACTTTGAGCTCAATTTCAAGGTACTTTTCATTGTAAAACCAGTCAAAAATCATCTCAATTTCTGTAATATGTCTTCCATTCTATAAAATAAGACCAGGAAAACTAGAATACCACAATAAATACCATACAAAAATAAGAAAATACAGTGCAAAGTCGCTGTTTTAATAAAAAACACGGTCAAAGTTTTTTTTTTCTCATTACGCACTGAGTGCTGCAGCTTTCTCTCACTAGACTTGAGGGCGCTAGAGTTTAGGCATACTAGTACATCAAAAACCCTGGATCGTAAGCCGTACTAGTATGGCCGAAACCCTGAAAGGGTTAAATAGTATTAGATTTTAATACAGTACATCACAATGTAAATTGTTCCATTGTAATACCAAATTCCAATGCTATAAATAGTACTAAACTGCAATACATCATATAAATTGTTTGAAATTATTACACTGTATTACTGTAATCTTTATTAACTAAATCAATAGTGTAATAAGTCTATACTAGACTTATCTAAACCAAGTAGCATTACTATTCTTATGTTAATCATTAAATTTGCCTGAAATGCTCAGCATACAGAGTGACTTTTGGCATGTACACCCAACTATTATATTCCTCTGTACTACCATGTAATTTGTCAAAATAAAAAGTCTAATTTAATCTAATCTAAGGCAATATCAAAGAACTACAGACTGATAGTGCTATTGTCCCACATCATAAAAATCTTTGAAAGGCTTCTAAGAAGCAAGATCACCACCCATCTAGAAACCCAACAGTTACACAACCCAGGGCAACATGGGTTTAGAGCAGGTCGTTCGTGTGTCCCAACAACTGGACCACTATGAATAGGTCCTGGATGCTCTAGATGACAAACAAAATGCAGATGTATACACACACTTTGCAAAGGCCTTTGACAAGTGTGACCATGGTGTAATAGCACACAAAATGCATGATAAAGGAATAACAGGAAAAGATGGTAGATGGATCTATAACTTCCTGACAAACAGAACACAAAGAGTAATAGTAAACAGGAAGCTATGGTGAAAAGCTCTGTTCCACAAGGCACAGTACTCAATCCCATTCTTTTCCTCATCCTCATATGTGACATAGACAGAGACGAAAGTGCCTTCCTTTTTGGATGACACCTGGATTTCCATGGCAGTGACCTCCATCAAAGACACCTCAAGACTCCAGGTGGACATAATCCAAATCTTCAAGTGGACTACTCATAGCAACATGAAGTTCAAAGAGGAGAAATTTCAACTACTCAGATATGGAAAACTTGAGGAAAATAAAAATGTACCTGTGTATACAACAAATTCTAACCATTCAGTACCTGGTGTATACCTGGAGAGAATTCCAGGGGTCAATGCCCCCACGGCCTGGTCATTGACCAGGCCTCATGGTGGATCAGGGCCTGATCAACGAGATTGTTACTGCTGGCCGCACGTAATCCAATGTACGAACCACAGCCCGGCTGGTCAGGCACTGACTTTAGGTGCCTGTCCAGTGCCTGCTTGAAGACAGCCAAGGGTCTATTGGTAATCCCCCTGATGTATGCTGGGATGCAGTTGAAAAGTCTTGGGCCCCCTGCATTTCATTGGGGAATGTTGCACCATCTGCCGAGTCTTTTGCTTTTGTAGGGAGTGATTTTTGTAAGGAAGTTTGGTACTAGTCCCTCTAAGATTTTCCAGGTGTATATAATCATGTATCTCTCCCTCCTGCATTCTAGGGAGTACAGGTTTAGGAACTTAAGCTTTCCCTAAATTGAGGTGGTTTATCGAAACAAGTGAAAAAATAATGTAAAGACCCGGGGAGGGGGAAAATTGTCAGGGGATTCGCATTCAAGCACCACAACAATGTATCTACTGACGCTAGGAAAATGATAGGAGGGGGAAAGGGGAAACCCTTCAACATAGGGATGAAGCCCATAATGATTCTTTTAAAAATTGCTTGTTCTTCTGGCTGAATACTGTTTTACACAAACTGCCTTTTAAAGGCAGATGAAATTGTGACCTGGAGGGGGACAGAAAAAATTTCACGCACAATAAGTATGAAAAAAAGCACTTAAATTACTAGGAATGGTTAAGTCCCCTGACAAATTCAGGGGAATGCAGGCAAAAAGATACATGAAAAATATTCTCCTGGAAATCCTAGACAAGAAAATTTTTCCCCTATGAATGCAAAAGACTCAGCGGAATGCAACATTTTTCCGTGAAAAGTAGGGGTGCAAGTTCACTAGAGTAACGCATTAAGTGTCTGGGGTCCAAGACTGTTCAACTCCCTCCTGGCATACACCAGGGGGATTACCAATGGCCCCGCTGGTGTCCTCAAGAAGGCACGGACAGGACCAAAATCAGTACCTGACCAACCAGGCTGTTGGTTCATTGTCGTTTGCATCGCTTCGTATCAGCCTGGTTTATAACTCTGACCACCCATGACCCTGGTCTCAGACCGAGCTGGGAGATTGCCCCAAAATCTTCTCCAGGAAAACACAAAAATCTATTTTTTCTGTTTTAGCTGTATAGCCCTTGGGCTTAGCGCTTTTTTTTTTTGTTTAATAATAATAATTTACGTTGGAATATGCATTTTTGTAAAAGTGGTATAAATAATATCACCCAATTGGAAATATTAAACCCATCTTGATGTGTATTGGAGGGGTGATGTGTTTTGTTTGCTCCTAACTTTGCAAAAACAAATATTTTCCTCACTTTGAGCTCAATTTCGGGGTTACTTTTATTCCTTTCTGTAGTATATCTTCCATTCTACAAATGAGACCAAAAAAAAACGACAATAACCCTAAATACCTTTGAAAAAACACTGAAAAAATCTGTTTTAATCAAAAACCTGGTTGGAGTTTTTTTTTTTCCTTTATGCACTGTGTGCTGCGGGGATTTTATTTTTTTCTGCACATACTGACCATCGACCCATCTTTCACATGTAGTTTTAGTTTAAATATTTATTATGCCCCCATACCCCCCTGTGGGCGGTAGTAAAAGTTTACAGAGGACAAAATTTGGTCCGGGACTGGACTCCAAAGTTTGATAGCTGGAAAAGTTACAGGGTAATAAAACTCACAATTTACAAAGGTAATAAAATCACAATTACAAAGGAAATGAACCCCCGGGTAGGTTGGTCAAAAACCATGACAAGTTAAAAGGATTTCAGATTACAGGGGTATGAAGGGGGTCCAGGGACTGGGCCTCAATGTGGCCTACCAGCTTTCCACACAAAAGGAAAGCCCTAAAAATTTGGGGGAGTAATATTGGGGGACGACACTGGCTTCAAGCGAAAACATTATGGACTGAAAATGCTTGCAAGTCGTAATATATGGGACGACACTGGCTTGAAAGTTGAAAAATTTTATGGGATGACACCGCTTGCAAGTTAATATTATGGGATGACACGGGTTGAAAAAGCCATAATATTGGGGAATGACGGGAAAGGGGTTAAAAGGTGCTGGACAAACATTTTAAGTAATTTGACCACCCCGAACTGTGGTTTGTACATCGGTTGTGTGGCCATGTAACAGTTTGGTTGATCAAACCCTGATCACAGGAGGTCGGGTCTCAGACGGGGCATTGACTCCTAAACCCCAAAAAAATTTAATTCATAATTTGTAACTATTCTGATCTTTATTCCTTTTTCAGTACATAGCTTAGAATGATAATTATATTAGATCCTCTCTCTGCCCATTTTTAACCCTTTGAGGCCCCACACCCATAAAAAAAATTTTCTTCATATCTAAGAATTTAAAAAAAAAAAATTATTATTATAATCAAGGGGAAGCGCAAAACCCCCATAGGATTATACGTGCCTGGGGGGGATGGGAAGGCATTAGGCTTATTCGGGGGAACTAGGCACAGATCCAATTCCCTAAATCAAGACCCCCTCATCAAAATCAAGGAACCTTATGAGGGGTTTGAAATGTAGAAAATTTTTTTCTGAATGTTTATTTTTTATTATTTTAACAAAAGAAGCGCTAAGCCCAAGGACTATACAGTGTTTGAGGGCGGAAGGAAAGCGAGGGTATAGGTGGCAAAGGGGGATGGATGAGTAATAGTTACGGAAAACAGGGGTAGTGGATGGTGAAAGGGTAAAGGGAAACAAGGACTAAAACTAAAAAGGGGCTGAGGGGGTGCAAAAAAGTATCATCAAGTTTGTGGAGTAAATCAGTCGTTGTCAAAAAGTCAATAAAGGGGTCGGTTTAAAGGAGGGTCCAAGCAAAGGGGGGTAAGAGAGAGGTAGAACGAAGACAAAAGTTGGAGGAAAATTCTGCATGTCGTTTTTTGAGGGGCGCTAACAAAATGGGGCTAATCGATACGGAATTGACATTTCCACAGAGAGGAACAAGGTGCCTACCATGAATACCCATGAGAAAGACGGGTGTGGCCCAATGCAAAGGGGGGAGGAGTGGTCCCCCAACCCTGGGCACTGATGACAAGAAGACGGCCAGTAACCTAGCTCGGTTTATAGAATGAAGTTTGTTACCGAGAGAGTTGACCAACGTTTTTGCCAACGGGTGGAAGTGGGTGCTATTGCAGCAAAATAGTCCGAAATGGAACACCTCGATAGGAAATCGGTAGATCATGTACTGCTGACCGCGCAGCAGTGTCTGCTTTTCATTGCCCTGTACGTGGGGAAACAGCCGGCCCCAACAAAAAAAAAATATCTTTATGTTTGGTAGAGATACGGCGTACCCAAATTGGGATACGGGAACTGGGGGGATGAGATGTTTCAAATTTTCTTATACCCTGTAGAGAAATAAGGGTCGAGATACTAAATGAGACACAGGCTAGATCGATACAATAAGTGCTGCAAGAATGGCATACTTCGCGAAAATCTAGCGAAGATGTAAATGCCCCCACACGCGCCCGGAAACACTGCGCGAATCGACGCCGTCTGAAACTTAGAGCCATCTGTGACACGGGGTGGCATGAGAAGGGGAGGGAAGTGAAAAAAAAAGAGAGGGGGAAACCCACCGTAGGCAGTTGAGCTTTAAAGCAAGGGAGTGAGAAAGAAAAAAACCCAAACAGCTGGAACTTCCCAGGGGGGTTTGGGGAAAAAAAGTGAGATGCTACATGAAATAAAAGGGGAAACTAAAGGGAAGACACAGTAAATGTAGGCAAAGAAAAAAGGGGACGGAGCAAAAAGGGGGGCGAACGAATAAAAAAATGTCTACTAATATCGGTGCCCTTTCTATAAATAAAGGGTTGGGGGAGGCGTGAAGTGTCTAGTAGCAAAGGCAATGGGCATCACGGCGATCAGAAAAGGGAGGGAAAAATTCGCTTCGATAGAGGCCTCAACAGGGGAAGAGGAAAAGCACCAAGGCCAAACGTAACCCTTTGGGTGATGGATAGAGTTAAGGCTAGAGAGAGTAGCGGGAGAGGCCAGGGAATAAATTTCCTCACAAAATCGAGTTTCGATAAAACGAGGGGGGAATGTAGGCGAAGCGGTTCGCGATCAATCCCCAGGAAAGATACAAGGGTTTTAAGAGGTTTAGCCGGCGTGACAAGTTCCCTTCAGAGAGGTTTGTGGGGTTTCCCGGGATCCCGACAGTAAAAGAAAGGCCCTAAAAACCTGACGATCAGTTCGGGGATACGGGGATAGAGATACAAAGGATGATCGGGGAAAAGAGCGTCTAGTGAAAGTAATTTGGGAGTTTTGGGACTTTTAAAAATTTTAAAAAAAATGCGTGTGGCCCCAAAGGGAAACACGGGTTTACTGATGCTGGAGAGAAATGCAATAAGATGACAGTCAGGCCTGCCACAACATAGCGAAATCTCAAATAGAGTGAACCCAAAAATTGGGGGGAAGAACAGAGGCCAAATCATTTATGCAAGGGAAAAAAGTGTTGTGCTTAGAAACATCCCTGGGGGACCCTTCAGCTTGGACGAAGTCCGGGAAAGAACATTTTTGACTCGAACCGGAAATGTCTGTAGTTAAAAAATTCTTAAAAAAAGGATGGTGATTGCCCCGGGGGCCTAAGGAATGGGCCTGGGCCAAAAAAATTATACCCCCAAGTTGTGTCAATGCCTTCCAAAAGGGCAAAAATATGGAAAAAAAATGGGATTTTTCGCAAAGGCATTACGAAAAAAAGTATCCAGCTGTAAGGGGTCTAGGTAGAACGACCCTTATGAAAGCCATATTTACTAGCGGAGAGATGTTGTGGGTCTCAAAAACCACATTAAAAAGTCGATTTACAAGACGTTCCATACTTGCAAACTGCACTAGTAAGGCGATGGGGCGATAGTGGGAGGCTTTTATTCTTAGTACCCGGTTTGCGGAAAGGGAAAAAATGGCGATTTCCCCAGCTGGGAAAAACTCCCCGTGCCCAAATAAAATTAAAGGTGTAAGAGGACTACAAGGGTGACCGATGTAAATGTTTTAAATACGAATATGAATGTCGTCAGGCCCCGCTGCCCAAAATCGGAAGCTTTAGAGGTTCCTCCCGTTCTTGAAATGTAAAAGGCACATTATAAAGTTCTTCTCTGAAAAAAAATCCAAGGGCACAAAAACTTGGCAGACTTTGAGGAAAGAAACGGGGCCCCTAGATGGAGCCTGGGAAAAACGGACCAATTGTGCCAAGTTTAAGGCAACTCGAAAGGGGGTTTTTCTACATCAAAAAACAGCGACCCTAGAACAGGAGTGGGTAGGGAGTTTTACCATCAATTTCCTCACTTTTTTTTAGATGCATCATAGAAGAAAAGAGGGATGGTGGAAACATAGTCCGCCAACAAATCGTTTTTCTTCCCGGAGACATGGGGAGCGATCGCACGCTTTTGCTTTTAAAAACAAGAGTCTTCAGCGGTTTTTTTGACCGGGATGCCCCATGCAGCCGTTTCAAAAAATATGCACGAGAAAAAGGGGAGCCCCAAAAGGGACGACTTCTGGAATTCCTGCCTGAGGTTTGGGGTTAAAATGAGAAGCTGCGGTAAAATGACGTCGAGAAGATGTGTAGGGGCTCATCAATGGGGATAAGAAGGGAAATCACAAAACAGTGAGGTGTGAGTAAAGATCCCAATTTGCCGATCAAATTGCCAGCGAGGGCTACGGAAAAGGGGGTGAAAGGAAGGGAGTTGAATGATCGGAAAAAAATCGTGTCAAGTAAGTCTGGGTAGAAAAACCAGGGTGAGTCTAGTGCAGTGGAGGAAAAGCAGACTGATAGATCGACAAGAGGAGTTGGTACGAGGGTCAAAATGGGTGGGAGACCTGTATTTAAACATGGGGGGGGAGAGGGAGAAAGCCCCCAACTAATGCCCCCGCAAATCCAAGAACCCCCCCGAGGAAATGGGGGGCATTAAAACACCAAGAAAAGAAGTGGTGGTGGTAAGGATGAAACAAGAAAGGCAAAGTCTGGGGGTAGAAAATGCTCGAGAAAAGGGGGAGATTAAAGAAATATTGTAAACCACTTTTTAAGTGGATACGGGCTGCAGTGTAATTTCAGGAGGTATGGGCAAATAGTTGACAGTAAGAATATCATTTCGTAAAGAAGGGCACTTTCTTTTAAAAGGCCCACTGAGAAAAGGGTCCCAAAAAAAAACAAAAAATTATAGCCCCGAGATGGTTGGAAAAACAGCCGAGTGTAATTTTGGTTCTTTAAGCAAGCACCAACAGGGGAAAAACCTGGAAAAGAACATCTGAAGTTTTACCCCCCATTACCCCGAGGCCGCGGAATACCACTGTAAATAGCCATGATTGGCGATGAAGAAAAATATCAGGAAAACTGTAGGTAAAGGGACTACGGCTAGAGGGGTGAAAGTCAAGTGTGGGGGGATTTGGGAAAATTTCAAGTAGGAAGGAACGGAGCTTGCGAAAATTGGGTTGTGAAGATGGGGAGAGGGGAAGAGAAGGAACAGGAAGTGAAACAGTGCATTTAAGGTTTAGTCTCTGCAATTATTTTGAAAAGGCTTCAATGTTTTTGAATTCAAAAATGTATGGGAGACCATATTGGAGATAGAGGAGGAGGGGATAAAGATTAGGACTAATGGGCTGTACCAAAGTAAGGGGGGGGAAGAGGTAAGGGATGGGATGAATGGGGGGGGGACAGGAGGGGAAACCCGGGGGTGGGTTTTGAAAAGGGAGAAACTTTGGGGGGGGGCGGGGGGAAGGCTAGCGAGGGGGGGGTGAATCTCCCCACTTGTAATAAGCCAGAAGAGGGGGAAAAACTAGGGACAGAGACTGGGAAATAAAGTGTGGAGGGGAGAAGGGAGGGGGGGCAAAGAAGATTTGAGCAATGTGGATTTTTTGGACTTCTGGTAGAGGGGCGATTGGGGTTTTGGTGTCGTACGAGGTTTGTCGATACTGGGGCTTGTGAGGAAGGGGCGAAAATGTGAGAAAAGACTGAGTTGTAGTGGGAGTAGAGCCAAGGGCAGCAAAAAATTTTGATGCCCCAATGGTAAGGGGGGGGAACAACAGAGGAGGCTGAGAAGATGGGGCCCCAGAAGTGGGGGGATGTTTGGAAAACGAGAAAAAGAAAACACGGGAGTTCCCTTTTGGGGGCGGAGATGAGTAACTGCCTAGCTAGGGAGACCTTCTGCCCCTTTGAGGCAACGGATTTCACGTTCATTTAAGTAGACGGGAACGGCGGGTATGAAGGGTGACTTCCCTTACAATTAAGGCAAGTGGGGTTGACTGCAAGATTATTAGAAAGGTCGTCGGCACCCCGATGGGCTTTTGGGCCCTGATCGCAATATTTCCTGGGTGACTCGCCCAAATTTTTACATTGTTGCGGTGTAGGGATCCCCTTTTCGAATTTGGAACCAATGTCCCGGGGAATTTATACGAGGCGGGGTTCTGGCTTTCAAAATTTAAAAACGAGCCACATTGCAAGGGTAACGTCCCCCGCCCCCGGGCGGGAAGGGACATAAGGGGTTACTTTGAGGATTGGGAAAATCCGGGGTTTTCCCAGCTTTTCAAAAATGTCATTCCCCCCCACATACTGGAAATTTCCCTGTTGGAGTAGGGTATGGGGCAGAATGACAGTACCACACAAAATTGAGAGAAAGATTTTTTTAAATTTGTAAATAGGGTAGTATCGATATTTAAAAGGGGAAAAAAGTTAAAGGAGTTGGGGTTTGCATTCTGGACAGTGAAAAATGGGGCGTACCGCTCTTGAGGGGAAATGAAATGAAATATCTCTCCCAAACATGACGCAGGAGGTTTTGGGCCAAATTACTATGGTCAAAAAGGTAGGCAGAAGAAGAAGCGGTCTTAAAGTAAAAAATTTTAGCCCCATTGTGTGGCCCGAAACTGGCGTGGGGGGGGGAGTGCTTGACGTGTCGGTTTTTTTAGTAAAAGGGGGAAGGAAACAAAGGGGGCATCATAGGAGATTAAAAAAACGTTGGCGTTTAGGATTTGGGACCGGAGTTGGCCCGGCATGAAAGGGGCGGGCGTTTTCGAAAATTTCCCATACCTTAGGGGGGGAAAAGCGGAAGCTAGCCCAAAGGAAAAGCGGGGGTTCAGCCCAAATCGAAGGAGTAAAGCCCGAAGCCCCGGTCCCTGAATTTTTATTATAATCAAAAAAAAAAAGAAGCGCTAACCCACAAGGACTAACAGTGCTGCAGGGCGGGGAAGGAAGCGAGGGCATCAGGGGGGAAAAAGGGGAAGATGGATGGTAATGGGTTTTACGGAAAAACAGGGGGGAAAAGTGGAGGGTAAAAGGGGAAAAAGGGGCCCAAAAGAGAGACTGAACTAAAAAGGGGCCTGGGGGGAGTGGGGAAAAGTTCATCAAGTTGGGTGGGTAAATCGTCGTTGTCAAGAAGCAATGAGTAGCGGATTAAAGGGGGGTCCATCAGCAAAAAGGGGAAAGGTTTAAAAGGAGAGTATAGAACGAAGACGATTTTGGGAGGTAAATTTTGCGTGCTGTTTTTTGGATGCGTCTAACAAAATTGTGGCAAATTCGATACTGGAATTTGGGACACTCCTCCAGGGGAAAAAGGTTTGCCTCTCCATGGGATCCCCCTTGAGTAAGACGAGTGGGGAAAAAGGGCGAAGGGGGGGGAAGAGAGTGGTCCCCCAAACCCGGGCACTGATGACAAAAGAGGGCCGGTAACCTATGCTCGGTTTAATGGGAAGGGAAATTTTTTTCCCGGGCCCCCAAGGTTAAACCCACTTTGGGTTTCCAAGGGGTGCAAAAGTGGGTAGCTATTGCAGCAAAATGCCCAAGAAAGGAAAAAACCCCCGTTAGGAAATTGGTGGGTCATGCATTTCTGACCGGCAGCGTGTCTGCCTTTTCTTGCCCTGTACGCCCGACATGACCGGGGAAAACCCAAACAAAAAAAAATATCTTTATTTTTGGGGTAGGTTTTAAGGGCCCTTTCCCAAAGTTGGTTAGGAAAAATAGGGGATGGATGTAAAAAATTTTTGGGTATACCTGTAGAGCACAAAGGGGATCTGAGTACTACAAATGAGAACAGGCTTAAAATGAAATCCCGAAAAAGTGCTCCCCAAGAAGGGGCATACAGTTCGCAGAAAAAAATGCTAGCAAAGATAGTAAACCCCCCGGACAAACGCTGTCCGGAAACTCTGCTGCAAATCCGACCCCGTCTGGGCTTAGACCCTTTCTGTGTACCCAGCGGGGGGAATAAAGAATGGGAGGGGAAAGTGATCAAAAAAAAGAGAGCGAAAACCCAACCGTAGGCAGTTGGCTTTGACAAGGGAGGGGAAAAAAGCCCAGACCCGAACGCGGGGAATTCCGGGGGGTAGGGAAAATGAAGGGCTACATGAACAAAAAAGGGGGGGAACTGAAGGGAAGACAAGAGTGAATGTAGGCAAAAAGGGGAAAAGGGGAGGGGAGCAAACAGGGGCGGCAAATAAATAAAGAATGTTTTAACTAATACGGTGACCTTTTCTAAAAAGGGAAAGGGTTTTGTGTAGATCGTGAGAGCGTACATAGTAGCGAAGGCAAGGGGCATCAGGGGATCAGAAAAGGATGGAATTTTTTTGCTTCTGTATAGAGGCTCTCAACAGGGGAAGAGAAAAAAGCCCCAAAGGGAAACAACACGGGGGCCCCTTGGGGATGGATAGAGTTAAGGTAAGAGAGTAGCAGGGGGGAAGGGAAAAAACCCGGGGTCCCCCTAACGATTTTTTGATAAAACGGGGGCTGAATGTAGGGAAGCGAGTTGGGACGATCGGCCCCCCATGAAAAAATTGGGGCAAGGGTTTTAAGAAGGTTTACCGGCTGTGAAAATTTTTGCCTTCAGAGAGGTAATGTGAGGTTTCCGGAAAAACCGCGGTCAAGAGAAGGCCTGGGAAACCTGTGTTCACGTTCGGGGTTCCGGGAGCCTTAAATAAAAAAGGATGATCGGAGATAACAAAGCGTTTAGTGAAAGAAATTTTGGCGAGTTTTGGTACTTGAAATTTAAAAACCCATGCTTGGGGGCCCAAGTAAAAACCCCGGGGTCGACCGCATGCTGGAGAGAACTGCAATAAGGGACGTCAGCCCCTTCACAAGAAATAGCAAAGGGCATCCCCATAGAGTGATGCCCAAAAAATTGGGGTGGAAGAACAGAGCCCAAATCTTTATAGAAAGGAGAAACAGTGTTGTGTTTTAAAACATACCGGGGGGGACCCCTTTCCCAGTTTGGGAAACAAAGCCCGGGGAAAAAAAACATTATTGACTCGAACAGGGGAAATGTCTGTCAGTTAAAAATTCCCTTAAAGGAAGGATGGTGGGATTGCATCGGGGGGGCCCTTTAAGGAAGGGGCCCTGGGCCAAAATTATACCTCCAAGTTGTGTCATTTCCTTTAAAGGTAAAAAAATTTAGGGCAATAACGGGAGTGTTTAAATTCGAAAAGGGCTTTAAAGAACATACGTACCCAAAGCGTAAAAGGGGTCGGGGGTAGAACACCCTTCAAAAGCCATTTGACTAGGGAGGACTTTTTGTGAGTCTCTAAAAAACCACTTTTAAACGTCGATTTATGGGGCCTTTTCCATCACTTTGCAAACTGCACTAGAAAAGAGCGAGGGGGCAAGTGGGGGGTTTTTTTTTCCCTTTAGCCCCGGGTTTGGGGAAAAGGGGGAAAAATTGGCAGATTTCCACAGCGGGGGAAAAACTCCTTGTCCCCCAAATAAGTTTTGAAGGGTGTAAGGGGGGAACTACAAGGGCTGACCGATGAAAATGTTGAAACATAAAAAATTATGAATGTCGTCAGGCCCGCTGCCGTGCCCGGGAAAAGCTGAGGCGTTGCCTCCAGTTTTTTTTAAATTGTAAAAGGCACATTATACTGTTCTTATTTGGAGAGAAAAAAGCCCAAGGGGTACAAACCCTTTTGGGAACTTTGGGAAAGAAACGAGGGGCATAGAGGGAAACCCCTCGGGAAATCGGACTGATGGGGTGCCAAGTTCAATGGAAAATTTCCCGAGAGGGGTGTTTAAAATCAACACCAGCGGACCCGTAGAACAGGAGCCGGGTCAGGAGAGTATTTCCCCACTCAATTTCCTAAATTTTTTTAAAAACTGCACTAAAGGGAAAAGGAGAGGTGATGGGGGGAAACTTAGTCCGCCAACAAGTGCGTTTAGCTCCAAAAACGGCGAATTTTTTTAAAAAAAATTTTCCGGGTTTTTTTTCCCCCCCCCCCTTTTTAAAAAAAAAAGGGGGCCCAAAAATTTTTTTTTGGTTTGGGGGGGGGAAAAAAAAGGGGGGGGTTTTTAAAATTTTTAAAAAAGGGGAGGACCCAAAAGGGGAAGGGAAAAAAAAAAGGGGAGGTTGGGGAAAAAAAAATTTTTTAAAAGGGGGGGGGGGGTTGGGGAAAAAAAAAAAAAAAAAAAAAAAGGTTTGGGGGGGGGGGGGAAAAAAAAACCAAAAAAAGGGGGGAAAAAATTTTTGGGAAAAAGGGGGGGGAAAAAATTTTTGGGGGGGGAAAAAAAAAAACCCCCAAAACCCCCCCCGGGGGGAAAAAAAAAAAAAAAGGGGGGGGGGGGGGGTTTTTGGGGGGGTGGGGGTTTTTGGGGGGGGGGTGGGGGGGGGGGGAAAAAAAAAAGGGGGGGAAAAAAAAGGGGGGCCAAAAAAAAGGGGGGGGGTTTTAAAAAAATTTTCCCAAAAAAAGGGGGGGTTTTTGGGCCCCAAAAAAATGGGGGAAAAAAAAAAATTTTTTTTAAAATTTTTAAAAACCCTTTTTTTTTTTTAAAAGGCCCAAAAAAATTTTAAACCAAATTTAAAAAAAACCCCCCCCCCGAAAAAAAAACCAAAAAAAAATCGAACTTAAAAACCCCGAAGGGGTTTTTCATTAAATTGGGGTTTGGGGGGAAAAAAAGGAAAGGGGAAAAAATGGGGGTTTGGGGGGAAAGGGAAAAAAGGGGGGAATTTTCCAATTAAGGTTTTTGGGGGGGGAAAAAAGGGGTTTTAAAAAAGGGGGGAAAAAGGAAAAAAAAAATTGGTTAAAGGGGGGGAGTTTTTTTTGGGGGGGGTTTTAAAAAGGGGGGGAAAAATTTTAAAAAAAGATGGAAAAGGGGGGGGGGAAAAAAAGGGGGGAAAAAAAGGGGGGGGGAGGGGGAAAGGGGGGGAAGGGTGGGAAGGAAGGGGGGGGAAAGGGGAAACCCCCTTTTTGGGGGGGGGGAGGGAAAATTGGGGGAAGGGGGGGGTTTAAGGGGAAAAGGGGGGGGGAAAAGGGGAAAGGGGGGGAAAAAAAGGGGGGGGGGAAAGGGGGGGGTTTTGGGGGGAAAAAAGGGGGGAAAAAGGGGTTTTTGGGGGGGGGTTTTAAAAAGGGGGGGGGGGCCCCGGGGGGAAGGGGGTTTTTTGGGGTTTGGGGGGGGGAAAAGGGGGGAAAAAGGGGGGGGGTCCAAAAGGGGGGGGAAAAAAAAAGGGGGAAAAAAGGGGGGGGGGGGAGGGGAAAAAAAGGGGGAAAAAAGGGGGGTTTTTTTTTTTAAAAAAAAAAATTTTAAAAAAACCGGGGGGGTTTGGGGGGGGTT
>NC_069429.1:28521374-28522483 GCF_026875155.1 Cherax quadricarinatus
GGACTTCCAGCAGTTGCATGACGTGTTTGATAGGAGTGAATGGAGACAAATGTTTTTTTAAAACTGACGTGTGTTGGAGTGTGAGAAAGTAAATTTATGAAGGGGTTTTAGGGAAACCGCAGGCCGGGTTTAGTCCTGGGAAAGGGGAAAATACAAGCCCCGCACTTGAAGGGGGGGTGTAATGTTTTAAGTTTAAAAATGTAGGGGAAAAAACCCCCCTTGCAAGAAGTGGGGAGTGAATGTGGTGAAAGTTTTTTTTTTTCCCGGGCCCCCCCTGCCTTGGTGGGAATTGGGGCCGTGTGATAAAAAAAAATAAAAAAAAAATTTTATGTTTCACTGTAAACACCTGGCCCCCCCCACCCCTACCTTTCCCAAAACCCCCTTGTTCATCTGCTATCCTATTCTCCGTCTTTCTCTAAATTCTTTCAAAAATAAATTTTACCATACACTTTTCCGTTATATCACAACTTTCCCCTATAATTTTTGCACTCTCTTTTATCCCCTTTGCCTTATCAAAGGGAATTGCATGCTCTCTGCCAATTTCCCCAGGTACCCTTACCCCTTCCATACATTTTTTAAATAATTGCACCAACCCCTCCAAAAAATATATCCCCACCTGCTTTTAAAATTTCTATCTTTATTCCTCAAACCCGGCCGCCTTACCACTTTTTATTTACCTACTGCCTCCGAATTCCCCCACATACAACGGCTCTTCTCACTCCACAAAAATATTATTTCCCCCTTGCCCCATACACGAAATCACGCTTCCCTTCTTCTCAACATTTAAAAAAATTTCCCCAAATATTCCCTCCATCTTCCCCCTACCTCTAAACCCCCATTTAATAACATCCTCCCTATTTTTAACTACAAATCCATTTGTTCTCTAGGCTTTCTTAACTTTTTAATCTCACCAAAAAATTTTTTCTTATTTTAACAAATTTTTTTGTAACATCTCACCCACTCTCTCATTTGCTCTCTTTTTACATTGCTCACCACCCTTAACCCTTTTTCTCCATATATTTCCCTCCCTTTCATCATTTTTACTTTTTAAAAAACTTTTCATAGCAAACTTTTTCTCCCTTACTACTCTCTTTTTAAAAATCATTCCC
>NC_069429.1:28522983-28572315 GCF_026875155.1 Cherax quadricarinatus
GTATTACAGATTGGCTAGCGTGACTGGGCTCGGGTGGAGAGAAACGTATGTAGTGTCATCTGCAAATAGTGTGGTTTGAGTAATTGCGAAGCATTTGGTAGGTCATTTATGTATAGGAGAAAGAGAAGAGGCCAAGGACACTTCCCTGTGGGACACCAACTGTAATTGGTTGTGCGGAAGAGTTTGCCCCATTTGCGTTCACATATTGGCTTCTGTTGCTGAGGTATCACTTGAGGTAGTTGAGGGAGTGCCCTCTTATACCATAGTGTGACAATTTTACGTGGAGCAAGTCATGGTCAACTATATCAAAAGCTTTACGGAAGTCAATGAAGATCCCCAGTGGGACTTATTTTTTCTCTATTGCAGTGTATATATGTTCTAGCATGTGTATAATAGCATCATTAGTATTTTTATTAGGCCTGAATCCAAATTGGCAGGGGTTGAGTATGTTTTGGTAGATGAAGTAGGAGTAGATTCGTTTATGAATTAATTTTTCGAAGATTTTTGAGAGAGGGTGTAAATTGGATATTGGTCTATAGTTATTCAACTCTGTTTGGTCTCCTCCTTTGTGGATCGGGGTGACCCTTGCTATTTTGAGAACTGTAGGGAAGGTGGAGGATTCAATGGATTTGTTAGAGTGTTTACCTGGAGTTTACCTGGAGAGAGTTCCGGGGGTCAACGCCCCCGCGGCCCGGTCTGTGACCAGGCCTCCTGGTGGATCAGAGCCTGATCAACCAGGCTGTTGCTGCTGGCTGCACGCAAACCAACGTACGAGCCACAGCCCGGCTGATCCGGAACTGACTTTAGGTGCTTGTCCAGTGCCAGCTTGAAGACTGCCAGGGGTCTGTTGGTAATCCCCCTTATGTGTGCTGGGAGGCAGTTGAACAGTCTCGGGCCCCTGACACTTATTGTATGGTTTCTTAACGTGCTAGTGACACCCCTGCTTTTCATTGGGGGGATGGTGCATCGTCTGCCAAGTCTTTTGCTTTCGTAGTGAGTGATTTTCGTGTGCAAGTTCGGTACTAGTCCCTCTAGGATTTTCCAGGTGTATATAATCATGTATCTCTCCCTCCTGCGTTCCAGGGAATACAGGTTTAGGAACCTCAAGCGCTCCGAATAATTGAGGTGTTTTATCTCCGTTATGCGCGCCGTGAAAGTTCTCTGTACATTTTCTAGGTCGGCAATTTCACCTGCCTTGAAAGGTGCTGTTAGTGTGCAGCAATATTCCAGCCTAGATAGAACAAGTGACCTGCAGAGTGTCATCATGGGCATGGCCTCCCTAGTTTTGAAGGTTCTCATTATCCATCCTGTCATTTTTCTAGCAGATGCGATTGATACAATGTTTTGGTCCTTGAAGGTGAGATCCTCCGACATGATCACTCCCAGGTCTTTGACGTTGGTGTTTCGCTCTATTTTGTGGCCAGAATTTGTTTTGTACTCTGATGAAGATTTAATTTCCTCATGTTTACCATATCTGAGTAATTGAAATTTCTCATCGTTGAACTTCATATTGTTTTCTGCAGCCCACTGAAAGATTTGGTTAATGTCTGCCTGGAGCTTTGCAGTGTCTGCAATGGAAGACATTGTCATGCAGATTCGGGTGTCATCTCCAAAGGAAGACACGGTGCTGTGGCTGACATCCTTGTCTATGTCGGATATGAGGATGAGGAACAAGATGGGAGCGAGTACTGTGTCTTGTGGAACAGAGTTTTTTTCCCCGTAGCTGCCTCGGACTTTACTCTGTTGACGACTCTCCTTGTTCTTTAGTGGGGAAAAATTATAGATCCATCGACGATTTTTTCCTGCTATTCCCTTTTAGCACGCTTTTTGTGCGCTATTACGCAGGTCACACTTGTTAAAGGGGCTTTTGCAAAGTCGTAATATACATCTGCATTCTTTTTGTCTTCTGTGCATTTAGGCCCTTTGTCGTAGTGATCCAAATTTTGCAATAGGGTGATAGCACTTGTGACACTTTTTGTATAAAAGGTGGTGGGTTTTTAATCTCCTGCCTTGTTTTTATGCGTTTGAAAAAGGGGAGACTTCGTAGGGGTTAGTCGGAGCTAGGAACGTGTTTTCGAGTAGTTGCCAGTGAGGTAGTCTTTTGGGTGGGGTTCTGAGCTTGGATTTTATGGGCAATTTTTTGTCCTTAGGGGGGAGAAAAATCATGAGTCTTTTTTGCTGTTCTTTTGGTGGATTTGGGGGTTCATCTATTTTGCTTTTTTTATTTCGCTTTTTTCGTGATATCTTTTTTGTTCCCAGAATTTCTGATAGGGTTTTTCCGGGTTTTTTTTATAACACCTTCGAAAGTTGGATAATCGTTTCAAATTTAAAATTTTTTTTTGGCCCTTTTTATCGGGCTGGTTAGTTTGACATAACGTTTTTTTTTTGGTCTCTGGTTATTGACCCAACTGTACTTTTTTCAAAACGATGTTTTGTATTTAGGATTTGAGTGCTGGGTTTTTAGCCAGGGCTGTTCAGTCTCTTAGCTTCATCTGCTTATTTTTTTAGGGCAGTGCTGTTAAGGTATTGGTTTTTTTTAGAAAATTATAATACACGTAAATATCTTTATAGTTTTTCTAGCCATGTGCCGCAATTTTTTTCCCTGCTGTTTGAGTTATTAAGGGCCCCTCTTTGTGAAATCAAAGGGTGACTTTAGTAGTGTCTTGGGGAAAAATTTCCCAAAGAGTTTTTATGAGGAAAATGGGGTAGGGGGGTCTGTGGTATTACTGTAATTATGCCGTTTTAAAAAAGGGGTAGGTTTGGGGTCCAGATTGGTCAATAGGGAAACCAGTCCCCCTCCTGTAGGTTTTTTTCTATTGGTAGCAAAATGCAGTACCATTGTGTTTGTGAATTCATAACGTGTGGGTCCGGGTCTTGCAGGAGATTTATATTGAAGCCCACCTGAGAGTAGTAATTACTTTTGTTCATGCGTGCATCATTACATACTCCTAGGTTTTGACAAAATTTGGGCTAATGTTTGACGTGGAACTCTTAGATGTTTTAAAAGTGAATTTTTGTAGGTATTTGGTTTTTGAATTTAGCTTTTATATATTCCCCATGTTCATTCCTTGTTGAAGTATTAGTGAAAATTCTATTGCGAGTAGTATATAGCTTGCCCCCCCCCTTTTGATCTGCCCTACAGTTGTGTAAGGCTGTGTAACAGGAATGGCATAGACATCTGTATATCGGCTTTAAACCCGGGTTTCATTAGTGAAATGATGGACATTTTGGCATGCAAAATTTAGAATGTTTTAAAGGTCATCGTAATGCTTGCTTAAAGATCTATTTTTTTTATTAAAGACAGTTATTTTTTTTTTGGCTCAGAAGTGCCTTTTGATTGCTCTGCTTGTAGAATACAGTACTTTTTATTCTTTTAAATTTCATTAAAAAGAGGTTTGGGTACAGGAAAAATGCTTTTATCATAAGATTTGTATGAATCTATAATTAAATTAAGTATAAAAAAAGTAAAATATTCAAAGCAAAAAAAATAGCACCTAATTATTTAACAAATTAAAAATAAGGGGCAAGGTAGTTTTTTTAAAAGCTAAAAAAAAGGGAGACAAAAAAAAGGGACTAAAAAAATTTTGTGGTGAACAAAAAAAGTGATGATCAAAAAAAGGAGTTTGGGGAATAGAAGAGGTATATTTTAAAGGGTAATTCTTTAAAGTTAAAATTTATAAAAAAAATTTATAATAAAAAAAGGGACTAATAAAAAGTTGTGGGAACAATAAAGGGAATCAAATAAATGAGTTTTGATAAATGGAAAAATAGTGAACTTATTACACTTTAGCGCCTAAATAGCCCCTTTGATTAACTAACAAATAGAATAGTCTAAAAATAAGATAGATGACTAAAAATTACTTGAAATGAGGAAATATAGTATTATTGGTATAACAAGACCGGGTTCAACCTAAAGATAGAAAATCCCCTTCTAATGCAACATACAAGGTTAAAAACTGTTCCACACTGATAAGGTCAACGGGAAAAGGGTGGTGGTGTGGCGATGTATGTCAGAAAAATTTAAATTGCCCTTAACATGATATAAGATTAGAAACATCGAAACAAAATCTTTTTGGCTACAGTTCTCGGGGGATGAAAAATAGTTTTGGATGGATTTACAGGCCCCTAAACCTTGATAGGGGGGCATAAGCTTTTGGGGAATGAAACAAAAGGGCATCTAGATATAAAATGTTGTGAAAATGGGAGTTTTAACTTTAGACAAATTGATTGGAACAAATGACGGGAAATTTTTGAGTCTAGTGACTTTCTTTATACAGTTCAGATTGTTTTTTCAAACAGGTTGTGACAAACCCAACAAAGGGGAAAAAAAACCTTTTTGATTTGGGTTCTTCCCAACAAAGATTCACTAATTAATAATCTGAGGTTAAAGATAGCTTGGGGAAAGTGATCAAAAAATTACTATTTTTCAATATACATGGAATTTGGGCCCAATAACTGCAATCAAATCCTGCCCCAAATTTTTCGCTTGACCGCTTCAGGGGACTGAAAAATTCCCCGGGGGGGGCAAAAATTTGGGGAAATGTCCGACAGGGGTCAGGCAGGGTCTTTTGCCAATATGACGTTTTTCAAGCAAGTTCTACCTCCCCAACAACTTTTGTTCCTAGGGGAAATTAGATAAAACAAAAATGACCCAAAAAGGATGAACAAAGATTAAAACATCTCATTGGTCAAAAGAGGGGCATATATGGGAACAAAAGGGGGGGAGGGGCGTTAAGAAATCAATATATTAAATTTAAAAGAGAGAAATAAAGAAAGGAATAAGAAAAGAAAAAAGGAATATGAGGCTAAGGCCCACAAGGTTAAAAAGACAACCAAAAGGGGTTCTTTCAGTTACAGAAGAAGTTTTAGGGAAAAATTGGTCCCTTAAGAAAAACTCTTCAATCACTGACATGAAAAGGGATATTGTAAAGTCAAAAAACCATTCCCTCTTAGTTTTCACCCAAAAAATACTACAATATTCCTGAAATAATAGATTATGTAAAAACAGGATGATAATAACTAGTACAATTGCATAACTATGACAGGTCCTCAGACAAATAAGAAACTAAAACTAAAAATCCCCGGGCCCTGATGAACGTTTGCAAGGGTGTTAAAGGAATGTAAAGAGGAACTTAGCATCCCTGGCAATCTTTATAACATATCACTACAAACGGCAAGTGCCTGATAAGGGGAAAAATGGCAAATTAATCCCTATTTACAAGGGAGGTGACAGATCCTTGGCTTCGAACTATAAACCAAAAAACCTTTCCTCCATGGGGAAAATTTATGGAATCAATAAATTTTCGAAGCAATTCGTAGCCATCGACGGCACAATTTTATTAATGAACCCCAAATGGTTTTCCAAAGGGGCGTTCCTGTCCACGAATTTACTAACTTTTTTCACTAAGGTGTCTGAGGAGGGAGATCATTTAAAGAATATGATTTTGGAATATTTCAGAAAAGGGTTTTTGATAGAGTTCCACACCAGAGGCTATGAGGAACTTTTTGGCACACAATAGGAGAGAATTTTTTTTCCCGGGTAACGCATGGCGACAAATAGAAGCAGAGAGTTTGCACAAAAGGGGAAAATCAGAATGGGGCACGCACAAGCGTTCCTCAGGGGGCAGGGTTGGGGCCCCTTTTTGTTCAAATTTACATAAACGACATAGATAGGGGAATAAAAAGCGACATAAGCAAAAATTTTGAGACACCAAAATAGCCGTCCAATTCATTCTAATGAGGAACTAAGCACCCAGGATTTATTTGAAAAGACCGATTTAAATTTTCGAAAAATGGGAGATGCAGTTTAATATTACAAATCAAATTCTAAATGTTGGACATTAAATAACTATGCACATATAAAATAAATAATGAAAAATCTTAATACTACTGATTGCAAAAAGGATTTTGGAGTTCTGGTTTCAGTAACAAAACCAAGAACATGCATTAGTGTCCCAATAAATCTAACAGAATTCTTTTCTTATATCTAGAAGATAAATAAATAAATTCTCAGGTTTTCTTCAAAACCCAATATCCTTGCTGCTCGTTTTGGTCACCATTACAGAAGGATATAAATGCTCGGAAATCAAAAGAGGAGGGACAAAGAAATCCCAGCACAGAAACTTCCCCAAAGAGGAAGATTGAGGGGCCCCGAATCGCACCTTTTCTCGAAAGGCAGAATTTGGGAGGATGGATGTGAGTTATGTTTCCCGATAATGGGAATCATTTTGGGCTTTCCCCCCATTATATTAAACCCCCATGCGTCCATTATTTTTATTATTATAAAAAAAAAGAAACTATGTGTCCAGCCCCACAAATTGACTGGTTCAACACATCCTTTATAGAAGAATACTTGACTGGTTACCCTTTTATGGTAAGAAAACCCTGATGTATTTTCTACTTCCCCTAGTCATTATTTCTAGGGGGAGTCCTGCCATATATTACTGCCCGTACCATTTTTGAGGAAGTGACGGGCCCCAGGTTTTTTAATTTATCTTTTTTATCCGAATTTTTACATCCAACACCACAAGGGTACCCCCAGCTAGGCCATCATTATTGCCATTACTCAACCTTTTCATCATCACTGATGTCAGGGTTATTAACATTTCATTATTGTCACCATTATTATAAAATCACATACAACCCTGCACAAACTGTATGGTGCCTTCCCTTTTTGCATTGAAGCAAATGTTCAAATTTTGGTATACAAACCTTTACATTTTGAATTTTCTAGACATCTGATAAAACGTCAAGTTCTTTTTATTCTTTCCACTTTAATATCCCCTGAATTAAGGCATTACAATTTTTTAGTGAAATGAGTACCCTTGCAAAGAACTCCCTTTTTCCTTGCCCACCTCTTATAACTGGGGGACCCCTTTCTGAGGTACTTATTCCTCTTAAAACCTTGTGTGAGAAACCACTATTATGATCCCCCAAATTAATTGCCCATTTAATCTTTTACAACCCAGGATCCAAATGGCCTTTATCCTGGGGGAAAGGGGGCAAAAAAAAACAAAGAAAAGTTTTTGACTTTTTTATCCTTTTACCAGCAAAATGTCACAAACACAGTGATAATATATCACTCCAGGGAAGCAATGCAGAAATAAAGCCACAAGATAGCAGACCATGCTTCAAAAACAGCCTAAAGGGAATGACAAGGGGAACAGGGGAAAATGGTACCCACAAACCTCTGTGATTTCCAAAAATCTTTTTATTTGGGGAACCGGTCACATTGAACGCGGGGCCCCATCACAACTCCAGTAACCTGGTTCACTGGTTGGGGGAATAGCCTGTAAAAGAGGGGGTACTGCGCTGAATAAAGTTATGTACTCTTTATGCAACACCCCCACCCCGAAAGGTTTAGGGTTAGGCTGCCACCCCCCCCATGGGAAACCCTGCTGCCATGGCACAAAAAATGGGAACCCGCCTTTTCCCCCCACCACCAACTCTTAGACAGAGCTCAGCTTTTCTCGTGACCAAAAGCCCCAAACCCCAAACTCAAATAAACGCATCAGTCGGCTAACATAGGTTTAAGAACAGGCGGGTGGGAGCCCCCATCCCCTCACTAAAAAAAAAAAACCCCACCAGGGATAAAAAAAAAAATCATGGGAAAAGGGGGACCCCAAATAACTAACATCCAACCTAATTTAAAAAATTGGGATTTGACTCAGATAAAGATCTGCCAACATATTTCTTTGCCGGTAAATTTTTTTTAATTTTGAGGAATAGGTTGCATCGTATAGCCCCAAAACAAGGGCCTTGCTTTTTGGCTTCATGGCTTGGAGATAACAGAGGGTTGTGATCAATGTAAATGGGGACCACCTGGATTCCCCGGCCCCATAAAAATCGAAAGCTCCAAAGCCATACCACGCGAGGGGTTCTTTTTATAATAGGATAAACTTTCTGAGTGGCTGGAACTTAAACAGAATAATAACCAGGTTGCAACTCTTTTATTTTTCGTTTTGTAATAGTACGCCCCAACCCCCGACTCACAAGCATCAACCTGTAATGAAAAAGGTTTGGAGAAGTCTGGAGACAAAAGAATTGGAGCAGTACACAATCTTTTTGCTTTGTCAAAAGAATTTTAAGAATCTGGGGTCCAATTAAAGGAACTTTGTGTTTGGTAAGAGAGGTAAGAGGGGCTACAATATCTGAGAAATTCTTACAGAATCTTCTGCAAAATCCTATCATGCCTAGGAAATGTTGAAGAGATTTCCTATCATGAGGAACTGGATAATCTTTAATAGCAAGAACTTTAGCAAGTTTAGGAGCAACTTTACCACTACCTACTTCATGACCTAGAAAAGTGACAGTGGCCTGGCCAAAGGAAGATTTAGATAAATTAACTGTTAAATGGGAACTCTGAAAGGTCTCAAAAAGAGCCTTAAGTCTAATTAGGTGTTGATCCCAAGTATCAAACACCACAACAATATCATCTAGGTATGCTGCCGTGCCTTCAAGTCCTTTAATAGTCTGATGGATAAGTTTCTGGAATGAAGAGGGGGAGTTTTTCATTCCAAAGGGGGTAACTGTATTGATGACTTCCTGGAATTATGAAGGCAGAGATTTCCTTCGCCTTATCTGTCAAAGGCACCTGATAGTAACCTTTAAGGAGATCTAACTTGGACACAAAAGTAGCCTTACCCACAAAGTCAATTACATCATCCAGACGAGGAAGAGGGTAAGCATCTGTGACTCAAGAAATCGTAATGACACGATTGCAAATAAACCATACCCCCGGCCGGGATTGAACCCGCGGTCATAGAGTCTCAAAACTCCAGCCCGTCGCGTTAGCCACTAGACCAGCTAGCCACAATAAGATTCATCCAACTAGGTATATTTCTACACCATAGGAAAGTTAGCACAGGCACCTCTGTGACCACAAATGCAAGTTTTTACAGACGAATCTCCAGCTAGCGTGGCCGTGACGAACTCTAGCTCAAATCCCTTCACTGCCGTCAACATGACTCAAGAAATCGTAATGACACGATTGCAAATAAACCATACCCCCGGCCGGGATTGAACCCGCGGTCATAGAGTCTCAAAATTCCAGCCCGTCGCGTTAGCCACTAGACCAGCTAGCCACAATAAGATTCATCCAACTAGGTATATTTCTACACCATAGGAAAGTTAGCACATGCACCTCTGTGACCACAAATGCAAGTTTTTACAGACGAATCTCCAGCTAGCGTGGCCGTGACGAACTCTAGCTCAAGTCCCTTCACTGCCGTCAACATGACTCAAGAAATCGTAATGACACGATTGCAAATAAACCATACCCCCGGCCGGGATTGAACCCGCGGCCATAGAGTCTCAAAACTCCAGCCCGTCGCGTTAGCCACTAGACCAGCTAGCCACAATAAGATTCATCCAACTAGGTGGAGATTCGTCTGTAAAAAACTTGCATTTGTGGTCACAGAGGTGCCTGTGCTAACTTTCCTATGGTGTAGAAATATACCTAGTTGGATGAATCTTATTGTGGCTAGTTGGTCTAGTGGCTAACGCGACGGGCTGGAGTTTTGAGACTCTACGAACGCGGGTTCAATCCCGGCCGGGGGTATGGTTTATTTGCAATCGTGTCATTACGATTTCTTGAGTCATGTTGACGGCAGTGAAGGGACTTGAGCTAGAGTTCGTCACGGCCACGCTAGCTGGAGATTCGTCTGTAAAAACTTGCATTTGTGGTCACAGAGGTGCCTGTGCTAACTTTCCTATGGTGTAGAAATATACTAGTTGGATGAATCTTATTGTGGCTAGCTGGTTCTAGTGGCTAACGCGACGGGCTGGAGTTTTGAGACTCTATGACCGCGGGTTCAATCCCGGCCGGGGGTATGGTTTATTTGCAATCGTGTCATTACGATTTCTTGAGTCATGTTGACGGCAGTGAAGGGACTTGAGCTAGAGTTCGTCACGGCCACACTAGCTGGAGATTCGTCTGTAAAAACTTGCATTTGTGGTCACAGAGGTGCCTGTGCTAACTTTCCTATGGTGTAGAAATATACCTAGTTGGATGAATCTTATTGTGGCTAGCTGGTCTAGTGGCTAACGCGACGGGCTGGAGTTTTGAGACTCTATGACCGCGGGTTCAATCCCGGCCGGGGTATGGTTTGGTAGCATTTTGTGATTGTGACCTCATTCACTTTACGGTAGTCTGTACACATACAAACCCTCCATCAGCCTTCTTAAAAAAGGATGCACGGTGAAGCCCATGGACTAGATGACTCTCCACTAAAACCCATGCTTTAACAGAAATTCTACTTCCTGCTGAAGTACCCTCTGCTTTTCAGGATTAGCTCTGTAGGGGGAGATTTAATAGGGTTAGATTTTCCCCCACATCTACATCATGATAACCTAACGTATATTTTTTTGGCACATCCGAAAAAATATTAGGATATGACTGTAGAAAGTCAGTTAAACTTGTTGCTGCATTTCAGATAGTCCCCCCATTAAAGAACTAGGATCCTTGAGGACGAATTTGAAAGTTTAACTTTAAATTTTCAGAGATAGAGTGCAAAGAATCAGAGTCATCCTCAGAGGCAGAGGACAGAGTCATTACTGGCACTATCTGGGGTATGAAAAGATTTAATTGATTAATGTGGTAAGTTTTAGTTTTTGACGTCTTATCAATGGAAGCTACCACATAATTTACATCAGATAATCTACTTTCAAATTGCATAGGTCCCGTAAATCTCCCTTTAAAGGGTGTGGCCAGGTATAGGTTCCTGCACCAACACCTTGTCTCCGGGATGGAAGGAGTGGAATTGTGCACTTCTGTCATACCTCTGTTTCATCATTTTGAGCTTTCTTTAGGTTAGCCTTGGCTAATGACGTGCCAAACCTGCAACCTTGAAGACGGGTTGTAGAGTGTTGAGCTAACGTTTTCTCCCATCCATCCTTCTTTGACCCACCGAAGAGGACCTCATACTTTGTCCCCAAAGATCAACTCAAACGGACTATACCCTATAGACTCTTGCACCGTCTCTGTACTGAGAACACCAACAAAGGTAGTGATTCATCCAGTCTGTAGGAAAGTGCATGCAAAAAGTTCTAATCATGGTCTTTAACGTCTGATGGAATCTTTCCAAGGCGCCTTGGGACTGAGGATGATAGGTAGTGGATAAGTGTGGATTATCCCTAACCTAGTTTAATATTTCCCTAAACGCTTTGGCAGTGAAGTTGTACCTTGAATACTTTGAATAGTTTTAGGAATGCCAAAACAAGAATAAATTTTTTTAAAAGCTTTGGGAGACAGTAATGGTGAAGCGGGAGATGCTGTCCTGGAAGACAGTAATGGTGAAGCTGGGGGTGCTGTCCTGGGAGACGTAATGGTGAAGCTGGAGTTGTCCCTGGGAGACAGTAATGGTGAAGCTGGAGATTTTGTCCAGGTAGTCGGAATTATATGCAGGAAGGAATGCATATAAATGACCTCAAAGGGGACAGAAGCCGTTAGTGGGGAAACAAGTGTAGTCAAGATAAGATAAAACCAATATTGCAAACTAGAAATACAACAGGAAATAGCAAACAAGGGGGACTCCACTAGCAATAGTGAGGATAAAATTACCAAAAACAACTGGTGGGAGCTCCATTTTGGTGCTAGGGGGGGAATGGGAAATAAGACAGGTAAAAAAAGCACCAACAGGAATACAGTCACAGAAACCCAAGGCAAACGGAAACCAAGCCTGTGCACATACTATGCACTTGGAAATCTGCAGACATGGGAAATCTGGAAAAACAGATTGGACGTGCAACTATGACCACCCTAAAAAAATGCCGTGCCCATATGACAACAGGAAAATGCAAACCCCCTTCCCTCTAAGCTTTTTCACAATGAAATGCGTACCTCTCAGTACGGGGAAAGACTGTGCTATAACTTAAATTCCCAGGCAACCCATCTAAAGGGGACAAAAAGATACAAAACATCCAGGCCATGGGAAAATCTGGGTAGCCACCGCCACTCAAGAGGGAGAGGTTTTTTAGTGCCAGGAAGGAAAAAAAAAAATGGCAAGAAATGGCAGAAATTGTACACCAAATCCAGTCATTCCTGGAGTGCAACCACAGTCGATGGCCTCCCACTCCAAACCAACAGATACTATGCCGGAAAAAAAAAACCCCCCCAGTAGTGTTCGCAGCTTTCCTGAGCCCACATAAAGGACCACTTGGACAACGAAATATGGATCCCAGGTTAGAACCTATACAGATGTGACAGAGTGAACAGGCAAAAGGGGGGGGGGTTGTTTCCCCGTACATTGCAGAGTCACTTGTTTTCCACAGAACTGCTTAATGCCCAAATGATGTAGTGGAAGTTTTAGCAGTAAAGATCGAGAACCAAAGCCTAGTCATTGTGGTAGTCTACAAGCCTCCGGATGCAACATCCCAGCAATTCCAGGAACAGCTGTTAAAAAAATTTACCACGTCTGGAAAATCTTCCAGCTCCTGCACCTAACATCTTGCTCCTGGGGGATTTCAACTTAAGGCACCTAAAATGGAGAAATATAGCAAATAATATTGTTGCAGTAATAACACCAGGAGGCAGCTCTGATGAAAACTCACTCTCACATGAGCTTTTAAATCTCTGCACAAAATTCAATTTAAACCAGCAAATAATAGAGCCTACTAGAATGGAGAATACACTAGACCTCATCTTCACTAACAATGATGATCTGATAAGAAATGTCACCATATCAAAAACAATATACTCAGATCACAACATAATTGAGGTTCAGACATGTATGCATGGAGCCCCAGACAGACAAAATGAGATTAGTCACGAGGGAGCATTCACCAAATTCAACTTCAATAACAAAAACATAAAGTGGGACCAAGTAAACCAAGTCCTAACCGATATAAGCTGGGAAGATATACTAAGCAACACAGACCCCAACTTATGCCTAGAACAGATTAACTTGGTGGCACTCGATGTATGCACAAGGCTTATTCCTCTAAGAAAAAGGAGGAGTAGATGTAAAATAGAAAGAGACAGGCGCTCCGTTTACAGGCAACGGAAAAGAATAACAGAGCGCCTAAAAGAGGTCAATCTATCTGAAATGCGTAGGGAGACACTGGTCAGAGAAATAGCAAACATCGAACTTAAGGAGTCAGGAATCGCGGGAAGAACTAAAACCCATAAATGAAATCGAAAGAAACCCAAAGTATTTCTTCTCCTATGCCAAATCAAAGTCGAGAACAACGTCCAGTATAGGGCCCTTACTTAAACAAGATGGGTCCTACACAGATGACAGCAAGGAAATGAGTGAGCTACTCAAGTCCCAATATGACTCAGTTTTTAGCAAGCCACTAACCAGACTGAGAGTCGAAGATCAAAATAAAATTTTTATGAGAGAGCCACAGAATTTGGTTAACACAAGCCTATCTGATGTTATCCTGACGCCAAATGACTTCAAACAGGCGATAAATGACATGCCCATGCACTCTGCCCCAGGGCCAGACTCATGGAACTCCGTGTTCATCAAGAACTGCAAGAAGACCCTATCACGAGCCCTTTACCATCCTTGGAGGGACCATGGACACGGGGTCGTCCCCCAGTTACTAAAAACACAGACATAGCCCCACTCCACAAAGGGGGCAGTAAAGCAACAGCAAAGAACTACAGACCGATAGCACTAACATCCCATGTCATAAAAATCTTTGAAAGGGTCCTATGAAGCAAGATCACCACCCATCTAGAAACCCATCAGTTACACAACCAGGGCAACATGGGTTTAGAACAGGTCGCTCCTGTCTGTCTCAACTATTGGATCACTACGACAAGGTCCTAGATGCACTAGAAGACAAAAGAATGCAGATGTAATATATACAGAATTTGCAAAAAAACCTTTGACAAGTGTGGGCCATGGCGTAATATCGCACAAAATGCGTGCTAAAGGAATAACAGGAAAAGTCGGTCGATGGATCTATAATTTCCTCACTAACAGAACACATTGAGTAGTAGTCAACAGTCAGTAAAGTCGAGGCAGGCCACCGGTGAAAAAGCTCTGTTCCACAAGGCACAGTACTCGCTCCATCTTGGTTCCTCCATCCTCATATCTGACATAGACAAAGGATGTCAGCCACAGCACCATGTCTTACTTGCAGATGGAACACCGAATCTGCATGCACTGTCTTCCATTGCAGACACTGCAAGTCCAGGCAGACTCTACCAAATCTTTCAGTGGTGCTGCAGGAAAACGTTATGAAGTTCAATGATGAGGAAATTTCAATTACTCAGATATGGTAAATTCGAGGAAATTAAATCTTCATCAGAGCTACAAAACAAATTTCTGGCCACAAATAGAGCGAAACACCCATGTAATTACCTGAGGGAAGTGATCATGTCGGAAGACCTCCCACCTTCAAGGACCATAACCATTGTATCAATGCATCTGCAGAAAAATGACAGGATGGATAATGAGGAACCTTCCAAAACGAGGATTTTGCAAAGCCCATGATGACACTCCTCAGGTCACTTGTTCTATCTAGGACTGGAATATTGCCTGCACACTAACAGCAACTTTCAAGGCAGGTGAAATTGCTCTGACCTAGAAAATGGACAGAGAACGGTTCATGGCACGCATAACGGAGATAAAAAACACCTCAGTTAATGGGAGCGCTGAAGTTCCTGAACCTGTATTCCTGGAACGCAGGCGGGGAGAGAGATACATGATTATATACACTGGAAATCTTAGAGGTACTAGTCGACTTGCACACGAAAATCACTCATCTACGAAAGCAAAAGACTTGGCGATGAATGCAACATCCACCAATAAAAGCAGGAGTGTCATAGCACGTTAAGAGACCATACAATAAGTGTCAGGGGCCGTGGACTGTTCAACTGCTCCCAGCACCACATAAGGGGGATTACCAACAGACCCCTGGCAGTCTTCAAGCTGGCACTGGCCCCCCCGCCCTAAAGTCGGTTCCTGATCAAAGGGCTGTGGCTTGTGACGTTGGTTTGTGTGCAGCCTGCAGTAACAGCCTTGTTTGTTGTATCAGGCTTGATTCCACCAGGCCTGGTTCACAGACCGGCCCGCGGGGCGTTGACCCCCCGGAACTCTCTCCAGGTAAACTCCAGGTAAACAATTGGTCACTACAGTAGTGGTTACACATTCGTAAAATAAATCTAACCTAATAAATAATATATTTATAATTATAATAATCATGGGGAGAGATCATTAATATAATACATTATAAACAATGAGAGTACTTTATGATTCCATACTGTACCCGAATAATAATATATAGTCGAAACTGCTTTATTAGCTAGTAATAAAGTGGTTCGCTATTATATTGGAGAACTTATTTTAACAGGCCTTTTATTTTTGTATATAATGGAGTGAAGTAGGGCGCATAACAGTCTATCCTCATACTGGTGTATCTCGTTTGGGCAAACCCAAAACATCTTCCTGAGTTTATGTCAAGTGTTGTCACTAGTTTAAAATCCCTGCATATTACTAATGGGACCACTGACCACAAGATGGCCTTTCTGCAGATTACACGATCTTCATGGTAGTTGTCCTATTTTAAACGTGGACAAACTCTCTAAGGCTAGCTAGTCTATAATTCCCAATCCCCTAAAAGTTTGTAGTTTTAAAATAGGTTAGTAAATAATGATGTGAGTGTGAGATTGGACCTGACTGCTCTGGTGCTACTAGGCCTATGCCTTGCTCCTTCCTATAAGTGGAGTGACCTGACTTGGTGGGTCTTTGGGCTAAATGGGGGAACATGGACCTACTTTGCACTTGGTCTGTAGGGCTGTTGCAGTGGTCCTTCTTTCTTATGTTCTTCCATTGTGCCTACTAGACATAACAGAAAAAACTATTTCTCTAATGTAAACCCTCCACCTCAAAAACTCCTTCCTTGACACTAGAAACAGAAACACACAACCATAATATGAGACACAGATTCACTCTTCAATATCCACCATGTCATCTCTCCCTATGCAACATGTATGCACGTAAAAGGCCCAAAGATCTGGAATTCATTGCCGGAACAAACTAAAGGGACCCCTGTCTTCAAATCAGTTAAGGACCTTAATAAGAAATCACCTCATCACCCAAAATTAAACAAACTGTACCTAACCACTACCAGTTTCTCAAAAGCTGCTCACACTGTGCTGATGACGATGCTCAAAACTTGCTACTTCAAAATCACAAGTCCTGTTCTTCCATTTTAACCCTTTCATGGGTCCAAAGGCCCTTCAGAGACTTGTTCTCAATGTCCCCCAAATTTCCCCCCCCCCACCAAAAAAATCTTTTTTTTATGAAAAGAAAGAGAATCCTTTCCCGATCCAATAAGCACAAAAGTATGAATTTGATGGAAACTTACTGAATTATGCTCTCACAGAAGTTATCGGTCTCGACGATCGTTTACGCATCGGCCGATTTTGCCCACTTTCGAACCTATTTTTGGCCAAATTCAGTATGTACTAGTCGACAAAAATCATTTTTTGCTAGAACTCATTTTTTTCTAATCGAATGAGTACAAGAAACCACCCATTTACCAATTTTAATATCCAATACAGTGGTTCAGAATTTAGAAATTTTGGCCAATTTCACAAAAATTTCATAAGATGCCAATTCCAAAGAGGGGTCCAGAATAACAAGACATTCCTGGCACTAAAATAACAAGTTCTCTGTTCGTTAGTCACCATCCCCAGGCCACTCTTGTATTTCTTTTATTTGGCTTATCCACTTTGAATTTTTATTCTTACAAAAATAGAACGATTTTATGGTATGCAGACTACTGCATTAGTGTAGAAATGTATAAATTATATCAGCGCACTTGTGCAAAGAATATTAGACTCACCAGTTGATGTGTATAGAGGGGGGGTCCGTGTCATGGATTTGTTTACTTTTGAAAACTTTGGTTTAAAAAATCGAACATTTCTCTACTTTGAGCTCAATTTCAAGGTATTTATCAAGTACCCACCCCGCAAAATCATCTTCAATTTCTGTAATATGTTCTTCCATTCTATAAAATAAGACAGGGAAAACTAGAATACCACAATAAATACCATACAAAAATAAGAAAAAATACGTGCAAAGTCGCTGTTTTAATCAAAAACCCCCACAGGGTCAAAAGTTTTTTTTTTCTCATTACGCCTCTGAGTGCTTGCAGCTTTCTCTCACTAGACTTGAGGGCGCTAGAGTTTAGGCATTAACTAGACATCAAAAACCTGGATCGATAAGCCGTACTAGTATGGCCGAAACTGAAGGGGTTAAATAGTATTAGATTTTAATACAGTACATCACAATGTAAATTGTTCCATTGTAATACCAAATTCCAATGCTATAAATAGTACTAAACTGCAATACATCATATAAATTGTTTGAAATTGTTACACTGTATTACTGTAATCTTTATTAACTAAATCAATAGTGTAATAAGTCTATACTAGACTTATCTAAACCAAGTAGCATTACTATTCTTAAGTTAATCATTAAATTTGCCTGAAATGCTCAGCATACAGAGTGACTTTTGGCATGTACACCCAACTATTATATTCCTCTGTACTACCATGTAATTTGTCAAAATAAAAAATCTAATTTAATCTAATCTAAGGCAATATCAAAGAACTATAGACAGATAGTGCTATTGTCCCACATCATAAAATCTTTGAAAGGCTTCTAAGAAGCAAGACCACCACCCATCTAGATACCCAACAATTACACAACCCAGGGCAACATGGGTTAGAGCAGGTTGTTCATGTCTGTCCCAACAACTGGACCACTATGAATAGGTCCTGGATGCTCTAGATGACAAACAAAATGCAGATGTATACACAAACTTTGCAAAGGCCTTTGACAAGTGTGACCATGGTGTAATAGCACATAAAATGCATGATAAAGGAATAACAGGAAAAGTTGGTTGATGGATCTATAACTTCCTGACAAATAGAACACAAAGAGTAATAGTAAACGGGCAGCTATGGTGAAAAGCTCTGTTCCACAAGGCACAGTACTCACTCCCATTCTTTTCCTCATCCTCATATGTGACATAGACAGAGACGAAAGTGCCTTCCTTTTTGGATGACACCTGGATTTCCATGGCAGTGACCTCCATCGAAGACACCTCAAGACTCCAGGCGGACATAATCCAAATCTTCAAGTGGACTACTCATAGCAACATGAAGTTCAAAGAGGAGAAATTTCAACTACTCAGATATGGAAAACTTGAGGAAAATAAAAATGTACCTGTGTATACAACAAATTCTAACCATTCAATACCTGGTGTATACCTGGAGAGAATTCCAGGGGTCAATGCCCCCACGGCCTGGTCTTTGACCAGGCCTCATGGTGGATCAGGGCCTGATCAACCAGATTGTTACTGCTGGCCACACGTAATCCAATGTACAAAACCACAGCCCGCCTGGTCAGGTACTGACTTTAGGTGCCTGTCCAGTGCCTGCTTAAAGACAGCCAGGGGTCTATTGGTAATCCCTCTGATGCATGCTGGGATGCAGTTGAAAAGTCTTGGGCCCCCTGCTTTTCATTGGGGGAATGTTGCACCATCTGCCGAGTCTTTTGCTTTTGTAGGGAGTGATTTTTGTATGCAAGTTTGGTACTAGCCCCTCTAAGTTTTTCCAGGTGTATATAATCATGATCTCCCCTCCTGCATTTGGGGAATACGGTTTAGGAATTCAAGCATTCTCAGAAATTTAGGTGGTTTACCCAACAGTGAAAAAATTGTGAAGACCCGGGAGTGATAATGTCAGAGGACTCGCATTCAAGCCCACAAAAATGTATCTACCTTTGCTAGGAAAAGAAGGATGGGAAATGGGAACCTCAACATTAGGGGCATGAAGCCCAAATGTTTTTTCAAATTTCTTTTTCTCTCTAGGACGAATACTGTTTTACACTAACTGCCCTTTCAAGGCAGATGAAATTTCTGACCTGGAAATGGACAGAGAACTTTCACTGCACAATAAGTATGATAAAGCACTTAATTACTAGGAATGGTTAATTTCCCCTTTATCAATATTCACTGGAAAAGCAGGCAAAAAGAAGACGATAATATTTTTCCTGGAAAATCCTAAAAGGGGTTAGTACAAAACCAGACAAGAAAATTTTTCCCTATGAATGCAAAAGAAATCAGCAGGATATGCAAAAATTTTTCCAGTGAAAAGAGGGGTGCCACGAGTTCACTAGGAGACAAGTAGTAAGTTTGGGGTCCAAGACGTTCAACTGCCTCCTGGCATACACAAGGGGATTACCAATAGGCCCCCTGGCGTCCTCAAAAGGCACGGGCAGGCCCTAAGTCAGTACCTGACCAACCCGGCTGTGGTTTTTATGTCGTTTGGGATTTTAGCCTGCGATCAGCCTGGGGTTTTCAAGTTATCCACCAGAGGCCGGTCTCAGACCGAGCAATGGGACATTGCCCCCAAAATTTCTCCAGGGAAAAACAAAAAACTAGATTTACTGTTAGGAGACACGCATTTTGTAAAAATGGTATAAATAATATCACCACAATTGTGAAAGCATATTAGACCCACCAGTTGATGTGTATTGGATGGGTGACGTGATTTGTTTACCCCTGGTCACAGACCGAGCCGCGGGGGCGTTGACCCCCGGAACTCTCTCCAGGTAAACTCCAGGAACATTAGCAAAAATCAAACATTTCCTCAACTTTGAGCTCAATTTCAAGGTACTTTTATTCCATTCTGTAGTATATCTTCCATTCTATCAAATGAGACCAAGAAAACGACAATATAGCCATAAATACCTTATGAAAAAACACCGCAAACTCAGTGTTTTAAATCAAAAACCTGGTCGGAGTTTGTTTTTCCTATTATGCACTGTGTGCTGCAGGACTTTATTTTATTCTGCACATACTGACCACTCAGACCCATTCTTTCACATGTAGTTTTAGTTTAATATATCTATTATGCACCCCATACCCATCCTGTGGGCGGTAGTCAAAAGATTACAGAGGTACATAATTGGTCCAGGGACTGGACTCCAAAGTTTTGATAGCTGAGCAAGTTACAGAGGTAATGAACTCACAATTTACAAAGGTAATGAACTCACAATTTACAAAGGTAATGAACTCACAATTTACAAAGGTAATGAACTCCAGGTAGGTCTGGTCACAACCATGACAAGTTACAAAGGTATTTACAGATTACAGAGGTATATAATGGGTCCAGGGACTGGGCCTCACATGTAGGCCTACCAGCTTTCTCACACAAGATTGGAAGCCGCTAGAAATTTGGAGTAATATTATGGGACTGACACTGGCTTGCAAGTCGTAACATTATGGGACTGACACTGGCTTGCAAGTCGTAATATTATGGGACTGACACTGGCTTGCAAGTCGTAACATTATGGGACTGACACTGGCTTGCAAGTCGTAATATTATGGGACTGACACTGGCTTGCAAGCCATAATATTAGGGGACTGACAGTGAAAGGGTTAAGAAGGTGC
The DNA here is from genome assembly GCF_026875155.1 of Cherax quadricarinatus. Lineage (NCBI taxonomy): Eukaryota > Metazoa > Arthropoda > Malacostraca > Decapoda > Parastacidae > Cherax > Cherax quadricarinatus. The sequence continues at coordinate 28,543,402 of NC_069429.1, forward strand.
TGGACAAACATCTTAAGTAAGTTCCTGACCAGCCGAACTGTGGTTTGTACATCGGTTGTGTGGCCAGTAGTAACAGCTTGGTTGATCAAACCCTGATCCACCAGGAGGTCTGGTCTCAGACTGGACATTGACTCCTGAAACTCTTTCCAGAAGTACATCTTTTAATTTGTAACTCATTCTGTATCTTTTATTCCATGTTCAGTAACATAGCTTATGAATGATAATTATCATATAGTCAGCCTACTCTCTGACCATTTTAACCCTTTGAGGCTCCACACCCATAATCTAAAATTTCTTCATAGTCTAAGAATTTAAAAAAAAAAATATTATTATTATAATCAAGGGGAAGCGCTAAACCCATAGGATTATACAGTGCCTGGGGGGGATGTGGAAGGCATTCAGGCTTAATTCGGGGAACTAGAGCACAGATCCAATTCCCTAAATCAAGAGCCCCTCATCAACATCAAGGAACCTTCCATGAGGGGTATGAAATGGTAGAGAATCTTTTTCTGAATGTATTATTATTATTATTATTATAATCAAAAAGAAGCGCTAAGCCACAAGGACTATACAGTGCTGCAGGGCAGGAAGGAAGCGAGGGTATCAGGTGGCAAAAGGGAGATGGATGAGTAATAGGTACTGATAACACGGGGATTGGATGGTGAAAGGTAAAGGGCAGCAATATAACCTGAACTAGAAGGGCTGAGGGGAGTGCGAAAGAGTATCATCAGAGTTTGTGGAGTAAAATCAGTCGTTGTCAAGAAGTCAAATGATAGAGGTCAGGTTAAAGAGGGTCCATCAGCAAGAAGGAAGTTAAGATAGAGTAGTAGAACGAAGACCGACGTTGGATGTAAAACCTGCATGCTCGTTGATAGAGAGGGCAGTCTAACCAGAATTTGGCTAATCGATACTGAACTTGACACTGCTCACAGGAGGAACAAGGGCCTCTCCATAGATACCCATGAGTATACGAGTGTGGCCAATGCGAAGGCGGGAGAGAGTGGACTCCCACCCTCGCACAGATGACAAGAAGACGGCCAGTAACCTATTGCTCGGTTTAAATAGAATGAAGTTTGTTACGAGATTGCCGAGTATGACCAACGATGTTGCCAACGGGAGCGAAAGGTGGGTAGCTATTTCAGCAAAAAGTCCAGAAATGAACACCTCGATTTAGGAAATCGGGTAGATCATGTACTGCTGCCCGCGCATCAGTGTCTGCCTGTTCATTGCCTGTACGTCGACATTACCAGGGACCCAACAAAAAACAATATCTTTATGTTGGTAGAGATACTCGTAGCCAAATTTGTGATACGGAGAACTAGGGGATGAATGTATCAAATTTTTCGTATAGCCTGTAAGCACTAAAGGGAGTCGAGACTACTACAAATGAAGCCACCGGCATAGATTCATACGAAAAAGTGCTTGCAAAATCATACAATCAGCAGTAAAAAATGCTAGGCAGAAGATAGAAAATGTCCCCGCACACCAGTCCTGAAAACACAGCTGCGAAACCGACGTCCGTCTGAAGACTTAGAGCCAATCTGTGTAACACAGCGTGCATGAGAATGGGAGTGGAAGTGAACACGAAAAGAGAGCGGGAAGCCACCGGATGCAAGTTGAGCTTTCAAGCAAGGGAGTGAGAAAGAACAGACCCGAACAGCTGGAACTTCCCGGGGGGTAGGAAAAGTGAGATGCTACATAAAACATCATATAGGGGTAACTGAAAGGGAAGACACGATTGAATGTAGGCGAAGAGAAAAGGGATGATCAAACTAGGGGCGCGAAGATAAAGAATGTCTACTAATATCGGTGACCATTCATAATTGGAAGGATTGTGGAGATAGTGAAGAGTACATAGAAGCGAAGGCAATGGGCATCACGGCGATCAGACAAGGATGGAACATTCGCTTCTGCATAGAGCTCTCAACAGGAAGAGCCGAAAAGCGACCAAGGCAACAAACGTAAATCCTTGGTGATGGGATAGAGTTAAGGCTAGAGAATAGCAGGAGAGGCCACAATAAATCTCGTCATCATAATCGATATTCGATAACAACGAGGGCTGAATGTAGCGAAGCAGAGTCGACGATCACTCCCAGAAAGATGAGCAGGGTTTTAAGAAGTTTAGCCGGCTGTGACAAGTATGCTTCAGAAGGGGAGGAGGGTTAGTGAAGGTTACCAGGAAAACCGACAGTCAAAGAGAATGCCTATAAACCTGACAGTAACACGATGGGTAAACGGGAGCCATAGAGAATACAAAGGATGATTCGAGATAACAGAGACGTCGAGTGAACAGTAATTTTTTTATTAACTTGGTACTTGAAAATTTAAACCCATGCGAGGTGGCCCAAGTGGAAACACGGTTTGACTGCAAGCTGATAGAAACAGCAATAAGAATACATTCCAGCGCCTGCACAAGCAATAGCGAAGTCATCAACATAGAGTGATGACCAAATATTGGGTGGAAGAACAGAGGCCAAATCATTTATAGCAAGGAGAAAAAGTGTTGTGCTTAGAACACATCCCTGAGGGACACCTTCAGCTTGGACGAAGTCCGGGGAAAGAACATTATTGACTCGAACACGGAAATGTCTGTCAGTTAAAAAGTTCTTAAGGAAGGATGGTAGATTGCCTCGGAGGCCTAAGGAATGGGCCTGGGCCAAATATTATACCTCCAAGTTGTGTCATATGCCTTCTCAAGGTCAAAAAATATGGCAATAACTGAGTGATTATTCGCAAAGGCATTACGAACATACGTATCCAAGCGTAGTAAGGGTCTATGGTAGAACGACCCTTACGAAAGCCATATTGACTAGCGGAGAGACTGTTGTGTGTCTCTAAATACCACATTAAACGTCGATTTACGAGACGTTCCATCACTTTGCAAACTGCACTAGTAAGAGCGATGGGGCGATAGTGGGAGGCATCATGTCCTGTAGTACCCGGTTTGCGGAAAGGGAGAACAATGGCAGATTTCCACAGCTGGGGAAGAACTCCTTGTGCCCAAATAAGATTGAAGAGGTGTAAGAGGACTACAAGGGCTGACCGATGTAAATGTTGTAACATACGAATATGAATGTCGTCAGGCCCAGCTGCCGATGATCGGCAAGCTGAGAGCGTTGCCTCCAGTTCTTGAAGTGTAAAAGGCACATTATACTGTTCTTCTCTGAGAGAAGAAAAGTCCAAGGGTACTAACTCTCTGGCAGACTTTGAGGAAAGAAACGAGGGGCATAGATGGAGCCCTCGGGAAATACGGACCAGATGTGTGCCAAGTTCAATGGCAACGTCGAGAGGGTTTGCTACATCAACACCAGCGACCCGTAGAACAGGAGCCGGGTCAGGAGAGTATTTACCACTCAATTTCCTCACTTTTTTCCAGACTGCACTCATAGAAGAAGCAGAGGTGATGGTGGAAACATAGTCTCGCCAACAAGTGCGTTTAGCTTCACGGATGACACGGCGAGCGATCGCACGCTTCTGCTTAAAATCAAGAAGTCTCTCAGCGGTTCTATTGTACCGGTACCTGCCCCATGCAGCACGTTTCAAACGTACTGCACGAGCACAAGCAGGAGACCACCAAGGCACGCACTTCTGAGAATGCCTGCCTGAGGTTTGGGGTATAGAATGAGAAGATGCGGTATAAACTGATGTCGAGAAGATGTGTAGGAGCTCATCAATGAGGATCGAAGACGGAACCTCACTAAAAGCAGTGAGGAGGTGAGTAAAGAACCCAATTTGCCTGATCAAATTGCCAGCGAGGGCTACGAAAGGTGGTTGAAAGGAAGGAGAAGTAAGAATGATCGGAAAATGATCGCTTTCATGTAAGTCCGGTAGAAACAGACCAGGTGAAGTCTAAGTGGCACGTGGAGGAAGAGCAGACTGATTAGATTCGATGCAAGAAAGAGTATGAGTATGCGATCAAAATGGGTGGAGTACCCGTATTTAAAACATGGAGGGGGTGAGAGGCGAGAAAAGCCTCCAACTGGATGCCATGTGGTCACAATGAGACCCCCCCAGAGGAAATGGTGGGCATTAAAATCACCAAGTAACAGAAGTGGGGGTGGTAAGGATGAAACAAAAAGGCAAAGTCTGGGATAGAAAAATGCTCGAGAAGGAGAGAGATAAAAAGAACAATTGTAAACCCTTATTAAAGTGGATAGGGGCAGCAGTGTAATGCAGCGAGGTATGACAAATATTTTACATACGGAATATCATTGCGTAGAAGAAGGGCACTTTCATTAAAAGGTCCCATCTGAGAAAGGATCCGAAGAACACAATAAATTATAGCCTGAGATGGGTTGGAAAACAGCCGAGTGTATTTTGGTTCTTGTAAGCAAGCACCAACAGGGAAAACCTGGAAAGAAACATCTGAAGTTCACCCCGATTTACCCCTGAGGCCGTGGATATTCCACGTAAATAAGCCATGATTGGCGATGAAGAAAATACCAGGAATCTTGGGTAAAGGCACCTACGGATTAAGGGGTTAGAAAAGTCAATGTTTTGGTGGCATTGGAAGACGTTCAAGTAGCGAAGGAACGGAGCGTTGCAAAGAAGGGGGTTGTGAAGATGGGGAGAGGGAAGAGAAGGAACGGGAAGTGAATCAGTGCCCCTTTAAAGGTTTAGTCTCTGCAATATATTCTGAAATGGCTTAAAGTGTTTCTAAATTCAAAGATGTATGGGAGACCATATTGGAGATATAAGGAGGAGGGTGAGTAAAGTTTGGGACAGTAATGGACTGTACCAAAGTAGAGGGGGAGGGAGAGTGAAAGGGACTGGAGATGAAGTGGGGGGGACAGAAGGCAGAAACCTGGGGGGAGGCAGAAGAGGGAGAAACTTGGGAGGGGACGGGGTGGAAGGCATAGTACGAGGAGGAGGGTGAATCTCCACCACTTGTAATAGAGCCTGAGAGAGGGAAGACTAGGTACAGAGACTGGAAAGGTAAAGTGGGGGGTGGAAGAAGGAAGGAAGGGGCAAAGAAGATTTAGCAATTTGGATTTTTTAGACTTCTGAGTAGAGGGGCGATAGGTATTAGGTGTCGTACGAGGTCTTTTCGATACTGGGGCTTGTGAGAAGGACGTGAAGATGTGAGAACAACTGAGTTGAGTCGGGACGTCAGAGCCAAGGACAGCAAAAGGATTAGATGCCATAGTGGCTATGGAGGGGTAACAACAGAGGGCTGCAAAAACCGGGGACCCCAGAAGTGGGGGTACGTTTGGAAACACGAGAATAAAAAAACACGGGTGTCACCCTTGGAGGCGGAGATGAGAAACTGCCATAGCAATAAGGAGACCTTCTGCCTCTTTGAGGCAACGGATTTCACGTTCATTTAAGTAACCTGCAAGGGCGGGAGTATGAAGGTAGCTTCATTACAATTAAGGCAAGATGGGGGTTGGCTGCAAGATGTATTAGAATGGTCGTCGGAAACCACAGACTGGCATTCGGCCATAGATCTGCAATATTTCGCTGGGGGACCAAAACGCCAGCAATTTCACATTGTTGCAGTGTAGGTATCACCTTTCGAACTTGTAACCGATGTCCCGCGACAATACAGAGGACGGGAGTTCTCGGCTGTCAAAAATTAAACGAGCCACATTGCAAGGGTAACGTCTCCGCCCCCGGGCAGGAAGGACATAAGGTCTACTTGAGGATTGGGAGACCTGGAGTTCCACTGTTTTAAAATGTCATTGCCACATACTGGAAATTCTGTTGGACTATGGTATGGGAAGAATGACAGTACCACTACAGAATTGAGAGAAAGATGTTTTTCAATAGTGATAGGAGTATTTTCGATATTCGAAAGGAGAGAAAGATCATGAGCTTGGGTTTGCATTCTGGGCAGTGACGATGCGCATACCGCCTTGAGAGCATGAAATGAAATATCTCTACCACATGACGCAGGAGCGCTTTGCCAATACTATGGTCAGAAAGGTAGGCAGAAGAAGAAGTCGGTCTTAAAGTAAAGAATTTATCCATTGTGTGGTCCGAAAAATGATCGTGGAGAGGGAGTGCTTGACGGTCGGTCTTTTTCCCAGTAGAAGGGGAAAGGGAACGAAGGAGCATCATCAGGAGATTGACGTTGGCGTTTAGGAGTAGGACCGGGGTTGATCCAAACGTGAAAAAAGGGTGGGCGATTTGAAAATTGCCGTAACCGTAGAGGGAGAAGCCGGGAAACATAGTCAAGGAGGAGCGGAGTTCAGGCAAATCGAAGGAGTCAGTCGAAGCCCCGTACCCGAAGCGGGTGAGGAAACAGCACCAGCAAGAGGTACAGGGGGATCAGAGGGGTCCGAAGAGTGGTTTTAAAAAACAAGGCAGGGTCGAATGGGGTGCGGTATCAAGAAGGGCCCGGGGTAGTGGGTTCATGGGACTAGGGGTCCCATGGTTAGGTTACTCCTTTGCTTTTTGTTTTTAAGAAAAAAAAAGAAAGAAGAAAAGAAAATAAAAATAAAAAAAAGAATAAAAAAAGGGGGGAGCAGGGAGGAATAGTTCCCAGGAGGAATGAAAGGGCCGGAAATCTCCCTCCGTGCCCAAGAGGACCTCAGCACCGCTAGTAGCGCAGATGCAGCATGGAACTCGTGCCATACCCTACCCTTCATGGCAGTAAACCAGCAATCCGGGATAGCAACCTCACATCTGCCGAGCTACCTCGGTGGACAAAAGATTATAATTATTATAATCAAAAAAGAAGTGCTAAGCTGTGGACAAAAGAGAGGTGGACAAAAGAGAGGGCGGCCGGATATCCGCCACAAAGCATACCTCCTTCGGCCACCACCCCCGGAATCCGAAAGGTGGCTTCCAGAGATACACCCTTCGCCCAAAAGACACCCAAAGCTACTCCGGGATACCGGAGAGGGATCGGGACATCCCCAGGCAATCCAGATTCCATGGCAAACTATGCCACCCCCAAGAACCTCAACGGAATGGGATGGACCCCGGTGTCCTTTTCCCTACCTAGGAACTAGCGTGCCTGTGGGAGAAATCCCAAAGGCCAAAAAGAGGAAGGGCAAAAGGAAGGGGCGAGGAGGAGGAGGAGGAATGGAAAAAGGGGAGGATGGGGAGGATAGGGAGGATGGGATAGGGGAGGGGAGAATGGGGGGTAATTAGGTTCGGTCTGACGAAGAAGACCAGCAGGGCTAATTCCTCAGACCAAGAGCCTCTTCACCATGCCAAGGGGTCCCCCTTGAAGAGGTTCTCTCAAAGAAGAGTCTTATAATGTGCCTTTTACACTTCAGGAACTGGAGTCGACACTCTCTCAGCTTGCCGATCATCGGCAGCTGGGCCAGACAACATTAATATTCTGATGTTGCAACACTTACATCAGTCAGCCCTTGCAGTCCTCTTACACCTCTTCAATCTTATTTGGTCACAAGGAGTTCTTCCCAAGCTGTGGAAATCTACTATTGTTCTCCCTTTTCGCAAGCTGGGTACTACAGGATATGCCTCCCACTATCGTCCCATATCTCTTATCAGAGCAGTTTGCAAGGTGATGGAATGTCTGGTAAATCAACATTTAATGTGGTATTTAGAGACACACAACAGTCTCTCCACTAGTCAATATGGCTTTCATAAGGGCTGTTCTACCATAGACCCCTTACTAAGCTTGGATACGTATGTTCGTAATGCCTTTGAAAATATTATTATAATTAAAAAAGAAGTGCTAAGCCACAAGGGCTATACAGTGCCTTTGTGAATAACCACTCATTTATTGCCATATTTTTTGACCATAAGAAGGCATATGACAACTTGGAGGTATAATATTTTGGCCCAAGCCCACTCCTTAGGCCTCCAAGGCAATCTACCATCCTTCCTTAAGAACTTCTTAACTGACAGACATTTCTGTGTTCGGGTTAATAATATGCTCTACCCAATCAATGTCTGGAGAGAGCATATTATTATCCAATATTTGGTCGTCACTATGTTGATGACTTCACTATTGCTTGTGCAGGTGCTGACTGTCACCTCATTACAGTTTCTCTCCAGCGTGTGGTCAACCATGTTTCCAATTGGGCCAGCACGCATGGGTTTAAATTTTCCAGTACCAAAACTCACCAAATTACTTTCACTAGACCCTCAGTCATCTCTGATCACCCATTGTACCTCTATGGCTCCTGTCTCCCTGAATGTGATACGGTCGGGTTTCTAGGCCTTATCTTTGATTGTAGGTTATCCTGGAAACCTCACATTACCTCTTTGAAGGCAACTTGTCACAGTTGGCTGAACCTTCTTAAAACCCTTGCTCATCTTTCATGGGGAGCTGATTGTCAAACTCTCCTTTGCCTACATTCAGCCCTCATCTTATCGAAACTTGATTATGGTGATTAGATCTACTCAGCTTCCTCTCCGACTACTCTCTCAAGCCTTAATCCCATCCATCACCAATGATTATGTTTCTGCCTTGGTTCGTTTCACTCCTGCCCTGTTGAAAGCTTCTATGCAGAAGAAAATATTCCATACTTTTCCGATCACCCTGATACCCATTGCCTTCACTACTACATTTGTTCTCATGATCTCCGCAATCCTTCCATATATAGAATAGTCACCGATGTTAGTAGACATTATTTGTTCGTCGCCCCTGTTTGGTCCATCCCTTTTCTCTTTGCCTACATTCACTCTTGTCTTCCCTTGAGTTAGCACCTTCCTATGTTCATGTAGCATCTCGCTTTTCCCTGCCCCCATGGAAGTTCCAGCTGTTCAAGTCCATTTCTCGCTCCCTTGCGCGAAAGCTCAACTGCCTATTGTAGCTTCCCGCTCTCTTTTTCTTGACCACTTCCGCTCTCATTCTCATGCCATCACAGTGTACACAGATGGCTCTAAGTCTTCTGATGTCATCGGATTCTCAGCAGCATTTCTGGACAGTGTCGTGCGAGGACATTTACTATCCTCGGCTAGCATTTTTACAGCCGAATTGTATGCCATTCTTGCAGCACTTATCTGTATTGCATCTATGCCTGTGTCACAATTTGTGGTTGTCTCAGACTCCCTTAGTGCTTTACGGGCTATACAAAAATTTGATACACCTCATCCCTTAGTTCTCTGTATCCAACCTTGGCTATGCCGTATCTCTACCAAACATGAAGATATTGTTTTTTGTTGGGCCCCTTGTCATGTTGACATATAAGGCAATGAACAGGCAGACACTGCTGCACGGTCAGCAGTACATGACCTACCAGTTTCATATAGAGGTATTACATTTATAGACTATTTTGCTATAATAGCTACCCACCTTCACACCCATTGGCAACAACGTTGGTCTAATCTACTTGGCAACAAACTTTATTCTAATAAACTGAGTATAGGTTACTGGCAGTCTTCTTGTCATCAGTGTCGAGGTTGGGAGACTACTCCCGTCTTTGCATTGGTCACACTCGTCTTACTCATGGGTAGCTTATGGAGAGGCACCCTGTTCCTCTCTGTGAGAAGTGTCAGGTTCCAGTAGCAGTTAGCCACATTCTGTTGGACTGCCCTCTCTCTCAATGAGCATGCAGAATTTACCTCCAACGACATCTCCACTCTACTACTCTCTCTTTACCTTCCCTTCTTGCTGATGGACCCTCCTTTAATCCTGACTCTCTCATTGACTTCTTGACAACAACTGATTTACTCCACAAACTCTGATGATGATACCTTTCACACTCCCCTCATCCCTTTCTGCCTCAATCTGTTGCTACCCTCCACCTCTGCACTATCTGCTGCCCATCTGTTCTCCATAGCCTCCTAATCATCCCTCTCTATTTACCATCTGATACCCTTACTTCCTTTCTGCCCTGCAGTGCTGTATAGCCCTTGTGGTTTAGCGCTTCTTTTTGATAATAATAATAATAATATATCAAGAAGTGTAAGCAACAAAAGTTCAGCGGTTATATTACAGCTTTATACATCATTTGTAAAGCCTCATCTAAATTATGCAGCTCAGTTCTGGTCTCCATATTACAGCATGGACATAAATTTGTTAGAAAACATACAGCATAGAATGACTAAATTAATACATAGCATTAGAAATCTTCCTTATGAAGAAAGATTGAAGACCCTTAAATTACATTCACTTGTTAGATGAAGAATGAGGGAAAACATGATCAAAGTGTGTAAGTGGAAGATGGGTATCAATAAAGGGGATATAAATAAGGTCTTGAGGATATCCCTCAAAGAAAGAACCCACAATAATGGATTCAAATTAGACAAGTTTAGTTTAGAAATGATACAGCAAAGTATTGGTTTGGAAATAGGGTAGTCTTCCTAGTAGGGTTATCGAGGCTAAAACCTTGGGTATTTTCAAATTTAGGTTGGATAGATACATGAGTGAGAGAGGTTGGATTCGAGTGGGACTTGCACATGGGTAAATAAAATTATCAAAGCTTATTTCTTGGGTACAGTTGAAAATTGGGTTGGTCAAATATTTTGTTAGTGGGATGGATTGTGAAGGACTTGCCTGGTATGGGCCAACAGGCTTGCTGCAGTGTTCCTCCTTTCTTCACGATTCACCTTTGAATTGACTGATGAAGCCACTCTGTGGCGAAAAAATTTCCTCAGTAAAGATACCCAAGAGTTGCACATGAGTCTATCAACAAACAAATACAAACAGGAAAACTGGGAGAGCAACACCTGGAGCTCACCCTGGTTACCTCTGAGGCTGCGGATATTCCACTGTAAATAAGCCATGATTTGTGAAGAGAAAGATACAAGAAAGCAGAAGGTAGAGGTATCTATGGGTTAGAAAGGTCTGTATGTGGAGGTAGAGGAAGGCTTTTAAGCAGCAAAGGATAGGGTCGTTGTGAAGAAAGGGGTTGCTCAGATGGAGAAGAGGGAGGAGGAGAAAAAGGGGGTGGAAGTCTCCATCAATGGTTTTGTCCCCTCAGTATATTCTGAGATAGCTTCAAGTGCTTCTGAGGATAAGGATGTTGTATGTGGTACAATATTTGAGATGGAAGGAGGAGGGGAGTAAAAATTAGGGAAACAATGGATTGTACCAAAGAAGGTGGGGACAAAAAAGTAGAGGGAACTAAGGAAGCCTGGGAGGTGACATCGGGAGAGGAAGTGACCTGGGAGGGAGCAGAAGAGGGAGAAACTTTAAGGGAACAAAGGAAGAAGGTACTATACTAGGGGATGGATGAACCTCCACACTCATAACAGAGCCAGTTAGAGGTGAAGAACGGGGACAGAGACCAGGAAGGAAAAAAGAGCAGGGTGAAAAAGGGAAGAAGGGGGGAAAGGAGATTTGAACAAAGGGGGGTTTAAATTTTACAGAAGGAGAGGGGCAATGTAAGCTTGGTTAACATAGTAACACATAGATTAGATTTCTTTTATAGAGAGCCACAAAATTTGATTAAACACAAACCTATCTGATGTTATCCTGAAGCCAAATGAACTTCGAACAGGCGATTAAATGACATGCCCATGCACTCTGCCCCAGGGCCAGACTCATGGAACTCTGTGTTCATCAAGAACTGCAAGAAAGCCCCTAACACGAGCCTTTTCCATCCTTATGGAGAGGGAGCATGGACACGGGTTTGTCCCACATTTACTAAAAACAACAGACATAGCCCCACTCCACAAAGTGGGCAGTAAAACACAGCAAAGAACTACAGACGCAATAGCACTAACATCACCAGATCATAAAAAAATCATTCAAAGGGTCCTAAGAAGCAAAATCACCAACATCTAGAAACCCATCAGTTACACAACCCAGGGCAACATGGGTTTTTTAGACAGGTCGCTCCTGTCTGTCTCAACTATTGGATCAATAACTACGACAAGGTCCTAAATGCCACTAGAAGACAAAAAGAATGCAGATGTAATATATACATACCTTTGCAAAGCCTTCAACAAGTGTGACCATTAGCGTAAATGAAGCGCACAAAATACGTGCTAAAGGAATAACAGGAAAAGTCGTCGATGGATTCTATAATTTACTCACAAACAGAACACAGAGTAGTAGTCGTCAACAGAGTAAAGTCTGAGGCAGCTACGGTGAAAAGCTCTGTCAACAAGGCAACAGTACTCGTTCCCATCTTGTTCCTCATCCTCATATCCGACATAGACAAGATGTCAGCCACAGCACCGTGTCTCCTTGCAGATGACACCCGAGTCCTGCATGACAGTGTATTCCATTGCGACACAGCAAAGCTCAGTGGACACAACCAAATCTTTCAGTGGCCTGCAGGAAACAATATGAAGTTCAAACGATTAGAAATTTCAATTACTCAGATATGTAAAACAGAGGAAATTAAATCTTCATCAGAGTAAAAAACAAATTCTGGCCACAAAATAGACCGAAAACACCGCAACGTCAGACCTGGAGTGATCCATGTCGAGATCTCACCTTCAAGGACGATAACATTGTAACAATCACATCTGCTAGAAAATGACAGGAATGGATAATGAGAAACCTTCAAAACTAGAGAGCCAAGCCCATGATGACACTCTTCGGTCAACTTGTTCTATCTAGGCTGGAATATTGCTGCACACTAACAGCACCTTCAAGGCAGTGAAATTGCCGACCTAGAAAAATGTTGCAGAGAACTTTTACTGACACGCATAACAGGTAAGGGGACCTCAAGTCCAGAACAGCAAAGAGTTAGAGACGGGTGACTGCAGAAAGGGTGACTACAGAGGAATCTGTGCAGAAGTTGGACTGCCAGAGAGGAGGGGCGTTTAGCAAATCGAGAAAAAGAAATATCGGGGAGTTTCGCTTGGAGGCACTAGATGAGAGACTGCCATAGCATATGGAGGCCTTTCTGCCTCTTTGAGACAATAGATTTCATGCCATATATGTAAACTTGGCACCGGCGAGAGTAATGATGGGTGAACCTCATGAAAATTACGGCAAGATGGAAAGAGGACTACAAGTTTGAACTGAATGGTCATCAGCACACCAACAACTAGGCAATTCAGCAATGGATCTGCAATATTTTGCCGATGACAAAATGCCAGCAATTCCTACACACTGCTGTAGTTGGGGATCACCTTGCAACTTGTAAACGGTGACCTTGCTATATATACATAGGCGAAGATCACGACCGTCAAAGCTAAGTGAGCTACATTGCAAGGGTAAATGTCCTGTGCCTGTGGGCAGGGAGAACATAAGTGTCTACTGAGAATGGGAGGTCTTGGAGTTTCTAGTTGTTCCAGAATATCATTGGCAAATGTCTGGAAATCCTGTGAACTGGGGGGGAACATGGAGGAATAGCTCCTAGGAGGAAAAAAGGGCCTTAAATCCCTGTGCCCAAGAGGGCCTCAGCACCACAAGTAGTGCAGATGCGGCATGGAACTCTGCCATAACCCTACCCTTCCATGCCATTAAACCAGCAATCCCAGGTTAGCAACCTCACATCCACCGAAGCCACCTCAGTGGACAAAAGAGAGAGTAGCTGGACACCCACCACAAAGGATACCTTCTTTGCACCACCCCCTGGAATCAAAAAGGCAGCATCCAGGATACACTGGTCATCCAAAGACACCCAAAGAAAACCCCGGAATACCGAGAGGATTGTTACATCCCCAGGTGATCCAGGTTCCACTGCAAACTACACCACTGCCAAGGATCTCAGCAGAATGGGAATGGAAACTGGTACCTCCCCGGGGGGCCCCTTTAAAACCTAGGAACTAGATTGTCTGTGGGAAGATTCCAAAGGCTGAAAAGGAGGAAGGAAATCGGGAAGAGAGGGGAGGAAGAGGAGGAGAAGGGAAAAAGGGAGGATGGGGTAGGGTAGGAGGGATTGGGGTAAATTAGGTTTGGTCTGAGGATGGAGACCCAAAATGTCTAATTCCACAACACCAAGAGCCTCTGCATCACACCATGGAGGCCTCTTTTGAAGATGTACTATTATAATAAAAAAGAATAAACCCAGGAGGGTACTCACACAATTTTTTTCAAATTTATTTATTCTTATACCTTTAATTTATAATTGATTAATTTGGAAACCCACAAATATATAGGACGAAATGAAAGTCAAGTAAACAGGCTGAAAAATAATTAAACGTAAAATAGGAAAAAAATCCTTGTCTGAAAATGTTATCAGATTCTACATAGATCAGTAAATACAAAAAATAAAATCTTTCCCGAAAATATTAGAAAAAAGAATAAGTTACAATTAAGAAAATGTAGAGCTTGAAAACATTATACAAAAAATCCTGTATAATAATTGATAAAAAATTAAACACAAATGTCTGCAAGAACACAATATATTATATAGTATTTTATAATATTCCTAAGCATAATAATTTACCATTGTTCTTGCTCAATTATTTTTCACTTTAATTTACTTTAAAAAGGAAAAGAGATTAAACTTAAAAGGTGCTTCCTATACAGCGAGGGCAAGGTGCTTCCTATAGCAGGCGAGGCAAAGGTGCTTCCTATATAGGTCGAGGGCAAAGTGCTTCTTCCTATACATGCGAGGGCAAAGTGCTTCCCTAAACAGGCGAGGGCAAAGGTGCTTCATATACAGGCGAGGGCAAAGATAACAAAGTGGCTAAAACAGACCAACATATCCTGTAATAAAGATGGAGACATTGGTCCAGAAATAGCATACTTGAATTTCAGTTAAGGAATCTTACATGATCAGATAGTGGGAAGAACATAAGCATAAATTACATTGAAAGAAACCCAAATATTCATTTTTTTTTATGCAAATTAATGTTGAGAACATTCATGATTGGGAGCACACACTTTACAAAGATATCTACAAAGATGACAGCAAGGAAATGAAAGACCTAACTCAAGTCAAAGTATAAACCATATGACTGAGAGTTTAAGGCCTAAATAAATTTTTTATAAGACAGAATTTAGTAGACTCGAACTATCTGATATTATCCTGATGGCCAAAAGACTTCGAAAAGGTAACACGCTGTCCTAGCCCCACAAGAGGGCTCAACATGGCCGATCATGGCAGGTCATGTAGCAGGCTAGCTTGGGAATTTTCAAGGATAGCTCCTGGTCACAGAGGGCTGACCATGTCCCTACTTAACAGAACTCCAGAGTGAATGCTTTGAGAAGATAACCAGAGGCAGCGAAACGGCATCCCCCGTGCCATCGTTTCAGCGTGAATTATTTGAAGTGTTTTGTGGAGTTTTTAGAGAGTTTGGTGTTGTTGAATCAGGAAACCAGTCAGCGCCTCTCATGTCCCCTCTCTGCTGGGGGGGAGGGGGAGGGCGTGTGTAGTAAAACAGTGACCCTCTCATAACGCCTCACCCCTGCGCATCTCCCCCCCGCCTCACCCACCCCAACCCCAGCAGCGCCACCCATCTGAAGAGGGTACTTCTCCCCTAACCTCCACGATGTCAGCGATGCACTGCAGGGAGGTGCAGGGCTCACAGGAACATTCCACTAACAGGGACAGCATCATGGAGTTCGAACCTGCGAGGCAGTTGTCAGTGTGCCACAGGCAGTGTGTACTCAGTTCACAATCTTCAAACATCCCGTGCACACGATGGGCCTGGGATCTTCAGATCAACTTTGGCGTCCACAGAGATGCAGACATGTCCTAGGTCAGCTCTCGCATCGGGCTCTAATGGAGTCACTGGCTTCTTGGACCCTTGGGAGGGTACGATGGTGCTCGTGAAAGCAGCGAGATCCCGGGAACAACATGCTGCTGTTTGCAATGGCTGTCTGCCGAGGAGAGACAGGCAAGATAGCAACTCTGTTTGTTAGGCTAATGGAATGAATTCCCTACTATGTTAACTGCTCATTACTCTGGTAATTTGGGTCCTATATGTAAGCATGTCCATAACGTTTTTTATCAGGTCATCCCTTTGAAACTTGTCAGACTGTGACCAGCTCTACCTGGAGCTACTCATTACCTTTGTAAGATTCTCCATGATTAATGGGTTTATGATTCATTACCTTTGGCATTATTCATGAGTGAGACAAGCACTAACCTGGAGCTCATTACCTTGTAACTTGGTCATGATTATGACCAGATCTAGTTCATTATCTTTGTAACTTTGCTCACTATCAAAACTTTGGAGTCCAGTCCTGGAACCAATTAATTACCTCTGTAATCTTTTGACTAACCGCCCACAGGATGGGGTATTTGGGGTGCATAATAAACTATTAAACTAAACCCTAAGGCCTGGCTTCAAAGAACTCAGTGTCCATCAACCAAAATTAGGAAGACCCCTATCATGTGCTTTAACATCCTATGGAGAGGGAGCATGATCAGAGACATCCCACAGCTGCCGCTGCCAAAAGCGAACGCACAAGAACCTGCTCGTCTATTTCAGTTCACCTGAGGTTCCATAACCCCGAAATGGTCTAGTAAAGACCCACATAACACTAACATATGTGGAGGATCCAGAATAATATAGATCAACCTGGCCAGAAAACACCCCAATAAATAAAACGCAAAGTTACCATCAAATAGACTTGTTTTCCACCACCTGCCCAACTACCAACGAAGGGGAAAATCCATCAATATTCACTCATTGTCCTACAGACATCTTAAAACACTGGTCAGGCCAGGGTCATGGCAACAAAAGAAGACCCAGTAACAGCTAAAGACTCCAACACACACATAATAGCGAACATTACCATAAGGATAAACTACTACCAGCCCACGACACAACCCTCAATACCCACTGCACCTACCGCAACAACTCACCAAACAAACAACAAACTGACTGCCCTCCAACAAATGCCCAAGCTAACTCCCGTCCTTGATTTGATGAAACGAACATACAGCCCCAGAATATGCAAAACTTCTTAAGATCCAGAACCAAACAATCATCAGCTAACCCAGGAAAATGCCAGGGAACTTAAAACCTCCAATGACATGTTAACCCAAGAAGTTAAGGAATTACAAACCTCTTAACACACATGTAACCTCGACAGATCACAACTGTTGATCATAAACAAAACACAATAGAAAATAAGCAGCAGCACCCATACCCAGTCCTGTGGATACCATCATTAGTCTAAAAGATCAGGTAACCCAGTTCAATTTCCAAGACAAACTATTGATACAACACTATGTGAGTCAGTTGTAGAAAACAGCAACTTCTACCTACAAGTGTAAAACCCAAGAAACATGTAAACAAACCCACCTTACAACTTATACAGATCATTCAACTCAGAATACCTATTGAATGAGATAACGCACAATGTAAAGTGATAGGGCATCAAACAGGAAGAAAGGTCAGTGAGTACTAAAATTCCCAACTTCTAGCTCACAACCAAGTTAATTGTTAAGAAAATCTATTATAGAAAACAAGTGTTTATGTCAACGAATTCCTGAAAAAAATAACACAAAATCTCCTTTACAGACAAGAAAGCTACGATACAACCATAAAATTTACCAGTGCTTTGTATGGGATGGCAATTGCGTCAAGAAGAATCAACAAGGAAGAGATACTTTCATTTCTACTGGACATGATTTAAAAAAGTATCCTAAGTGAGCTGGCCTAACTGTCAGAATGAAACGCCAGTTTGTACCCACCCTTCACAACATGTTATGAGACCCCAAAAAACAAATTTTTCTTCCGATTTTTTCTTAAACCTAATTCTCATTTCCATATTGTCAATCTGACAAGAGTGATTCTAAAGCCCCACTCCCAATCACTATCTCATATTTTACATTCTGTTAAACACCTCAAGATCACCACCTGTTTGCCTAAGTTAACTTCCCTTTATTTTTTATTCACTTGTGTGGTGCAATCTATAATAATTAGGTGCAATACAAATCCTAAGCTAAGACCAACTGTTTTTGAAACCCACCTTTTTTTTTTGTTAACAAATGATAAACATTTCTATTTTTAATACAGTTATAACTACCTTTTGCAAACCTCCATTATTAACTCCATACATTTTTTCTTTGTTTTTTTTTTTTTGCTATAAGTGTGTGCAGAGTCTATAATACAGGAGTAATACGAAGCCCCTTTTTTTTTGTTTGCTTTCAAGCAATAAGTGCAAACTCTGTTAGTTGGCCATTATATACCTTCACTTAAATAGTTCATTTTATTTTTTTTCTATTACTAATCATACAATTTGTTTATGGTGTTATTGCTTGCCTAAATTTTGTACTGTAAGTCAAATCTTACTATTTAAATTTATTCAAAGACCTTTTTTTTTACCATCTTCAACCTTTATCTTTTTGTATTATTACTTGTTAAATCTGTGCCTTGTAAAAGCTCTAATATCACCTCCAGTGCAATATTAAATAGTTTATTTTTATACTACTTATATATTGGTTAAACTGCAATTGTCATATGATTGCAAACATACATCCTGACATTAACCTTTTTAATTAACCCTTTGACTGTCACAAACCCATTTCTGTCACAGTCATTCTAAGTTGCTAAATATTCCGAAAAAAAACATTTCTTACCAAAATGTTAGGATTATTTTTACTGAGTGTTTTAAGCCTAAAAATGTTTTTTTTAAAACCATCAGTACTACCGAGATACAGAGGCGCAAGTTGGCAAAATGAGCTGTGAATGCAAGAGCGGCAAATGCCGCCACCCAGTAATTCTTTTATTTACTCCAACTCGAGGGTTTCTTGTATTTTCATATTTTGCTTTTCTAAGTAATCTTATTGGACGTGAGCCAAAGTAAGGTGCAGTGTTCAAAATAATACATTTATTGTTTACAACACAATAACTGCAACAAACATTATCAACTATTAATTGTTCATATAAACTTGTTTTACACACAAACAATACAAAGCATTGTTTAATGTTACAAAATGTTACAAAAAACGCAATTTTAAAAGCTTAGAGATCTTCCGTGAATACTAGAAAGGACTGCCCTTATCTAGCATCCAGCCTGATACTGGGTTTTGTAACAATTAGTCAATTATGACTTACGGAAATCGTAATGACACGATTGCAAACAAACCATACCCAGGCCGGACTTGAACCCGCAGTCATAGAGTCTCAAAACTCCAGAACGTCCGCGTAGCCAACGCGACGTTCTGGAGTTTTGAGATCTCTGACCGGCGGGTTCAATCCAGGCGGGGTATGATTAATTAGTCATTATCCTTGTCCAATTTATCCATTAGAATTCAGTAGAATTATTAGTGCTTCAGGATTACAACTGGTAGGCTACTAACTAGAGAAATATAAAATTTAATACATTTATTATACAATTGAGGTAGTCTAGGTGAATATCAAAATTAAATTAAATTCAATCTCAACAAAATAAGAATAATCACTTCTCCTTCGAGTACAAATTATTGTGCTGAAAGCACGATAATATCACACTTATAATTCGTAAGTGCCGTCTGGTACAATTAACGATTTACTAAGATACAAAGTATGTACAAGTAAGGGGGGGGGGGGGGGGGAGGGGGGGGGGGGGGGGGGGGGGTTGTGGGTGGGGGTGGGGTTTGGGTGGAGGGAGTGGATTAGGTTCTTTTAAGGTATTTTGCTCAGGGGGGGGGGGGGTGGGGTTCTCACACTCGACTAGACTTAAAACAAGTGACTGACAAAGTCCTCACATAAACTAACTTCTTGACTGACTGGCAACCAGAACAAGTCTGCTTTGAACAATAAAAAGAATCTAAGCCAATAGCAATACGAACAAGCAACTGCGACACAATCAGACAAGGAGATAATATAACGCCACTAAGTATAGACCATCACAGGTCCTCCACCAAAGGTCACAAAACTCCCAGACTAATTGAATCTAAGTTCAGCATAAGAAAATCAACGAGTGTGACAAGTACACAGATACCAGTGACAAGTTAGCCAGAAGCTTCTGCTCAGGACCAGAGTTGCTCAGAGTGTCTTTGTGCGACACATTGATTAATGCAACCACAGTACAATGTCGAAAATCACCAAGTCTATACAAATTTTCTGTGGAGCAGAGTCCTCCAGAACTAACGAGAATAATGAGACAAGAGACAATCTACCAACAAGGGCCAATAAGGTAGACTTAGTCTCTTCTTGTCAAGAATACGTCCAACCACCAAGCAGTCTAGACCAGACTTAATACTTCAGGGTGAGGTGAGGACGACACCCCCCTGCGATCATGTGGATAGCTCCATGGGTCGCTTGCCAGCAGAAGGCCGGCAGGTAACGACCAAAGAGCGATAATTACAGTAGTTGGACAATTAAGGGACTTGAACTGATCACATATATGGTTACATCCTACCTAACAACATAACTAATCAAATAATAATATAAAGCAATACATTTTACGATTTTAAGCTATTTTATCGCAATTAAAAGCAATAGATAAAATTATATGAAAAGGTATAATTTATATATAAACATATTTAATCCTTGCAACACATTCAGGGGTTTCAACAACCCCCCCCCCAAACATGACAAACGGTGCACTAGGAGTGTGCATAAATGTCTTTCACAGTTTCTGATTACTCATGTTACATTACTACCAGATAATATAAAAAATAATGAAGTCACTCTTGTGCCAAGCAACTTCATAATTTTCAACAGTTTCTATTCTAGGACCTGCCCTAGTACTAAGGGCAGTACACAGTATCCCTATCTCTGCATACTCGTGGTTTATGTTACAACAATCAGTGTAGTAGACAGGATATCGTAGACAATCAAGGCACGTTGAGGCTCGATCCATAGCATTCCCAACCTCTTAAGTAGTGTTGTGGAATGCAATGCAGTATGGACATCTGTGTATGAAGACAACCAGCTTGTTAAAGGTGTGGTAGTGAGGGGGGGTCTGCGGCAGGACTGTTCACCACGCAGTACAGTCGCCCACACAACACTACCACATTCAACACTCAGACTTATGTCCCTCCTCAAAATGTCACACAATCACTCTGTTAAATATAGTAAATATAATAATTAGAAACGACATAGAGTATACATAGTGAATATGGACGTGGAGGGATAAGGTTACTCAAGCTGAATTTGACATAGCAAGTAACAAAAGGGTATTTGGGCAAACAAAATTACGTTAATTTTAATGTAACTGATAAATAGATTAAGGACGTGACAGAGCAATCAGCCAATTACATTACAATGACCACGTTTATGGTTTTATACTAAAAAGAAAGAATAAGGTTGGATTCGTCTTAGGGCCCACCTCAGGATCCTAGCATTTTAACTTTTCATATGTTAATGTAAGTGATTGGATTGTGGTCTGAAAAATCAATATTTTTAAATGGGGAAGTGCCCAAATACATGTCAAAATGTTCCAAGTGACACCACAAAAGCTAGAGCCTTTTCTCAATAGTGGCATAAAATTTTCTGGTGTTGTTTAAGCTTAGATGAATATAACATATAGGATGGTAGAATATCAGAATTGGATGTTGCTGTTGGAGGCAGCACAGCACCCACTGCATAGCCACTCGCATCTATATGTTAAACAGAAGGGAAGATGAAATTAGGACTCTTCCAACACAGGAGCAGAGGAGAGCAAACGATACAACCTTTTGAACAAGTCTGGAACAAATTCTCTAGTCAATTGAACGAACTTTCGTATCTAGTAAGCTCAGTGAGAGGAGCTGACAATCTGAGAAAAGTTGGACAGAACCTGCGATAATATCCTGCCATACCCATGAATCTCTGTAGCAGCCCTTCCTATCCTGTGGCACTGGAAATTCGAAAATTGCATGAACCTTATCCTCAGTAGGTAGCACAAACCTTCACCTTGTCCGATACAAAAGCCTAGATAGGTAATCTTGAGGCTTGACCAAAACTACATTTAGCTAAGTTAAACATTGAATGTTGTAGTGCAGCCCAGTCTCTTCAAACAATGCTCAGAATGCGTCAAGTGCTTGTTCCCACTCCGTCACTGTAACACCACTAATGTCGTCAAGCAGGCTTCTACTCCTAAGTTGTGGGCCAACTAGTTCATTATACGTTGGAATGAAGAAGCCCAATAATAGGCCAAAGAAGGGTGATGAGGTAGTTAAACAATCCCATCTTGAACAGTAAAAGCAGATATTTTCTGAGCACGTTCAGTAAAGCGGACTTGGAGAAATAGCCTCGTAAGAGATCTAAACGCTGACAAACTGGGCTCCTGACACAGCGGTCCATGAGCGTCGTCAATTGCGAGGTAGGAGGATAACCATCAGGCTATTGACAGAGTTCACTTTCTGTAACAGTGCACATCCTTATACTACTTGTCAGGTTCAGGGCACTAAATACAGGGAGATGCCCATGGACTTTTACCTGCTCTCAATAAGTCCATGAGATAACAGAAAATCAACCTCTTCTCTCAATGCTTTATGCATTGTTGGACTCATCCTATATGGTGAACTGCTAATGGGTGATGCTCCCAGTACATCAACGTCATGTACACCTATGAGTACAACATTTATGAAACATCACTGAACAATTCAGGAAAAGCAAAATCATTTTTTTTATAATCACCAGCTTTATCAAATCCCAGGGTACAAACGAAACTCGTCCCTAGTGACTGTAGAGTCACTGAATTTTCTAAAAACGCACCTCTAAACCTCTAGAGATGTCAGGTAACTGATGCAGTACTTCCTCTGTCTCTAGGAAGAATAGATGTAGTAGGTAGAGACAGCAATAGTATGTCTTAAGCTGGTTAACATAGTACACATGATTAATTTTCTTTTTTCCAAGACGTACGTACCAAATAATTTTCACGTCGCAAAGTCTTTTCACTAACTTCCAGGGGCCCCTCATACCTGGCTTGTAGAGCATGACCCTGGTACCTTATTTCCGAAGCCATCACCCTAATCTCCCTTCTTTTAAAAGACCGAGAGACAGCACACTTCATAATGTATGCTCATCTAGCTTGGCTGAAACTAGATTTTTTGAAGTAGCTCTCTGCAGCGGTCTGTCAAATGTTGCTGCATTAATGAAGGTGAAGTACTCACTGATGATTTGAATTTTCCTGTCCACACGTCTCTTAACACTGCGAGAGGACCACACACCTTGTGTCCAAATATTAAATCAAATGGACTAAACCCGAGACTTTCTTGCTCACTTTCATCTCATTAGCGAACAGAAGAAAAGCTATACCCCTCATCCCCAGTCACTAGAAAAATGTTCACATAAGCTCTCATCATAGACTTTCAATGTCTGATGAAATCTCTCAAGAGCACCTGTGGACTGTGGATGATAACTGGTTGAAAGTACAGACTTTTAATCCGAGGTGGGATAATGCTCTCGAAAGATTCTTAGAAGTGAAATAAGATCCCTGATCTTATTGTATTCACTCGTGGCAATCCAACCTGGAGAAAAATTTCAATCAGCTCTCTCAACAATAGCACGAGCAATTAATTTTTCTCATAGGAATAGCTTCAGGATAGCGTGTTGCAGCGTCCATAATAGTAAAATAATTATTGGTTCCCAGTTTTGGCTCTAGGTCAAAGGACCAAACACAAACATAATATGATTGAGAATGGTTTCACTCATCCATGGTGATAGGAAAGAGAGGCGCAGGTGGAGAAGGTGTGTGTGTCTAGTTTGCCTGTCACTTGACACATGGGCAACATCGTACATGATCACTACTGTTTCCTTCATCTTTGGCCAAGTAAAATGTTTTTGCCAGTTTTACCGAGTGTCTTCTTGACACACAAATGTCCCCTCCAAGTGGACTATTGTGAGCAAAATTCAATGGCTTGTTCCCGAAAGGTAACTGGTAACACTCGCGATGCTTGACTGTTGTTTTAACACTATCAGCTGACAACTTACATGTATTTCTTCGCTATCAGTACACCGTTACATAATAGTAACAATTAATCGAGATTCCTTTGCTTCACTCTCAGTAACTGCTACATCCTCAGTCTTATCCAGTGACTGATCAACAAACTGATCCTTGATTAAATCCTCATGAGTTAGAAATTTAACGACAGTAGTGGTCCTGACTAGTAGGTTGATGACAGGGGGAGTCAGTGCTAATGATCCTGGGTGCAGAGCATCACTAAACACATATTCAAGCTCAAACATGTTCATCCTCTAACTCACAGAGACAGGGATGGTGTTGATCTTTGACCATAGCTCTAGAAAAGGGGTGCGCTGAGAGGAAATAAAAATGGCTTCCTCTCTACAAGCTTCAATGGCATAATTAATCATCATGGTTATTATCAATCACAAGTTGTTCTTTACATATACAACATGAAGGATATCGTTCCCTATAACAAGTCCATTGACCTATGGGAAATACTCCAGTGATAAACCCACTGAAATATAACCAGTATAATAGTCTGTTTCAATGTAAACTTTATGAAGAGTTACTTTATAACAGCCCCCCATAGCTTCTAACATACATTATCTTGCAATAGGTATACATCAGTTTATGGGCAGTACATCTTCTCTTAATAACGGAGATAACTGCCATGTCTCTGAAAGTAATAATCTCAGTTAGATGTGATTTGTCAAATCCTACTTTACTCTCAAAAGTAAGGCATTCATCGCTGAATGAATCTTTTCGTCAGATAACAACTCTCTCCCGCTATCATCTATTCCTGGATAATAATATCTAAAACAGTAAGATCAAGGTATTACTAGGATTGTTGGGTGGCCTTTGTTGCTCAGAAGAGATACGACTTGAGTGGGGAGCGCCAGCCGCACGACTCCTCATCTTGTATCTCTCTTCTACTTATAGCAATACTTCTCTCTAGCATTCCTTTTCCGTTACAATAGGTACAAATAACTTTCTTCTTCTCGATATCAGATTTCTGTCTAGCCACCAGAGACAGATCAGGATTATGTGTTTATCCTGGTAAAGGTACGAGAAGTTACAGTAGCAGGTACAATCAGGCCGGGCTAATGAGCAGCTGATTTAGGTTGCCACTTTCTAGAACAATTTTTTAGTTACGCCTTGATTCTCTGTTTTTAGTACGAACAAGTTTGTGAGAAATCTCATAATTGTCTGCTAAAGCTGCAGTACCAGAATACCCTGAGGTAAGTATGATCGATCAGATATTCTTGTAAGTCAGCAGACATACAGTTGTTAAACGTCATCATGTAGTATACAACTGAACAAGGCTGTCATAGTTTTACACTTGGCAGACATACACCCCTCTCAAATGCAACTTTTTCCTCATGAGCAAACTCTACACAAGTTTCATCATGTCGTCGTGTAACGTATGAAATGCCACATTGATATCTTACAGGTAACAATTATATGTCCTCTAGAATAGTTTTTGTTTGACAGCATCATAACTAATGTACTTGGCAAATGGCAAAGCAGCAGTAAGCAAGTTTTGAGCTCTCCCCTGTCAAAGCTGTGTGCAACAAGGTAGCCCAGTGCTTACGGTGGCCAGTTCATAGCACGTGCCCTGGTTCTCAAACACATCAAAATAGGATGTCTAAGTCACTCTCAAAAAACTTAGGAACCATTGATGCAGCTTTCCGCATAATTCATTAAATGTGTCCTGTTATTTATCAGTCCTGTTGTCTTCCAAACGAATATTTTTCTCTCTATAAATCTTCGTTCATTTCAATTCCTTCTGTGGCACTATTTATGCAGTCTGCAACATAATGAGGCGTTCAAACCTTCAACTGTTCCAGAGAGATATGACCTATTGGTAATGAGAGTAATGAATCTAACATGATCAGGACAGTCCTTAAGTTGGGCACCTCGTCCAGTCATAATCTCTAGAGAGTCTAGATCTGGTCTAGGATACTAGAAACAGAGTAGCATACACTGTACTAGTATTGTGCTGAGTCATACTACCAGCTACACTCTGTACTATAGTGTCAGTAGGAGCGGGAAGGTGTGAGCGGAGGTTCACTAGGGCTCAGACACTTCTGCTGTAGTTGCTCTTTCTTCTACGGTCATCAAATAGAGTACATACTTCCTAATTGTGACACTAAGGCTTCTGAATCTGGAATCATAATCAGACATCTCTGTATGAGCAGGAAACAATATATCACAGTTTTCTGCAGTGTAATTCCCTGTTATACCTCACACCGAGATTATTTGGCTACTCGCCAACATGTCTGAAGTTTTAATGTACTTAACTCAGACAAAGTCAAAAATCAATTAACTGTTTCACTTTGGGATACATCACGAAAATAAATGTACTACGAGAGAGTGTTTTTATGGTAACTATAATCCTAATAAATTTATAGAGTTGTTTGTCTTAAGCTAGAACTCATAAACATTATTTCCATCTCCTTGATCAAGAGACTCAGTCAGGTACATACATCCACCTGGTATGTTGTACAAGACTAGACTCAAAGTCTTCAGAATTAGGAAAGTAACTCAAAGTGTTTGACGATAAGAGTTACTAGTACGGTCAAACTGGGTAAATTTCTTTCTCCAACACTTGGATCAAGAGCATCCAAACAGGCATCCATTTATTACAAAAAACGCGATCTAAGCTAGAGATCTCCAGTGAATACTAGAAAGGACTGCCCTTCTAGCATCCAGCCTTGACTGGGTTTCACAACAATTATCAGTATCCTTGTCCAATAACCATTAGAATTCAGTCAGAATTATTAGTGCTTCAGGATTACAACTGGGTAGGCCCTAACTAGAGAAATTAAAAATTAATGACGTTTATTAACAATTGAGTAGTCTAGGCATAATAACAAATTAAATTAAATCAATATGTAACAAAATAAGAATAATCACTTCTCTCAGAGTTACAATATTATTGTGCTGAAAGCACATATCATATTTATAATACTTAAAGTCCCATCTGGTATAATAACATTTACTAAGATATTACAAACATGTACAAGTAATTTTGTGTGTATGTGTGTAAGTTGCCTCTAGTATTCGCTATGTCTCAACAACTCGACTAGACTAGACTTAAACAAGTGACTGACAAAGTCCTCACATAAACTAACTTCCTTGACCGACTGGCAAACCAGAACAGTCTGCTTGCACAATACAAAGAATGCTAAGCCAATATCAAATACAACAAGCATCTGCGACACAATCAGGACAAGGAGAAAATATAACGAACGACTCTAAAGTAGGGGACCATCAGCAGATCCTCCCACAAAAGTCAGAAATACCCCATACTAACTGAGATCTATGTTCAGCATAAGAAAATCGCCGACTGTGACAGTACACAGATACCAGTACAAGTTTAGGTCAGAAGCTTCAGCTAAGGACCTGAGTTGCTCAGAGTGTCTTTTGCAACACTAACAACCTCAGTACAATGTCGAAAATCAACCAGTCTATACAATGTTCTGTGAACAGAGTCTCCAGAACTAACAAGAATAAGGAGACAAGAGATTATCTTCCACAAGGGCCAATAAGGTAACTTAGAGCTCTTTTTTGTCCAGAATACATCTAAAATCCAACAACCAAGTGAGTCTAGACCAGACTGGATACTTTCAGCAGGTGAGGACAAACCCCCCATCGATCAAGTGGATAGCTCCGTGGGTCGCTGCCCATCAAGAAGCCAGCAGGAAAATGAGCAAAGGCGATTTAATTACAGTAGTTAGACAATCAAGACTTGAACTGAGCACATAAATATGTATTTCTTCTCCTATCCAAATCAAAATCGATAACAACGTTCCAGTAATTGGGCCCCTACTTAAACAAGAGGGACCTACACAGGATTACAGCAAGAAATGAGTGAGCTACTCAGTGTCCCAATAATGACTGTTTTTAGCAAGCCGCTAACCAGACTGAGAGTCGAAGATCAAAATCGTCTAGTGACTGTAGAGTCACTGAATTATCTAAATGACCTCTATACCTCGGTCTAGAGATGTCAGGTAGACTGATGCTTTCTTTTCCCTTCCCCTAGTAATAATAGATGTAGTAGGTAGAGGACTAGCATAGTATGTCGTAAGCTTGGTTAACATAGTAACACATAGATTAGATTTCTTTTATAGAGAGCCACAAAATTTGATTAAACACAAACCTATCTGATGTTATCCTGAAGCCAAATGAACTTCGAACAGGCGATTAAATGACATGCCCATGCACTCTGCCCCAGGGCCAGACTCATGGAACTCTGTGTTCATCAAGAACTGCAAGAAAGCCCCTAACACGAGCCTTTTCCATCCTTATGGAGAGGGAGCATGGACACGGGTTTGTCCCACATTTACTAAAAACAACAGACATAGCCCCACTCCACAAAGTGGGCAGTAAAACACAGCAAAGAACTACAGACGCAATAGCACTAACATCACCAGATCATAAAAAAATCATTCAAAGGGTCCTAAGAAGCAAAATCACCAACATCTAGAAACCCATCAGTTACACAACCCAGGGCAACATGGGTTTTTTAGACAGGTCGCTCCTGTCTGTCTCAACTATTGGATCAATAACTACGACAAGGTCCTAAATGCCACTAGAAGACAAAAAGAATGCAGATGTAATATATACATACCTTTGCAAAGCCTTCAACAAGTGTGACCATTAGCGTAAATGAAGCGCACAAAATACGTGCTAAAGGAATAACAGGAAAAGTCGTCGATGGATTCTATAATTTACTCACAAACAGAACACAGAGTAGTAGTCGTCAACAGAGTAAAGTCTGAGGCAGCTACGGTGAAAAGCTCTGTCAACAAGGCAACAGTACTCGTTCCCATCTTGTTCCTCATCCTCATATCCGACATAGACAAGATGTCAGCCACAGCACCGTGTCTCCTTGCAGATGACACCCGAGTCCTGCATGACAGTGTATTCCATTGCGACACAGCAAAGCTCAGTGGACACAACCAAATCTTTCAGTGGCCTGCAGGAAACAATATGAAGTTCAAACGATTAGAAATTTCAATTACTCAGATATGTAAAACAGAGGAAATTAAATCTTCATCAGAGTAAAAAACAAATTCTGGCCACAAAATAGACCGAAAACACCGCAACGTCAGACCTGGAGTGATCCATGTCGAGATCTCACCTTCAAGGACGATAACATTGTAACAATCACATCTGCTAGAAAATGACAGGAATGGATAATGAGAAACCTTCAAAACTAGAGAGCCAAGCCCATGATGACACTCTTCGGTCAACTTGTTCTATCTAGGCTGGAATATTGCTGCACACTAACAGCACCTTCAAGGCAGTGAAATTGCCGACCTAGAAAAATGTTGCAGAGAACTTTTACTGACACGCATAAC
>NC_069429.1:28572815-28640611 GCF_026875155.1 Cherax quadricarinatus
GAGGGTCTAGTGAAGTAATTTGGTGAGTTTTCGTACTGGAAAATTTAACCCAGGGCGTGCGGGCCCCAATTGGAAACATGGTTGACCACATGCTGGAGAGAAACTGTAATGAGGTGACAGTCAGCACCTGCACAAGCAATAGTGAAGTCATCAACATAGTGGCGACAAAATATTGGATAATAATATGCTCTCCCCAGATATTGATTGGGTAGAGCATATTATTAACCCGAACACAGAAATGTCTGTCAGTTAAGAAGTTCTTAAGGAAGGATGGTAGATTGCCTTGGAGGCCTAAGGAGTGGGCTTGGGCCAAAATATTATACCTCCAAGTTGTCATATGCCTTCTCAAGGTCAAAAAATATGGCCATAACTGAGTGGTTATTCACAAAGGCACTGTATAGCCCTTGTGGCTTAGCGCTTTTTTTTTAATTATAATAATAATATTTTCAAAGGCATTACGAACATACGTATCCAAGCTTAGTAAGGGGTCTATGGTAGAACAGCCCTTATGAAAGCCATATTGACTAGTGGAGAGACTGTTGTGTGTCTCTAAATACCACATTAAATGTTGATTTACCAGACATTCCATCACCTTGCAAACTGCACTGATAAGAGCTATGGGACGATAGTGGGAGGCATATCCTGTAGTACCCAGCTTGCGAAAAGGGAGAACAATAGTAGATTTCCACAGCTTGGGAAGAACTCCTTGTGACCAAATAAGATTGAAGAGGTGTAAGAGGACTGCAAGGGCTGACTGATGTAAGTGTTGTAACATCAGAATATTAATGTTGTGTGGCCCAGCTGCCGATGATCGGCAAGCTGAGAGAGTGTCGACTCTAGTTCCTGAAGTGTAAAAGGCACATTATAAGACTCTTCTTTGAGAGAACCTCTTCAATTGGGGGCTCCTTGGCGTGGTGAAGAGGCTCTTGGTCTGAGGAATTAGCCCTGTCGGTCTTCTTCCTCAGACCGAACCTAATTACCCCCCATTCTCCCCTCCCCTATCCCATCCTCCCCTTTTTCCATTCCTCCTCCTCCTCCTCGCCCCTCCCTTTTGCCCTTCCTCTTTTTGGCCTTTGGGATTTCTCCCACAGGCACGCTAGTTCCTAGGTAGGGAAAAGGACACCGGGGTCCATCCCATTCCGTTGAGGTTCTTGGCGGTGGCGTAGTTTGCCATGGAATCTGGATTGCCTGGGGATGTCCCGATCCCTCTCCGGTATCCCGGAGTAGCTTTGGGTGTCTTTCGGGCGACGGGTGTATCTCTGGAAGCTACCTTTCGGATTCCGGGGGTGGTGGTCGAAGGAGGTATGCTTTGTGGCGGATATCCGGCTGCCCTCTCTTTTGTCCACCTCTCTTTTGTCCACAGCTTAGCGCTTCTTTTTTGATTATAATAATTATAATAATCTTTTGTCCACCGAGGTAGCTCGGCAGATGTGAGGTTGCTATCCTGGATTGCTGGTTTACTGCCATGAAGGGTAGGGTATGGCACGGGTTCCATGCTGCATCTGCACTACTAGCGGTGCTGAGGTCCTCTTGGGCGTGGAGGGAGATTTCCGGCCCTTTCATTCCTCCTGGGAACTATTCCTCCCTGCTCCCCCCTTTTTTTATTCTTGTTTTTATTTTTATTTTCTTTTCTTCTTTCTTTTTTTTTCTTTAAAACAAAAAGCAAAGGAGTAACCTAACCATGGCAGCCCTAGTCCATGAACCCACTACCCCCGGGCCCCTTCTTGATACCGCACCCCATTCTGACCCTGCCTTGTGTTTAGACCACTCTTCGGACACTCCTGATGCCCCTGTACCTCTTGCTGGTGCTGTTTCCTCACCCGCTTCAGGTACCGGGGCTTCGACTGACTCCTTCGATTTGTCTGAACTCCGCTCTCCTTTGACTATGCTTCCGGCTTCTCCCTCTACGGTACGGCAATTTTCAAATCGCCCGCCCATTTCACGCTGGACCAACTCTGGTCCTACTCCTAAACGCCAACGTCAATCTCCTGTTGATGCTCCTTCGTTACCTTCCCATTCTACTTGGAAAAGACCAACACGTCAAGCACTCCCTCTCCACAATCAGTTTTGGACCACACAATGGACTAAATTCTTTACTTTAAGACCGACTTCTTCTTCTGCCTACCTTTCTGACCATAGTATTGACAAAGTGCTTCTGCATCATGTTGGTAGAGATATTTCATTTCATGCTCTCAAGAGTGGTATGCGCATCGTCACTGTCCAGAATGCTACCCAAGCTCATGATCTTTCTCTCCTTTTGAATATCGATTCTACTCCTATCACTATTGAAAAACATCTTTCTCTCAAATCTTGTAGTGATACTGTCATTCTGCCCCATACCATAGTCCAACAGAATTTCAAGTCATGTGGCAATGACATTTTTGAACAGCTGGAACTCCAGGATCTCCCAATCCTCAAAGTAGACACTTATGTCCTTCCTACCCGGGGGCGGAGACGTTACCCTTGCTATGTGGCTCATTTAATTTTTGACAGCCGAGAACTCCCGTCCTCTGTATATGTCGCGGGACATCAGTTACAAGTTCGAAAGGTGATACCTACACCGCAACAATGTAGAAATTGCTGGCGTTTTGGTCACCCAGTGAAATATTGTAGATCTATGGCCGAATGCCCAGTCTGTGGTGCCGACGACCATTCTAATACATCTTGCAGTCAACCTCCATCTTGCCTTAATTGTAATGAAGCTCACCCTTCATACCCCCGCCGTTGCCAGGTCTACTTAAATGAACGTGAAATCCGTTGCCTCAAAGAGGCAGAAGGTCTCCCTTATGCTATGGCAGTTACTCATCTCCGCCTCCAAGGGAGACTACCCCGTGTTTCTTATTCTCGTGTTTCCAAACGTACCCCCACTTCTGGGGTCCCATGTTCTGCAGCCTCCTCTGTTGTTACCCCTCCCATAGCCACTATGGCATCTAATCCTTTTGCTGTCCTTGGCTCTGACGTCCCGACTACAACTCAGTCTGTTCTCACATCTTCACGTCCTTCCTCACAAGCCCCAGTATCGACAAGACCTCGTACGACACCTAATACCAATCGCCCCTCTACTCAGAAGTCTAAAAAATCCACATTGCTCAAATCTTCTTTGCCCCTTCCTTCCCTTCTTCCACCTCCACACTTTACCTTTCCAGTCTCTGTACCTAGTTCTTCCCCTCTCTCAGGCTCTATTACAAGTGTGGAGATTCACCCTCCTCCTCGTACTATGCCTTCCGCCCCCGTCCCCTCCCAAGTTTCTGCCTCCTCCCAGGTTTCTGCCTCTTTTGTCCCCCCCCACACTTCATCTCCAGTCCCTTACACTCTTCCCTCCCCCTCTACTTTGGTACAGTCCATTACTGTCCCAATCTTTACTCACCCTCCTATCTCCAATATGGTCTCCCATACATCTTTGAATTCAGAAACACTTGAAGCCATTTCAGAATATATTGCAGAGACTAAACCTTCAATGGACACTGATTCACTTCCTGTTCCTTCTCTTCCCTCTCCTCCATCTTCACAACCCCATTCTTCGCAACGCTCCGTTCCTTCGCTACTTGAACGTCTTCCAGTGCCACCACACATTGACTTTTCTAACCCCTCTAGTCCATAGGTGCCTTTACCTACAGATTCCTGGTATTTTCTTCATCGCCAATCATGGCCTATTTACAGTGGAATATCCGCGGCCTCAGGGGTAATCGGGGTGAACTTCAGATGTTGCTTTCCAGGTTTTCCCCTGTTGGTGCTTGCTTACAAGAACCAAAATTACACTCGGCTGTTTTCCAACCTATCTCAGGCTATAATTTATTGTGTTCTTCGGATCCTTTCTCAGATGGGACCTTTAATGAAAGTACCCTTCTTCTACACAATGATATTCCGTACTGTCAACTATTTGTCCATACCTCGCTGCATTACACTGCAGCCCGTATCCACTTGAATAAGTAGTTTACAATATGTTCTTTATATCTCTCTCCTTCTCGAGCATTTTCTATCCCAGACTTTGCCTTTCTTGTTTCATCCTTACCACCACCACTTCTGTTACTTGGTGATTTTAATGCCCACCATTTCCTCTGGGGGTCTCATTGTGACTCACCGTGGCATCCAGTTGGAGGCTTTTCTCGCCTCTCACCCCCTCCATGTTTTAAATACGGGTACTCCCACCCATTTTTGATCCTCATACTCATACTCTCTCTTGCATCGATCTATCAGTCTGCTCTTCCTCCACTGCACTAGACTTCACCTGGTCTGTTCTACTGGACTTACATGACAGCGATCATTTTCCGATCATTCTTACTTCTCCTTCCTATTCACCACCTTTCCGTAGCCCTAGCTGGCAATTTGATCGGGCAAATTGGGATCTTTACTCACACCTCACTGCTTTTAGTGAGGTTCCTTTTTCATCCTCCATTGATGAGCTCCTACACATCTTCTCGACGTCAGTTTATACCGCAGCTTCTCATTCTATACCCCAAACCTCAGGCAGGCATTCTCAGAAGTGCGTGCCTTGGTGGTCTCCTGCTTGTGCTCGTGCAGTACGTTTGAAACGTGCTGCATAGGGCAGGTACCGGTACAATAGAACCGCTGAGAGACTTCTTGATTTTAAGCAGAAGCATGCGATCGCTCGCCGTGTCATCCGTGAAGCTAAACGCACTTGTTGGCGAGACTATGTTTCCACCATCACCTCTGCTTCTTCTATGAGTGCAGTCTGGAAAAAAGTGAGGATATTGAGTGGTAAATACTCTCCTGACCCGGCTCCTGTTCTACGGGTCGCTGGTGTTGATGTAGCAAACCCTCTCGACGTTGCCATTGAACTTGGCACACATCTGGTCTGTATTTCCCGAGGGCTCCATCTATGCCCCTCGTTTCTTTCCTCAAAGTCTGCCAGAGAGTTAGTACCCTTGGACTTTTCTTCTCTCAGAGAAGACCAGTATAATGTGCCTTTTACACTTAAAGAACTGGAGGCAACGCTCTCAGCTTGCCGATCATCGGCAGCTGGGCCTGACGACATTCATATTCGTATGTTACAACATTTACATCGTCACCCCTTGTAGTCCTCTTACACCTCTTCAATCTTATTTGGGCACAAGGAGTTCTTCCCCAGCTGTGGAAATCTGCCATTGTTTTCCCTTTCCGCAAACCGGGTACTACAGGACATGATGCCTCCCACTATCACCCCATCGCTCTTACTAGTGCAGTTTGCAAAGTGATGGAATGCCCTCGTTAACCGACATTTAATGGGGTATTTAGAGACACACAAAAGTCTCTCCGCTAGTCAATATGGCTTTCGTAAGGGTCGTTCTACCTAGCCCCCTTTTGCTACGCTTGGATACGTATGTTCGTAATGCCTTTGGCGAATAATCACTCAGTTATTGCCATATTTTTTGACCTTGAAAAGGCATATGACCAACTTGGAGATATAATTTTTTGGGCCCCCAAGCCCATTCCTTAGGCCTCCGAGGCAATCTACCATCCTTCCTTAAGAACTTTTTAACTGACAGACTTTTTCCGTGTTCGAATAAATAATGTTTCTTTCCCCGGACTTCGCCCAAGCTGAAGGTGCCCCCTTAGGGATGTGTTCTAAGCACAACACTTTCTTCTTGCTATAAATGATTTGGCCTCTGTTCTTCCACCCCAATATTTGGTCAACACTCTATGCTGATGACTTTGCTAATGCTTGTGCAGGTGCGGGACTGTCATCTTATTGCAGTTTCTCTCCAGCATGCGGTCGACCATGTTTCCACTTGGGCCACCACGCAGGGGTTTAAATTTTCAAGTACCAAAACTCCCCAAAATTACTTTCACTAGATGCTCTGTTATCTCCGATAATCCTTTGTATCTCTATGGCTCCCGTATCCCCAAACGTGATACAGTCAGGTTTCTAGGCCTTCTCTTTGACAGTTGGTTATCCTGGAAACCTCACATTACCTCTCTGAAGGCAGCTTGTCACAGCCGGCTAAACCTTCTTAAAACCCTTGCTCATCTTTCCTCGGGAGCTGATCGTCGAACTCTGCTTCCCCTACATTCAGCCCTCGTTTTATCGAAACTCGATTATGGTGACCAGATTTATTCCGCAGCCTCTCCTGCTACAATCTCTAGCCTTAACTCTATCCATCACCAAGGATTACTTTTGTGCCTTGGTGCTTTTCGCTCTTCCCCTGTTGAGAGCCTCTATACAGAAGCGAATGTTCCATCCTTGTCTGATCGCCGTGATGCCCATTGCCTTCGCTACTATGTACGCTCTCACGATCTACACAATCCTTCTCAAAAATCTTCGAAAAATTAATTCACAAACGAATCTACTCCTACCTTATCTCCCAAAACATACTCAACCCCTGCCAATTTGGATTCAGGCCTAATAAAAATACTAATGATGCTATTATACACATGCTAGAACAATAATACCAACCTGCAATAGAGAAAAAAAGAAGTCCACTGGGGATCTTCATTGACTTACTAAAGCTTTTGATAAGTTGGACCATGACTTGTCCCGTAAATTGGGCACACTTTTTGGTATAAAGGGGCACTCCCTCAACTACCTCAAGTCAACCTCAGCAACAAAGCCAATATGTGTAGCAAATGGGGCAAAACTCCTCTGACCCCAACCAATTACAGTTGGTGGCCCACGGGAAGTTCCTTGGCCCTCTTCTCTTTCTCCTATACATAAATGACCTACCAAATGCTTCGCAAAATTTCTCAAACCCACAAATATTTGCAGATGACACTACATACGTCTTCTCCCACCCGAGCCCCGTCACGCTAGCCAATACTGTAAATACCGAATTACAGAAAATATCTACCTGGATGAGAACTAACAAACTTACACTAAACATTGACAAAACCTACTTCATTCAGTTTGGTTTAAAAGAGCTACAGATGTCCCTCTTAACATAATGATAAACGGATCACCTATCACAAAGCTAACAGAGGGAAAATTCTTAGGAATCCACCTTGAAATAGACTCAAATTTCATACACATATACAACAAATTTCTAAGAAAATTTCCAAGACTGTAGGCATACTATCGAAGATACGGTACTATGCTCCACAGCAGCCCTCTGGCCCTATATCCCCTCTCTTATTTACCCCTATCTCACCTATGGAATTTGTACATGGGGCTCAACAACAAGTAACCACTCAGACCACTAATTACCCAACAAAAGGCTGCAGTTAGAATGATAACAAATTCTCACTATAGGCACACACTCCACCAATATTCAATACACTAAACCTCCTCACCATACAAAACATCCATACTTACTACTGCACCATTACTACATAGAACACTTAACTCTGATATTAACCCTCCCCTCAAACATCTCCTTCCCAAACCCTTTCAACGAACACAGGGACCATAACACAAGGCACAGATCACTCTTTGATGTTCCTCGTGTCCATCTCAACAAGTAAAAACTCAATGCACATAAAGGCCCTAAAATCTGGAATTCATTACCTGTAAATATAAAAGAAACACTACTGTTTTTAAATTCAAGTCTCTTCTCAAAGATCACTTACTCACCCAAAACCTAATAAATACTGATTAATGAACCTTATAAATTGTATATCTTTAAAAGTTTTCTCACAATTAAAATCACATAAATGTTAAACCTAAAAACCCCAAACTAACTTTATTTTTTTTTAAATACGCTACCTAACAGAATACTCCATTCTACTGAATGTACAACAATGCATACAACCATATGACCTGTCTTTGTAATACTCACTTGTGCCTTTATAGTAACCTGTTTACATTAAAGTTTTATCACTGATTTCATCATTGCTTAGTTAATCTTAAGTTAATTTTAAGCCAGCCCGTAATGCTATGCATTTTATAAGTGGCTTTGGCATACTGCCCCTTTACCTGTATTTGTTGTACCTCTGTATGTGTGCTAAAAATTTTTAAAATAAATAAATAAAAAAAATAAAATGGTCACCGATATTAGTAGACATTTTTTTTATTCTTTTCGCCGCCCTGTTTACTCCGCCCCTTTTTTCTTTGCCTACTTCCTCCTGTTTCCCCTTCCCGTTACCCCCTTTTTATATGAAAATTGTGCATTCATTTTTCCCCTACCCCCCGGGGAATTTCCATCTTTTTGGGGGTCTGTTTTTTCTAAACTCCCTTGCCCCGAAAGCCAACTCCCTATGGTGGCTACCCGCTTTTTTTTTTTTCTTGATCACTTCCACTCCCATTCTCAGGGGCCACTGCTTTTGTCACAGAGGGCTCAAAGTTTTCAGCGGCGTCGGTTTCGCGGCAGTTTTTTGGACGCGTCGTGCTGGGGCATTTACTATTTTCCCAGCTAGATTTTTACTGCTAAAACTGTATGCCATTTTGGCAGAAACTTATTGAAATGCATTTTATGCCTGTGTATAAATTTTTGTTTGTCTCAGACTCCTTATTTGCTCTACGGGATACCGAAAATTTGTTAAATCTCCCCCCCTTTGTTCTCCGAATCCAATTTTTGGCTACCCCGGGATCTCTACCAAACAAAGATATTGTTTTTTTTTTGGGTTCCCCGGGTTATGCGCCGTACGGGAAATTTAAACGGGCAGACGCTGTTTGCCCCGGCCCAGCAGTACATGCCCTTTCCCATGGGGGGTATCATGGGAAATCTCATGGGAGGCCCCCTTGTTCCTTTTCCTGAGCAGTGTAATTTCCCAGTATGGGTTCCCAAAATTCTGTTAGATTTCCCCTCTCTATCAATGAGCAGCGGGAATTTTTACCCCCAACGTCGTCTTCGTGGCTACTACTCTCTCCTTCCCCTTCCCTTCTTGCTGGTGGACCCCCCCTTTTAACCGGATCTTCATTGATTTTTGGGGACAAACGATTTGATTTACTCCAAACTCTGGGGATATTTTTTCGCACTCCCCCGCCCTTCTAGTTCAGTCTTTGCTGCCCTTTCCCCTTTTTCACATCCATTTACCCCGCTGTTTTCAAACCCTTTTACTATCATCTTCCTTTTGCCACTGATGCCCTCCCCTTCCCTTTCCCTTTGCCCTGCAGCGCTGTAACCCCTTTGTGGCTTAGCGCTTCTTTTTGATTATAATAAAATTCTTTGAGAGAAGAAAAGTCAAAGGGCGCAAAACTGTTTGGCGGCTTTGAAAAAAGAAAGGGGGGGGCATAGATTTTAGCCCCTGAGAAATAGGGGCCCAGATGTTCCCCAATTTTAAAATGGAAACGTCAAGAGTGTTTGCTATTTTAAAACCCCAGAAACCCGCGGGACAGGAGCCATGTAGGGGAATTTTACCACCCCGTTTCCTATTTTTTTCCAAAACTCCCACTCTTTAAGGGGAAAAGCAGGGGTGAGGGGGGAAAAAATCTTCCCAGTAAGTGCTTTTAGCTCCCCGGGGGAACCGGCGAGGGGGCCCCACACGCTTCTGCTTAAATCAAGAAGTCTCTCGGGGTTTTTTGACTGGTACAGCCCCACTAGACTTTTAAAACTTTACTGCACGAGCACAAGTGGGACCACTAAGGCACGCACTTCTGAGAATGCCTCCCTGGGGTTTTGGGGGTATAGAAATGAGAAGCTGCATTTAAAAAATGAGGAGAGAAGAGGTGTGAAAGCTATGTGGAGGACAAAGGGAACGAGCCTCGCTAAAAGTTTCTTAGTTGTGAAAAAAGGTCCCAATTTGCTTCCCAAAATTTTGCCAGCATGGGCTACGATGGGGCAGTAAATATAAAGGGGAAAAGGGTAAGAATGGTTGGAAAATGTTTGGATGTCTGTAAATTTGGGGAACGGACGGGGTAAAGTCTAGTGGATTGGAGGAGAGTTTGGGATGAAAGAGAGAGGATGATTTAACAAGGATCAAAATGGGTGGGAGTACTGAAATTTAAAACTTTGGGAGGGGGGGTGAGACGTGAAGAAAGCCCCCAATTTGAATGCCACGGGAAAATTAAAGTAAGCCCCCCCCAGGAAAATGATGGCTTTTAAAATCCCCTGAGTAAAAAAGGGGGGGTGGAAAGGGACGAGAAAAAAAAGGGCAACCCCGGGAATGGAAAAAACCCGGGAAAAGGGAGAGAGATACAAAAGAACAGATTGTATACCACTTACACAAATGGATACGGGGCTGCTGGGTAATGCAGCGAAGTTTCAAACAAATAGCTGATGGTACGGGGAAAATAATGCAGAGAAGAAGGGCCCCTTTCAAAAGAAGGTTCCCTCAGAAAAAAGGGTCCAAAGATCAATAAATTATACCCCGAGATGGGATAGAAAACAGCCCGAGTGTAATTTTGGGTTTTTGTAAGCAAAAATCCAAAGGGAAAAAATGGGAAAGCCCAAAATTTTGAAGTCACCCCGGGTTACCTCTGGGGCTGCGGATATTTCACTGAAATAACCATGGGTTGGGGAATGAAAAAAATACCAGAAATCCCAGGGGAAGGGGTATCACAGACAAAAGGGGGGTTTTAAAGTTTTACATGTGTCGGGAGTGGAAAAAAATTCAAAATAGTGAAGGAATGGAGCTTTTGAAGGGGAAAGGGGATGCGCAGATAGAGGGGAAAGGAAAAAAGAAGGAACAGAGGGTTTGGGTCAGTGTCCCTTGAAGATTTAGTCCCTGCATTTGTTTGAAATCCTTTTTAAGGTTTTGGGGAATTTAAAGGGGCGTTGTATGGGAGGGATTTTTGGAGATGGAAGGAGGAGGAGAGTAAAGATTGGGGCATAATGGGGCTGTACCAAAGTAGGGGGGGATGTAAGGGTGGAGGGAACTGGAGAAAAAGTGTGGGAGGGGACAGAAGAGGCAGAAAACCCCGAAAGGGGGCTGAAAGGAAAAAAAAACCCCTTTTTCCCGAGGCAGTGGGGGGAAAAATTTGGTTTAAAAATTCTGGGAAAAGGGAAAATGGGGGAGGTGGAAGAAGGGAAGGAGGGGGTTTTTGGAGATTTGAGCAATGGGGGTTTTTTGAATTTTGAGAAAAATTTGGGGTCGATTGGGAAGAGGGGGTTTTATGAGGTCTTTTCGACACTGGTTTTTTTGTGAAGGGGAAAAACGAAGCTGTGAGAGCGACGAGGTGTTGAAAAGTAGGGACTTCTGAGCCCAGAAAAAGCAAAAAGGGAAATTTAAAACAGGGGGTTACTATGGGAGGGGGTAACCCCAGAGGGGTGCAGAAGATTGGGGCCCTAGAAGTGAGGGGACATTTAAAAAAACACGAGAAAAAAGAATAGGGGGGGGGTCTCCCTTGGAGGCGAAGAGGAAAAAAACTGCCATATTTATAAGGGAGACCTTTGCTTCTTTTAGGGAATAGTTTCCTGCTCATTTAAGTAGACCTGGGAAATCGCGAGGTAAAAAGGGGAGCCTCATGACAATTAAAGGGAAAGGGGGGAGGTTGCCCACAAAACGTATTTTGAAGGTCATCGGGACCAAATTTGGGGTTTCGGTACAGATCTGAATATTTTTTCGGGTGACCCAAAACGCCAGCAATTTTTAAACTGTTGCGGGGCAGGGTTCCTTTCGAACTTGCAATTTGATGTTCCCGTAGGGTAAAAAGAGGATGGGAGTTCATGGGAGTCCCAAAATTGTCGAGCCCCTTTGTAAGGGGTTTTTCTCCCCCCCTCGGGCAGGGGGCATAAATGTCTTCCCTTTTAGGATTGGGAGATTTTTTTTTTTTGGAGTTCCAGTTGTTCGGAAAGTCAAATTTCCATGTGTTTGGAAATTTGTTGGGGTATGGGATGGGGCCCGAATGACAATACCACTACATGAATTTAGGGAAAGAGTTTTTTTTAAAAGACAGGAATAGTATCGTATGTGAAAGAAAAGAAAGTCATGAGCTTGGGTAGCATTCTGGACAGTGAGGGGTGCATGTACCACTCTTTTAGGGGATGAAAAAAAATTTTCTCTTCCCACATGGCCCCCGGAGGGCCCTTTCCCCAAAACTATGGTCGGAAAGGAAAGGGAATAGAGGATGTCCCGTCATAAAGTAAGGGGAAATTTTGTCCCCTTGTGGGGACCCAAAAAACGAGTGTGGAAAGGGGGGCATGAGGGTTTTGGGGTCATTTCTGAGTGAAAGGAAAGGTGGCCCGAAGTATCATCATCGGGAATTTTGTCTGACATTTAGAAGGGGGACTGGGTTTGGGTTTCCGACGGGGACGGGGGGCGATTCAAAAATTTGCCCTATAGAGGGGAGCCGGAAGCATAGTCAAAGGGGGAGGGTAGACAAATCAAAGGCCCAGTCGAGAGAATCAAAATAAGTCGCGGGTCCTGATGGGTTTTTTTCAAGGGTTTTAAGGAATGCAAAAGGAACTCTGTAAACCATTAAAAATTTTTTTAAATTTATTCTTAAAACAGGTGTAGGTCTGATATGGGGGAAGATGGCTAATGTAACTCTTTTTAAACAGGGGAAAGTCGTTACCGTAAAATTCCCGCCCAAAAACCCTGCCTCAATTGTAGAAAATTACTAGGTCAATTATGCTGAGATTAAAAAAACCCATCTCGAAACTGCTTGTTTAAATGTTCAGAAGGATTCAAAGGGGCCGGTCTTGTTAAAAAATTTTTTTTAACTTTCTTCAGTAAAGCTTTTGGGCGGTTGCCCCACATAAAAATTTGATATTATTTACTTAGATTTTGTAAGGCTTTTGATAGAGCCCCGCACCAAGATGTTAAAAAAAAGTGGCAGTCATGGCTTTGGGGGGAAAAAGTGCTTCGTGGATCGAGTCATGGTCCTGAAGGAAGAGAGAGTGTCCAAAAAATGGGGTTAAACCCGAGTGGGGTCTGTAACAAGTGGTGTTCCAGGGGGATCAGTCTGGGCCCCGTTGTTGTTTATAAAAATTTATCAATGATCTTGATGGGGAAATTATAGTGTTTGGCAAATTCGCGATGACACAAAATGGGTAGGTAATTGATTCAACGTAGAGTTAGGGAACTTCAGGAGGATTTAAAAAAACTCTTTTTGGTCAGAAAAGTGGCAGTGCAGTTCAATGTAGTAAATGCAGGTTCTGAAGCTTGGGGTGCCATAACCCTGTACTTATAAAATTTAAAAGATGTAGAAAATTTGCCATAAAATTGCGAAAAAAGGCTTGGGGGTTATGGTGGCAGCAACCTTAAAAACCCCCAAAACGCTGCCTAAGCGTAGTAAAAGGCAAATATTCTGGGATT
The DNA here is from genome assembly GCF_026875155.1 of Cherax quadricarinatus. Classification (NCBI taxonomy): domain Eukaryota; kingdom Metazoa; phylum Arthropoda; class Malacostraca; order Decapoda; family Parastacidae; genus Cherax; species Cherax quadricarinatus. The sequence continues at coordinate 28,585,884 of NC_069429.1, forward strand.
TTTTTAAACAAGAAATGTAAGCAAAGAAGTCCGAGGTCATTCTGCAGCTTTATACATCATTTGTAAAGGCCTCACCTAGATTATGCAGCTAGTTCTGGTTCCGTATTACAAAATGGACATAAATTCGTTGAAAACTTCAGGTAGGATGAAATAAATTAATCTCTCAGAAAACTTTTATGAGAAAAATTGAAGATTTTAGTTAATTTACTTGTTAGCGAAGAATGAGGGGAGACCGATCGAAGTGTATAAGTGGTAGATAGGTATTAATAAAGGGATAATTAATAAGGTCTTGAGGATGTCTCTCAAGAGAGAACGTGAGTAATGGATTTAAATTAGAATAGGTTTAGATTTAGAAAGGACATAGGGAAAAGTATTGGTTTGGAATATAGGGTAGTTGATGAGTGGGATGGAACAGTCTAACCTAGTGGGGTTATGAGGTGGGACTTTTGGGTAGTTTCAAATCTAGGTTGGATAAAGTTTATGAGTGGAGGGGTTGGTTGAGTGGGACTTTCACATCAGAGCTTATTTCTTGGGTGGCATTGAAAATGGCGTTGGGCAAATGTTTTGTTAGTGGGATGAATTGTAAAGGACCTGACTTGTATGGGCCAGCTGGCCTCCTGCAGTGTGCTCCTTGATTTGTTTCTTAGGTTCTTATGAAAACAGAACCAGCCAAGAGGTACAGGGATCAGGAAGTGTGAAGACGTGGTCAAATAAATGAGGCAGGGTCAGAACAGTGTGCGGTACCAGTATGGGGCCTGGGGGTAGCTGGTTCGATGGACTAGGCTTCCATGGTAAGGTTACTTCTTTCTTTTTTGTTTTTTAGAAAAAAAAGAAAGAAAAGATGTTAAATATAAAAAAAGAATAAAAAAAAAGGGCGGGGAATAGGGAGGAATAGTTCCTTGGAGGATGAAGGATCAGAATTGCCATCCGTGCCAAGAGGACCTCAGCACTGCAAGTAGTGCAGATCAGCATTCGAACCTATTTTTTTCCATACCCTACCCTTCTGCCAGAAACCAGCAATCCAGGGATGCTACCTCCTCATTTGCCGAGTTACCTTTGGTGGACAAAAAGTAGAGGCGCGGCCCAGTATCCACCACAATGCATTACCTCTCTTGGCCACCACCCAGAATTCGATAGGAGGCCTGCAGAGATATACCCATCACCCAAAAGACACCCAAAGCCCCCCCTAAGGAGATGGGAGGAGGGAAACGGACATCCCCAGGCAATCTTGAATTCACGCCAAACTTCACCATGGCCATGAACTCAACAGGAATAGGATCGACCCGGTACCCTTCCCCCAACCTGGGGACTAGTGGCCTGTGGGAAGAATCCCAAGGCCATAAAAAAGAGGAATGGAATAAGGGTGGGATGGGTGAGGGAAGGTTGAGGAAAGTGAAAATGGAGGATGGAGAGGATTGGGTGGGAAAGGGGCCTTGGGGAGGTAATTAGATTCTGTCTGAGGATCGGAGACCAGAAGGTCTAATTCCTCAGATCAATGAGCCACTTCTTGATATAAATCCCAGTACTTGTTTGCCTTATTTCGTATGCTTAGCATTTCTGTCTTGGTTTAAGGTTTTGCATATCATAACCCAAAGTCCTTTTTGCAATCTGTAGATTAAGTTCTACTTTAGTTTAACCTTATTAGTGCTAGTTGTTGGGACACTCCCAAGCTTAGAACCTTGCTTTTATTACATTGAGCTGCATCTGCCACTTTTCTGACTAGGTATTGGTTTTTTGTCTAAGCCTCCCCCCTGAAGTTCCTGATATCTGCATTTGAATCAATTATCCTATATTTCGTGTCATTGGCGATTTGCTCATTTCATTGTATTTCCCTCAGTCAAGGTCATTGATTAGTATATTATAAACATCAAATGCGGCGAGAAAACTTAATTCCCTGCTGAATGCCACTTTTTACGAATCCCACTCCCGGATTTAACCCCATTTATGGACCTCTTCTGCTTCTTGTCTGTGAGCCATGACTCGATTCCATGAAGAGCACTTTTCCCTCTATGAATGTGATTAGGACATGGTGGTTCCTTGTCTTATCTTGTCTAATCATCATCAATAAAATAATTACCTAGATAAACCCCAATCAAAATTAGATATGTGTTCCATGATTATCTCAAATCTCTTCCAATGATTTCTCAAACTCCTCCTGTGGTTGACCTGTACTTACCAGTTGTAACCTGTACTTAAATTCAGTGGTGACCTTTTACTTACTCTGTGTAGACGTGTCTTGTGTGTTGCTCTCTGTGAATTTGATCAAGGTGTACTCTCTTCAGATACTCTACAGCAGCTAAAGGAAGACGGTGGATGGCCCTAAGCTTGAGATACAGTGACGGCGAGGAAAAGAAGATTCGTAGTAATTCTCCTGTTGAGATCCTCAAGCACCAAGAAAGGAACATGGTCAGTGGCGGGAATAGCATGTAGGAAGAGAGATTAAGATAAAAGCGGTTGGATGGAGAGGTTTAGAATCACGAAGACCAGGAAACTGTTGTGGAAACATCGAACCCATTCTCCGTGCTACCTGACGAATGTGAGTCGACTACTGGGAGCATCATGACAAACGATGCCAAGGAAGGTAAAAACATTGTTGTTGTTGGGGATAGCCAGGTTAGGTACATGGATAGGGCCTTCTGCTTGAAGTATAGGAGTAGGAGGCAGAGGGTGTGTTTTCCTGGGGCTGGGATTAAGGATATTGTTAGCCATCTGGATGACATCATGAGAGGTAATTGGTGCAATCCTATCATCTGTCTCAGTGCTGGAGACAATGATGTTGGCAGACGTAGGAGTGAGGACCTGATTAGCAGGTATAGGTCAGCAATAGAGATAATTAGAATTAAGGGTGGGAACCCTGTCATATGTGGTATTTTGCTAAGAAGAAGAGTTGGAAATGAATGGTTGTCCAGGGCAGTTGGTGTCAATTGCTGGCTGGACAAATACTGTAAGGAAAATGCGGTAACATTCATTGACAACTGGAACCTCTTCTATGGTAGAAATGACATGTATGCCAGGGATGGAGTTCACTTATCTAGGAATGGGGTGGGGGCACTGGCAACTGCAGTGGAGGGAGCTGTTAGGACTTTAAACTAGGAATATTTAGTGGTAGGGGTCTTGGCGAGAAAAAAGTGAAGTCCCAGTGGAGTAATATGAGCTCTAGGAGAATTAGTAATAGGCAGAATTGAGGTAGATATTTGAAAAGCATGTGCACTACGTTACAGGACAGTAATAGATTTAGTGGAAAACAGAATGAGCAAGAAGGGTAAGAAATAGGAGGTCATAAAATATACATTATGCTATTTACGTGGTGGAGGAATATGATGGACGAGGTTGTGACTAGTTGCTAGGCAGGATACATTGACTATATTTGCCATAACTGAGATGTGGTTTAATTCAAAATGGGTCGGACTTGCCTGAGAGAATATTCATTCAGGATGTAAATTGGTTTCAAGTAGACAGAACTATCGGGAAAGGGGGTTCGGGTGGCACTGTATACCGAGATCGCTTTAAAATTGTTGCATAAAAATGGGTATTAAGTCCGGAAGTAACACACTTACAGAGTCTGTTTGGATAGAATTGCAGAGGGCCATGAAAAATTGAATTTTAGGCGTGGATTTTTCCATCCCCAAACTTAGTAGTGACCAAGGGAGAGTCTATGGGAGGAAATTGTTTAGGCCACTAGGACAATAACTTTGTAATTTAAGAGACTAATATTAGTTATATTGATTGGAATTTTTGGACTGGGATTTTAGAATCAATGATTCTTAGTAGTAATTCAGGATTGTTTTTTGACGCAGCAGTTTTCTGGGCAGAGCCTACAAGGGGAAATAACTTACCTTGACTTGGTTTTGGCAATCAAGGAAACCCTTGTTAATTTAATAATTTAGAAAGTACAGAGGAATCAGCACAAGTGATTCTCAATCAATTACCATTTGCATTTAAATAGAAGTATGATAGTGGATAATTTAGTAACGTCCCAGATTTCACTTAGCAGATTACAATGGCGCTTATAGAAACTCTTAATCTGTAGACTGGAGCACGAATGAGAGCTACAGTATGACAGCTTTCTTAAAACCAATACAGCATAAGGGAAATCCCCACTGTGACAGTACACAGATACCGTACAAATTAGGTCAAGGAGTACAGCTCTGACCTGGAGTTGCTCGAGTGTTTATGCAACAACACAACCTCCGTACAACGTCGAAATCACTAAGTCTATTATCAAATGTATGTGAACAAAGTCCCACGAACCTACAACAATAAGGAGGACGCGATCTTCCAACAAGGGCAATAAGGGAGAGTTAGGACGTTTGTCAAGAATGCGTTTTTCCAACCACCAGTGAATCTAGATCCAGAATGAATCTTCAGGCGAGGTGTGAACACCCCCCCCCCCCTCGATCATGTGATAGCTCCGTTGGAAAGTTCCTACCCAGGGGAACACCAAAGCCAGCAGGGAAACGAGCAATGAGTGATAAATTATTAGTAGTTAGACAATCAAGACTTGAACATGTGCACATAATATTATAGATGATGTCCCCCCCCCCCCCCCTTACATCCTACCTATGAAAGAAATAACTAAATCAGATAATAATATAAAGGCAATATATTTACGATTTTAGGAATTTTCGCAAATTAAGCAATATAAAAATTATATGAAAAGGTAAGATACATTATATACATTGTGACCATTCAGGGGTTGCATACAGTGCTGCATACAACACAATATTTCTTAACCCATACTCTGAAAATGTCAGTTGCTATTCGTGGCCAACAAGTATTTCATTCTGGCTTGTTTCACAGGAACGATCCCATACCAGGGTGTACACACTGGTGCATTGTGGAACTTAGCTGTAGAGCTACATTCATAGTGATTGTGGATACTAATGATATACTCTTCTTGCTAGGAGTACCCAATTCGGCTGTTTGATAAAGTAATTCTTGATCATGACAAAGCCACTAATGGGTGCTCTGGTGGCTTCACAGTCAGAATAAGATTTCTGGAGCAGGAATCGATCCACCAGCCACAAGGATCGGTTTTTCCTTACAGATGGGAGATGAACATATTTGGTGGAGTGGCTGAACTCTCACTGGATGAAAAAAAGTATGCTATAACAGGCAATATGAGCAAGGGAAGAAGGATTACTATCTCTCACTGCAAGCACAAGGGAAAAGAAATGAACACGGTCAAAACATTTTGTTATGTGTTGCGGTATGGGTGTTGAAAAATCAGGTTGTTGTGGTATAGGCCTAGGAATTTACCCTCATTATGTTGGCATTTGAGTGTTGTCTATCTTAAAGTTAAGTTGTGCAACACCTGCACTGCATACCAAAATAATATAGTAGGGTTTGTCAGTGTTAAAGTGTCTGTTTATTCCGCTGGTCGTCCAGTCGATATTTTGAGCAGCTCCTCGTTAATATTGGTGTTGAGGGTGGCAAGATTAGGGTGAGAGATGACATAAGTCGTGTCGTCAGCAAAAGAATAAAAATAATTAAAAATAAATAATAAATATAATGGAAAAAAAAAAAATAACAAAATTAAATAGTATAATAATGGGTTTCAGGTGTTGGGATATGTTGGAAGATCACTGATATAAATGAGGAAGAGACGAGAGGACCAAGGACTACTTCACTGCGGACTCAGTATCAAGTGCGGTGTTGTTTATGTGTCTTTAATGGTGACATATGATTACCTATTAGTAAGGTAGGTAGATTTGAAATATGCAAGTGCATGGGCTCTTATACCATAATGGTCAAGTTTGTGGAGTAGGATGCAGATATTCTAATTTTCCAATCTGTTGTTAAAGCAGAATTAGATTTTTACACTTGCATCATAGTGCTTTTATTTTTCTCCTGTCCAAATTGGAGGGGTTGAGTATGTTTTTGATGCCATTATAAATGAATATTAGTCTCCTGTGCACGAGTTTCTCGAAGATTTTGTGTCTAGCGCAATGGTAAGTTTGATATTTGCCTATAGTTCGTTTACTCTGATTTGGGACACCACCTTATGTATTGGTGTAAAACTCTTGCTATCTTGAGTAGTTTTGGGGAACGGTGCTAGTTTATAGTGACTTGCACTAAAAAGTAATGTAACGGCATGCGAAAGGACGGGCTGCTCGCTGTATAAATATGGTGGGACATGAAGGACAGAATCCCCGAGTTATTTTTAAGTGCTTTATAACCTCGGTGACGTCTGTGGGCTCAGTGGTTACAAGGATAGAAGAAATTTGGAGAAATTCCCATCTTGGTAGTCCCGGCATGGACGTTGGTACGTGGGATTTTACTGGCAAGATTAGTTCCTATGGTTGAGAAGAAGCCGTTTTTCTTGTCGCTGTTCATGGGGATGCAGTGGTGTTTCATTAGTTTAATAGAAAGTATTCTTGATTTTTTTCAGTTTGTGGTCCCCAGAATCCGGGAGAGTGTTTTCCAAGTCTTTTTTTTTTTTTATATCTCTTTGTGTCTGTGAACCTGCTGGAGTAGTACAGTTGTTTGGCTTTCTTTTATTGCTTCGGTGAGAACTGATAAATAGTGTTTAGAATATCTTTGTGCATAAGCCCTGTCTATATTGCTTTCATATTGGTGTTTCTTATCAATGGTTGCAGAATACTCTGGTTAGCTAGACAACCGAGCGTTTATTCATGATTTATTTCGTTTTTATAGGCAAGGTTTGTTGGTTATAGAGTTGTTTATATTAGTTGAATATCTTTTTTATGGCACCCCATTACCCATCTGTGGGCGGTAGTCAAAGATTACAAAGGTGCATAATGGGTCCAGGGACGGACCCAAAGTTATGATAGACTGAATAGTTAAAAGGTATTGAACTCAGTAGATCTTGTCACAATCATGGCAAATCATTCATCGCGCAACCTCTGGGACGAGCGGCGTGCGCTATGAGCCTGCCCTCTGCTGTCAGCCAGTGACAACTTGGTTTTCACAAATGGTGCAGTAGGCATGGAAGAAGGGTAAACACTGTTCATCTTAGAATGGTGCGTGGGGTTGTGCATGCCCATCAGCTCAAGTTTCAGTACCTGCCATCATCATGGGACACATACGGCATTGCCAACGAAGAGCTGTATGGTTGTAGCCTTGAACGGGCATTTATAGAATTTTTTGTGAAATTTCGCCAAGGCAGTCTGTATACGAAGAATAGTTGCCAGATTCCAGATCTTTGTGTACAGTGAATCCTGCCCTGTGATCGTTAGGTACATGATGTGTCCCACCATTATAGGTGGGTAAAGATCAGGAATCTACCTTTGAGGCTGATGAGGCAGACCTACGTGCACTTTTGAAAAGTTTGGGACTGTTCATATGCGACCATTGGGGAGGACGTGGAAGGAGGATCATATGCTGGATGCCTGAAGGATAGTTTTTCCTTGAAAATGACAGTTGAGGCATCCCATTCTTTCTATGTTTTCCTAGAAGGGGACTTCAGGACTCAGTAATGGATGATCACGTGCTCTGTTGCAGGGCAACAATGTACCTCTGTCGCTTATGTGGTCACCTATGATCACCATCTGCTAACGGACAGGGTACACCGCAGATGAGCAGCTAAGGAGGCATCAGAGGACCTTGCGAGTTGAATTTGGCACGTCCTGAGCGATTTCTTGAACAAGGCTTGGAGTGTGGAGGTCGAGGAGGCCTTGAGGGAGAGAAGAGTGGTGTAACTCTTCTGAGAGAGTTCATGCGCAGCCGGGCAGGCACCGGAGACCAGAGATGTGGTGTCGCTTGGTGAGGATTAGGAGCGTGGAGGCTACATTGATTCAGTCCTCCACGACCTGTCTAGGACCCCTTGGAGAGGTCACAGTTGAGGGGCTCTGTGGGTGGCCTGGATACTGCCCTGGGGTTCCAGGTGGTGAGAGGGGGAGGCATGTCAGCGACAAGGTTGAGGTGGGTTGCAAATTGGCGCTGTGGTGGCAGAGTGCACGGAATGGCTTCCAGGTGGAGGTGGGGAGAAGACTTGAGTGTCATGGAAGAGAGCGGCAGTGCCCTGGGATGTGGACGTGTGCTCACTCTGGCACAGCGTTCAGGCAAAAAGGTTTTTGGGACTGATGTGGTTGAGCATGGCACATGGGGGGCAGGGGCAAGGGGATGTTGAAAGCAGATCACAGAATGGTGACTGAGATCAAGGGCATATAAAGGGAGAAGGGGATAATAAATGTGGTGTATAGGTATGTAAAGGACAACCTCCACATTGACAAATTCCAAGAGACTCTATAATTTAATTGGTTATGGGAAATTATAGGAAGTGTGTATGGTTTCATGAGCTTCTCATTAGGTTGGTGTAGAATGTAGTATTTGTGCAAGAGCAAACCACATGCTGGGTTGTATGTTGATGATTGGAGGGGTATACTGTAGATGCGGCACACTCAATTGGAGATTGAAAGGAGTAGTGGCAATTTTGGGTGAGGGAGGCTACCCGTTTTACTGTACATCATTGGAGGAGGGGGGAGGGGAGGGCTATAAGAGTGGATGGGACGTGGGGATGGGTTAAGGATGTCTTTTGTGTGTGTTTATGGTCGGCGGAGGGGACAGTCGACTGTGAAAGAATGAGTTCACGCGTGAAGTGTTGGTGTATCACTTAATTAAGGTCGCTTCCAGCATTAGTGTGGGGGAGGGGACTGGAATAGCGTCATACACCGCAGGGATGTGGAACTAGGGAAGCAGGGATAGTGTTCTGGCATTCTGAGGGGACCTGTTACCGGGTGGGGTTGGTTGGATGTGGAGGGAGGATGATGCAGCTTGGGAGGTTGCTGCACACCTTTGTGAGGACAGGGGATATATTGCTTGCATTGTCTGGACAGGATATATGTGACAAGGAAAGCAGTGGTGCGGAGTGTAAGGGTTTTGGCTGTGTTTTTTCTGATCATAGAGTGTTTGGGTGGATTAGGATGGGAGGGTCGGCCGACCGATGAGGTATAAGAGTTATTGGAAATTGAATGTTCGGTTGCTTCAAGATGTTGAGGGGAGGGTACTATTTGCACAATGTGGAAAGGCTTATGGGAAGGGATGGAAGTCAATGGGGGATGTGTGAGATTGTTGAGATGTGATGGCAAAAGATGAGGATTCGGAGTTATATGTATGACAGGGACGGCATGAGAATCAGTTGGCTATGGGTCTTATTAGGTATTTGAGGGTGTTTAAAGAGTATTATGAGAGAGGAAGGGGGGATGGGAGCCCCAGTGCGGGACAGAGGAGTGAAGGAACGCCTAATGGAAGAGCAAAACGAGGTGGTTTGATTGCAGCAAGGGTTTTAAGGGGTGGAAGGAGGTCATGTGGGGTGATAGACTATCGGCCGTGTGTCCTGCAAGGGCAGGGGCACTGGTGTGTTGCAACGGAAATGGTGGGTTTGAGGGTTTCTTGGAGGACATCGAGGGGGATAGGGAGGGACAAGAGATTTGTGACAAACGGAGGGGATGGGAGGGTATGTTGATGCTTGGCTTAGTGCATATATGAGGTGTGTGGGTTGTTGAGACAGGGGGCTTTAAGAGACGGGGGTGGGTGCAGTGTGCTGGACAGGGATGACGAGGGCATTTACAGGGCCTATTGTGGGAGGAAGAGGTTGTGGACGGCTTTAATGAGTTGAGGAGGGGTTAAGGTGCCTGGGAAGAACAGAGGGCTGCCTCTGCGGAGTTTTTGTATACAGAACTGGGGAGTATTTACAAAGACTTTTTGGTGAAATTTATTTAATATCATAAAAGAGAGGGGTGCATTGGAACTGTTGCAGGTGACAGCGCTAGTAGTTTGGTGCCAAAGGGTGAATGCATGCACGGTGGAGATTAGCAGATGATATCACTCAAGTGCACAGACTACAAACTTTTTGCAAAATTTTGGAAGATCGTATTATAATGAAAGTCATTGGGAAAGGTATAGTGAGGGAGGGGGGGAGAGGAGGTCAGTATGGATTCAGGGAGATCAATTGTATGAGGGGCATGAGGGTTATTAGAAGTTTATCGCGAGGGTTTGCCAAGAGGGGACCGAGGGGTATGGCTTTGGACTTGCAGAGAACGGCATATGACAGTGTCGAGAGAGAGGCTTGAGGAGAATCACGGAGTGGCAGGGGTTCGGGGGGAGGATCATTGTAATATTGGGCACGTAACTTTATATCAGGGAGCCGGGATGTGTGTACAGAGTATGGGGCGGATGGGGTTGCATGTGGAAATGGGCAGGGGATTGAGGCAGGGATAAGCCCGTTAGCACAAAATATTATTTAAAAATTTTATGGAAGGGGGAAAAGGACCTAGGTTTGGGGCAGAGAGAAAGGGATAGCCTTTGAAAAAAGGAAAAGGGGGATAAAAGAGAGGGGCCAAAAAATTATGGGGGGAATAAGTTCTGTTGAGTGTCCCTGGTAAAGTGAAATGGAAATTTTTTAATAATTGAAAAAAAAAATTAAAGGGGAAGACGGAGAATAGGATAGCAGAGGGGAACAAGGAGGTTTTAGGAAAGGAAAGGGGGTTTGTGGGGAACCAGGTTTTTAAACAGTAAAAAACATATAAGTGAACAAAATTTAAAAAGGCTAAAGGGGCCCTGTTTTGGCCCTTTTAGGGGATTTGGAAAAGGGTTATGACAGGGTGGAAAGGGGGGCAATGGGGCCAGATTTTTGGCAAGTAGGTGAAAGGAGGTGGGTTACTAAAAGCAGTGAAAAAGTTTTTACGAGGATAGTGGGGCCCCAATTTAAAGAGTATGTGGGAAAGAGGGAAAATTTTTTCCCAAAAAAGGGTGGGCCTTAGAAAAGGGATGTGTATGTCCCCCCGTGTTGTTTAATATATTTATAGAGGGGTTGTAAGAAAAGAAATGCGAGGGTTTTGGGCAAAGGCATGGATTTTAAAAAGTAAAGAATCACACACAAAGTGGGATTTGGGTAAACAGCTGCTTTTTGCGTGACACTGTGCCCCGGGAGTTTCTGAAGAAAAATTTGCAGAGTTTTGGGGGAAAATTTTGGTAGGTGTGAAAAAAGAAAAAAATTTTAAAGGGTGAATACAGGAAAGAGTAAGGTTATGAGGATAACAAAAAGTTTGGGTGATGAAAGTTTGAATATAAAATTGGAGGAGAGAGTATGGAGGGGGTTGAACGTATTCAGATATTTTGGGGGGGGGGGCCCAGCGGAGGGGTCTATGAAAGTTTGAGGTAAAATCAAAAGAATTGATGAGGGAAAAAAGTGAGTGGTGCACTTAGGAGTCTGTGGGGGACAAAGAATTTTGTCCTTGGGGGAAAAGGGGGGAAATTTTATGAGATATAGTTTTACCAACGCCCCTTAAAATGGGTGTAAGCGTGGGTGATGAATGTTGACAGCGAGGAGAAGGCTGGGGGCAGTGGAGATGTAAATGTCTGGGGCAATGTTGGTGGGGAATATAATGCAGAAAATTTCCCGTATTTGGAATTGGGAAAGGAAAGGGGGGGAAATTTCCAAAACGTTGTCCAGGGGGCTGGGGAAAAGGGTTTTTTGAGGTGGTTCGGACATTAGAGAGAATGGACGAAACAGAATGACTTCAAAGTGTATCAGCCCTGTAGGGGAAAGGGAAAGGGGGGGGGTTTGGGGTCGGCCTGGGAAGGGGTTTGGGAGGGGGGGGGAAAAGGGGGTTTTTGTGTGCGGGGGCTTGGCCCTTCCCCAGAAAGGCATGCGTGAGGGGGGTTTGATAGGTAAAATGGAGAAAAATGGTTTTTAATACTTGACGTGCTGTTTAGTGTGAGCAAAGTAACTTTTAATAAAGGGGAAATTCGGGGAAACCGGGGGGCCCGGGAAATTTTGAGTCCTGGAGATGGGAAGTACAGTCCCCCTGCACTCTGAAGGAGGGGTGTAATGTTGCATTTTAAAAAACTGTAGTGTAAAGCCACCCTTCTCAAGCCAGTGATGGAGGAATGAGGTGAAATTTTTTTTTTTTTTGGGGGCCCCCCCTGCCTTGGGGGGAAATTTGGGCCCGGTTGAAAAAATTAATAAAAAAAAAAAAAAATAATTCAACACATAATTACACACCCAAAACACACACACACACACCACCACACACACATATATAAACACAACCATACACAAACACACACACCCCCACACACACACACACACACCACACACCAACACACACAATAAAACAAAACACATGGGAAAAGCAGGGGGCTAGTCCCCGTGGGTTGCTCCGGGTTTTTAAGGTTTTTGAGGGCTACAAAGTTTTTCTGAAAGGGGTTCTAAGTTGCCCGGGGTAGCCCAACAATCCTAAAGTGTTTTTTTTTTAATTGCCTGGGGCCACACAAGTTGGGGAGACCCAAAATTTTGAAAGTGATTGGAAAATAAAAGCGTTGTGGGTTAAGACCTTAAGTGTGAAAAAGGCGGGCCGGGTTGGGGGCAAAAGGGTTTGGGTTCCCCAACCCAAAAGGATTTTTAATTAAAGTTGAAAAAAATAACAATATTTTTTTTGGGGGGGTTTCCCCGGGGGGGAACCCATGAAAAAGAAAAAAAACAATAAAGGGGAAATAGGGAAAACCATTAAAAATTAACCCGGGGGGAAGGGGAAAATTGGGTGGGAAAAAATCTACCCCCCCAAAAGCCCCCCGAAAAAAACCCAAATTTCAAATTTTTGGAAAAACCCCCCCCCCCCCCCCCCCCCCCCCTTAAAAAAAAAAAACCCCCAAGGAGGGGGTCCATCCCCCGGAAATTCACCAAAAACCCACGGGTTACTAAAGACGACCACCTTATTTTTTTTTTCCCCATTCCCAAATTTCCCCCAACCTAAAACAAAACCCCAAACACTAAAAAACCACTCAAACCCAAAAAACAAAAACCAAAAAAGGGGAAAAACCACAAACAAAACACCACCAAACACACAAATTTGGGAACACAACGAAAACCCCCCCCCCCTAACCCCCAATCCACTCCAACCCGGGCCCTCTTTTCAGACCCCCAAATTTCCCCCCCCCCAACCCAAATTCGCCTAATTTCCCCAACCCCACGGCCCCCACACCCAAACACCCCCAAACCCCTTCCCAGACCCCAAAACCCCACACACCCCCAAAACCCCACACCCCCACCACACACAACCAACCACCCACAAACCCCACCAACCCAACCACACCTCCCACCCCCCATCAACACCAAACCCCAACCCCAACCCCACACACCACCTCCACCACAACACCACGGGGCCCCCCCAAACCACAAAAAGGGGGGCACCGGACCATGGGAAAAAAAAACCACAACCCCCCCTTTTCAGTTCCAATAACCCACACATAACCCCACATTTAACCCCACAAAATTACCCTACACAACACACACATACCCCCACACACAAAACCAAAACACACAACCCCAACCCAACCGGGAAGACATACCCCAAAAGGCACCCCAACCCCAAACCCCCCCACCCCCACCCTCACTACTTCCCCTGTCCATCCCTACATCGATAAACCCTCCCCCCCCCCCTTTTCACCCCAAACCCTCCCCACCCCTCCCCACTCAGTTTTCCCAAATACCACAGTTCCTCCACATTTCCCCCCCCACACTCGGGACACACCAAAACTAACCAAAACATACTTTAACTACATAGGTTTTTCCCACCTGGGGAAATTTCAGGTAAAACAAAAATGGGTTTCCCCCGAGCAACAAAAAAACCCAAAGGGGAAACAGGGGGAGGAAAATGAAAAAAGAACGTTTTGGGCAGCAGGCTCATAAAAAGGGATCATGAAGGGAAAAAAACTAAAAACTTAGCTGAAAAATGGAAGAAAAGGATAATATGGAAAGCGGGAAGTGGGAGGTGCATGTAAAAGCAGAAAGAAGCGGGATACAGATTTTTAAGAAAAGAGGAATTAAAAAATCGAAACACCTAAAGAACAAAAAGAACATTTTGGGATTGAAAACCAAGACTGCCCCTTTCAGCCACAAATAAGGGGACTGTAGGAAAAAAGGGGGCACAACTGCATGGAGATCCCCTACCCAAGGAAAAGGGTAGCAAATGAAAGAGCTAAGCTTTATGTGGAGGCCCTAACAGACAACAACAAGCCCCAAAGGGAAAACCCAGAAGGGAAAAAGACAGGCCCCCGAGCCCAATTTCATTAGCCCAGTGAAACTGAAAGAAAAAGGGAAAAAGCAGTGGAGGGAAACCAAATTAAAAAGGGGATACAAAAGGGGTAATTTCAGGGGAGAATGAAAGGGCGAGGTCAGTCTTTTTGTATGGGCTCCAGGGAAATCCCAAGGGGAAACATAAGAAGCCCCAAAAAAACAAGGGAAAAAAAAAACAAATTTAAAACAAACAAAGAAACAATAGGAAAACGATATGACCCAGCTGGAAAAATTTTTTGGAGAATAGGGGGGTTTTTTAAAAAAAAAAAACCCGGGGCCCCTGAAGTGACTTTCAAGGCAGAACGACTCGGGCCAGGGAAAATGCAGGGGAAAACAGATTAAGGGAAAATGAAAGGCATACAAGGGTGTATCTCCCACCACGACAGAACACAAAAAGAAAGGAAGAAACGAGAGAGATGGGGACAAAGGGGAAAGGAGGAAAAGAGGGGAAGGAGAAAAACAGACAGGGGGAAACCCCGACCCAGGGAAAATCTAAAACAAACCTTCCCCTCACAACTTTTTATAGAAGCCTCCCCCCCAAACCCGGTCAAAACCCCCGGGGCCCAAACCCAAAAAATCTAAACAAAACACCCATGGGCCCCAACCAATGCAACCACCCACTCATTTCAAACTCCACCCCCCCCAGCAACAACCCCCTAGTTCCTTAACCCGGTTTCCCCCTTTTCCCCCCCAAACCCCCAAAAAACTTCCCCGACCACATCTTTTGAAAAGAAATTGAAGGTGTGGTAACAAATGCAGATGGAATAACAAACCAAAATATGGGGGAGTGGCACGAAAGAATCAAAAAAGAAAATCCCCCGACATAATAGCCCCCACAGAAACAAAACCCCACCAGAATAATAACAGATTCAAAACTTTCCATCGGATATTAAATCTTTGGAAAAACAGAGGGGGGGAGAGGGGGGAAGGGGTTTCACTGCTCATTAAAAAAAAACCGTGGGGGTTTTGAGAAAATGGAAGGAATTTGGGTGGCATGGGGAAAGGGACTTTTCCTTTGTAGGAACAATCCACTCTGAGGGACATAAGGTGATAATTGCAGTAATGTACAACCCACCAAAAGAAAATGCAGGAAGCCAAAAAGAATACAGAGAGCAACAGAGCAATATCAAAACCCCCAACCAGGTGGCCAAAGGAGAGCACACATGGGGGGGGGCAAAGTTACAGTTATGGGTGATTTTTAATCAAAGGAATTTACTGGGAAAACCTGGGGCCCCAAGGGGGGCCCCGAAAAAATGGGAAACCCCAAAATGGGGTTTGGGTGTGGTACTGGGGAACCTCATGCATCAACTTTAAAACACTAAACCAAAAGAGAAAAGGAAGGGTGAACCAGAAAAGGGTTGGGGCCCTTTTAAATTTACCATGAGTAGTTCGGGCATCGAGGGTATCATTACGAAAGGGCCCCTGGGAATAGTGATCAAAGTGGGTTTTGTGCTTTTGACTACATAGTTGGCCCCCAAGTGGAGAGAGTACAGGAAAAAGGCTGGGAAAAAACCCAAAATAAAAAAGGGGAAATACTCAGGCATGAGGGAAATTCCTTCAAAGGAAAATTCAGTTGGAGAGGGGAATGACAGGGAAAAACCCGTAAAAGAAATGTGGACTATGTTTGCAACAAAATGCAAGGAGGCAGGGAGAGGTTTTTTCCCCAAAGGGAAAAAGAAAAAATGGGGAAAAACAGAACGAGTCCTTGGGTTTCCCCCAAAAGGGGTAGGGGGCAAAAACTTTGGGGTTTTTAGAGAATGGAAAAAGGGAAAAGAAGACAGAGGGATCAGGAAAATAAAGAAATCAGCTGAAGAGCCAGAAACGAATATGCACAGATAAGAAGGGAGGCTCAGAGACAATATGAAAATGACATAGCATCACAAGTAAAGACTGACCCGAAGCTGTTGTACAGCCATATCAGGAGGAAAACAACAGTCAAGGACCAGGTAATCAGACTGAGGAAGGGTGATGGGGAATTCACAAGAAACGACCGAGAGGTATGTCAGGAGCTCAACACAAGATTTAAAGAGGTATTTACAGTGGAAACCAGTAGGACTCCAAGAAATCAGAACAGGGGGGCACACCAGCAAGTGCTGGATGAGGTACATATAACCAAGGAGGAGGTGAAGAAGCTGCTATGCGAACTTGACACCTCAAAGGCGGTGGGACCAGACAACATCTCTCCATGGGTCCTCAAAAGAGGGAGCAGAGATATTGTGTGGGCCATTAACAAAGATCTTCAACACATCATTTGAAACTGGGCAACTCCCTGAGGTATGGAAAATGGCAAATGTAGTCCCAATTTTTAAAAAGGGAGACAGACATGAGGCACTAAACTACAGACCCGTATCTCTAACGTGTATAGTATGCAAGGTCATGGAGAAGATCATCAGGAGGAGAGTGGTGGGGCACCTGGAAAGAAACAAGTGTATAATTGACAACCAGCATGGTTTCAGGGAAGGAAAATCCTGTGTCACAAACCTACTAGAGTTTTATGACAAGGTGACAGAAGTAAGACAAGAGAGAGAGGGGTGGATCGACTGCGTATTTTTGGACTGCAAGAAGGCCTTCGACACAGTTCCTCACAAGATGTTACTGCAAAAGCTAGAGGACCAGGCACACATAACAGGAAAGGCACTGCAATGGATCAGAGAATATCTGGCAGGAAGGCAACAACGAGTCATGGTACGCGACGAGGTGTCAGAGTGGGCGCCTGTGACAAGCGGGTTCCACAGGGGTCAGTCCTAGGACCTGTGCTGTTCTTGGTATACGTGAACGACATAACGGAAGGGATAGACTCAGAAGTGTCCTTGTTTGCAGATGATGTGAAGTTAATGAGAAGAATCAAATTGGACGAAGATCAGGCAGGACTACAAAGAGACCTGGACAGGCTACAAGCCTGGTCCAGCAACTGGCTCCTTGAATTTAACCCTGCCAAATGCAAAGTCATGAAGATTGGGGAAGGGCAAAGAAGACCGCAGACACAATATAGTTTAGATGGCCAAAGACTGCAAACCTCACTCAAGGAAAAAGATCTGGGGGTGGAGTATAACACCGAGCATATCTCCTGAGGCGCACATCAATCAGATAAACTGCTGCAGCATACGGGCGCCTGGCAAACCTACGGATAGCGTTCCGATACCTCAGTAAGGATTCGTTTAAGACTCTGTATACCATCTACGTCAGGCCCATACTGGAGTATGCAGCACCAGTTTGGAATCCACACCTAGTCAAGCACGTCAAGAAATTAGAGAAAGTGCAAAGGTTTGCAACAAGACTAGTCCCAGAGCTTCGGGGATTGTCCTATGAAGAAAGGTTGAGGGAAATCGGCCTGACGACACTGGAGGCCAGGAGGGTCAGGGGAGACATGATAACGACAAATAAAATACTGCGCGGAATAGACGAGGTGGACAAAGACGGGATGTTCCAGAGATGGGACACAGACACAAGAGGTCACAATTGGAAGTTGAAGACTCAGATGAATCAAAGGGATGTTAGGAAGTTTTTCTTCAGTCATAGAGTAGTCAGGCCATGGAATAGCCTAGAAAGTGATGTGGTGGAGGCAGGAACCATACATAGTTTTAAGGCGAGGTATGATAGAGCTCATGGGGCAGGGAGAGAGAGGACCTAGTAAAATCAGCGAAGAGGGGGGGCCAGGGCTGTGACTCGACCCCTGCAACCCAAATAGGTGGACAAATAGGTGAGTACCACACACACACCGCCACACTTCGGGGGGGCCAGGAGCTCGGACTGCCCCCGCAATCAACTAGGTGAGTACACACACAACACACACACACACCCCCACCCACAACCCACCACTGGTAATGCATTTTTACAGTAGCAAAGTCAGGGATTTCTCCAGAATGGTCTGTATATACCACTGTGGATAAAATATTTCCCATTTTTTACATTTCTGAGGAGTTGTTTTTAAAATTCATTTTCTGATCACACCCCAGTACATAAGAGCAAGGTTTGGACAATAGTCCACTGGCAAAGTTTACTTTCGTTTGGTCTACTTTGGTGGGGGTGATTTACCTCCCATAGATACTTTTTAACCCACCCGGGAGGGGGGCAGTAGTGACACCCCAAGAGTCTGCTTTCTTTTGGATGCACCATAGGCATGTGGCTCCTCCGAATGATGAATGATGTAGGGGACTGATTTGTGTAATTCCCCAAGTCTTAAGTAAATGAAGTTCAATTAAAATTTTCTTTTCGTATTATTGTTCCAACACTAACGACAACCAAGATTGTTTTTTACCCCTCTTTGAAAGCATACACTTAGCCAATTTTATCAGTTCATCATGCATTGAAGACAATATGAGGGAAATCCACGCTGTGACCCTGACTCCACTGCCACAGTTTACCATGCTTGTCTTGCTTTGCCCAAAAGCATGCCACAATTTATTTTAATGAGTTAGGCATTTATGGATACGGTCAGTTAAAATTTAAAGTGTCGTCTTAGAAACATGGACAATTTGAGTGAAGGATAGGGCCAGTTCTGTTTGAAGGGTAGGGGCCCATTTTGATGCGTCCCCAAATTTTTTTATGAGACCCAAATATCTGTGGCAACAGCAGCATACCAGTGCACCCGTGGTTGGTAAACAGAACCATCAACGTAAATTTTTTGTAAAAGTGTTGTGTTACAAAGTTATCAATAAGTTTTAAAGGCTCATGTTTGGCTTCAAGACAAACTTTCGTTGTGTTTTAGAAGAGTTTTTGGGGGGAAAATGGAGGAATGGTAGTTTGGAATGGGTAATATCCCATGGAGGGGGAAAGTGTCCTGTTGCCTAACTTGACAAGATCATGTAGCGGGTTCATGCGGAGGTCGTTTCCCCTTTTTTCTCGACCCATCTGAAAGGATTTTCACAGGGCTGGGGGAAAGTTTGGGGGGTTTGTGCATGGTTTTGAATGGGCAAACCTAAGCATATTGCCCCCAAATAAGGATATTTCTTTCAGTAACCGACCTCTAAGTTTGGGAATATTAAATTTTTTCCGATTTTTAAAAAATTTTGGCTGTAGAGGCACCCTGGATGTCCTCATTGCTTCGTTTTGCATTTTTCCCAGCCCCCCAAGCTTCCATCAACACGGTGAAAGTAGGGGCCCCGCATAATCAACCAATGATCTAAAAAAGCAAGATACATAATTTTCACAATTTTAACATTAGTCCATATGTGGAAGAAAACCTATCACAACCCTCAAAGTGCTCTCGCCTTTCTTTGTATTGGCGCAAAGTTCGTTACAACAGGTCCAAATAGGGGAACCTAAAAACCCTAGATATCTGGTCTGAAAAACGTGCCTCTCTGTCGGGGAGGACGCCTGTTGAGTATCTTTGTTTACCCCCTGAGATTTTAAAACCCCGGTCCTGACCGGATAGTCATGATTAAAAAATGTTTTGGGTGTTGGAGAATCCGGTGGGTGAATCATTTTATCATCAGCAAACTAACCATAAATGATGGGGCTGGTTGGGGCATAGCTTTAAAGTTGGGCTTAAAACAGAATATTAAAAAGGGGTGGGACAAGCCCCCCTCCTGGGGGGTTCCCTAATTCAAAGTCTTTAGTTTCACTTCTATGTCCCGGGAACAACAACGATTTCTGTTGGACAGGTAACCTTTAACCCACGGAGAAGCCATCCCCAACATCCATTTGGCAAGTTCACTAATGTTTTACATGTCATTTGGCAATAAAAAGAAAATTTTAAGGTCTGGAAGGTAGTGTACGAGCTGTCAGGTGCAAGTGAGAAAGGGGAAATGCAATGATGCAACTCCTTCCATGCATAAGCCATGAAAACCGGGGAGACAAGAATTGCTTAATTTGGCATAAGCGTTTGGAATCATCCTTTGAATGTTTTACTAGCACTTGAAAGGGATATTGGGCGAAATGAGTTTTGTTGATTAGGTTTCGGAAGGGGATTAATGGGCTGTTGGTCCATGATTTCGGGAGCCCCCTTTATGACATAGCTCATGTTATATAAATAAAGAAAGGGATTACCGGTTCTCGACACGGAAATCTGAGTATGTTGTAAGAAATACCACCTCACCGGCGAGTGGAGCTCCCCTTAGTGCGTATCAGTTAAAATTAGAAAAATAAAATTTTGCAGTCATCTTTCTTGCTGAGCAAAAAGCAAACAAGCTCTCCCTTTTGCATTAATTTGCCCATTAATTTCCCTGTGTGGTAGGGGAAGATTGTCATAGCTAATTTAGCGCCCAAGATGACTAACTCATTCCCTATGCAAAGGGATGAGGGTGCCGATCGCCAGTTCTGTTACCTTAATTCTATTTATATTCGCGCCTGCCACAGTAAAAAATGCGGTTTTGTTTCCCCCTCTGCTGTTTGTAGGCGAGCTCCCTTTTCAGTTACCTGGCTGCACGGTGTGAAAGTGGTGTGTCAGCTCTGCTAAAAAATAGGTGCACTGTGATTGTCAAAATGGTGGTTAGCTGAGACGCCGGATAAAACTTTAGGCATTTAGCCACTTAAAGGAACGATAAAGCCTAGTTCTGCGAAAATTTTATTGCCAAAGATCATCCCGCGACATCGGGTAAAATGGACTTGTATGGTGTAGCAAATTTAAAAGGAGGCCAAAGAAAATTTGTCCAATGCTATCAGTACGGGGATTGAATCGTTAGTACCATTTCGGATGTAAAATCTTAGCGTCACACCCGCTGTCAGTGTAAGATGATGAGTTTCACGGCTTATATGTGGATCAAATTTGCAACGTTCCCCTTTTTGGGGAGCGAGGCGGATTAAGGAAAGTTTTTTTAGACGTATGGGACGGTGCATTATGCTCAAAATGGTACGTGGGCGGAGGTCCTATCTGGTTTTCCCGAGGGTTTTTTTCAACCTCAAAATGACTTTGAGGGACCCAATATGTTCTATAGTATCTACAAGATTTCAGGGCCAGGGAAAGGTAAAGTACCCCGGACAACGAGTCATGGCAGCCTATGTGGTGATTGATCACATAGCGCGACCTGTGACAAGTGAAGAGTGTGCCTGGACCTGTGGTGGACGTCGCAGCCCCCGCCAAAGGTGGCAGGTGAGAAACAAATATTTGGTCGAGGGGTGGGTTTTGTGGAGCGAGGTAGTGGATTGGGGACAAGGATGGTGGGGGGTTGGAGTCCGCCCACCGCTGCCCGATCAGGTGTCGTCTCCTGTGGTAACGAGGGGCAGCAATTACGGAGAAGGTTCTTGAGTTTTTAAGGGGGAATTGGTGGAGGTTTAAAGACTTTTTCACCGCCAGAGAGGGGCGTTACCTTTGGCATGGTGTATCGGAGAGCTGTCGCTTCCAGAAAGTTGGAGAATGATAATTTGGGAAATGAGGTGGTTTGGAATATCCTTGAATCATTAAAAACCTTTCCAGGTAGGGTGGGTTATCGAGAGGCAACATCGATCAAGACATGTGTAACAGACGGTCACGAGAAAAGGGGGGGTCGCAGATTCTGATGACTTTATTTCGCCGCACAAAAGGGCCCGGGAAACGACTGAGGGGAAATGTGAGGTAGTGGGTAGGGGTGGAGCATGTACGAGGGACCGGAAGAAGGGGGGAGGGAAAAGAGCACTTCAAGGTGTCAAACTTAAATTCAAACTCTGGAGTTTTAAAGGGTGATGGATAAGCAGGGGGGGAAACTTTAAAAGGCCTTGGTGATGTTGTAAAGTTAATGGGTTATGTACGGTATGAAGAGAGATTTTTTTCGAATTTCCTGAAAAAAATTAGAGGGATGTTTTGTTCCTGCAGGAGCACAATTTTAAAAAGGGTAGGGGGTTGGAGGGCAGGATTTCGAGTAGTTACCTGCCATCTCCCCGTTTTAAAGGTGGGGTGGGAATTTTAATAAGGGGACGAGCCCGTTGTTTGCAGAGAAGTGAGGGGGAGGGGGGGGGGAGGGTGTTGCATGTGGATGGTGGGGATGGGTAAGCGGGGTCTTTTGTGGTGTGTATGCACCCGCAGAAAATAACATTAAGGTAAAGAATGATTTTGTGTGTGAGGAAATTTTTTTTTTTAAGGCACTGCCAGGGTGGCAATAGTTGGTGGGGGCTGGAATTTTGTAATCAGGGTGGCTGATATGGGCCTAAAAGGGGTGGACAAAGTCTGTGGCTCTTGGGGGGTTTATTAGGGATGTTAGGTTTTCTGATGCCTTTGGGGGGGCGTTGTGGGAGACTGAATTACGTTTGTTAGGACTGGATATGCAGCGAGATAGATGAGGTACCTTTCTCAGGGAGTGGAAAGAAATCTTTTAGTATGTTGAGGTACAATGCAGATCTTTGGGGAGTGGGGGTGGAGGTTGGGTGGGGCGCCGGGGGAGTGTTAGTCGGAGGATCTCCCTTCAAAGGGCCATAAATTGTTCAATCGCATCTGCTAGAAAAATGACAGGATGGGTAATGAGAAAACCCTTTAAAAATAGGGAGGCCCGCCCTGATTCATCTTTAGGTCACTTTTTCTATCTAGGCGGAAAAATTGCTGCACCTAAAAGCACCTTTCAAGGGAGGTGAAATTGCCCCACCTAGAAAAGTACGAAACTTTCACGGGGCATAACGGAATAAAACACCCAATTACTGGGGGGCTGAGGGTTTTTAAAAAATGTATTCCCCGGAAAAGCAGGGGGGAGAGAAATGATTATATACACCTGGGGAAAAACCTAGGGGACTAGTACCGAAAAATTTCACACGAAAATCACCACTAAAAGAAAGAAAAGACTTGGCAGACGATGCACCATCCCCCCATGAAAACGGGGGGGTCACTAACGTTAAGGACCATACAATAAGTGTCAGGGGGCCCCAGACTGTTCAACTGCCTCCCCGCACACATAAGGGGGGGTTCCAACAGACCCTGGGAGTCTTCAAGCTGGCACTGGGGCAAGCACTAAAGTCATTCCTGATCACCGGGTGTGGCTCGTATTTGGTTTGCGTCAGCCACGCACAAAGCCTGGTTTATCAGGCGTGATCCACCAGGAGGCCTGGTACAGACCGGGCCGCGGGGGGGTTGACCCCCGAAAACTCTCTCCAGGTTTAAACTCCCGGACATATATAGAAGTTTTTGGAAATTAAATATAATGTGTTGGGTGATGAGGAGGGTTGGAGGGGTTTTCATTTTCCTATGGAGGGGCTTAGTGTGGAAAAACAGGGGTGGATGAATTGTGCTGGTGGGATAGTTTTTGAAAAGGGAAAGGATTAAAAAGTTTTTTGTGGAGAAGGAAAACGTATTAATAATTTAAAATATGGACTGGTAAATTTAGAGGTGGGTTAGAGGTTGCTATGGGCGGGGGGTGGGGGGAAAATTTTCTATGGATAAAATTAGCTGAAAAAAAGTGGAGGTTGGGGTGTTGCAAAATAAAAGGGTTTTTCAAGTGTAAGGGGGGAAAAAGTGCTTTGGGGCGACCCCGCGTCGCGTGTGTTTTGCAGCATCAAAGCAAAAGGGAGGGGTGACGAAATATCCACGTTTTTGAGGGAATGGGAAGGGGGTTTGGGGAATTTTAGAGGGGGCAGGAATACGAAAAGAAGGGGGTGTGTGTATGTGGAGGGTTGGTCGAGAAGTATGGACGTGGGGGGGGGGGGGGGTGAGTGGCATTGGACAGGTGTGTACGTATGGAGTGTAATTTGAAAAAAAATGATGAAAGGCTTTAGGGGGGACTATTCGGCAGGGAAAAAGAGAATGGTTAAAGGGAATGGGAAGGGGAAAGAGCCCGTTTTGACGGTTCCCAGTAGAAATTTTTTTTACAAATTGGACGTTTAAAAAGGGGATTTAAGTTAGGTTATTTAAAATATGAAGGAGAAAGGGTAAGTTGGGGGAGCAGGCCACAGCAGTTTTAGTGTTGGTCCCGAAAGGGCTGGGGCAGCCCCCCTTTAGGGTACCCAGCCTTCACTGATGTGTGGCTTAAGGTGCTTGCAAAATTTTTAGGAATAGGTTCAAATGGTTGGGGAAGGGTTGTGTCAAATCTCAGTTTGGGTTGCAGGGAAGGTCAATGATTGAAGGAATGTGTTATGAGAGTTTTGGATAAGTGTGGGGGTGGAGGGGCGACTTTGTTGGCTCTAGACTGGCAGGGAGCATTGATAGAGTGGAAAGGGGAGCTTTGCAGGTTATACTTAGGAGACAGGGTTTTGGGGAGGAAATAGTCGAGTGGGTAAATACGTTATACAAGGGGGCGAAAATGAGGTACAGATTAAGGGTGTATGGGGAGGGATATTGCAATGGGTAGAGGCCTTAGCCCGGGATACCCCATGTCCCAAATATTGTTTGTGTGTTTCCAGGACCCCTTTTATAGAATGGTTTGAACGTAGTTTATGTACACCATTTGGGAAGTGTGGGGGGTGGGAGGGCTGGCCGGGTTTTAAATTGGATATGTTGACGACACCACTGTTCTCATTCGTGAAGGGATGGTCAATGGGAGTGTTGGCGGGTTGTGCAATTATTTGGAAGTGCCACAGGTATGCAGGTAAATTGTGCGAAGTCAAGATGCATGGGGGTTGGTTCTTGGGTGTGGGTGTGGGGGGGAGATGTATGTGTTAAAGAATGGGCGGTGTCTTTAAAGATTTGTGGTATTATTTATAAGGATGACATGGGTTTCGGCACGGGAGGAAAAACTCGGATAGGTTATTGGAAAGGATCGTGGGGCGTCTAGGTGTTCTGAGAAACCCCAGCACCTAAACTCTTATACAGCGAGTGATAGTCATAACATTTTATTGTATAGTAAGATTTGGCATGTTGCAGCTGTGTTCCAATTACAGGGACAACGTTTGGGGGGATTCTAAGATGAGTGTAAAAATTTTTTGGGGGGGTTACGTCATGATTGGTTTGGGGGAAGTGTAATGTTCCCTGTAAGTCAGGGTTGGTTGGGGTTGGGATTTGGCGGGGGGCTAATGGTGTTTATTAAGGGGGAAGGTTTGTAGGGGGAACGGGGCAGTTGCAAAGGTACACGAAGGTGGGTTGTGGTATCGAGGAAGGGGTTTTTTGGGGAATGAAAATCTTTTTGAGGGTTTGTGTGCCATCCCCTAACATGGCCAACGCGGCGGTTGTGTAGGGGTAGCTGCGGGTTTTCAAGGATGTCCGGGGTCAAAGAGGCTGCCCCAGGCCCCTACTTAACAAAAACTCAGTGGAATGCTTTGAGAGATACCGGACGGAAGGACACCCCCAGTGCATCTTTTTCAGAAAAATGTTGAAATGTTGTGCAGTAGGTTTGGTGTTTGTTGAGTCAGGTCCAGTCAGCGCCCCCCCCCCCCTCTCCGCAGGGGGGAGGGGGAGGGCGTGAGTAGTAAACAGTGACCCTCTCTTAGCGCCTCACCCCCTGCGCATCTCTGCTCCGCACTCACCCACCAAACTCCCAGCGCCACCCCAACTATGAGTTGTACCTTCTCCCCTAACCCACGATGTCTGTGATGGCACTGCAGGGAGTGCCGGCGGGCTCACAGGTGAACTTTCCACTACAGGGACAGCATCGTGGAGTTCGACGCGACGGCCAAGCTGTCAGGTGTGCCACAGGCAGTGTGTACTCGTTCCTCAAGCTTCAACATCCGTGCACCACGAGGGCTGGGATCTTCAGTCAACTTGGGTTCCACCAGAACGTTGCATGTCCTAGGATAGCTCTTCAGTCCGGGCTGCTTAACGGAACCACGGCTTCTTGGACCTCTTGGGGAGGGTCGATGGTGTCGTGCAAGCGCAGATCCCGGGGCAACTTGGCTGTTGCAATGGCTGTCTGCGAGCGAGAGACAGGCACCTATACAACCATCTGTTTTGTTGGTGGCAATGGATGAATTCCCTGCTATGTTGGTAATTGTCATTACTCTGAAATTTGTCATGATTGTATCATGTGATAACGTGTTTATATTCATTACCTTTGAAATTGTCATGATTTTGGACCAGCTCTACTGGGAGCTCATTACCTTTGAAACTTGGTTCATGATTATGACCAGATTTAGTTCAGTACTCTAAACTTGCATCAGCTATCAAAACTTTGGAGTCAGGTCCTGGACCAATTATTGTACCTCTAATCTTTTGACTACCGCCTCAGATGGGTATGGGGTGCATAATAAACATTAATTTAGGGCTGTGATGGTTGGGTTAGGGAACTGAGAAATAGTTCGTATGTGGGTTTTGTGTAGGTTACTTGTAGGTAGGTGCATTGTCCCAGTTGAGGGTTTGTTCCCCATGTATGCGTCTTTGGAAGAGTATTTGGTTTTTTAGATTTAGTTTAAAAATGAAGTTTAAACCCTCGGGTGCGTGCAGGTTAATGTTTCGTTTTCTTTAACATGGGATCCTTCCATTCTGCGGTGAGATACTACGAAGAACGACAGGTTGTAGAGGGTGGGGGGTGTTCATGTGGTATCTGTGGAGGGGGGAGACAGTTCTCCATGTAGTTTACTTTTGTGAAGGGGCTAGAGGAGGTTTAGGTGCTGGTTAGTACGGTTTGGTAGAGAGGGTTTGCGGGCAGTGAGCGGTGTCGCGGTTTTTTTGCGTTGCTTTAAGTCGAGGATATGGTGTGGGTTAGACGAGGGTTGTCATAGTGCTTTAAGATTATATCATGGTAGTTTATATACATATGTTTGTGGGTGATGAGGGGGAGAGGGGATAGTGAGGAGAGAAGGAAGGTTCTTGCAGTAACGTTCTATCTACTATGTGTCGTAGAGATCTTGATGGTGAGGAGGTGGGATCAGGCTTTCTCAGAGGGGTATTGCAATGCTACGTTAGGATTCTCGTAAATCTCTGATTGATAATGTGTGAGTGAAGGGGTTATCATAGGTTGTAGGAGTCAGGGGGTCACGCGGTCTCGCCTCCTTGGGGGGGGGTCGTGAGATGTTGTGAATGTGGGTTTGAATGGTTTCCTGGTTTTTCATTGAGACTTTATGGCAGCAAGTGTGGATGTAGAGCTCTAGGTCTCGCTTTTGTCAGATATAAGACTTTTCAGAATGTAGGTTTAATATAGTTAAATTTTTTTAACGTATAATTTTGTGTGTATCGGTCTTGTATGACACGATTTCTTGAGTAATAAGATCTCTTTGCGTCATGAAGTGTGTTTTAATTTGTCTTATGTTGCATGTGGGTTTTTGCATGATGAGGATTATACTTATATACTGTTGAGAGCTTTGTGCATACAGTGCATTTGATTAATGTGATTTTGTGAAATTGTTTGTGTGTTCGTGTGTACGTTAAGTGTGTGTGTGTACATGTGTGGTACGTGTGTGTGTGTGTGTTGTGTGTGTGTGTGTGTGTTGTGATGTGTGTGTGTGTGATCGTGTGGGTGTTATGTCGTGTGTGTCTGATGTGTGTATCCCTTTCGATTAGTATTGTGCTTTGTCATGGGTCAGACGTTTATGTAAAACTTTATATATGATGATTCGAATCTTTTTAAAGTTTTTTATGGTTTGTACCTGATACGGTTTGGTGTCATTGTAAGTTCTTGATGTATGCTTTAGTCTGTATGGTATGCAGCTGACATATCTAGACAGTTTTAGTGACATGTCACATTTGTGTCTGAGATTATGTATATGGGTTTATTGTAACCGTATAGTGCTTCAGTTTTTCTGTATTTCTAAGCTGTATTCTTTTCTGTATATTATTATGTTGGTATATTGTAAGCTGTATTGTTAGGGAATGCGTATGTAGCTGTTCTAGTAAGATTGTGATGTTAGGTTTTGTTTTTTTGATTAATGCGAAGGATGGGATTTAACTGACATAACTTCTCTGTATATTTTTTGTTCAGTGTATTGAGCTTTGTCAGGAGTCATTGTTATCATAAATTTATATAGATGTAAGTTTTGCTATCAATGGAAAGTGTATATATGTCAATTCATGACCCTGCGACATGTTATTTTCTTTTTTACCTTGTTCTCTGCGTAAGTCGTGTTGTTATGTTTGGCGTGGAAAATTTTCTAGGGTGATAATGTATGTACCTAACATATATACATACAAAGTAATCTCATTGGGAGACAAAACCCTATATTGTATTCCGTAGTCATCCCGTGTAGACATGTGAGGAAACTAACCCCCCCTGGTCACGGCAGGTGGTTCCTTCGACCTCACAATCTTATCCGTATTCTATCCAAGACCAGTATGGATTGGATAGCCCACAAGTACGGTGCTACTAATTAATTGTGGACTGTTTAAGATTTATTATTAGTGTTAATGAATGAAGGGGGGAGGGGCTTGGTTACACCGCATATTCTTGGTGGTGCACACTTGATGTAGCTGAGATCCACTTCTTACCTATCCAATTAAAACATACCTAATGGCCATTTATCAGTCTCTATACTAGAAGGGTTATAACTGCGGGCGATTGTTTACTCTTTTTTCCTTCATTCACTCAGATCTCATTTTCGATGCCCTGTTACACCGACACGGTTCTTATTAGCAGGACGACGGTATCATCGGCTTGCGTCCCCGGTTTAGAAGTCGTGACTCAATAAACTTCACTTTCTCGGAGACGGGAAACAACGTGCGTCTAGCGTGTCACTCAGAGCAAGGCGACTTATTTCACTGTCTCGCATTCTCTTATCGTAGCCGTATAGTATTCATTAATTACATTACAATTCACCTCAAGACGATTTAATGTCTCATAATATTATACATCATTTGTGGATCACTCCTTTAAGATCTGAGGAACCGAATGAGCGATGATTAAACAAGGGTATTTTCCCCGGGGACACAGTCCATGGGACGCGCCAGTCACCACCAGTCCTTACCCTTATTCACTCATTTTACCTACTATTACGGTGGTCCTGTAAAATCAATTCCCTCACTCTCCACCAGAGGACAGTTTACAACCTTTATTATGAATATGACGGCCTATATTTATCCCTAGGACCCATGGCACTGGTCAGGGGGAAAAATTTACCCTATGGTTTAGTAGCAATCTAACCAGTATTTAATGCTATAAGTGGAGTGGAGTGACTTTATTAGTTTCTTTTTTCTTGAAATACAGACTTATACTGGGATAATTTCATATATCCTGTAGTTACCAGCGTCGCTAATATACACTACGAGAAGCAATATTACTAAAGAAAAAGCGTCCTTCCTCCAAAATTTCCTCCTGTCAAATTTTGGGATAATATTAGACATTTTGTGGTGGAGACGGTATAGGAAAAAAAAATAAAAAAGCTAGATACAGCGATTGCTAAACAAGGGGTTGAGGTCGACTTCGTCACGTAGGAGTTGCCAGCAGTCACCGTTTTCTTCTAGAACCACGCATGTCTATACTTTTGTATCATTCAAATCACATATTACTCGGGTATGATAATTATCCAGTAGATCTTCATGTGTTAGCTCAAATCACCGACCAGTATGTTTTAAATAAGTGGACCACTGATCAGAGCAGATCGACTGGTCGAACCCTTGACTGGTACGAACCCTTGACTCGTTTCAAACGGTTTCGTGGACAATAAGCAGACTGTTAACAGATGAGGGTTGAGGCGCCCTTTAAACACAAACATTAAATTCAGGAAGTAAAATCGGTAAAATGTCCAATATACAAAAACCAGTTAGAAACAGAATACAATTAGTAGAGTTTCATTAAGTGTTATTAGATAGAATATTCAAGAGGTTGCTAGTAGGAATTGCAGTAAATCAACCATTCAAATATTATGAAGCTGTGTGTAGTCTGTGGTCAGTAAAAAAACGGTTCCACATGGATAATAAATTGCATTTTTGGAGAAATTGGTGTCATGCCCTTGTGCAGATATCCAAGAAAACTTGATACAAGCAGTATTAAAAACAGAGAAGTGTTTTTGTGTATGCCCAAATGGAGGAAAAAATCTGTGGACTAATAATCACAAGGGTATTACAGAGGACAACATCAAAGCTGCTTTCATAGAAAACCTGGAAGCTTTCTACAACAGATGGGAACATAAAAAGTTCTGGGCTGAATGTATGCCCCTTGATACTGGCCATGTAGTCAAAAACTGTAAGGCTGGAGGTGATGTCCTGGTATCAGTAAATGTGGGCTGATAGTGATGTCCTGGGAGACAGTAATGGTTGAAGCTGGAGGTGCTGTCGGGAGAAAGTATTTGGTGATGATGTGGAGGTTGCTGTCTGGGAGACAGTAATGGTGAAGCTGGAGGTTGCTGTCTCTGGAGACCAGTAATTGGTGAATGCGGGGGGTGCTTGTCTCTGGGAGGACAGTAAAGGTGAAGCTGGTGATTTGCCAGGCTCTGGTGGCCTGGTGGTTAACGCTCTCGCTTCACACGGTGAGGGCCTGGTGCGATTCCCAAGCCAGGTAGAAAATTGGACGTGTTTCTTTCCACCTGTTGTCTTTGTTCCCCATCAGTTAAAAATGGTACCTGGGGGTTGTCGACTGGTCGTGGGTCGCATCCTGGGACACTGACCATAGGAGCCTGGTCACAGACCAGGCCGCGGGGCGTTGACCCCGGAACTCTCTCCGATAACTCCAGTAGTCGGGAATTTATACGCAGGAAGGAATACATATAAGTGACCTCATAGGGGACTAGGAGAGCCAAAGTAGGGACCAAGTGTTGTAGTCAAAGATAGATAGATTAACCAATATTGGCAAACTAGAATACCACAGGAAATAGCAAACAAGAGGACTCCAATAGCAATAGTGAGGTTTATATTACCAAAAAACAACTGGTGGGGAGCTCCATTGTTGGTGCCTAGGGAGGATAGAAGTAAGACAGGGAATCATGCACCAACAGGGATACAGTCACAGAAACCCATGGCAAGGGAAACCAAGCTGTGCACACACTATGCCTTGGATCAGCTGGCTTTGGGAAATCTGGAAAAACAGATGGACGTTGCAACTATGGACCACTCCTTAGAAAATGCATGCACATATGACAACAGGAAAATGCCAAACTCCCTTCCTGTAAGCTTTTTCACCCTGAAACTGTGTACCTCTTCAGTACAGGAAACGACTGCTAGAAATTAAATAGTGCTATAACTTAAATTGCCAGGCATACTATCTTAAAGGGGACAAAAAGATTACAAAGACATCCTGGCCATGGGGAAAAACTGGTAGCACAGCCACTCAAGAGGGAGAGGTTTTTAGTGCCAGGAAGGAAAAAAACTGCAGGAAATGGCAGAAATCGAAACACCAAATCCAAGTCATTCCTGGAGTGGAACCACAGTCGATGGCCTCCACTCCAAACAACACAGATACAGATACTAATGCCGGAAAAAAAAATCCCCCCCAGTACCAACCATACACAGTCCGATAATCATTCTTTTTGCAAAATATACAGGGTCTATGGCCAAGCAACCCCCCCAACAAAATACATTTCATCGTGGACTGCTTGCAGAGGCAAAGGGCAATGTTCGAGGCTTTCAATGGAGACCCGCATATAAGGATCACTTGGACAACAGAAATATGGGATCCAGGTTACAAGCCTATACAGATGTGACAGAGTTGAAACAGGCAAAAGGGAGGGTTGGTCCTGTACAATTGCAGAGTCACTGTTTGCACAGAAACGTGCTTAATGCATCAAAATGTAGTGGTAGTTTTGGCCAGTAAAGGTCGGAACAAAACTAGTCATTGTGGTAGTCTACAAGCCTCCGGATGCAACATCCCAGCAATTCCAGGAACAGCTGTTAAAAATTTAACACTGTCTGATATCTTCCAGTCCTGCACCGAGATCTTGCTCCTGGTGGATTTCAACTTAAGGCACCTAAATGGAGGATATAGCAATATAATATTGTTGCAGTAATAACACAGGAGGAGGCAGCTATGATGAAACTCACACTCCCACGAGCACTTTTAAATTCTCTGCACAAAATTCAATTTAAACCAGCAAATAATGAGCCTACTAGCTGGAGAATAACTAGATCTCATCTTCACTAACAAGATGATCTGATATAGAAATGTCACATATCAAAAACAATGTAATCAGTCACAAACATAATTGAGGTTTCAGACATGTATTGCATGGAACCCCAGACGACAAAATGAGATAGTCACGAGGGTGCATTCACCAAATTCAACTTCCAATCACAACACCCACAGTGGGACAAGAGTAACCAAGATCCTAAACCGGATATATGCTGGGAAGATATACTAAGCAACACAGACCCAACTTATGCCTAGAACAGATTAACTCGGTGTGGCACTCGATGTATGCACAAGGCTTATTCTTCTTAGAAAAAGGAAGGAGATAGAATGTTAATAGAAAGAGAAAGGCGCTACCTTTTCAGGCGATGGAAAAGAATAACAAGAGCGGCTAAAAAGGTCTCAATATTATCTGAAATGGTAGGGAGACAACTGGTCAGAGGAAATAGCAAGCATCGAACTTTAGCTAATAAGAATCCTTTAGAGTCAGGAATTGCGGAAGAACTTAAAAAGCCATAAAGAAATTCGAAGTAAACCCAATGTTTTCTTATCCTATGGCCTATCAAATCGAGAACAACGTCCAGGGCATTGGGCCCCTACTTAAACACAAGTTGGGTCCCCTACACTGACTGACAGCAAGGAAAAGGTGAGCTACTCAAGTCCCCTCTTCAAAGGGGGGCTCTTGGCGTGGTGAAGAGGCGCTCTTGGTCTGAGGAATTTAGACCCTATCGGTCTGCTTCCTCTGACCGAACCTAATTACCCCCAATCTCCCCTCCCCTATCCCATCCTCCCCTTTTCCCTTTCCTCCTCCCCCCTCCTCCCTCCCTCCCCACCTTTTGCCCTTCCTCTCTTTTGTCCTTGGGAATTCTCCCACTGGAGCGCTTAGTTCCTAGGTAGGGGATAAAAAGGATACAGGGTCCATCCCGTCTCTGTTGAGGGTTCTCTTAGCGGTTGGCGTAGTTTGCCGTGGACATCTGGATCGGCCTCGGGGATGTCCATCCCTCTCCGGTATCCCGGAGTCAGTAGCTTTGTGTTGTCTTTCGGGCGACGAGTGTATCTCTGGAAGCCACCTTTCGGATTCCGGGGGTTGTTGCCCGAAGGAAGGTATGCTTTTGTGGCGGATATCCGGCTTGGCCCTCATACTTTTGTCCACCGACGGTAGCTCAGCGTTGCGGAGGTTGCTATCCCGGATTGTTTGTTTACTAGCATGATGGGTTGGTATGACACGGATTCCATGCTGGACATCTGCCTACTTGCAGTGCTGAGGTCCTCTTCTTGGGCGCGATGGTGATTTCTGGCCATTTCATTCCTCCTAGGAAATATCCCTCCCCGGGTTCCCACCATTTTTTTATTCTTTTTTTTATTTTTATTTTCTTTTCTTTCTTTTTTTTCTTATAAGCAACAAGAAGAAGATAACCTAACCATGGGCAGCCCTTGTCCATGTAACCTGGTAGCCCGGGCCCTTCTTGATAACGCACCCATTTCTGGTCCCCGCTCGTCTTTGGACCACTCTTCAGACATTCCTCATGCCTCTGTACCTACTTGCCGGCGCTGTTCTCCGCCACGCTTCAGGTTACTGAGGCCCCTCGACGACTCCTTTCGATTTATCGGACCTTCGCTCTCCTCTGACTTTGCTTCCAGCCCTCTCCCTCTACGGTGCAGCAATTTTCAAATCGGCGACCCATTCCAGTCGGGGCCAAACTCTGGTTCACGCTAAATTGCCAATGACTATTACCTGCTGATGATGCTTCTCCACCTTCTCGAGTTTCTCGAAACGATCGACACGTCCTTCATACCTTTCCACGCTCAGTTTCCAACTGAACAATGGGACTAAATTCTTTCAACTTTTACGAACCTCACTTCCTCCTACATGCCTATCTTCTGACCATTTGTTTTGGCAAGGGCACTCCTACGCTATGTTGGTATGATATTTCTTTTCATGCTCTTAGGCTGTACGCGCTCATTACTGTACAGAATGCTATCCAGCTCATGAGCTCTCTTGTCTTTCCCATATCGTTACTGTCGTTCCTGTCACATCTTGAAAAAACATTCATTCCCTCATTCTTGTAGTGGTACCGTCTTCTGCCCCATTACCATAGTTCAACCAAAATTTTCCAGGGACATGTGGTCACTGACTTCTAGACAGCTGGAACTCCAAGATCTCCCAATCCTAATGGTAGGACACTTACGTTCTTCCTGCCCGTGGGCGGAGACGATACCCTTGCAATGTGGCTAGTATTAACTTTTGACAGCCCGAGATACTCCCATCCTCAGATCGTTTATGTAGCTGGGACATCGGTTACAGGTTCGAATGGTGATTGATCCCTTACACACAACAGTGTAGAAATGCTGGGCGGTTTGGCCATCAGCGAAATATTGCAGATCTATCATCGAATGCCTGTTGCTGGTGCCGATATGACCCTTCTAATACGTCTTGCAATCGAATCTCCCCTCTTGCCTTATCTGACAATGAGGCTCACCCTTCTGTACTCTCGCCATTGTCAGGTCTATTTAAACGAGCGGGAAATTCCTTTCCTCAAAGAGACAGAAGGTCTCCTTATGCCATGGCAGTTTCTCATCTCCACCTCCCATGGGGGACTCCCATGGTGTTTTTATTCCCTGGTGTTTCAAATACGTCCCCCACTTCTGTATCCCATCTTCTACACCCACCTCTTTTTACCTTCCCATAATCACTCCTGTTCTAATCCTTTTGCTGTCCTCGGCTCAGAAGTCCTACTTCAAATGCTCAGTCTAATCTCGCTTCTTCGAGTTCTCTCTCACAACATCAGTATCGACGGTGACCTCGTATGACACCTCCTACCAATCGTCCCTCTACTCCTCAAAAAGTCAAATAAAAAGGTCCGTTAACATCTCACTACCCATCTGCCACCTCCTCATTTTTACCCTCCTGTCTCTGTCCTGGTTCTTCCCCTCTCCACTGGCTCAGTTACAAGTGTAGACGGTTCACCCTCCCCTCTCGTACTGTACCTTCCTCCCTGTTCCCTTCCAAGTTTTCTTCATCTTCTGCACTCCCAGGTACTGCTCTTCTGTCCCACTGCCACGCTTCTCCAGTTCCCTCCACCCTTTCGCCCCCCCTACATTGGTTACAGTCCAATACAGTTCCAAATCTTTACTCATCCTCCCCCTACCATTCCCATATGGTCTTCCCATACGACATCTCTGAATTCCGAAACACTTGAAGCATCTTTGAATATATTGCAGAGGGACCAAACCATCAATGGGACACTGATCACCTTCCACTTTTTCTCTATCCTCTGCTCCATCTGCGCAATCCTTTCTTCACTAGCACACCGTTCCTTTGATCTGCTTGGAACGTCTTTCATGGCCTCTGCATGTGGACTTCCCAGTTTTGCCCTGGTTCGGTGTTTACTTACAGGGACAAAAATTACACTCTGCTGTTATTTCTCACATCTCAGCTATAAATTTATTGTATTTCTTCAGTTCTTTTCCTGATGGGGGACCTTTTAATGAAAGTGCACTTCTTCTCCTGACACTGATATTCCGTACCATCGCTATTTGTCATACTTCATGCTGCCATTACACAGCAGCCCGTATCCACTTACATAGGTGGTATATGCTCTGTTCTTTTATTCTCTCTCCTTCTCGGGCATCCTACACCTGTTGTCCTGTTCACCTACAGCAAATAGTACCTGGGTGTTAAGTCGACTGGTGTGGGTCGCATCCTGGGGGAGAAGATTAAGGACCCCAAGGAAATAAGTTAGACAGTCCTCGATGATGCTCTGACTTTCTTGGGTTATCCTGGGTGGCTAACCCTCCGGGTTAAAAATCCGAACGAAATCTTATCTTCTCTTATCTTAACCACAAATAGGTGAGTACACACACACGCACACACACACACACCCACGCGGACACACACACACGCGCGCACACACTCACACACAC
The DNA here is from genome assembly GCF_026875155.1 of Cherax quadricarinatus. Classification (NCBI taxonomy): domain Eukaryota; kingdom Metazoa; phylum Arthropoda; class Malacostraca; order Decapoda; family Parastacidae; genus Cherax; species Cherax quadricarinatus. The sequence continues at coordinate 28,621,602 of NC_069429.1, forward strand.
ACACACACTCACACACACACACACACACACACACACACACACACACACACACACAGACACAGACACAACACAGACACAGACACACACAGACACAGACACACACACAGACACACACACACACACACACACACACACATACACACACACATCAGGAGGAAGACAACAGTCAAAGACCAGGTGATCAGATTAAGGACAGAAGGTGGAGAACTCACAAGAAATGATCAGGAGGTATGTGAGGAGCTGAACAGGAGATTTAAGGAAGTTTTTACAGTAGAGACAGGAAGGGCTGTGGGAAGACAACACAGAAGGGAACATCAAGAGGGAATATACCAACAAGTGTTGGATGACATAAGAACAACTGAGGAGGAGGTGAAGAAGCTCTTAAGTGACCTTGACACCTCAAAGGCCATGGGACCGGACAACTCTCCCATGGGTCCTTAGAGAAGGAGCAGAGATGCTGTCCGTGCCTCTAACCACAATCTTCAACACATCCCTTGAAACTGGGCAACTACCTGAAAATGGAAGACAGCTAATGTAGTCCCCATATTTAAGAAAGGAAACAGAAACGAGGCACTAAACTACAGACCTGTGTCTCTGACATGTATTGTGTGCAAAGTCATGGAGAAGATTATCAGGAGGAGAGTGGTCGAACACCTGGAAAGAAACAAGATTATAAATGAAAACCAGCAGGTTCATGAAAGGCAAATCTTGTATCACAAACCTCCTGGAGTTTTATGACAAGGTAACAGAAGTAAGACACGAGAGAGAGGGGTGGGTAGATTGCGTTTTCCTAGACTGCAGGAAGGCCTTTGACACAGTTCCCCACAAGAGATTAGTGCAGAAGCTGGAGGATCAGGTGCACGTAAAAGGGAGGGCACTGCAATGAATAAGGGAATACCTAACACGGTGGCAGCAACGACTCATGGTACGTGAAGAGGTATGACAGTGGGCGCCTGTTACGAGCGGGGTCCCACAGGGGTCAGTTCTAGGACCAGTGCTATTTTTGATATATGTGAACAACATGATGGAAGGAATAGACTCTGAAGTGTCCCTGTTCGCAGATGACGTGAAGTTGATGAGAAGAATTAAAATCGGACGAGGATGAGGCAGGACTGCAAAGAGACCTGGACAGGCTGGACATGTGGTCCAGCAACTGGCTTCTCGAATTCAATCCAGCCAATGCAAAGTCATGAAGATTGGGGAGGGGCAAGAAGACCGCAGACAGAGTATGGCTAGGTGGACAAAGACTACAGACCTCACTCAGGAGAAAGACCTTGGGTGACCATGACACCGAGCACATCACCGGAGGCACACATCAACCAAACAACTGGTGCAGCATACGGGCGCCTGGCAAACCTGAGAATAGCGTTCCGATACCTTAATAAGGAATCGTTCAAGACACTGTACACTGTGTATGTTAGGGCCCATACTGGAGTATGCAGCACCAGTCGGGAACCCACACCTGGTCAAGCACGTCAAGAAGAGAAAAGAAAAAGGTTTGCAAAAAGGGTAGTCCCAGAGCTCAAGGAATTCGTCGGGGAAAGGTTAAGGAAAATTGGACTGATACACTGGAGGACAAAAAGGGTCGGGGGAGAATGATAACACATACAAGATACGCGGGAATAGAAAAGGGGACAGGATGGGATGTTCCAGAGGGGGGGACCGGGACAAGGGGTCACAACTGGAAGCTGAAGATCGCGGTCCCAGGGACTTTTGGAAGTATTCTTCGTCAACCTCTTCAAGGGGGGGCTCCTTGGCGTGGTGAAGAGGCTCTTGGTTGAGGAATTAACCTATGGTTTTCTTCCCCAGACCGAATAATTACCCCCCAATCCCCCTCCCCTACCCATCCTCCCCACCTCCCCTTTTTCCCTTTCCTCCCCCTCCTCCCCACCCCCCCCTTTTTTCCCTTCCTCTTTTTTTGTCCCTTTTGGGAAATTTTTCCCCACAGGCACGCTAGTTCCTAGGTAGGGGGAAAGGACCGGGTCCATCCCCTTTCCCTTTTGGTTTTTGCGGGGGCGAGTTTGCCGTGGGTCTGGATCGCCTGGGGAGTCCGATCCCCCTCCTGTATCCTGGAGTAGCTTTGGGTTTTCTTTTGGGCGAAGTTTATCTCTGGAAGCCACCTTTCGGATTTTCCGGGGGGTGGCCAAGGGGGGTATGCTTTTTTTGGGGGATATCCCGGGCCCCCCTTGTTTTGTCCACCCAAATACCGGGAGATGTAGGTTTTATCCCGATTGGTTTGTTTACTAGCATGTGGGGAGGGTAGGCACGGGTTCCATGCTGGGCATCTGCGCTACTTGCGGGGCTGAGGTCCTCTTGGCCGCGGAGGGAGATTTCTGGGCCCCTTTTATTCCTCCTGGAACATCCCTCCCCGGGCCCCCCTTTTTTTATTCTTTTTTTTTTTTTATTTTTTTTTTCTTTTTTTTTTTTTCTTAAAAACAAAAAGAAAGAAGTAAAACCCAACCATGGCCCCGTCCTGAACCCGGTACCCCCCCGGGGCCCCTTCTTGATACGCACCCGTTCTGACCCCCACCTCGTCTTTGGACCACTCTTCATGACATTCCTCTTGCCTCGGTACCTTTTGCCGGTGCTGTTTCCTCACCCGATTCAGGTACTGAGGCCTCGACTGACTCCTTCGATTATCGGACTTCGTCTCCTCTGTCTATGCTTCCGGCCTTCTCCCTCTCGGTGCGGCCATTTTCAAAAATCGCCGCCGACCACATTTCCAAGTCGGGGACCAAATCTGTTCCCATGCCTAAACGCCCACAAGAAATTACCTGCTGATGACAATTCTCCACTTCCGTTCTTCTTCAGAAACGATCGACACTCCTTCACTACCTTTCCACGCTCAGTTAGAAACTGAACAATGGACTTAAATTCTTCCACTACGACCAACTTCTTACTTGCCTATCTTTTCTGACATAGTATTGGCAAGGCAACTCCTACGCCATGTTGGTAAAGATATTTCTTTTCATGCTCTTACAGAGAGGTTACGCGCATCATTACCATACGCGAATGCTTACCCAGCTCATGAGCGCTCGTACGTTTTTTTCCATATCGATGCTGTTCCTGTCACGCTTGAAAAACAATCTTTCCCTCAATTTTTGTAGTGGTCGTCATTCTACCCCATACCATAGTTCAACAAAATTTCCAGACATGTGCACTGACTTATTGAACAGCTGGAACTCAAGACTCCCAATCCTAAGGTAGACACTTACGTTTCTTCCTGCCATGGGTGGAGACGATACCTCTAGCACTGTGGCTCGTTTAACTTTTGACAGCCGAGAAAACTCCACCATCAGTTATATAGCGGACATCGGTTACAAGTGTCGAAAGGTGATCCCTACACCACAACTGTTGTAGAAATTGTGGCGATTTTGGCCATCCAAGTGAAAAGATTGCAGATCTATCGCCGAATGCCCAGTCTGTGGTGCCGATGGACCATTTAATCGTTTCCAATTGATCTCCTTCTTGCCTTAACTGTCATGAGGCTCACCCTTCTTACTTCTCGGTCGGTTGAGTCAGGTCTATTTTAAAGAGGGTTAGCGGGAAGAGAAAATCCGGTTACGCCTGCTCAAAGAACGGACAGAAGGTCTACTATATGCCATGGCAGGTTTCTCATCTCCAGCCTCCAAGGGAGACTCTCCACCGTGTTTCTTATTCCCGTGTTTCTAATTACGTCCCCCCACTTCATGGGATTCCCTTCTTATACACCCACCTCTGTGGTTACCTCTCCATAATCACTCCTGTATCTAATCCTTTTGCTGTCCTCGGCTCAGAACGTCCCTACTTCAACGCTACCTCAGTCTGTGTGTAGATCTACGTCGTGTGCTTTCGATGTCTCTTCTCAACAAGCTGCTCGCAAGTTAGTCGACTAGAGGTGACCTTCGTACGACATCCTTTTCCAATCGTCCCTCTACTTTTCCAAGAAAGTCAGAAAAATGGTCCGTTACAACCTCACTACCATCCACCACCCGTCATTTTACCTCACCTGTGTGCGTTGTACGGTTGCTTTTCCCTCTCATGGCTCAGGTTACAAGTGTAGAGGGTGTGCGATTCCCTTCGTTCGTACTGTACCTTCTCCCTGTTCCCTCCCAAGTTTCTTCCTCTTCTGCACCTCCCAGGTTCCTGCCTTCTTTGTCTCCCTGCCATCGCTTCTCCAGTTCCGTCCACCCTTTCGCCCCCCCCCTTCCTTGGTAACAGTCCAATACAGTTCCAATCTTTTACTCATCCTCCCCCTACCTTTTCCCAATATTGTCTCATACGACATCTCTGATTTCGAAAACGTGAGAATACTCTGAATATATTTGCAGAAGACCAACCCATCAATGGACACTGATCCACCTTCCGCTCTTTCTCTCCCTCTGCTCAATCTGCGGCAACTTCCTTTTCTTCACAGCGCACGTTCCTTCGCGGCTTGAACGTTTTTTCACTGCCTCGCATATGGACTTTTCTATACCATTTTCTTGTCCGTAGGAACCCTTACCTGCGAATTTCAAGTATTTTTATCATGCCAATCATGGCCTTTTACGGTGGGAAATATTCGTGGCCTCAGGGGTAATCGGGGTGAGCTTCAGATGTTACTCTCCCAGTTTGCCCTGTTGGTGTTTGCTTACAGGAACCAAAATTACACTCTGCTGTTATTTCTCACATCTCAGGCTATAATTTATTGTATTCTTCAGATCCTTTTCCTGATGGGACCTTTAATGAAAGTGCCCTTCTTCTCCGCACTGATATTCCGTACCATCAGCTATTTTTTCATACTTCGCTGCATTACACAGCAGCCCGTATCCACTTACATAGGTGGTATACGCTCTGTTCTTTATATCTCTCTCCTTCTCGGGCATTATCATTCGGATTTTGCCTTCCTTGTTTCGTCATTACCGCCACGATTCTGTTACTTGGTGATTTTAATGCCACCATTTCCTCTGGGGGGGTCTCACTGTGATTCCCGTGGAATTCAGTTAGAGGCTTTTCTTGCCACCCACCCCCTCCATGTTTTAAATACAGGTACTCACACCCATTTTGATCCTCGGACTCATACTCCTCTCTTGCCATCGATCTCTCGTTCTGCTCTTCCTCGCCGCATTAGACTTCATTGGTCTGTTCTCCGGACTTACATGACAGTGATTCATTTCCCAATCATCTTACTTCCCTTCATATTCGCCACCTCTTCGCACCACGCTGCAATTTAATCGGGCCAAATTGGAACCTTTACTCACACCTAACTGTTTTTAAGAGGTTCCTTCTTCGTCCTCCATGGATGAGCTTTTACACCTTTCTCGTCGTCCGTTTTCACCGCAGCTTTCATTTCTATTTCCCAAACTTCGGGCAGCATTCTCTGAATTGCGTCCTTGGTGGTTCCTGCTTGTGCTCTGCAGTACGTTTGTAAGCGCTGCATGGGGGCAGGTCCGGTACAAATAGATAACCAAGAGCGACTCCTTGATTTGAAACGAAGCGTGCGTTCGCTCGCGGCGTGTCATCCGTGGGCTAACACGAACTTGCTGGCGACGAATTAGGTACTCCGCACCATCAACCTCTGATTTCCCTCTATGCAGTGCTGTCAGGTAAAAAGTTTACGCGAAACAAAAACACTGAGGGGTAATTATCCTCCTGGACCCGGCTCCTTGTTATGCGGGTTGCCGGTGTTGATTATAGCAAAACCCAACTAGATGTTCGACAGTGAAAAGTGCAATCTTCTGGTCCGTGGTTTCTCAGGGGACTCCATCTATACCCTCATTTCTTTCTCAAAGTCTGCAAGAGAGAGTTAGCCCCCTTGGACTTTTCTTCTCTCAGAGAAGAAACAGTATAAAGTGCCTTTTTACACTTCAAGATCTGGATGGCAAACACTCTCAGCTTGTCGATCATCGGCAAGCTGGGCCCGACGACATTCTTTTCGTAGCTACACATTTTCTTCAGTCAGCCCTTGCAGTACCTATTACGCTTTACAATCTTATTTGGTCACAAGGAGTTCTTCCACAGCTGTGAAATCCTGCCATTGTTCTCCCTTTCCGCAAACCAGGCACTACGGGAATGAAACTCCCACTATCGTCCAAATTTGCTCTTACCCCAGTGCAGTTTGCAAAGTAATGGAAACGGCCTAGTAAAATAGAAGTTTAGTGTGGTATTTAGAGACACACAACAGTCTCTACACTCGTCCAATATGGCTTTCATAAGGGACGTTCTACATAGGACCTTACTACGGCTTGGATACGTTATGGTCGTATTGCTCTTTGCAAAATAACCACTCAGTTTATTGCCATATTTTTTGACCTTGAGGGAAGGCATGGACACAACTTGGAGGTATATATTTTAGCCCAGGCCCACTCTTAGGCCTTGAGGCAATCTACCATCCTTCCTTAAGAAACTTTTTTATACGACAGGCATTTCCGTGTTCGGGTTAGGTTAATTTAATGTGCTCTCCCCGGACCTTTTATCCAAGCTGAAGGAGTCCCGCAGGATTTGTTCTGAGCACAACACTTTTTTCCCTTGCTATTAATGTTTGGCCTCTAGTCTTCCATCAATAATTTGGTCTTCACTCTATGTTGATTGGACTTCGCTTAACCGTGCAGGCGCTCTGACTGTCACTCATTACAGTTTCTCTCCAACTGCAGTCGACCGTGTTTCATTGGGCCACCAACGTGGGTTTAAATTTTCCTCAGCACTATACCCCCCATAATCACTTTCACTAGACGCTCTGTCAATCTTCCGATCATCTTTGTACCTATATGGCTCCCGTATCCCGGAACGTGATCCAGTCAAGTTTCTGGGCCTCCCTTTGATTGTAGGTTATCCTGGAAACCCCTCACATTACTCTCTGAAGGCAACTTGTCGCAGAGGGCCTGAACCTTCTTTAAAAAACCTGGCTCTCTTTCATGGGGAGCTGATCGTCGTACCTCCTTCGCCTTACCATTCCACCTATTTTTTATCGAAACTTGATTTGGTGCAGACTCTATTCAGGGCATCTCCTGTACTCTCTCTAGCCTTAACCATTCATCACCAAGTATTACGTTTATGCCTTGGTGCTTTTCGCTCTTCCCCTGTCGAGGCTCTATGCAGAAGCGAAGTTCCATCCTTAATCCGATCCGCGTGAATGCCATTGCCTGCGCTTACTATGTAACGCTCGCATGATCTCACGCCAATCCTTCCATTTATAGAATGGTCACTGATATTAGTAAAAACATTCTTTAACATTTGTTCGCCACCCTGTTTACTCCGTCCCTTCTCCTTCGCCTTCATTCGCTTTGTCTTCTCGTCAACTACCACCTGTTCCTATGTACCATGTAGCATCTCACTTTTCCCTACCCCCCTGGGAGTCCAGCTGTTCGGTCTGTTCTTTCTCCATCCCTTGCTCGAAATGCCCAACTGTCTACGGTCGCTTTCCGCTCTCTTTTTCTTGACCACTTTCACTCTTCATTCTCATGCCATTGCTTGTACAACAGATGGGACTCTAAGTCTTCTGGATCAGCGTAGGATTCGGCAGCTGTGTTCCGGACTTGCGTAGTACAAGGGAATGTACTCTTTCGGCTAGTTATTTTTACTGTCTGAATTTTATGCCATTCCTTCAGCACTTATCCTTATTGCATCTATGCCTGTGTAATCATTTGTGGTTGTCTCAGACCCCCTTAGTGCTTTACAGGCTATACAAAAATTTGATACCCCTCCCCCCTTAGTCCTCCGTATCCAACTTTCGCTACGCCGCACTTTACCAAGCATAAAGATATTTTTTTTTTGTTGGGTCCCTGGTCATGTTGCTTTACAGGGCAATGAACAGGCAGACACTGCTGCGGGGGTCAGCAGTACATGACCTCCCAGTTTTTATAGAGTATTCCATTTACGGACTATTTTACTGCAATATCTTCCCACCTTCACACCCGTTGGCACAACGTTGGTTTACTATGCTCGGCAACAAACTTAAATTCTATTAAACCGAGTATAGGTTCTGGCCGTCTTCTTACACCAGTGTTGAGGTTGGGAGACTACTCTCTCCCGTCTTCGCATTGGCATACTCGTCTTACTCATGGATATTCATGGAGGGGGCGTCTTGCTCCTCTCTGTGAAAATTGCCAAGCTCCTTTATCAGTCAGCCACATTCTGTTGGACTTGCCCACTTTATCAACGGCACGCAGATTTACCTCTGTCGTCGTCTTCGCTCCGTGCTCTCTCTTTACTTTCCCTTCTCGCTGATGGATCCACCTTTCATCCGGACTCTCTCATTGACTTTTTGACAACAACTGACTTACTTCACAAATTCTGATACCTTCAGCCCTTTCTACTTCAATCTCTTGCTACCCTCTACCCCCGTACTATCCCCTGCCCCGCTGTTTTCTGTAACCTGCTGATCATGCCCCCTCCCTTCTGCCATCCAATTCCCTTGCTTCCTTCCCTACCCTGCAGCGCTGTATAGCCCTTGTGGCTTAGCGCTTCTTTTTGATTATATTTATAATCTTCAGTCATAGAGTTGTCAGCAAGTGGAATAGCCTAGCAAGTGAAGTAGTGGAGGCAGGAACCATACATAGTTTTAAGAAGAGGTATGACAAAGCTCAGGAAGCAGAGAGAGAGAGGATCCAGTAGTGATCAGTGAAGAGGCGGGGCCAGGAGCTGAGTCTCGACCCCTGCAACCACAATTAGGTGAGTACACTCATACACATCAAGAAATTAGAGAAAGTGCAAAGGTTTGTGACAAGGTTAATGCCAGAGCTAAGGGGAATGTCCTGCGAAGAAAGGTTAAGGGAAATCTGCCTGACGATACTGGGGGACAGGAGGGCTAGGGGAGACATGATAACAACATACAAAATACTGCATGGAATAGACAAGGTGGGCAGACAGGATGTTCCAGAGAGTGGACACAGAAACAAGGGGTCACAATTGGAAGTTGAAAACCCAGATGAGTCCAAGGGATGTTAGGAAGTATTTATTCGGTCATAGAGTAGTTAGGAAGTGGAATAGCCTAGCAAGTTAGATAGTGGAGGCAGGAACCATACATAGTTTTAAGATGAGGTATGATAAAGCTCATGGAACAGGGAGAGAGAGGACCTAGTAGGACTCAGTGGAAAGGTGGGGCCAGGAACTGAGTGTCACCTGCAACCACAATTAGGTGAGTACATACACACACACACAGTACCTAACCCAGAAGAAAATGGCTCAGAAGTCGATGGCTTAGGGGATCAAAGGAAAATGGTTATGGTAAGGAAGAATGAATGGAAGAGAAATGTAAAATGGTGGAACAAAAGCGGGAGAGCAAACTAGGTGAGCGTTTCGCAAAAATGGAGAAGAGAATGCAGGCAGAGAAGAAATGGGAGTCACAAGCTGAAGTCGAAAAAGCCAGGATATGGTCTCTAGAATATGAGGTAAATATGCTGAAATGTGCTACAGGACTTTTGCCCAGAGGAGACACAGCATCTGAAGTAGGTAAACCCCTACTGAATGAGGAGCCCAACGGAATGGAAGGAAACAAGACTTATGCTAAGGCCCTGTCAGTCCAAGCAGGGCCGAGGAATGAAGAGAGAGAGAGCAATTGGGAGCCTGGATAGCAGTAAGGGAAGGGGAAAAGGTGGAGAGGGAGATAGGTCCCATGCAGAGGCACGACCATGCCACCAAGAGTTACAGATAAAAAGGGAGACAATGGTCGTGTGCAAATGGGACTCAGAGACACAGGGGAAAGGCACTGGTGGAAGGAGAGGGTGTGTTTATTCATGGGCTTCAGCAGAGCAAGGAGGGGACACATAATGAAAGACAGTAGGAAGAAAAACAGGAGACTGGAAACATTAAATAAATAGGTGAGGAGATAGTAAATTTTTCAGAGAATAGGGAGGTACTTGGAGGGGAGAAATCGGCTGGTCAGACTGATTTTCAAGACAGAAATTCTGTAGAACAGGATCCTGAAAGAGAAACCATGGCTGAAGGAATCGTCAACATACATGAGGGTATTTCTAGATCGAGACAGAGCAGGAACAGAACAACACAAGCTGAGGACACAGAAGCGAAACGGGCTATGAGGAGAGTCAAGGACAGAGTCAGCAGAAGACAACCAGAGCAGTGCAGATCAACAAATGCTAGCACACACAGAACCACCCCCAGAACCCACAACCAAACATGCTATCCCAGCACAAACCACAATCCACACTTACACCTCCCACACTATGCTGTAGAATTCCACAGCACACTGCGAGGTCCCCAACCATCACAGACCCCCAGAACACAGTGTTGGAGAGGAAACTGAAGGTATGGTACACTAATGCTAATGGAATACTGAATAGATAGGAGTGGCATGAAAGAGTCAAAGAGGCATCACCGGACATCATAGCTCTCATAAAAACCAAGCTAACAGGAATAACAGATTCCATCTTTCCAATGGGATATCAGATCCTCAGGAAAGACAGAGGGAATAGAGAGGGTGGAGGAGTAGCACTGATCATCAAAAACAGATGGGATTTTGATGAGCTGGAGAGAGGAGACAGAGGAGAAACAAGAGGCTGCATAATAGGAACACTTCAGTCTGGAGGTCCCAAGGTGGTAATTGCAGTGATGTATAACCCTCCACAGAACAGTAGGAGGTCAAGGCAAGAGTATGATGAGAATAATAGAGTGATGGTTGACATACTGGCTGAAGTGGCCAGAAGGGCTCATGCGAGCAGAGCAAAGCTGCTGATTGTGGGTTACTTCAGTAACAAGGAAATTGGGAGAACTTGGAGCCACATGGGGGCCCAGAAGTGTGTAGGGCTAACATGATGGAGGTGGTGCTGGAAAACCTCATGTACCAATAAGTAAGGGACACTACCAGAGAGGAGAGGACGAACCAGCAAGACGACCTAGTATTCACCACGAGTAGTGTAGATGTGTAGTGTAGATGTTGAGGACATCACATACAAAAGACCACTCAGGGCCAGTGACCATGTGGTTCTGAACTTTGAATACATAGTAAAGTTACAAGTGGGGAGGGATGCAGGAAGGGCAGGACGAATGAAGCCAAACTTCAAGAGAGGGAACTACACAGGCACAAAAAATTTACTGCACAGGGTTCAGTGGGACAGAGAAATGGCAGGGAAGTCAGTAAATGAGATGATGCAATTTGTGGCAACAATATGCAAGGAAGCTGAGGAGAGGTTTGTACCCAAGAGTAACAGAAATAACAAGAAAGCCAGGATGAGCCCTTGGTTCACCAAAAGGTGTAGAGGCGAAAGCCAAGTGTTTTAGAGAATCGAAGATGTATAGAATGCAAAGGACCCAAGAGAATAGGGAGAGCAGTCGTAGAGCCAGAAATGAATATGCACAGGTAAGAAGGGAGGCTCAACGACAATACATTACATACCAGTAAAAGCCATATCTGACCCAAAGCTGTTGTACAGCCACATCAGGATGAAAACAACAGTCAAGGACCAGGTAATCAGGCTGAGCAAGGAAGGAGAGGAGATTACAAGGAATGACCATGAAGTATGTGAGGAGCTCAACACGAGTTTCAAAGAAGTCCTTACAGAAGAGACAGAAAGGACTCCAGAAAGATGGAGAGGAACTGATTACCTCATACTCCTCCTCTCCTTACACCTTTCTGCTTTGTATTGGACTGATGAAGCCACTGTGTGTGCAAAACGTTTCTTCATACTCCTGTCCTTACACCTTTCTGCTTTGTATTGGACTGATGAAGCCACTTTGTGGTGAAACGTTTCAACTGTTCAACACAATACATACAAGTGAGGAAGAAGAGGCTACTAAGCGAGCTAGATACCTCAAAGGTGATGGGGCCGGATAACATCTCCCCATGGATCCTAAGAGAGGGAGCAGAGGTGCTATGTGTACCACTAACAACAAAGTTCAACACATCTATTGAAACAGGGCGACTACTTGAGGTATGGAAGACAGGAGACATAGTTCCAATTTTTAAAAAAAAGAGACAGACATGAAGCATTAAACTACAGACCAATGTCACTGACATGTATAATATGCAAACTCTCGGAGAAGATTATAAGGAGATGAATGGTGGAGTACCTAGTAAGGAATGAGGTTTTCAATGACGGTAAGCATGGTTTCAGGGACAGGAAATCCTTTGTCATGAACTTACTAGAAATGATAAGGCAATAGAAGTAAGGCATGAGTGAGAGGGGTGGGTAGATTGCATTTTGAAGATTGAGACACTTATGCAGCATATGGGAATCTTTATTCAGGAAACGTTTCGCCACACAGTGGCTTCATCAGTCCAATACAAAGAGGAAGGCGTAAGGAGAGGAGGAGTATGAGGTAATCAGTCCCTCAGCCTGGAGTCGATGGACTGAAAACATCGACTCCAGGCTGAGGGACTGATTACCTCATACTCCTCCTCTCCTTACGCCTTCCTCTTTGTATTGGACTGATGAAGCCACTGTGTGGCGAAACGTTTCCTGAATAAAGATTCCCATATGCTGCATAAGTGTCTCAATCTTCAACTTGTCGGTTTTTCAAACCATTCATCACAAGATTGCATTTTCTTGGACTGCAAGAAGACCTTCAGAAGAGATTAGTGCAAAAGCTAGAGGATCAGGCACATATAACAGGAAAGGCACTGCAAATGATCAGAGAATACCTGAAGGGGGCAACAACGAGTCATGGTATGTGACTAGGTATCACAGTGGGCACCTGTGATGAGCAGGGTTCCACAGGGGTCAATCCTTGGACCAGTGCTATTTTTGGAATATGTGAATAACATGATGAAAGAGAAGTGCTCCTGTTTGCAAATGATGTGAAGTTATTGAGAAGAATTAAATCAGATGAGGACCAGGCAGGACTACAAAGACACCTGGACAGGCTGGAATCTTAGTCCAGCAGCTGGCTCCTCGAATTTAACCCTTCCAAATGCAAAGTCATGAAGATCAGGGAATGGTAAAGAAAATTGCAGACAGAGTATAAGCTAGGTGGCCAAAGACTCAAGGAAAAAGATCTCGGGGTGAGTATAATACCAAGCACATCTCCTGAAGCACACATCAGCCAGATAACTGCAGCAGCATATGGGCACCTGGCAAACCTGAGAATAGCATTCCAATACCTGAGTAAGGAATCATTAAAAAAAACTACACTGTGTACGTCAAGCACATATTGGAGTATGCAGCACCAGTTTGGAATCCACACCTGGTCAAGCATGTCAAGAAATTAGAGAAGTGCAAAGGTTTGCAACACGGCTAGTTCCAGAGATAAGTGGAATGTCCTATGAAGAAAGCTTAAGGGGAATTAGCCTGACGACACTGGAGGACAGGAGGGTTAAGGGAGACATGATAACAGCCTATAAAATACTGTGAGGAATTGACAAGGTGAAAAAAATACAGTTTGTTAGAGAGATGTGACACAGAAACAAAGGGTCACAGTTGAAAGCTGAAGATTCCTTTGAATGACAGGAATGTTAAAAAGTATTCCTTCAGTCATAGAGTTGTCAGGAAGTGGAATAATCTGGCATGCAATGTAGTGGAAGCAGGAACCATACATAGTTTTAAGATGAGATATAATAAAGCTCATGGAGCAGGGCCTCTTCAAGGGGAGGCTCGTTGAAATGGCAATGAGGCTCCTGTTCTCAGGAATTAAACCTTTTGGTTTCCTTCCTCAGACAGAACCCAATTATCCCCCACTCCTCCCCTGTCCCATCCTCCCCATTCCCTCTTTTTTCCCATTAACTCCCCCTCCCAATCCTCCTCTTTCCCCATCCCATTTGTAGTCTCTAGAGTTCTCCCCTCTGTCATTATGGTTTCTAGGTAGGGGGAAGTGTGCTGAGGTTCATCCCACTCTGTGGGGTCCCTCGGGGGTGGTGTAGTTTGCCGTGGAATCTGAATTGTCTGGAGGTACCCTGCTCCCTTCCTGGATTTCTGAGAAGTGGGGAGGGTGTCCTGCAGATGGTGGGTGTATCTCCAGAGGCTGCCTTTTGGTTCTGTGATGTGACAGCCGAAGGAGGTATGCTTTGTGGTGAGTTTCGGACCACCCTCTCTTTTGTCCGCTTAGGTGGCTCAGTAGATGTGAGGTTATCCTAGAGCTCTGGTATACTGGTATGAAGAGTAGGATATGGCACAAGTTTCATGCTGCATCTATGCTGCCAGTGAGCTAAATTTATGCCCTCTTGGATGAGAGGAGAAACTTTTGGCCCTTCCTTGCCTTCTAGTGACTGTCCCTCTGCTATCCCTCTTTTTTTTTCTTTCCTTCTTTCTTTTTTTTCATTAAAATAACAAGAAGGAAGCATCACTATCATGGAGTCTTCATTCTGTGATAACTTTCCTTCTTCCACGCCTCTTTCTGTCCCCATATCCTTTTCTGACCCAGCTTCATTATTAGACCATTCTCTAGACTCTTCAAATACTCCTGTACCTTCTGTGGATGATGCTTCATCACCTGCTTCAGGTGCTGGGGCACCACCCATTTCTGTTAATGCTTCTGCTTCTTGCATGCCATTAACGATGTGTCCAGCTTCCCCGAATATGGTGCAACGGTTTTCGGATCGCCACCTCCCTCAGGTTGCATCGCCTGTGCTACTACTCCTAAATGTTCCAGACCATCTACCGACAATGGTTGTTCAATGCCTACCCAAAAATGACTTATGCGACACCCATTTCCTTTGCACACCATGTTTACAAGTACACAGTGGACTAAATGCTTTTCAACATGGTTTAAATGCTTTTCCCTAGTACCAACACCTCCAGCTGATTGTCTTTCTGACCATAGTATTAATAAAGCCCTGTTATGATATGTTGGCCAAAATATATCTTTTCATGTTCTTTGAAGTGGTGCATGCATCATTACAGTTCAGAATTCTGAACAGGCTCATGATCTTTCCCATATTATTTCCATAGATAACATCCTATTTACAGTTCACAAGCACACTACTCTCAATTCTTGCAGTGGTACAGTAGTTTTACCACGTACCATTGTACAGAGTGATTTTCTGTCTTGCGGTGATGTTTAGGAGTAATTAGCCCTTCAGGACCTTCTTATTCTCAAAGTGGATAAATATGTCCTGCCCACTCGTGGGTGGAGGCGCTTTTCCAGTAACATCGCCTTCTTAACCTTAGACTGCCATGAATTCCTATTCTCTATTTATATCCAGGGCCATCGCCTAAATGTCTGTAAAGTGGTCCCTACTCCCCAACAGTGCCGAAATTGCTGGTGCTTTGGACACTTCACTAAATATTGCAGATCTGTGGTGGAGTGCCCAGTGTGCAGTGCTGCAGATCATGCCAATTCATCTTGCTGTCTTCTCCTCACTTGTCTCACTTGCAATGAACCTCATCCTTCTTTCTCCCGCCATTGTCAGGCCTATCGTAATGAACAAGAAATCAGTTGTCTTAAAGAGAGAAGGCCTTACATATGCTATGGCTGTCTCTCTGCTCCGTAGTCAGGGGTATCTTCCTCATATCCCTTATTCATGAGTAGGTAGGAGACCAACCTTGTCGGTACCCCCACCAATGTGGTTTAGCGCTTTTTATTATAATAATCCTCCAGTGTCACCTCTTCTGGGGTACCCCATCTCTAATTCTTTTAAGTTTTATCCTCTGAACCCCCCACTTCCTTTCCTATTCCCACCTCTGCTCCTTCTCACCTGCTAGTTTCTCGGTTTACAAGACCTCGCATGCCTACATCTTCTTTGTGCTTATCACCTGCAAAGTTAAACCTGTCTCATAAGCCCAAGTCTCTGCATTCCTCCAGTGCTTACAATTCCTCAACAGTGTTCGTTTTCGGCCTCAGTGCTTGGTTCTCAACCCCTTTCTAACTCTCACATGAAGGTGGAGGTTCACTCTCCCTCATGTAGTCCCCTTCTCTCTTGTTCCCCCCCAGTCTTCTTCCCCAGTTATTTCCCACCCTCCTTTCTCTTCTGTTCTACTGCAGGATTCTTCTATCCCGCCAGTGCATCTTTCCAGGCTCATACTCCCCTCCCCTCTCAGACCTCTTTGATTCCCTCCATAATATCCTCGATCTCTACTTGCTCCACCTCACCTCTCTCTGAAATCATGGTATCGGCATCTTCCTTATCCGCTGAGATACTTGATGCTATTTCCAACTATATTGTGGAGACGAAACCCTCGATAGACACTGACTCACCTCCTTCTACCCCTTCTTTTTTACGAACCTCGCAACAATCTTTTTATCACAGCATTTTGGTTCCTCCTTGCTTACACGCTTACCATTGCCACTAGTATCCTGTAGATTTTATCGCTTCTTATTGTTGGCATACCTGTCTTTGTAAATAATGACTTATTTGCAGTGGAATATTCATGGCCTTAGGGGTAATTGGGGAGAGCTCCAGTTGCTGCTTTCCCAGTTTTCCCCAGTATATGTTGGGTTACAAGAACCCAAAATTCATTCAGCTGTTATTCGTCCTGTTTCAGGCTATGTGCAGTTGCATTCTTCTGATCCCTTTCCTGATGAGTCATTTAATGAGAGTGCACTTCTTGTGTACATTCATATACCGTATCAACAGGTCATTGTTCGTTCTCTGCTGCATTACACTGCAGCCCATATGTATTTTCCACACATGTTATGCAGTTTGTTCTCTATATCTCTCCCCTTCCCATGCATTCTGTATGTCGGGTACTGTATTCTTGATCTCTTCTCTACCACCACTCATCGTGTTAGGTGATTTTAATGATCATCATCATCTTTGGGGAGGGTCCCACTGTGACTCTTGTGGTGATCAGTTAGAGAGTCTTCTCACTTCTCATCCTCTTCATGTTTTAACTATGGGTGCTCCCACCCATTTTGACTCTTCCACTCAGTCTCTCTCTTGCATTGATCTTTCTATCTTCTCATCAATTGCACTTGATTATGCTTGGTCTGTTCTTCCGGATTTGCACAACCGTGGTCACTTTCCTATTCTTCTTACTTCTACTGCACATTCCTGATCATCTCATAGCCCTCATTGGCAATTTGGAGGAATGAATAGTAAGTTATACTCACATCTTTTCGCTTCTTGTGAGGACCCTCTTTCGTCCTCTGTTGATGAGCTGGTGCACCAGTTTTTGGCCTTAGTTTTGACTGCAGCATCATGTTCTATTCCTCAAACTTCAGGTAGACATTCTCAGACATGCATGCCTTGGTGGTCTCCTGCGTGTGCCCATGTGTGGGGTCATTATCTGTATAATACGGCCTCGGATCGTCTCCTGGATTTTAAGTGGGCAAGGGCAGTCAATTGCCACATCATAAACGATGCTAAGCACTTGTTGGCAAGAGCGTGTGTCTACCATTACTTCAACTTCCCTTATGAGTGCAGTTTGGAAGAAGGTCCAGAAGTTGCGTGACAAATACACTCTGGATCCAGCTCCTGTTTTGCAGATTGCTGGTGTTAGTGTTGCAGAACCTCTCAAAGTTGCCATGGAAATTGGGAACTATCTTGTTCATGTCTCCCAAAGGAATGGAGCCATATAATGTACCTTTTACTCTCCTAAAACTAGAGTCCACACTTTCTGCTTGCTGGTCATCAGCGGCTGGGCTGGATGATATTCATGTAAGTATACTACAACATATGCATTTTACAGCAATTATAGTCCTTTTGCATCTTTTCAATCTTATTTGGATGCAAGGGGTTCTCCCTCAACAATGGAAATCTGCCATTGTCCTACCGTTTTGCAAACCAGGCACCTCAGGGCTTGATACCTCTCACTGTCGTCTCATTGCTCTGACCAGTGTAGTCTGTAAGTTGATGGAACAATTGGTGAATAGACGTTTGATATGGTATTAGGAGACTCACCAGTGTTCCTTTTGCAAGGGCTGCTTTACTTTGGACCCCTTGCTCCATTTAGATACGTATTTATGAAATGCCTTTGCTAACACTGTCCTAGTAGTATTTTTTGATCTTGTGAAGGCATATAACACCACTTGGAGGTATAACATTTTGGCCCAATCCCACTCCTTAGGCCTCCACAGTAATCTACTAAACTTCCTTGCTGCTTTTTTTTCTGACTGACATTTTAGTGTCCGTGTTGGTGCCTCGCTTTCCTCAGATTTTGTTCAAGCCGAGGGAGTCCCACAAGTCCTTAGCACTACCGTTTTTCTCTTAGCTATAAATGACCTACCTTGTGTTCTTTCATCGCATATTTGGTCATTACTGTATGGAGATGACTTCACTATAGCCTTCACAGGCGTTGACTGTCACCTGGTATCAGCCTCCTTTCAAGATGCAATTGACCAAGTTTTCCATTGGGCCACTTCTCATGGCTTTAAATTTTCTAGTACAAAAACCCATTTCATTACCCTCACTAGACATCCTCTTATCCCAGATATTCTCTTGTATTTACATGGCTCACATATTCCAGAATGTGATACAGTCAAGTTCCTTGGCCTTCTCTTTGATCGTCGTTTGACATGGAAACCTCACATTACCTATTTGAAGACAGCTTGCCATGGTCGACTGAATCTCCTTAAAATTCTTGTGCATCATTCATGGGAGCAGATCGATGGACTCTCCTCCATTTGCATTCCACCCTAGTCTTGTCGAAGCTGGATTATGGAGGCCAAGTTCATTCTGCAGCTTCTCCTTCCACTCTTTCTAAGTTAGATCCCCTTCATCATCAGGGCCTATGTTTATGCCTTGGTGCCTTTCATTCATCCCTTGTTGAAAGCCTCTATGGTGAGGTGAATGCTCCTTCCTCAGCTGATCGTTGTGATGCTCATTGTCTTCGTTACTTTGTCCGTGCACATGACCTTCGTGTTCCATCTATGTATAGGTTGGTCTCAAATGTTAATAGAAGCCCATTATTTATTTGACGCCCCTGCTTAGTCCGACCATTGTCTTCATCTTCTCTCCGGTCTTCTCTCCAGTTACCTCCCTTGTATGTTCATTCTGCATCTGCCTTTTCCCATTCCCCTTGGGAGGTTCCAAAGGTTCATGTCTGGTCTCCCCTACTGCTGTGCACCAAAGCTCTCCTACCAGTGACTCTTTTTCTTGATCAATTATGGTCACATGTTGATGCCATTGCTGTTTATACAGATGGTTCTAAATCTTCTGATGATGTTTGGTTTACAGCGCTGTTCCCTAACGATGTTATCTGAGGTCATTTGTTAGACTCGGCTGG
>NC_069429.1:28641111-28679372 GCF_026875155.1 Cherax quadricarinatus
AGGTATAGTAGTAGTATGGTTAGTGACAAAAGTAATACAATATGGTAGAGCAATTAATTCGTACATGAGTAAAAGGATATAAAAGCTATTACTTGGGTAACATAAAAATAGGTTGGACAAATATAGACTGGAAAGAGGCAGCTTGTTTCAGTGTTCACTCTCTGTGCTTTGTGTAGTATAACAGGAGAGACTATGTGATGGCAGGGTTTACTGTTTTCAGGAGGATTCTTGCTAAGACTTCGGAGATGGTGAAGCTGCCGTTGTTTTGTTTAATTGTATTCGAAACAGCGATCAGTGCTGATTCGAGGCACTTGCGTCTGCGGAAATTAGTTTCTTTGATCACTAATTGGGCTTCTCTGAATTTCATGAGATGATTGGTGGAATTTCGGTGTTGTACACAGGCGTTGTTCAAGTTATCGTTCCAACATGCGTAAATGTGTTCATTGATGCGGGTGTCGAGGTTTCTAGCTGTTTCACCTACGTAAATTTTGTCACAGCCTCCACAGGGTATAGTGTAAACTCCTGCATTGACTGGTTCGTGGTGCTTGGATTTTGTCCTGGTTATATCCTTTACTGAAGTGCTAGAAGCGATGGCGACTCTGGTGTTAGCTTGTGAAAGTACTTTTGAGACGTTCAGTGCAACGCTGTTGGGAAGAATTATAACTTTGCTGGGAGTGGTGTTGATGCGTGGAGAATTTATGATCTGAAGAGCTCTTTTCTTGCAGTCTTTGATGAAAAAAGGAGGAAAATGTAACTCCGTGAATGTTTGGTGAATGTATGTACACTCCTCGTCAAGAAACTCAGGACTACAAATTCGGTATGCTCTTAGGAAAATGAGTTTTGTTGATTGGGCTTTGGAATGGGAATAATGAGGCTATTGGTCCATGATTTAGGGAGCTCCCCAGTGACATAACTCATGTTATATAATTCAAGTAAAGGATTACCTGGTACTCGACACAGCAATCTGAGTATGTTGTAAGTAATACCATCCTCACCAGCGACGTGGAGTTGCCCTTAGTTAGTGCTGCATCAAGTTCATAATTAGTGAAAGGAATGTTGCAGTCATCTGCCTTGCTGACATAAAGCAAACAAGTCCTCCCTTGCATCATATTGTCCATTAATTTCGCCTGTGTGGTACTGGAAGACTGTCATAGCTAGATGTAGCAGCCCAAGCACTGACTAACTCATTCGCCCTATGCAAGGGATGAGGGTGCGCGATTCTGCCCAGTTCTGTTACCTTAATTCTATTTATGTTCCCTCCATGCCCGGCTAAGTGGGGTGTGAGCATTGAGACCATGACAAATTGTTCCCAGTCTGTTTGCGCAGCTCTGTCATACGCTCTCTGGCCGCAGCAAGGGCAGTTTGGAAGAGGCTCAGCATTTCAGGGGAACGAGGTTTCTATAGGCTAGGCCTAGTCTGCGAGCAGTACGTTTCAATGTTCGAAGTTTTAGAATCATTGTAATAGGTATGATTTTTATAGACTTATGATTATTATGGAAGTCATTTGGATTTAGAGTAGTAGGAGGTTTCAGAGGCGGCTCTAAGAAGTTCTGAATACTGCTCACAAGGTCATTGTTAAAAGTCTCGACAGAGGTACACTCATAGGAATTATACCAGTCAGTCACATGTGCAACAAAGTCATCATGTTGATCAGGGGAAACATTAAGACGTTTCCGTTTGAATATCCCACCAGGGAGAATATCTAGAGAGGTTAGCCTTGGGAAATGATCAGATGCTATATCTGTTACAATGGAAGACTCACAGCTGGCAGAAGTAATGTTGAAGCCAAGACACAGATCAAGGACACCTCCATAGATATGTGGGTTCAAGGTCACCTACAATTTGCACATTATCATGACTGTTTAAGAGTGACAACAGTTGATTGCCATTACGATTACCAAACTGAGAGTTTCCAATGCTTTTGTGTCTTGCATTATAATCACCAATAATGAGAGTAGGTTCAGACTGAGCACAAGTTGGGAGCTCCAAGTAATTAAACTTATCAGCAGGAGCGTACAAGTTAAATATGTTGAGAGCAGAGTTCCCAATATAAATCCTAACACCGTGATACTGTAGCCCCTCTGTTTTTTTTATGTGCAAGAAGTTGATGGGAAGTGATTTTTTAATATATAGAACACAAGAATTAGTAGATTTGAGGTTATATGCAACAAACGATGGCAATTTAGGGGGTTGGGATTTTTCAGGGACTCTGCACTCTTGTAGACACACAATATCAATGGATTCAGTGGTTACTTTATGATGCAGGTCAGAAAATCTTTTTCTAAGTGACGCAATATTCCAACTTAAAATGGATAGTTTATACGAGTTTGGTTCCATTATAAAAGTCCAGGGATAGTATTCAATTTCTCAGCAAAATGAAAAAACTTACTAAATAACAAACAGACATATATCAATATCATCAGTATTATCCTTATCCATGAGTCTCCTAAGTGCACTTCCATTAGTGAGACCTCTTGGGAGTCTTTGTACACAGAGTCACTGCGCTCTTTGTCTGTGAATGTATGGAAGGTGACACTATCCCTCGCACTCACCTCTCCGCTTTTATTACACTCATCACTATCATCACATGTATCACTTCCCTCATCATTATGACCAGTGATACATACAACCATTATCAACAAACCGGGTCATCTCCACACTCAGTATCTATCAATACATTACTCTCATCAGGTTGACTATCATGATGGCCTTCACTGCCCTTATCATGTTCACTGTGATTGTAAACACCACTATCAGATTCATCGTTTTTGTGATTATTAACACCACTGCAATCATCAGTTTGTTCATCATCACCACACTCATTTTCATAATGGCTGACTATCTGTGGGTTGATGTACTCATTTGCAACCTCTGTAAGTTTTTCCTCGTGGTGCTCAAGTTGTTGTTTCAAACACCATTGTTGCTTCTCCAGTACTGTTATGCGCAGTTGCATGTTGTGTACCACCCCAGCAAGACTAGCGTCATCAGGAAGTATGAAGTCCCGATCAGCTGAGTCAGGTGGCTGACTGACAGCTGACTCAGCCAAAAAACTCATTTCGCCCAATATCCCTTACTAGCTGCTTGTGTAAAACATTTGAAAGGATGATTTTTAATCGTCTTATGCACAGAATTAAGGAATTCTTGTCACCCCGGTTGCATGGCTTCATGCATGGAAGGAGTGTGCATCATTGCATTACCACCTTTCTCACTCTGCACACTGACAGCTCATACACTACGTTCCTTGACCTTAAATCCGCTTTTGATGTAGCCAACAGACATGTAATCATTAGTGAACTTGCCAGAATGGATGTTGGAGGATGGCTTCTCCGCTGGATTAAAGGTTACCTGTCCAACAGAAAGTCGTCTGTGTTGTTCCAGGGACATAGAAGTGTAACTAAAGATTTTGAATTAGGAAACCCCCAGGGAGGTGTGCTTAGTCCCACCCTTTTCAACATTTGATTAATGCCTTACTTAATGCCATGCCTAGCCAGCCCCATCATTATATGGTTAGTTTTGCTGATGACATAATGATTCACACTACCGGATTCTCCAACACCCAAAACATTCTTAATCATGTACTAGCCTCGTGTCAGGACCTGGGGTTAATAATCTCAGGGGATAAAACAAAGATACTCAACAGGCGTCCTCCTCGGCAGAGAGGCACAGTTCGTCAGATCCAGTTGCATGATGGGTCTCTTCTAGAATATGTAAGCAGATACAGGTATCTAGGCTTTGAGGTTCCACTACTTGGACCTGTTGTAACGAGACTTTGTCGCCAATACAAAGAAAGGATGAGAGCACTTAGAGTTGTGGCAGGTTTTCATCCCAGGTACGGTGCTAATGTTAAAATTGTGAAAATGATGTATCTTGCTTATATTAGATCATTGGTTGATTATGCAGCGCCACTACTTGCACTCGTGTCTGACTGGAAGCTTGGAGGGCTGGAAAAACTGCAAAACGAAGCAATGAGGATCATCATGGATGCCCTCGTACTGCCAAAATTTTAAATATGCGGAAAGAACTTAATATTCCAAGCATTAGAGATCGTGTTACTGAAGAAATATCACTTATTGGGTCAATATGCTTAGGCTAGCCCATTCAAACCCCTGCACAGAAGCCCTCCAAACTTTCCTCAGCACTGGTGAACATCCTTCCAGATGGATCGAAAAAACTGGAACCGACCTCCGCATGAACCAGCTACATGATCTATATCAAGTTGGACAACAGAGACATTTCCCTGCTCCATGGGATATTACCCCATTCCAAACTACCATTCCTCCATTTCCCCCCAAAACTCTTCTTAAATCACAACCATAGCTTCGTCTTGAAGCCAAACATGATGCCTTAAGCTGTATTGATAACTTAGTCACACAGAACAATCTTTCACAAATTATTTACGTCGATGGTTCTGTTCACCAGTCCACTGGTGCAGCTGGTAGTGCTGCTGTTGACACACAGAGTGATGGCTCTCATAAAGAAATTGGAGCACGCATCAATAACTGGGCCTCTACCCTTCAAACAGAACTGTTTGCCATACTCCTTGCACTCAAATGTGTCCATTGTATCTAAGGTTGACACTTTAATTGTAACTGATTCTCTGTCATCCATAAATGCTCTCAACTCATTAAGTATAAATTGTGGCATGCTTTTGTCAGAAGCCAGACATAGATATGGTAAGATTGTGGACAGTGGAGTCAGAGTGCACATGCTGTGGATTCCATCTCACATTGGTCTTCAGATGCATGATAGAACTGATAAATTGGCTAAGCTGTATGCTTTCAAAGAGAGGGTAGATTACAATCTTGGGTTGTCATTTAGCAGTTTGAGAACAATAATACGAAAAGAACTTCAAATGAACTTTATTGACTTAAGACTTAGGGAGATTACAACAAGTCAGTCCATCTACTCATTCTATCATGCAGGAGGAGCCAACATTCTATGGTGCATCCCAACAAGATAAGCAGACTCTTGGATGTCACTCTGCCCGGCTCCGCTGGGTTACAAGTATCTTTGCAGGTTAAATCACCACCAAGCAGAGTTAGACCAAACGAAATGTAAACTTTGCCAATGGACTATTGTCCACACAATTACCTGCTTCATTATGTACTGGAGGTGAATCAATTAATGAATTTAGAAACAACTCACTCAGAAGTGATTCAAGAATGGCAAAGTATTTTATCTAACAGTGGTATATTGCAGACCATTCCGAGAAATACCCCAGACTTTTGCGATCTGTAAATAAAGCATTACATGTGTGTTTGTGTGTGTGTGTGTTGTGTGTGTGAGTGTGTGTGTGCAGTGTGTGTGTGTGTGTGGGTGTGTGTGTGTGTGTGGTGTGGGTGGTGTATGGGTGTGTGTATGAGGTTTGTGTGTGTGTGTGTGTGTGTGTGTGCTGGTGTGTGTTGTGTGTGTGTGTGTGTTGTGTGTGTTGTTGTGTGTGTGTGTGGGTGTGTGTATGGGTGTGTGCATGGTGTGTGTGTGTGTGTTGTGTGTGTGTGTGTGGGTGTGTGTGGTGTGTGTGTGTGTGAGTGTGGTGTGTGTGTGTGTGTGTGGGTGTGTGTATGGGTGTGGTATGGGTGTGTGTGTGTTGTACTCACCATATTTGTACTCACCTATTGTGGTTGCAGGGTCGAGTACCTAGCTCCTGGCCCGCCTCGTTCACCGTTGCTACTAGACCTCTCTCTTCCTCCCGCTCCATGAGCTTTTATCAAACTCGTCTAAAACTGTGTATGGTTCCTGCCCTCTGCCTCCACTAACGGCATTTTCTAGGCTATTCCACTGCCTTACAACTCTATGACTGAAGAAATATCTTCCTACTATCTCTCTGACTCAGTTGTGTCTACCAACTTCCAATTGTGGCCTCTTGTTTCTGTGTCCCTCCCTGGAACATCCTGTCCTTGTCCAGCCTTGTCTATTCCACGCAGTATTTTATATGACCGTTATCATGGTCTCCCTGAACTCCTGTCCTCCATTGTCGTCAGGCCGATTTCCCTTAATCTTTCTTCATAGGACATTCCACTTAGCTCTGGAACTAACCTTGTGCAAACCTTTGTACTTTCTCTAGTTCTGACGTGCTTATCAGTGCGGGTTCCAAACAGGTGCTGCATACTCCAGTATGGGCCTTGAATACACGGTGTAACAGTGTCTTGAATGATTCTTACTAAGGTGTCGGAATGCTGTTTTCTCATTTGCCAGGCGCCCAATGCTGGTAAAAAAAAAATGCAGCAGTTATCTGATTGATTGTGCTTCCGGAGACATGCTCGGTTGTTATACTCACCCTCCCCCAAATCTTCTCCTAGAGTGAGGTTTTGCATCTTTGGCCACCTAGCCTATACTCTGCGTCTGTGTCTTCTGTGCCTTTCCCCTATCTCATGACTTTGCTTTTGGCAGATTTAAATTCGAGAAGCCATTTTGCTGGGACCAGGTGTCCAGTCTGTCCTGGTCTCTTTGAAGGTCCTGCCTGGTCCTCATCAATTTTAATTCTCCTCATTAACTTCACATCATCTGCAAAACAGGACACTTCTGAGTCTAACCCTTCCGTCATGTCGTTCACATATACCAAAATAGCACTTGGGTCCTAGGACCGACCCCTGTGGACCCCGCTCGTCACAGGTGCCCACTGTGATACATCATTACGTACCATGACTCGTTGTATGCCTCCCTGTCAGGTATTCTCTGATCCATTGCAGTGCCCTTCCTGTTATAATGCGCCTGATGCTCTAGCTTCTGCACTAATCTTCTTGTGAGGAAACTGTGATCAACGGCCTTTCTTGCAGTCCAGAGAAGATCAATAACCTCACCCCCTCTCTCTCTTGTCTTACTTCTGTTTATTTATCATAAAACTGGCCAGAAGGTTTGTGACACAGGATTTGCCTTCCGTGAATCCCGTGCTGGTTGCATTTATACCTCCTGTTCCGTTCCCAGTGCCCACCAACTCCCTCCTGATAATCTTTCTCCATAATTTGCATACTATCATGTCAATGACACAGGTCTATAAGTTTAGATGCCTCTTTTTTCCTGTCTCCGATTTTTGAAAATGGAACTACTTTGCCGTCCTTCCAATACCTCAGTTAGTTGCCCACTTTCCAGTGCTTGTGGTTTTGAAGATTGTGGTAAGTGGTATGCACAACATATCTGCTCCCTCCTAAGGACCCATGAGAGATGTGTCTCGGTCCCATTGCCTTTTGAGGTATTCGATGCCCTTAGCAGTTTTCTTTCACCTCCACCTATCTGTATTATGTCTCCAACACTTGTTGTGTATCCTTGTTGGTGTCCCATCTGGTCTTGTCCCCGCCCCCAGAGTCCTTCCTGTCTCTACTTACATAACTTCCTTAAATCTCGTGTTGACTCTCTCACTACCTCTTGATCGTTCTCTTGTGAGTTTCTTCCACCCTTCTTTCCTCAGCCTTATCACCTGGTCCTTGACTGTTGTCTTTCCTCCAATGTGGCTATAACAGCAGTTTCGGGTCAGATTTGACTTTCGATGCCTTTGTCTTTATCATACTGCCGCTGGGCCCCTCCTCCTTATCTGCGCATACTCGTTTCTGGCTCTTCTACTAATCTCCTTGTTTTTTCCTGGTCCTATGCGCTCCTGTACCTTTTCCATTCTCTGTTGAACTTAGTTTTTGCCTCCTACACCTTCGGTAAACCAAGGACTACGTTTTGGTCTTCCTATTATTTTCTGTTTCCTCCTTGGAACAAAAACTTCCTCTGCCTTCCTTGCACATTTGTTTGCCCACATATTCCACATCTCGTTTACTGTTTTCCTACCATTTCTCCTGTCCCACGAAACCTCCTGCAGGAAGTTTCTCATACCTGTGTAGTCCCCCTTTTATAGTTGGCCTGTCCACCTTCAGTTCCTGTTACCTTCTCCACTTGTAACTCTACTAAAAAGTCAAACTCAAAACCACATGAATCGCTAGCTCCAAGGGGCCCTCGTAAGTGATGGCCTCGAATGTCTGTAACTGCTCAGGTGAACACAAGATCCAAGTCTTTCTGGCTCATCACTTCCCCTCTCTCTCTGTTGTGTCACTGACATGTTGATGCAGAGGTTTTTCAAGTACTCACACCATCATCTTGGTCTCTCCATTTTCGGGACCACCCATGTGGCTCCAGGTTTTCCCATCGATCTCCCTGGGTTTGAAAATCGCCCATTACCAGTAAGCTTTGCTCTGCTCGAGTGAGCTCTGCTTGCCACCACAGCCAGTGGTCCCTCACCATCACCCTGTTGTTTTCTTCGTACTCCTCTCCTTGGCCTCCTCAGTTCTGGTGGGTGGGTTATACATCACTCCATATGACTATATAAGTTCTCTTCTCCGGACTGAATTGTACCTACAATGTAGTCTTCTTTCTCTCTTTCTTCTTTCTCCAATCATGTCCATGCCTTCCATTTCCTCAAATCCCCATTGGTGTTTTTATGAGCAGTGCAACCCCTCCTCCCCCCTACTCCTTCTATCTTTCCTCAGGACTGATATCCTGTTTGGGAATATGTGTCTGTTATTGTACTAGCGAGTTTTGTTTTCTGTGACTGGCTATATTTGTCTGGTGATTTTTCACGTGATTCTTTCATTCCACCTCCTCAATGTTTATTCGTTATTCCATCCGCGTTTGTGTACCAAACCTTTAGTTTCCTTTTCTATCATTGTGGTCAGGCAAGTATAATTGGGGTTGGGGGAGGGAGAGCCTTGGTGGGGCCAATATGGAGGTCTTGGTGGTAGGTAGGGTATCGTGTTGATGGGGGTGGGTCAGAATGCCCATAAGGACAGCTGTGGGTGAGGTTTGTGATTTGGGGGTTGGTGGCAGAGGAACAGTGAGTGGGTTGGAGTCTATAGGTTGCTGCAGTTCAGTGGGAATGTCGCGGGTGGGGTCTTTTGGTGGGAGATTCTGTGGGGTGTGTTTGCCCTTCCTCCTGTGTCAGGGTCCTGCCATTTTCATTGCTTCTTGTTCTCCTTGCGTCACTCTGTACCCTCCGTTCAGTGTAGTCCTTTCTTCTTGTGTTCTGTCGCGGTCGAGGTATACTCTCTGGTACGCCCTCTTTGGTCCCTCATCTTGCATTCTCTGCAGAATCCTGATTCGCAAAAGGGGATTCGTCCTTGAAAGTTACTCTGACAGTCGGTATCCTTCCACTCGCAAACCACCCAATTCTCTGAAAATTTGTCCACCTGGGTCATATTGCCCTCACCCTATTGTTTTCATGATGCCTTCAATCATTTTTTCTCCTCCTGTTTTATTTCTTCAAAGTTGGCCCCCTCGGCTTCTTGGAGCCCGTACACAAAAACTGACCTCGCCACTTTCTCCTCCCACTGAGTCTCCGATCTGCTTCCTCTGAGCCATTTTATTTCCTTCCATTGACATGTTTCTTTCCTTCATTCCCTGTCATAATCTGAACTTCTATTCTCAGTGGACGGTCTTTCCTGCCAGCTGTCCCTTGGCTACTGCAGTTGGCTGTTAGAACCTCTGCATATAACAAACCTTCATTGGTCTTCGGACCTTCGCTTGATCTTATTGTGCTCATCGTCTTTTCCCTGCCCCCACGTGGGTCTGATAGGTCCTTCGTGTTCGGGCATGTCATCCATTGTGTTGCTTACCATCCCCTTGTCTGCGCCTGACTTTTTGAATTTCCCATCATGTCTTCAGACCTGTCCGTTTGATCTCAGTGTGCTCGTCGTTCTTTTCCCAGGCCCCACGTGGGTCTGATAGGGCCTTCCTGTAGGCATGTCTCCGTTGATTGCTATACGCATCCCCTGTCTGCCCTGACTTTGAATTTCTGATGTCACGTCTGAAATTGTCATTGTCTCTCTAATCTGTTTCATGGCTTTGCAAGTTTCTCTCTAAGCACTGTATCCTAGCTCTGCTGCTAAGACCTGTACTTTCCCACTTCCTGCACCTTCATCTATCCGCTCCTCCATTTTTCTTACCAAACACTCCTACTATCTGCCGTCCCCACTCTTCCCCTTTTTGGAGCTCTAACTCCCAGTCTTCTCCTCCCTGGTTCTTCTACTTAACCAGATCTCCCGGTTTCCGTCCTCTAAGAGCCACCCATATTTTTTTTTTTTTTTTTTTTTTTTTTTTTTTTTTTTTTTTTTGTTGTTGTTGTTGCCGAGCAGACAGAAGGCTAGAGGAGGGAGGGGGTGTGGGGGGTGAGAGAGAAAGGGTAGAGAAGAAAGGGTAGAAAAGGGAGAGAGAGGAAGAGAGAAATGGTAAAAGATGGAGAGAGGAGGAGAGAGATATGTGGGGAGAGTATGGGTGTGTGTGTGTTTGTGTGTGTGGTGTGTGTGTTGTGTTTGTGTGTGTGTGCGTCGATGCGTTGTGTGGGTGTGTGTGGAGGGTGTTGTGCGGGTGTGTGTGAGGGTGTCGTGTGTTGTGTGTGTGGTGTCTGTGTGCGTGTTGTTTGTGTGGGTGCTTGTGTGGGTGTGTGTGTGCTGTGTAGGGTGTGAGTGTGCGTTGTGTGGGTGTGTGTGTGTGGGTGTGTGTGAGGGTGTTGTGTGTGGGTGTGTGTGAGGATGTGTGTACTCACCTAAATGTACTCTCACCTAATTGTGGTTGCAGGGGTCGAGACTAAGCTCCTGGCCCTGCCTCTTCACTGATCGCTACATGGATCCACTCTCTCCTCTGTTCTTCCCTGAGCTTTGTTCATAACCTCTTCTTAAAAACTAGTAGGTACCTGCCTCCACTACTTCATTGCTAGGCCCCGATTCCACTTGCTGACAACTCTATGACTGATAAGAAATACTACTACCATAACGTCCCTATGTGACTCGTCGTAGTCTTCACTTCCAGTTGTGACCCCTTTTCCCTGTGCCTACCTCTCTGGAACATCCTATCTCTGTCCACCTGTCTATTCCCGCAATATCTTGTATGTCGTTATCATGTCTCCCCTGACCCTTCTGTCCTCCAGTGTCGTCAGTCCGATTTCCCTTAACCTTTCCTCGTACGACATTCCCTTGAGCTCTGGGACTAGCCTTGTTGCAAACCTTTGTACTTTCTCTAACTTCTTGACGTGCTTGACCAGGTGTGGGTTCCAGACTGGTGCTGCATACTCCAGTATGGGCCTAACATACACAGTGTACAGTGTCTTGAACGATTCCTTATTAAGGTATCGGAATGCTATTCTCAGGTTTGCCAGGCGCCCGTATGCTGCAGCGGGTGTTGGTGTGTACTCACCTAGTACTCACCTAGTTGAGGTTGCGGGGGTCGAGTCCGAGCTCCTGGCCCCGCCTCTTCACTGATCGCTACTAGGTCACTCTCCCTGAGCCGTGAGCTTTATCATACCTTTGCTTAAAGCTATGTATGGATCCTGCCTCCACTACATCGCTTCCCAAACTATTCCACTTACTGACTACTCTGTGGCTGAAGAAATACTTCCTAACATCCCTGTGATTCATCTGTGTCTTTAGCTTCCAACTGTGTCCCCTTGTTACTGTGTCCAATCTCCGGAACATCCTGTCTTTGTCCACCTTGTCAATTCCTCTCAGTATTTTGTATGTCGTTATCATGTCCCCCCTATCTCTCCTGTCCTCCAGTGTCGTCAGGTTGATTTCCCTTAACCTCTCCTCGTAGGACATACCTCTTAGCTCTGGGACTAGTCTTGTTGCAACCTTTGCACTTTCTCTAGTTTCTTTACGTGCTTGGCTAGGTGTGGGTTCCAAACTGGTGCCGCATACTCCAATATGGGCCTAACGTATACGGTGTACAGGGTCCTGAACGATTCCTTATTAAGATGTCGGAATGCTGTTCTGAGGTTTGCTAGGCGCCCATATGCTGCAGCAGTTATTTGGTTGATGTGCGCTTCAGGAGATGTGCCTGGTGTTATACTCACCCCAAGATCTTTTTCCTTGAGTGAGGTTTGTAGTCTCTGACCCCCTAGACTGTACTCCGTCTGCGGCCTTCTTTGCCCTTCCCCAATCTTCATGACTTTGCACTTGGTGGGATTGAACTCCAGGAGCCAATTGCTGACCAGTTCTGCAGCCTGTCCAGATCCCTTTGTAGTTCTGCCTGGTCTTCGATCAAGTGTATTCTTCTCATCAACTTCACGTCATCTGCAAACAGGGACACCTCAGAGTCTATTCCTTCCGTCATGTCGTTCACAAATACCAGAAACAGCACTGGTCCTAGGACTGACCCCTGCGGGACCCCGCTGGTCACAGGTCCCCCACTCTGACACCTCGCCACGTACCATGACTCGCTGCTGTCTTCCTGACAAGTATTCCCTGATCCATTGTAGTGCCTTCCCTGTTATCCCTGCTTGGTCCTCCAGTTTTTGCACCAATCTCTTGTGTGGAACTGTGTCAAACGCCTTCTTGCAGTCCAAGAAAATGCAATCCACCCACCCCTCTCTCTCTTGTCTTACTGCTGTCACCATGTCATAGAACTCCAGTAGGTTTGTGACACAGGATTCCCGTCCCTGAAACCATGCTGGCTGCTGTTGATGAGATCATTCCTTTCTAGGTGTTCCACCACTCTTCTCCTGATAATCTTCTCCATGATTTTTGCATACTATACATGTCAGTGACACTGGTCTGTAGTTTAATGCTTCATGTCTGTCTCCTTTTTTAAAGATTGGGACTACATTTGCTGTCTTCCATGCCTCAGGCAATCTCCCTGTTTCGATAGATGTATTGAATATTGTTGTTAGGGGTACACATAGCGCCTCTGCTCCCTCTCTCAAAACCCATGGGGAGATGTTATCTGGCCCCATTTCCTTTGAGGTATCTAGCTCACTCAGAAGCCTCTTCACTTCTTCCTCGGTTGTGTGCACTGTGTCCAGCACTTGGTGGTGTGCCCCACCTCTCCGTCTTTCTGGAGTCCCTTCTGTCTCCTCTGTGAACACTTCTTTGAATCTCTTGTTGAGTTCTTCACATACTTCCCGTCATTTCCCTGTTGTCTCTCCTCCTTCCTTCCTTAGCCTGATTACCTGGTCCTTGACTGTTGTTTTCCTCCTGATGTGGCTGTACAACAGTTTCGGGTCAGATTTGGCTTTCGCTGCTATGTCATTTTCATATTGTCTTTGGGCCTCCCTTCTTATCTGTGCATATTCATTTTGGCTCTACGACTGTTCTCCTTATTCTCCTGGGTCCTTTGCCTTCTATATTTCTTCCATTCCTAGCACACTTGGTTTTTGCCTCCCTGCACCTTTGGGTAAACCATGGGCTCATCCTGGCTTTTTCATTACTCCTGTTACCCTTGGGTACAAACCTCTCCTCAGTCCCCTTTTTTAATTGTTCTACCATAATTTTGGCTGGTTCCTTAGTATTCTTCCCACTTATTCGGTTTTGGGTTGGTTTCCCTTGGCCCCCTTTTTGTTTTTGTTTTGGTTAATTTGGTTCCCCTGGTTTCCCATTTTTCTCCTCTCCACCTTTAGTCTTCTTATTGTGTTAGTGTTAAAAGGGGCTTTCAAACCACATTGTTGGGGAAATGGGGTTCTTTTTTCCCCATTAGTGGCCCCTTATTATTTGCTGGTTTTCCATTTCTCTGGTATTTGGGGTTTTTTTCCCTTTAAGGTGTTGGGTTTTAACTAAAAATTTAGTAACCTCCATTTTGGGGCCCTTTAAGTTTTTCCCCCGGGGCCAAGTTTGGGTGGGTGTGGGTTTTGGGGGGTTTTGCTTTTCCGGGTTGGGGTATGGCTTTAATTTGAAAGCCCCCGTTTTTGGCCCCCATGTCCCATCTTTTGGGCCCCTTCGTTTGTAAAAAGTGCCGCGCACCCAAGGGGGGGTGTTACCCTTAAATTTGTATTTAAAACCCTTTTAATTTTTGTTGCCAAAGGGGGGACCTTTAGGGGGTTCTTAGTGGCCCGAAATTTTTTCCCTCTGAACCAGGAAAAAGGATTTTTGGGTTTATTCCTTTAAAACCCTGTAATTTCCCAAAAAAATTGTGGACCGGTTTTTTACGGGGGGTTTTTTTTGCATTAGTATCATAACTTTGGGGAGTAAGGGCCTTTTGCCCGGGGTTAATTTTTTCAGAAGGATGGATTTTGGGGTTTCCCGGAAGATTTCCTAAAATTTTTTCCCCGGGGAAAAAAACCCCCCCCCCCGGTCTGTGCCCCCAGGCCCCTCCTTTGGTTTTTTGATCGCCCCTTTTGTTTAACCGGCTTTTTTTCCCTTTTTCCTGCCCCGAAAAACCAAGGGGTAAAAAAGCAAAAAAAACCCACCCCCCGGTTGTAAAGGGCTGCCTTTTTAGGTGTTGTTCCCCAGGGGGCCAAAAACCCTTAGAGGGCCAGGGGTTTTCCTTGTTGGGGTTTTCCCCTTTATTCCCTGGGGGCAGTTTTGAACCAATTTTTGGGCCCCTGGACCCCCCATTGTTTTTTAAATGTTATCCCCCTTTTTTTTGGGGGGTTTTGCATTTCCCTCCCAAGGTTTTTGGGTTTGCAAAAAGGTGGGGTGATTTTGTGCAAGTTGGGAAAAAAAAAACTTAGCCCCTCTAGGTTTTTTCCGGGGTGTATATAATCTATGTATCCCCCCCCTCGTTCCAGGGAATACGGGTTTTAGAAACCTCAAGGCCCCCAAGTAATTGAGGTGTTTTTTTCTCTTTAAATGCGCCCCGTGAAAGTTTTTGTACATTTTCTAGGTCGAAATTTTCACCTCCCTTGAAAGGTGGGCTGTTTAGAGTGCAGCAATTTTCCGCCTAGATAGAACAATACCTGAAGGTTCATAAAGGGGTTTTGGGCCCCCCTGTTTTGAAGGTTTCTTTTCTTCCTGTCATTTTTTTTAGCAAGGGCGTTTATACAATGTTAAGGGTTTCCTTAAAAGGGTGAGACCCTCCGCCCATAAATCACTCCCGGGTCTTTGCGTTGGGGGGGTTTCGTCTATTTTGTGGCCAGAATTTTTTTTGTACTCTGATAAATTTTTAAATTTTTCCCCCATGTTTACCAATCTGAGTAATTAAAAAATTTCTAACGGGGAACTTAAAATTTTGGGTTTTCTGCACCCCACTGAAAGTTTTGGGTTTTTAATGTCCCCCCTGGACCCTTTTTTAAAGTTCTGCAATGGAAGACCTGTCAAGCAGATTCGGGTGTCTCTGAAAAGGAAAAACAGGGTTTGCTGTGGCTGACATCCTTGTCTAGGATATGAGGATGGGAACAAGATGGGAGCTAGTACTGTGCCTTGTGGAACAGGGGCTTTTAAACCCGTAGCTGCCCCCGGATTTTTACTCTGTTGACCCTACTCTCTGTGTTTGTTAGTGAAAAAAATTATAGATCCATCGACCGATTTTTTCCTGTTTTTCCCTTTTTCCGCGCATTTTGTGCGCTATTTACCCCAATTGTAAACACTTTCAAAGGCTTTTGCAAAGCCCTTAAAATTTTAAAACATCTGTTTCTTTTTGCCCTTCTATTTGCATTTAGGCCCTTTGTCGTAGGGGATCCAGTAGTTAGACAGACAGGAGCGACCTTTCAAAACCCATTTTTTTGCCCGGGGTTGGTTTTTAACTAAATGGGTTTTTTAAATGGGGGGTGATTTTGGCTTCATAGGACCCTTTCAAAATTTTTATAATAGGGGATTTAGTGCTTTTGGCCCTGTAGTTCTTTGCTGTTGTTTTAAACCCCCCCTTTTTTGGAGTGGGGCAAATGTCTGGTTTTTTTGGGAATTTGGGGACGACCCCCTTTGCCCCATGCTCCCTCTAAGGGGGAAAAAGGGCCCTCGTGATGGGGGCTTCTTGCAGTTCTTGAGGGAACACAGGGGTTTCCTTTGATTTGGGCCCCGGGGCAAAATTTGCATGGGCAGTCATTTATGGGCCTTTTTCGAATCATTTGGCTTTCAGGATAACTTTCGGAAAGGCTTGTGTTAATAAAATTTTTGTGGCTCTCTCATAAAAAATTCATTTTGGCTTCGATTTCTAAAGTCGGGTTTAGGCTTGTAAAAACTAAAAGTCATATTGGGACTTGAGTAGCTCACTCATTTCCTTGCTGTCATCTGTGTGGGCCCCATCTTGTTTAAGTGGGGGCCCCCAATACTGGACGTTGTTCTCGATTTTGATTTGGCATAGGAAAAGAAATACTTTGGGTTTCTTTCGATTTCATTTAGGGCTTTTAGTTCCCCCCGCGATTCCTAAACCCCAAAAAGGATTTTTTAGCTTTAAGTTCGATGCTTGCTATTTCCCTGCCCCAGTGTCTCCCTGCGAAATTTCAGAAAATATTGACCTTTTTTTAGCCGCTCTGTTATTTTTTTTCCTCCCCCAAAAGGGGGAGCCCCTGTCCTTTTCTATTTTACATCTCCCCTCCCTTTTTCTTAGAGGAATAAGCCTTGTGCAACATCGAGTGCCACCAGGTTTAAAATCTGTTCTGGGGCAAAAGTTTGGGGGTCTGTTTTGCTTAGTATATTTTTTTCCCCACTTATATGGGTTTTAGGACTTTTTTTTTTTACTTGGCCCCAAACTTTATTTTTTTGTTTTTTGAAGTTAAATTTTTGGTGAATGCTCCCTCGTGACTAGTCCATTTTTGTGGGTCTGGGGCTCCACGTTTCATGTTGAACCTCAATTATGTTGTGATCAAGTATATTGTTTTAAATATGGGGGACATTTCTTATAATCACCCATTTTTTAGTAAAGATGAGGTCTAGTGTATTCTCCAGTCTTTTTGGCCAAATTTTTTCGGGTTTTAAAAATTAAATTTTTGCAGAGTTTTAAAAAAGCTCGTGTAAATTTGTAATTTTTTCATCAGAGCTGCCTCCTGGTGTTATTACTGCAACAATATTATTTGCTAAATTCCTCCCATTTTAGGGCCTTAAGTTGAAATCCCCCAGGAGAAAAGATTTTTGGGTGCAGGAGCGGGAAAGGTTTTTTCCAACAGTGGTCAATTTTTTAACGCTGTTCCGGAATTGCTGGGATTTTTTGCATCCGGAAGCTTGTGGGACTACCACATGACTAGGTTTTGGTTCTCGACCTTTTAAACTGCTAAAACTTCCCCCTACGTCATTTAGGCATTAAGCAGTTCTGTGCAAACAAGTGACTTTTGCAATGAAACGGGCCCAACCCCCCCCCCCTTTTGCCTGTTCACTCTGAAAAACATCTGAAAATAGGTTGTAACCGGGATCCATACTTCGTTGCCCAAAAGGGGATCCTTTATTGGGTCTCAGTGAAACCCCGGGAACATTGCCTTTGCCTCTCCCAATTAGCCCACGGAAAAAAGGAAATTTTGTTGTTTGT
The DNA here is from genome assembly GCF_026875155.1 of Cherax quadricarinatus. Lineage (NCBI taxonomy): Eukaryota > Metazoa > Arthropoda > Malacostraca > Decapoda > Parastacidae > Cherax > Cherax quadricarinatus. Next base: position 28,658,248 of record NC_069429.1, read on the forward strand.
TGCTGGTTTTAGCCCCTGTAAAATTTTGCAAAGAAGAATGTTATGGACTGGTGGTATTGTTGGTCGGGGGGGGGGTTTTTTTTTTTCCGGGGCTTTAGTATCTGTATCTGGGGGTTTTTGGAGTGGAGGCCATCGACGGGGTTTCCCCCCGGGAATAAAAAAAACTGGTTTTGGTGAAAACTTTTTTTCCCATTTCCTCAGTTTTTTTTTCCTTCCGGGCATTTAAAAAAACCTCTCCCCCTCTTGATTGGCGGGCTCCCCGGGTTTTTCCCCAGGGCCCGGGGAAAATTTTTTTAAACTTTTTGCCCCCTTTTTTAGAGGGTATGCCTGGAAATTTTTTAAAATTATAGCAAAAGCCCTTTCCTGGGCATAAAGATATTAAACTAAAGTGTGTGGGGGTGTGTTGTGTGTGTTGTGTGTTTTGTGTGTGTTTTGGGGTGTGTGTTTTGTTGTTTTGGTTGTTTTGGACTAAAACAAAAACATTTGAAACCAATAACTCACTACATTTTGGGGACCGGGTGTGGAAGGGGAATTGCTAAATTTCACTATAATTTTTTCATGTTTGTACCCCATGTATAAACGTAAAAAAACCATTCTACAAATTCATTCCTTTTGTAACTTGTGAGTTATTACCTTTGTAAACCCAGTTTTTAGCTATTAAAACTTTGGGGGGCCTCCCTGGACCCATTACGTACCTTTTGTAAACTGTAAATTTCCTTTGTAACTTGTCTGATTTTGACCAGACCTACCTGGAGTTCATTACCTTTTTTAAAATTTTGAGTTTTATTTCCTTTGTAAATTGTGAGTTCATTTCCTTTGTAAATTTTTGAGTTCATTACCTCTTTTAAAAATTGCCCCAGCTATTTTAAAAACTTTGGAGTCCAGTCCCTGGGGCCAATTATGTACCTCTGTAATCTTTTTATAAGCCCCCAGGGGGGTATGGGGTGCATAATAAACTATTTAAAAATAACTAACTAAAATTTAGGAAAAACCCATGATGTGGGCCCCTTTTGGGCTTGGTATCTTGACTGGGAAAAGAAAATGTGTGAGAAAATTTTTATTGGTGGGTTTTCCCAAAAAACTTGAAATCTTAAAGGTTTTTTTTCTACTTTGTGAATGAGGACGGGCGAAAGGGAAAAGGGGCTTGCATTTTTTTTTTTTTGGGCACCCCCTTCTCTAGGTAAACTGGGTCGCCGGGTTCCAAATGCGTTGAGCCTTGCCTGAAGATCCCGGAAAATCAAAACGTTTTTGGGGTTATTACGAAGGGAAAATCGTCCCCCGTAAAAAGTAAACCCAAATACCTTGAAGGGATGATGTTTGGGGAAGTGTTCGGACTCTAAGGTTTCCATGTATAAGTTGGTAGGACGGCACTTATGGGGGACCCCATTCCCATGCCGTAGGTTTGTTTGGGAAGTTTTTTATTGAAAGAAAAACAGTTGAAAATTTAAAACAGAGTTAATCAAGTCAAAAAAATCTCCGGGGGGGAGAGGAAAATTAAGGGCCTGATTGATTTTCGTCGTAGAACCTCGTTTGGGTTTTTTTTGTAGGTTTCTCGACGTAAAGTTTAATCAGGCCTTAATCTTCCTCTACCCCCCGGAGATTTTTTTGATTTTAATTTAACTCTGTGTTAATTTCAACTGTTTTTCTTTCAATTTAAAAAGCTCTACAAACAAAACCCAGGGATGGGAAAGGGGTCCCCCATAATTGGGCCCTCCCCAGCCAACTTTAATGGAACACCTAGGTCCGAACACTTCGCCAACACATCCCCTTTAAGCTCATTGGGTTTCGTTTTCGTTGGGCGATGTCCCCCAAATAACTCCAAAAAAAGGGTTTTTATGTAAGGGATCTTCAGGCAAGGCTCCCAAAGCAGTTGAACCGGGGATCCAGGGTTTTCACTGAAGAAGGAGTAATGAAAGCTACCTTTTTTCCCCCGACGTCCTTTATTCACAAAAATAAAAACAACCTAAGATTTCAAGTTTATCGAAACCCACCAAAAAAAAGGGTCTTTACCACAACCCTTTTATTTCAGTCAAAGGGTACCAAACCAAAAAAAGGCATCAAACATCGGGGGTTTTTTTAAGAGCATACCCCAAATTTTTAGTCCTGAGTTTTTTGACGAGGGGTGTAATACTTTTAACCCAAAAAATTTAAAGGAGTTACATTTTCCCCCTTTTTTTTACCCAAAAACTGCAAGAAAAAAAGCTCTTCAAAACAAAAATTCTCCCCGATCAACACCAAAATCCCAGCCCAAAATTATAATTTTTTCCCAAAAGTCAGGTTGCACTTTAACTTCTCAAAATACCTTTTACAAAAACTAACACCAAAAGTCCCACGCTTTAGCACTTTTAAAAAGGAAAAATAAACCCGGGGCAAAAAACCCAAAACCACGGAAAAACCCGTCAATTTCAGGGGTTTACACTTTTTACTATATATATGTACGGGGAACTTTCACGGGGCCCCATAACGGGGGATAAAACACCTCAATTATTGGGGGCGCTTGAGGTTCCTAAACCTGTATTCCCTGGAAAAGCAGGAGGGGGGAGTTAAAATGGGTTATATACACCTGGAAAATCCCAGAGGGGAAATAGTACCGAACTTGCACAGAAAATCCCCTCACTAAAGAAAGCAAAAGGGGCTTGGCAACGATGCACCACCCCCCCAAAGAAAAGCAGGGGTGTCACTAGCACATTAAGAGACCCCTACAAATTTAAAAAATTTCAGGGGGGCCCGGACTGTTTTAAAACTGCCCCCAGCACAATAAGGGGGATTTCCCCAAAAGACCCCTGGGAGTTTCAGAGGTTTGGGAACTGGACAAGCAAACCCAAAAAGTCATTTTCCCGGGTCAGCCGGGGTGTGGCCCCGTACGTTGGTTTTCGTTTCACCAGCAGCAAAAAGCCTGGTTGAAAGGGTCTGATCCACCAGGAAAGGGCCCGGGGCACAGACCGGGCCCCCCGGGGGGGTTTTACCCCCGGAACTTCTCCAGGTAAAAAATCCCGGGAATACCCTGTGGAGGGGGTTTTTGACAAGATTTAATAGGTGAAAAAAGCTAGAAACCTCGACACCCCCCTTTAATGAAACTTTTTCGCAAAGTAGGGGAAAAGATAACTTTAACAAAGGGCCCGTGTTAAAAACACCGAAAATTCCCCAATCTCTCATGAAATTTTAGAGAAGCCCAATTAGGTGGGAAAAAACTAATTTCCGCAGACGGGAAGTGCCTCGAATCAGCCAAATGAAGCTGTTTCGAATACAATTAAAAAAAACAAAAGGCCCTTCACCATTTCCCAAGTCTTAGCAAGAATCCCCCTGAAAAAAGTAAAACCCCGCCCTACATAGTCCCCCCCCTTTTTTACTACACAAAGCCAGAGGGGTGAAAAAACTGAAAAAAGGGCCCCCATTCCCCTCTATATTTGTCCAAAACCCATTTTTTTGTTACCCAATAATAGCTTTTATATCCTTTTTACTCAGTACGAGTTAATTTCTTTACCTATTGTATTACTTTTGTCCTACCACTACTACTACTTTCTTTCTTTCTACCACAGTGAACTCGGGAATGGTTCCTCACTAGTATTACACCTCCTCTGAAGCCTTTTATATACCTTCTGTGTCCATGTAAATTTTTTGTTTAAAGGCTTGATAAAGCTCCTGGAGAGCGAAAAGTTGCCAAAAATAAATGTCCCCATTTTGTTGCACTTGTGTCCTTTTTCTTTAAAATAAAAATATTGAAAATTGTCCTCATCAGACTTAAGAAATCGTAATGACACGATTGCAAAAAAACCATAAACCCCCCGGGCCGGGATTGAACCCGCGGTCATAAAAGTCTCAAAACTCCACCCCTCGCGTTAGCCACTAGACCAGCAGCCACAATAAGATTCATCCAAATAGGTATATTTTGGCTAGGGTTTAGTGGCTAACCAAAGGGCTTGGGGTTTTGAGACTCTAATGGTTCCGCGGGAATTTTAATCCCCGGCCGGGGTATGGTTTGTTTAATTTTTAATTGTGTCATTACGATTTCTTAAGTCATGTTACGGCAGTTTAAAGGGGCTTGAGCTAAAAAGTTCGTCACGGGCCAACGGGTAGCTGGAGATTCGTCTGGTTTAAAAATTGCATTTTTGGTCCCCTGTGGTGCCGTCTAACCTTCCTATTGTAGAAATATACCTAGTTGGGGTGAATCTTGTTGTGGCTAGCTGGTCTAGGGGGGCTAACCGCGGGCTTTGGGGTTTTGGACTCTATGCCCGGGTTCAATCCCGGCCGGGGGTATGGGCCTCACACCCCCCTTTTGGGGGGGGGGGGGGGGGGGCAGGCTCCGCAGTAGCTCCTGAATTTTAAATGTTTGTCCCCGGGGCCAAATTTTTTTGTCAGTACTTTTAAAATGGCGGAAGGTGGACATAGGCGTGCAACCCCCGTCTGTCCCTTTAACTTGGGGAAAAAATTCCCCTCAAAAGTCCCGAACACCCATCTTTTGCTGACGCGATTTAAAGATACGTATGGCATCCAAATGAGGGGCTCTATGGAGTGTCATTGAAGGTTTAAAATTTAAGGTATTCGTCAAATTCCGGGAGGCAGCATTTTGAAAATATTGGGGCCCGGGACCAGGATTGGGTTTTAAGCCGGTTAACCCCCGGTGTTAATGTTTTCCCCTTTAGGGGGTAAACACCCGGGTTTTTAAATTGAATCAAGGTGGCGTAAAATTTTTTTTTTAAAACTTTACGAGAGTGATTTAAGGAACGTTTTTTTTGGGCGTTTTGGTACTTTTTAAAATTTGGCGACATTGGGGAAAGTTGGCGTGAAAGGACCACTTGTTGTTATGGGCCGGGGAAAGGGGCCCTTTTCCCCCTTTAAAAAATCCCCTTTAACACCCTTTTACCATCGTAGTGGTGATTGAGGACTTTTGCAACTCAATCTTTCCCGTTACGTACAGGGTCAGAGGCGTACGGTCGATTTTGGGGGGACATTTTGACCACATCACGGCCCAAAGTTTTCCCATGCAACGAGGAAGATCAAAAGGCTGATGCAAGGACTGATGATCACTGAAGCAGCAAATATACCTAGGCAACCGCAAACTTGGGGTCTCTGGCACGGGGGACTTTGGAAAGGGGGAGGTAGAGAGGGAGACAGGGTTGTTTCTGCTTTTGTGACCCTCCGGTGTTTTTGGGGAGGACGTAGGTTGGTGTTTGGCGACGGCCGAGGGGAAATTTTGTAAATTGCTCGGGGGGTAATGGGGGATCCATTCAGGAGGCTCTGAATGAATTGTTGGGCGTTTCGGCGTTCTGCGAGGATCCATGCTGGGCTGGAAAAAAAAAGGGGAGTAGAAGCAAAAGGGGAAGGGGGCCCCAAGTGCAGGTCGTATGTGGTGTTTGGGAAACACAACAGGGTTTTTGTAGTGGATTCCACATGGATAATAGTCAAAAGAAGGATATGGTTTTCAGAAACTAGCTCTGCAAGAGAAGCTGCGTGATAAAAACCCATGTGATGACGTTTTGACTCCTGGGCAAAGGTCTGGGAAAAAAAAAATGGCAAGATTTGACCCATAGAGATACGGGTGGAACAAAGTGTGTTCAGCATGTAAAAGGGGAAGGCACAGGGGGGTGTTGGGGAGAGGTGGGGGTGCTCGTAAAGGATTTAAGAGTGTTAAGGTCTCTAAAGGCAAGCCTCCATTGAATCCTTCAAGTGTATTACTTTAAATATTAATGGGTTGAAGTCAGTAGACAAATGTAAGAGTCTGGAGGTGTTTTTAAAGAGATATGTACCTGACGTTGTTTTTCCTGCAAGAACACAATTACAATCATTGGGAGAGTTAATGATTGATGGATACGATGTGTACATGGGTTGCTCTGCGCGATTGAAAGGTGGTGTGGCATTGTTAATTAAAGAAGCTAGCCCGTTTTCTCTGCAAAGATGTGAGGTAAGGGAGGAGGGGCGGGTGGTTCGGGTGGGTGGCGCATGGGATGGGGTACAAGTGAGTTTCATAGGGGTGTATGGGCCTGTGGAAGGAGACATGGGAATCAAAATAAGTTCTTTAGGGATATCCTTGTTTACCATTTAAGATCGCTGCCAGTCGTAACGATTCTAGGAGGTGATTGGAACTGTATTGTTCGACGTAAGGACGTAGAACCTAGAGGAAGGTTTTTTTTTGGGTATTAGGGGGTTCTGTTGCGAGGTGTGAATGTAGTAGATGTGGGAGGGGAGGAGGTGGGTGGGGTCATGCATATGTTCATTAGGCATGATTATGCGGAGAGGCTGGATGGAATCTATGTTTCTCGGGGAGTGAGGGTAAGCAGTGTTAGTGCATTGAATGTGAGCTTCTCTGATCATAGAGGGGTTCTGGTTATTGGAAGTTGAATGTTGGGTTTTTGTGCAAAGGGGGTAGGAGGGAATCTTTTGAGAGTGCTTGTAGGAGATGGTGGGCAGACTGTTGGGTGGGGGTAGACATCCTTGAGTGGTGGGACACGGTCGGTAAGGGGAAGGTGAGGGATTTTTATCAGGGATTTTATGGTGTTTTACATTACCTTGAAGGTAAACTTCAGGAATGCTATATGGGTGGGGGGGATGGGTGAGTATCCGGTGGCTGAGATTGAGGGTTTAAAACAATTGATTAGGGACATTCAAAATCGTGAATTTGATGCTGCACAAATGTGGAGGAATAGAATGAGGTTTATGGCGACGTCCTCGGCATATGTCTTGAGGGAGTACAGGAAAAACGTCGCATGGCACGGGATTAATGAGCTTAAGTTTTCAGGAGCAATGGAGTGGTAGCGTTCATGGCAGTTGCTCATGTCAACAGAGGTTCTGGGTTTGCTAGCGTGGATGCATTGTACGAGATGCATGGCTAAAAGCCCGAGGGGTTAATAATTGAGGCCGCTACAGGGGAAATGGGTGTGAATGTGCATGTTGAAATCTCGAGCATAAGCATCGTTGATATCCTGAGTGGACCTATAAGTGAGGAGGAAGATTAGATTGGCAGTGGAATAGTATGAGTGTGGGAAAATCGCTGGTGGATTGATGGTATTCCTTGTGATTTTTATAAGGAAAACTGGAATGGTTGTGTGAATCTTTTAGTTGTATATTAAGCTATGAACACCAAAGGTAGATTGGGGGAACAGCAACCATACGGGTGTGGTGTCATGGTCCCGAAAAAAAAGTCTTGTGATTATGTACATGATATATCGATCGCTTATCTTTAATGTGTGTGATTACAAGATCTTTGCTAAAATGTTGGAATAGGAGAAAAGGGTTCTTGACAAAGTTTGGATGAGGTCAATATGGTGTGCCTGGCGATCAAAGTTGTGTGGGCAAGGAATCATACGTAGGTTTTATAGACGAAAGTGGGGGGGGAAAAAAAGTGTGTGGGGTAATTAGCATCGGATTGGCATGCGGCATATGACTGTGTGTAGCATGAGCAACGGTGAAGTTAATGCAGTGGCAAAGGGTTTGGAGGAAAATCGTCAGTTGGAGGCAAAGGTGTGTATGAGGCAAGGCTATGACGGGCAGTTAAATGGTAGGCTATGAAAACTAGTCAGGAGGAAAGGGGCTTGAGTGCAAGGGTGCCCTGTGTTGCAGTTTCCTTTCTCTTCACATTCTTCCAGGATCCATTCTATATGGCTTGCGAGGTAGTTGTAGAGGGAAAGTGAAGAGAGATGAAGTTGGCGGTGGAACCAGGGATCGTGGTTATGTGATGATACCATGGCTCTATTAGGTAGGTCACAGACTTACGAAAGGTTGTTGAAATTGGTGGAACATTTCGGAGGGAAACAGGGATGACGGTTCAAATAGGAAAAGTCTATGCTAATGAGGTGGGGGAAGGCGTTGGGTGGGCTCTAGGACTGGAAGAAGGCTGGCCCCTGGTGTGTCAAATTAAGGCGTGTGGGGTTGTTCATATGGGAAACCTTCAGGAGGCGAGGGAGGTGAATTCGAGAGAAGCTGTGGATAGGGTTCTGGGTAGATTGGCGGGATTGCATACAGGAGGACTGATGTTACATCAGTGTGCTATTGTGGTGAATGTGCTTTTGTATGGTAAGCTGTGGCATATGGTAGGTATATATCCATTGAATCCATGCGATGAGAAGCGTCTGTTGAAGCGTGTATATCGATATATTTGGGGTTCGGAATGTGACTGGTTATCGAGAGATGTTTTGTGTTTTCCGGCATGCTGGGGAGGGCTGGGGTTAATGACGTTGCATCAAAGGATGTTGGGCATGTATGTTAAACACAGTTATTTGAGGGAGGGTAGGGTTGCAGGCACAGGTTTGGCATGGGTTCGAAGAGATTTGGAGCGTTGGATGAGGGGTAGAGATGTCCAGATGTGTGAGGGAATGTTGAGGTTATTAATTTATGCACGGGACCCACGCAGGGTCAAGATAGGAAGACTGGCTCAGGTGGGTGGTAGGGAGGTGGTTGCTAAGTGGAAGGTATATAATCCGATGTATGCTTGGAGTGATATATGGGGCCGTTTAAAAGGGTTTATGATTGAAGGCAATTGTAAGGGAGGTAATGTTTAAATTTCTCCACAATATATTACCATCTGGAGAAGTGTTGGCAAATAGGCATGTGCAGGAGGGTGGGGAGTGTTGTGTGTGTGGGGACATTGGCACTGTCTTTCATGCGGTATTTTTTTGTGCGAGATTGGAACCAGTGAGGGAGTGGTTTAGTAGGGTTTTACGTATGGTGGGTGGAGGTGGGATTAGAGTTTTAAGAGCGTTAAGTTTAGATGTGGGGGGGGGGTTGCAGTACAGAATGCAATGGGTTATCTAGTCACAGACTTTGTGTATACGTCATGGGTTTACAGACATGTGTCAGTAAGGGAGAGAATCAGGGCACTGGCAGCGATATTTTATGGGACGCAATGGAGGAATAAGGACATCACTGGGAGCAGATGGCATTTAACCTTTTCAGAGGGATATCGTAGCTTCCCTCAGGGACTTATGGGCGTTGCAATATTAGGGGTAAAATGAGGCTGGCTTCTTGAGGTATGCGTGGGCATGAGTGATGCTTTTGATAAGTAAAGGTGTGGTGTACGGTGTAATAGTTGTTCGGTAAGCTTGGTTAGTTTCAGAAGACTGCTTAGTTAAGGTTAATAAGATGTAATGCTGTAATGATATAATAATTAGTTATGCATTTGAGAAAGTTCAGAGATTAACTTCCAACAAAATTTCACTGAAATGTATCAATTTAGCCATGCGTTAGTAAGAGTCCAGTTATTTTGTAATAATGAATATTTCATTGTGAGTATGTTGTGACTTTTCCCCTTCACTGCATAAAGCTTTTAAGGAGACACATTACAAATTCATTATTTAAAAAATGTCTGGATTTCTCCTACTATAAATGCTTAACCATTCTGTGGAATCTGTTGTGAGTAATTCGTCTGCGATCAACAGGTTCCAAGATTATACATATGCTGTATAAATTTTGTAGTTGTTGATGATTTATGTGATCGTGTAATTTGTATAATGTCGTCATCCATGAGACTATTACACATGATATAGTCACGGACTCACATATTACATATTCTCATATGTACAAAAATTGATACTTAATATTACATGACTTATGTAAATTTATATTCACAGGAATTATATCAGTGTCATACATGCCCATTAACTTACATAAGATTATAAAAATACTGAATCAGTTTAAGCCTCCTCTCATCCCCATGCTCAATATACACAAGAAAGGCCTGAGCTTGCTACCACCTGCAGCTCACAAGACTGCCATCCCCACGAGCCCCTTTGGGGCGGGGCAGATGGCAGACCAGAGGCCTAGCTTCTCCCTACGAGCCCCGTGAGGGCGGGGAATGTGGCTAGGCCTGGGGACAGTTCAAATTCAAATTCAAATTCAAATTCAAATTCAAAGTTTATTTTCTATAAGGATTACAATGCTGAGTTTACAGAAATTTGGTTATTGTTTGGTTTACATGTAGTAAAATTGTGATTACAGAGTGTACCACTAGAACGCTTAGCATGGCTAGGCATTTCGGGCATACTTAGTTTTATTCTTAATTGTAAAATATTACAAATTATGAGGTAAGTTGGTATTATGGCTAAGTGACTAAATACTTTAAATTTTTGAGTTTAGCAATGTAAATGCTTTTGTTTTGGCACAGTATATAGTTTTCAGTATTGGAGTATCACAGGATTCATTATTTTAAGACTGAGATTAATATTTCTGTTTATGGTCAAATGAGTGAGCGAGTGTAAGTGTGAACCACCAGGTGGTATTCGTGTAGTTAGTTGACGGGGTGTATCAGGGAGATAAGATGTTTTCTAATGGTAGTTTTGAAGGTGATGAATGTGTCTGCAGTTCTAGAGTTTTCAGGTAGGGTATTCCAGATTTTAGGGCCTTTGACATACATTGAATTTTTGTAAAGGTTTAGTCGGACACGGGGAATGTCGTAGAGATGTTTGTGTCTGGTGTTATGCCTGTGGGTTCTGTCACAACTATCAAGAAAGCGTTTTAGATCAAGGTTGATATTAGAGTTTAAGGCCCTGTAGATATAGATTGCACAGTAGTAAGTGTGGATGTACTGAACTGGAGTAAGTTTAGATCTTTGAAGAGTGGGGGGGTGTGCTGCCAGGGATGGGATTTAGTGATTATTCTTACTGCAGCTTTTTGTTGGGTTATTATTGGCTTTAGGTGTGTTGCTGCAGTTGATCCCCAAGCACAAATAGAAATAGGTGAGGTATGGATAAATAAGTGTCAGTGTTAAGCGTAAGTTTATTGGCTGTCATCCAAGTCGATATTTTAATCACTCCTCATTCACAAGGGTGTTGAGGGTGACAAGATTAGGGTGAGAGATGACATAAGTCGTGTCATCAGCAAAAGAATGGGTTTCAGGTGTTGGGATACGTTTGGAAGGTCATTGATGTATATGAGGAAGAGCGGGGGACCAAAGACACTTCCCTGTGGAACTTCAGTATCAAGGGGCCGTGTTGCTGATGCGTGTCTTTAATGGTGACGTACTGATCCCTATTAGTAATGTAAGATTTGAAATAAGCAAGCGCATGGCCTCTTATACCATAGTGGTTAAAGTTTGTGGAGTAGGATTTCGTGGTTTACTGTGTCAAAAGCTTTTCTTAGGTCAATAAAAATTTCTAGTGGATATTTCCTTATTTTCCAATCTGTGTAAAGCAGATCTAGCATTTTTATGATTGCATCATTAGTGTTTTTTATTTTCCTGAATCCAAATTGGCGGGGGTTTGAGTATTTTTTGAGCCGTTATAAATGAATACAGTCTCCTGTGCACGAGTTTCTCAAAGATTTTTGATAGCAATGGAAAAGTTAGATTTTGGGCCCTTTATAGTTGTTTAAGTCTGTAGGGTCACCACCTTTAGTATTGGTGTAACCCTTGCCTCTTGAGTAGTTTCGGGAAGGTGCTAGTCTCAAAGGGCTTGTTAAAAAGTAATGAAATAGCATGCGAAAGGACATGGGCCCCCTCGCTTGTACAGTAATGGGGGACATGAGACAGATTCCCCGAGTTATTTTTAAGTTTACTTTATGATCTCAAAGTTGAGGGGTACTTGTACCTCCTCCCATGGGAGACTTAAGTCTCGAGGACACTCCCCAATAGGGAGCCAAGGCGGGTCACCACTAAATTGGAAAAGACCCGGGCCGGAGAATACCGGCGATTAAAAAAAAAAAAATCAATATACACATTAATTAAGCACATTCAAAAACAAATATTTAGGACATTTCAACTACCTCCCCCCTCCTCATTTACCTCAGATCATCAAATTGGACAACATCCCTACATTATTCTTTGAAGACAGAGACAAATAACCATCATTTTTTAACCCTAGAACATAGTATCTTGATGACAAAAAACATCTTACCAATTTGTAATATACATACTGTTATGTGCACATTATAATTTGACATTAAGAAAAAAACACATAGTTGAACTATTGTTATGACAAACTGATATACTCACAGACTCACTTGATACATATAACATTTATGTACATGCTTAGGGAACATATATAAAAGTGCTAGGGTTATGGACACTCCCGAGCTTCAGAACCTAAATGCAAGGTTCTGAGCTCGGGAGTGTCCATAACCCTAGCACTTTATAAGTTAAAAAATGTAGAACTTACCATACAGATTGCGAAAGGGACTTGGGGGTTATGGTGAGCAGCAACCTTAAACCAAGACAGCAATGCCTAAGCGTACGTAATAAGGCAAATAGATTACTGGGATTTATATCAAGAAGTGTAAGCAACAGAAGTCCAGAGGTCATACTGCAGCTTTATACATCATTAGTAAGGCCTCACCTAGATTATGCAGCTCAGTTCTGGTCTCCAAAATTACAGAATGGACATAATTCGTTAGAAAACAGCAGCGAGGATGACTAAATTAATACATAGCATTAGAAATCTTCCTATGAAGAAAGATTGAAGACTCTTAAGTTACCTTCACTTGTTAGACGAAGAATGAGGGGAGACCTGATCGAAGTGTACAAGTGGAAGATAGTATTAATAAAGGGGATATTAACAAGGTCTTGAGGATATCTCTCCAAGAGAGAACCCGCAGTAATGGATTTAAAATTAGATAAGTTTAGATTTAGAAAGGGCATAGGAAAGTATTGGTTTGGAATAGGGTAGTTTTATGAGTGGAACATCTACCTAGTTGGGTATTGAGTCTGGGACTTTGGGTAGTTTCAAATTTAGGGTTTGGGTAAGTACATGAGTGGGAGGGGTTGGATTTTTAGAGGGACTTTCACATCGGAGCTTGTCCTTGGGTGGCATTGAAAATTGGGTTTGGTCAAATGTTGTTAGTGGGATGAATTGTAAAAGGGCCTGCCTAGTATGGGCCAACAGGCCTGCTGCAGTGTTCCTCCTTTCTTATGTTTTATGTTTTCTTATAAAAATACCGAACCAATTTGATAAGCCCCTCGTACCCCATGGCCACCCATGATAAAACACATCTACATTTAAAGCTTTGCACCCATCAAGAGAGTTTTCTATTTGAAATTTATGCCAGGAATACACTTATCCCCCCTCTTCTAGCAGAGACCAATCCCATTCTACCATTACACCATTAATTCTCGCAACCTACTCACATTCATACCTCTGTACTGAACTGGAAATTGTATATCCCATCTCCTTCCATACACGACCTCATTCCTACACTTTTGTTTTTAATAAATGCCCAGCTAACGCCCTGTATTCGCACTTCCCCCTCCACCTCCCTCATTCCCCACGATATATTAATATAATCCACTACCAAATACATGACCGCCCTTCTCACACTATCACCCACTCCCTCTATGTCCAAACTCAATGCTTTCAAAACATTAACCCACCTGCTCCAACCATATCCAAGACCCTACGAAACCATAGACTACCCTTGCTATACCCTCACAAAAATACACCACAATGATTTTTCAGTCTCCGCCTCCCCGCACAAAACACAACATGTGGGCTGCACAACTCTCATCTGATACAAACGTACTTAAGTGGGTAATATCCCATGTAAAAACCTATACATAGTTTCCCGCACCATGGACTTTAAACGTAACTTACGAAATGCATCCCAGATACCTGCCCAATTATATAAAGGAAAGACGCTCTCCCTCTCCATCACCTCATTACCCCTCACAGTCCTTCCCAAAACTCGCACCAACACTTTTCCCAGTATGCTATCCTTCAATAAATATCTCAACATACACATACACTCCAATTCCCTACCCCCACCACTGCCTCACATCATCCATAACCTCACTCACCCTTACACCCTGATCCCCACCCAACGTATATAACTATGTTTCACATACATGCTGTTCAGTCTACTGCACAGTGGAATTAATCCTAATCCTCCCCTCCCCAATGATGTTGTCACAACTGTCTGCTTAAGCCAATGATAACCATATCCCCAAATAAAACGCATTACCTTCCTTTGCACCAACCTCACATCATTCTTCATCAACGGATAAACCACTGCCACATGCCACAATTTAGGGTAAATGATTGTATTTATAACTATGACCCTCTGATGGATCGTCAGCCCACTCGACCATATTCCCCCTAATCTCTTTAATACTACTTGCACAACCCATACAGAATTGGCATCTCTAGCTTCTTGCACTTCCCGTCTGTATAATACTCCACATATTTTAATTTGATCTACTACTTGCGAACTATACTTTTGTCCCAAGTTCCCTCCCACCCATGAACCAACCTCTAACAATTTTGACTTAACTCCATTATGACACATTTTTGTTGCCCTACTAAATATCTCAATGATGCGACCTACATTTCTTAATCCCTCCTCTCCCCCTACTAAAACTGTCATATCATCAACATACCCAACTATACCAGGAGCACCCCACTGTCGTATTCCCCCTTCACTCACCCCAACATTAATCATCCTATATAGAGGATCTTGCAGACATGCAAATAGAATTTGAGACATGGGACATCCCTGTCTCAGTCCCCTACCCATACTAACTACCTTCCCCACACGTCCATTGATTTGCACTTGTAATACAGCACCTTTGTATAATGTTTCAGCCCATCAGACAATTTCCTCGCCAAAACCCATGCGCCTCATTATCATCCACAATCATAAGCAGCCTTCCAATCCAATGCAAGTACACCCCCTCCACTCTTCCTGTGATCATCTATATAGTCCCTTATCCTCCCATGTCCACTAATCATTGACCGCCCCGGCACATCCATTTGTCCCTTATCTATAACCCTCCCAATAACACTATGCAACCTATTACTTAAAACCCTTGCAAACAATTTATAATCACCGCACATTAAAGATAAACCTCTATAATCCAGGATGCTATTCTGCACTTCCCCCTTTGGAATCATGACAACAACCCCTGTTCGTTGTGTCATACCCATGCATCCCTTTACCTTCATGTCATTCAACAAATGCACCAAGCATTCCTTCAAGACCTCCCAGTTACTTAAAAATCTTTTGGAATGCTATCAATCCCTGGCATCTTCCTTACACTCATCCCCTGTAACGCCTTCAACACCTCGTCTTCTCTTATTGGTCCCTCTATCTCCACCCTGTCTTCTGATTCCAGGGTTCGTGTTATCCCTTCCTCCATAATATGCAAGTCCTTCTTTGTATTACCCCCTCTTATATATATCTCAAACCATTTATCCGCAAAACCACTCATACCTTCAGTCGTTACAAACCACTGTCACACCGTGTACCCACCCATGTCCTGATGTACTTCTAACTTAATATATTCATTATATTTTGCCCGAATTTTAATCCCACAGAACGCAAACGATGGGTCCTATCACCTCCATAAAACTCCTCCAACCCACCCCTTAATCTTTCACCATCAAACCTTGCCATTCTGCATCTCCAGCAATGCTCTTTATTACCCCAATCTCCAATACGGATAAACTCTGATTATTACATAAACCACTGTTTTAACTCCCTCCAAAAACCTCTAACCCATATTCCATTGTCCACCTCCCTTCCTTTCCTCATATAAAAACTACGAATTCTTGGATTTAGCACTATTGCTCCCACACCCATAATAAATCACTCCCTGCTGCCCTTTATTCCATTCATTTGTCCACCATTTCGCAAATGAATCCACCTATCCCTACATCTACAAGCTCACATTTAGCTCCAATAACTTACATAAAACGTTTTCGATAAATCACCCAACCACCGTCCACACCACCTCTCTATGATCCAAGAACTACATTAACAGTTTGGATCTTCGCAGCGGCCAGCGGCAGCGTCAACAGGACACCTTGTCCTCTATTTTTTACTTCACCTGAGGTTCCAAGAGCCCATGATGTCCCTAATCAAGACCCGCATAACACTAACATGTGTGGATACCCAGAATGAATATAAAACTGCAGAAATCACCCAACCAGTTCACAAATTTACCAACAATAGGACTCGTACATAGCAACTTCCTACCCGCAGCCACTGAAGTTGAACTCCACCAACCTTCCCCCATCACCCATGCGCCTACTATTCACAGCCGTAAGCCACAGCCAATGGACAACGGGTCAGAACAATAAAAGAAGATCACAGTACCACTAAGGACTCCTAACATCAAGGTGAGACGCGTCATACATAGAAAACTTGTGTACTGCCAGCCAGTCACAACCCTCATTCACCACCGGCCATCACCACAACACAACGACAGACACAACAAACATGCGCCGCATAGTCCAAGATAACTCCTTCCCAGAATTTGATGTCAAGAAGATCACCGACCCAGAAATAGCTAAACTCCTTATGATTCAGAACCAACGATCACCAAACTAACTCAAGAAATGCAGGAACTAAAGGCTAGCAATGCAGATTACCTCAACAAGATCACTGCTCTAGAACATAAACTAGACACTCTAGAACAACAAAGCAACACCCACACCTGGTCCCTAGACACCATCAACACTCTAAAAGACCAAGTCACCCTACTTACTACCAACATTACAGAGGAAAGATCAGGAGAGGACCAACAACTTGCCAATGTCATAACCAACTTCCAAGACCATAATGACCAACAGCAGCATATCTGACGCTGTTTGTAGTTACAGCAAACATCTCCCACCCACAGTCACCCAAGAGACCTGCATGGAGACCACCCTACAGCTTATCAAGGACCACCTTCACCTTAACATACGTAGTGATGACCTAAAGGATTGCAAACTGATGGGCTACCAAGCAGGTAAAAAAACAGTGCTGTTAAAATTCCAAACTAGCCTACAAAGAAACAACCTACTAAAAACATCTATTTCTATGAAAACTGATGTTTATGTCAATGAGTGCCTTACCAAAACAAGACAAAACCTTCTTTAACGGCTAAGAAAATTGCACTATGCCCAAAAAATCTACCAGTGCTTTGTGAGGGATGGAAAAATAGCAGTTAGGAAACAGCCCACTGGGAAGAGATACTTCATCTCCACAGAAAACCATACCTTAAACTTTCCTAAGTGAGGCTGGACAAACAAAAAAATCAGAGTAAAGTGCAGAAAATTTCCCCATAGCCCCCCGTTATGTTATTTTGGGTATAAATTTGTGCCCCCCTAAAATTCAAAACCCCAACTATTTTTGATTGTCATTGTTGTTTCAACGCCCAAATTTCTACCTCAAAATTTTAAATTGGGTTTTAATATCTACAGAATCAAATCCCCCTTTTTTAAAACCCTTTCCACATCCTGTTCCATCTTATTTTTTTATAAAACTAAACCATAACTTTTCTTAAATTTTAATTCCTCCCTCATTTTAAAAAAAAATACTAAATTTGCTCAATTTTTATTCAAAATTTTCCCTTTTATTCCCCCTTTTTTAATTTTTAAAACTATATTGATCAAACTTTTTGAAAAACTTCTTTTATTGACCATTTTTATTCCAAAATTTTTTAAAAACTAGTATTTTCAACAAACAACTTTTTATTTTAAATCCTGTCTCCCTTCTTACTACTAAAAGCAGTATTAAAACAGAGAAGTTTTTTTTTGGGTATCCCCAAAATTGGGGGGAAAATCTGTGGACAAAAATCACAAGGGTATTAAAAGAGGACAACACCAAAGCTGTCTTTCATGAAAACCGGGAAAGCTTTCTAAAAACAGATGGGAAAAAAAAAAAGTTGGGCTGAATGGAACTGCCCTTGATAGGGGCCATGTAGTCAAAACTGTAAGGCTGGGGGTGATGCCCTGGTAGTCAGAAAAGGGGGGGGGCTGATATGCTGTCCTGGGGGGGACATTTAAGGGTGAAGCTGGGGGGGTGCGGCCGGGGAGACAGAAAAGGTGAAGCTGGAATTTTGTCCCGGTAGTCGGGAATTTTATGCAGGAAGGAATAAATTTAAATGACCTCATAGGGGACAGGGGCCATAGTAGGGGAAAAAAGTGTAGTCAAAAAATTTAAAATTTAAAAAAAAAAATTGCAAAACTAGAATACCGCAAAGGGGAAAAAGCAAAAAAAGAGGCTTTCCCAAAAGCAATAGTTTAGGATAAATTACCAAAAACCCAAATGGTGGGAGCTCCAAATTTTTTGGTGCTAGGGAAAGATAGAAGTAAGACAGGGAAAAAAACCCCCAACAGGGAAAAACAGTCACAGAAAAACCCCAAGGGAAGCGGAAAACCCAAACCCGTGCACATACTATTTCATTGGGATCTTTCTGGCATGGGAAAAATTTTGGGGAAAAAAAAAGATGGGACATTCAACAAAGACCACCCTTTGAAAATTTCCATGCCCCAAAGGGCCCAAAAGGAAAAAAAAGCCCAAAATTTCCCTTTTCCCGGGAAAACTTTTTCACCCTTTAAAAGTGAACCTCTTTAAATCAAAGGGAAAAACTGTGCTTTTAAAATTTAAATTTCCAGGCATAAAACCCTCTAAAGGGACAAAAAAAATACCCAAAAAATCCAGGCCTGGGGGAAAAACCGGGTAGCCCAGCCACTCAAAGGGGAGTTTTTTTTAGTGTCCCGGAAGGAAAAAAAACTGGCAGGGAAATTTTGGGGGGAAATTTGTTCACCAAATCCCGTCATTCCTGGGGGAACCAAAAGCGATGGCCTCCACTCCAAACCCCAAAAGATACAGATACTAAGCCGGGAAAAAAAATCCCCCCCCAGTACCAACAATACCCACCAGTCCGATAACAATTTTTTCTTTGCAAAATAGGGGTCTAAAGCCAGCAACAAACCAAAATACCTTTCATCCGGGGCTGCTTTTCAGAGGCAAAAAACAATGTTCGTTTGGGTTTCACTGAGACCCACATAAAAGGGTCAAATTGGGGCAACGAAATAGGATCCCAGGTTACCCAAACCCATACAGAGGGGGACAGAGTGAACAGGCAAAGGGGGGGGGGGGTTTGGGCCCGTAAAATTGGGAAAAAAGTCCCTTTTTTGCACAGAACTGCTTTAAAGCCCCAAATGAGTAGTGGAAGTTTTTTGCAGTAAAGGGCGAAAAACCCCAAAAACCCAGTCATTGTGGTAGTTAAAAAGCCCCCCCCGGATGCCAAAAAATTTTTCCCCGCAATTCCAGGAACAGCTGTTAAAAAAATTTACCAAAGGTTTTGGGAAAATTTTTCCCGCTCCCTCACCCCCAAAATCTTGCCCTGGGGGGGTTTTTAACTTAAGGCAAACCCAAAAAGGAGGGAAAATTTGCAAATAAAATTGTTGCAGTAAAACACCCGGAGGCAGCTCTGATTAAAATCACACTCACACGGAAACTTTTAAATCTCGGGACAAAAATTCAATTTAAACCAGCAAATAAAAGGCCTTTCTAGACTGGAGAAACACCCAGACCTCATCTTCCCCTAACAATGATTATCTGATAAGAAATGTCACCATATCAAAAACAATATACTCAGATCACAACATAATTGAGGTTCAGACATGTATGCGTGGAGCCCCAGACCGCAAAATGAGACTAGTCACGAGGGAGCATTCACCAAATTCAACTTCAATAACAAAAACATAAAGTGGGACCAAGAAAAACCAAGTCCTAACCGATATAAGCTGGAAGATATACTAAGCAACACAGACCCCAACTTATGCCTAGAAACAGATTAACTCGGTGGCACTCGATGTATGCACAAGGCTTATTCCTCTAAGAAAAAGGAGGAGTAGATGTAAAATAGAAAGAGACAGGCGCTCCCTTTAAGGCGACGGAAAAGAATAACAGAGCGGCTAAAAGAGGTCAATATATCTGAAGTGCGTAGGGAGACACTGGTCAGAGAAATAGCAGGCATCGAACTTAAGCTAAAAGAATCCTTTAGGATCAGGAATCGCGGAAGAACTAAAAGCCATAAATGAAATCGAAAGAAACCCAAAGTATTTTTCTCCTATGCCAAATCAAAATCGAGAACAACGTCCAGTATTGGGCCCCTACTTAAACAAGATGGGTCCTACACAGATGACAGCAAGGAAATGAGTGAGCTACTCAAGTCCCAATATGACTCAGTTTTTAGCAAGCCGCTAACCAGACTGAGAGTCGAAGATCAAAATGAATTTTTTATGAGAGAGCCACAAAATTTGATTAACACAAGCCTATCCAATGTTATCCTGACGCCAAATGACTTCGAACAGCCGATAAATGACATGCCCATGCACTCTGCCCCCGGGCCAGACTCATGGAACTCTGTGTTCATGAAGAACTGCAAGAAGCCCCTATCACGAGCCTTTTCCATCCTATGGAGAGGGAGCATGGACACGGGGGTCGTCCCTCAGTTACTAAAAACAACAGATATAGCCCCACTCCACAAAGGGGGCAGTAAAGCAACAGCAAAGAACTACAGACCAATAGCACTACTAACATCCCATATCATAAAAATCTTTGAAAGAGTCCTAAGAAGCAAGATCCACCACCCATCTAGAAACCCATCAGTTACACAACCCAGGGCAACATGGGTTTAAACAGGTCGCTCCTGTCTGTCTCAACTATTGGATCACTACGACAAGGTCCTAAATGCACTAGAAGACAAAAGAATGCAGATGTAATATATACAGACTTTGCAAAAGCCTTCGACAAGTGTGAACTCACAATTTACAAAGGTAATGAACTCACAATTTACAAAGGTAATGAAATTGTGAGTTCATTTACCTTTGTAAATTGTGAGTTCATTACCTTTGTAAATTGTGAGTTCGTTGCCTCTGTGACTTGCTCAGCTATCAAACTTTGGAGTCCAGTCCCTGGACCAATTATGTACCTCTGTAATCTCTTGACTACCGCCCACAGGATGGGTATGGGGTGCATAATAAACATATTAAACTAACAAGTGTGACCATGGCGTAATAGCGCACAAAATGCGTGCTAAAGGAATAACAGGAAAAGTCGGTCGATGGATCTATAATTTCCTCACTAACAGAACACAGAGAGTAGTCGTCAACAGTGTAAAGTCCGAGGCAGCTACGGTGAAAAGCTCTGTTCCACAAGGCACAGTACTCGCTCCCATCTTGTTCCTCATCCTCATATCCGACATAGACAGGATGTCAGCCACAGCACCGTGTCTTCCTTTGCAGAAGACACCCGAATCTGCATGTCAGTGTCTTCCATTGCAGACACTACAAGGCTCCAGGCGGACATAAACCAAATCTTTCAGTGGGCTGCAAGAAAACAATATGAAGTTTCAACGATGAGAAATTTCAAATTTCTCAGATATGGTAAACATAAAGGGAAATTAAAACTTTATAAGTACAAAAAAATTC
>NC_069429.1:28679872-28702613 GCF_026875155.1 Cherax quadricarinatus
TTTTAAAGTCTGATGACTTTTAGCATTGTTTGGGAAGTGGGGTTGTGATGCTGTGTAATAAAGGCAGTTACTTTCCAATAGGTTTTGATTGGGTGTCAGATTATGGAGGTTTAGATCAGGGTCAACATGATCAATCATCTTCTAGGTTTAAATTATGGTTATTTATATCCTGAGTTGTGTGTTGAGTTCTAGTACTGATATCTGTAGTGGTAGGAAGTTTGGACAAGTATATAGCTAGAGTATTTTGGTCATGTAGGATATAGTCACTACTACACATAATGAAGTTGATGTTGTCTATGTGTTGTGCTGGAATGAACTAAAGTACAACTAGGTATAAACTAGTAATATAAAAATACAAATTAAAAATAGAACAAGACTCTCACTTGTAATTGCACTAAGGTCTAATAATGACTTTTGTGGAGTCTATGTTTTGAGCTAGAATGAGCTATAGTACAATAGGTTTAATCTAATAATATAAAAACACAAATTAAAAATAGCACTAGTCTCTCACTAGTAATTGCACTATGGTCTAATATAGTGAATTTGGTATTGACTATGTATTGAGTTAGAATGAGCTATGGTACAACTGAATTTAATCTAATAATATAAAAATACAAATTACAAATAGCACCAGTCTCTCACTAGTAATTGCACTATGGTCTAGTATAGTGAATTTGGTATTGACTATGTATTGAGCTAGAATGAGCTAGAGTAAAACTGTGATTAATCTAATAATATAATAAAGGAACAAGACTCTCAATTGTAATTGCACTAAGGTCTTATATAAGTTGTTTACAAGAATTAGAGTATAATTAGATTTTAAATTGACAGGATAAAAATAAAAATGGCAATGACTTGGTTATAATATGCTAGTAACCTGGAGTTTACCTGGAGAGAGTTTCGGGGGTCAACGCCTCCACGGCCCGGTCTGTTACCAGGCCTCCTGGTGGATCAGCGCCTGATCAACCAGGCTGTTGCTGCTGGCTGCACGCAAACCAACGTACGAGCCACAGCCCGGCTGATCAGGAACTGACTTTAGGTGCTTGTCCAGTGCCAGCTTGAAAACTGCCAGGGGTCTGTTGGTAATCCCCCTTATGTGTGCTGGGAGGCAGTTGAACAGTCTCGGGCCCCTGACACTTATTGTATGGTCTCTTAACGTGCTAGTGACACCCCTGCTTTTCATTGGGGGGATGGTGCATCGTCTGCCAAGTCTTTTGCTTTCGTAGTGAGTGATTTTCATGTGCAAGTTCGGTACTAGTCCCTCTAGGATTTTCCAGGTGTATATAATCATGTATCTCTCCCTCCTGTGTTCCAGGGAATACAGGTTTAGAAACCTCAAGCGCTCCCAGTAATTGAGGTGTTTTATCTCCGTTATGCGCGCCGTGAAAGTTCTCTGTACATTTTCTAGGTCGGCAATTTCACCTGCCTTGAAAGGTGCTGTTAGAGTGCAGCAATATTCCAGCCTAGATAGAACAAGTGACCTGAAGAGTGTCATCATGGGCTTTGCCTCCCTAGTTTTGAAGGTTCTCATTATCCATCCTGTCATTTTTCTAGCAGATGCGATTGATACAATGTTATGGTCCTTGAAGGTGAGATCCTCCGACATAATCACTCCCAGATCTTTGACGTTGGTGTTTCGCTCTATTTTGTTGCCAGAATTTGTTTTGTACTCTGATGAAGATTTAATTTCCTCATGTTTACCATATCTGAGTAATTGAAATTTCTCATCGTTGAACTTCATATTGTTTTCTGCAGCCCACTGAAAGATTTGGTTTATGTCCGCCTGGAGCCTTGTAGTGTCTGCAATGGAAGACACTGTCATGCAGATTCGGGTGTCTTCTGCAAAGGAAGACACGGTGCTGTGGCTGACATCCTTGTCTATGTCGGATATGAGGATGAGGAACAAGATGGGAGCTAGTACTGTGCCTTGTGGAACAGAGCTTTTCACCGTAGCTGCCTCGGACTTTACACTGTTGACGACTACTCTCTGTGTTCTGTTAGTGAGGAAATTATAGATCCATCGACCGACTTTTCCTGTTATTCCTTTAGCACGCATTTTGTGCGCTATTACGCCATGGTCACACTTGTTATTTTAATATGTTTATTATGCACCCCATACCCATCCTGTGGGCGGTAGTCAAAAGATTACAGAGGTACATAATTGGTCCAGGGACTGGACTCCAAAGTTTTGATAGCTGAGCAAGTCACAGAGGCAACGAACTCACAATTTACAAAGGTAATGAACTCACAATTTACAAAGGTAATGAACTCACAATTTCATTACCTTTGTAAATTGTGAGTTCATTACCTTTGTAAATTGTGAGTTCACACTTGTCGAAGGCTTTGCAAAGTCTGTATATATATTACATCTGCATTCTTTTTGTCTTCTAGTGCATTTAGGACCTTGTCGTAGTGATCCAATAAGTTGAGACAGACAGGAGCGACCTGTTCTAAACCCATGTTGCCCTGGGTTGTGTAACTGATGGGTTTCTAGATGGGTGGTGATCTTGCTTCTTAGGACTCTTTCAAAGATTTTTATGATATGGGATGTTAGTGCTATTGGTCTGTAGTTCTTTGCTGTTGCTTTACTGCCCCCTTTGTGGAGTGGGGCTATATCTGTTGTTTTTAGTAACTGAGGGACGACCCCCGTGTCATGCTCCCTCTCATAGGATGGAAAAGGCTCGTGATAGGGGCTTCTTGCAGTTCTTCATGAACACAGAGTTCCCATGAGTCTGGCCCTGGGGCAGAGTGCATGGGCATGTCATTTATCGGCTGTTCGAAGTCATTTGGCGTCAGGATAACATTGGATAGGCTTGTGTTAATCAAATTTTGTGGCTCTCTCATAAAAAAATTCATTTTGATCTTCGACTCTCAGTCTGGTTAGCGGCTTGCTAAAAACTGAGTCATATTGGGACTTGAGTAGCTCACTCATTTCCTTGCTGTCATCTGTGTAGGACCCATCTTGTTTAAGTAGGGGCCCAATACTGGACGTTGTTCTCGATTTTGATTTGGCATAGGAAAAGAAATACTTTGGGTTTCTTTCGATTTCATTTATGGCTTTTAGTTCTTCCCGCGATTCCTGACTCCTAAAGGATTCTTTTAGCTTAAGTTCGATGCCTGCTATTTCTCTGACCAGTGTCTCCCTACGCACTTCAGATATATTGACCTCTTTTAGCCGCTCTGTTATTCTTTTCCGTCGCCTGTAAAGGGAGTGCCTGTCTCTTTCTATTTTACATCTACTCCTCCTTTTTCTTAGAGGAATAAGCCTTGTGCATACATCGAGTGCCACCGAGTTAATCTGTTCTAGGCATAAGTTGGGGTCTGTGTTGCTTAGTATATCTTCCCAGCTTATATCGGTTAGGACTTGGTTTTCTTGGTCCCACTTTATGTTTTTGTTATTGAAGTTGAATTTGGTGAATGCTCCCTCGTGACTAGTCTCATTTTGGCGGTCTGGGGCTCCACGCATACATGTCTGAACCTCAATTATGTTGTGATCTGAGTATTTGTTTTTGATATGGTGACATTTCTTATCAGATCATCATTGTTAGTGAAGATGAGGTCTAGTGTATTCTCCAGTCTAGTAGGCTCTATTATTTGCTGGTTTAAATTGAATTTTGTGCAGAGATTTAAAAGCTCGTGTGAGTGTGAGTTTTCATCAGAGCTGCCTCCTGGTGTTATTACTGCAACAATATTATTTGCTATATTCCTCCATTTTAGGTGCCTTAAGTTGAAATCCCCCAGGAGCAAGATGTTGGGTGCAGGAGCTGGAAAATTTTCCAGACAGTGGTCAATTTTTAACAGCTGTTCCTGGAATTGCTGGGATGTTGCATCCGGAGGCTTGGTAGACTACCACAATGACTAGGTTTTGGTTCTCGACCTTTACTGCTAAAACTTCCACTACATCATTTGAGGCATTAAGCAGTTCTGTGCAAACAAGTGACTCTGCAATGTACAGGCCAACCCCCCCCCTTTGCCTGTTCACTCTGTACATCTGTATAGGTTGTAACCTGGGATCCATATTTCGTTGTCCAAGTGATCCTTTATGTGGGTCTCAGTGAAAGCCACGAACATTGCCTTTGCCTCTGCAAGCAGTCCACGGATGAAAGGTATTTTGTTGTTTGTTGCTGGCTTTAGACCCTCTATATTTGCAAAGAAGAATGTTATCGGACTGGTGGTATTGTTGGTACTGGGGGGGGATTTTTTTTCCGGCATTAGTATCTGTATCTGTTGGTTTGGAGTGGAGGCCATCGACTGTGGTTCCACTCCAGGAATGACTGGATTTGGTGTACGATTTCTCCCATTTCCTGCCAGTTTTTTTTCCTTCCTGACACTAAAAAACCTCTCCCTCTTGAGTGGCTGTGGCTACCCAGGTTTTCCCATGGCCTGGATGTTTTGTATCTTTTTGTCCCCTTTAGATGGTATGCCTGGCAATTTAAGTTATAGCACAGTCTTTCCTGTACTGAAGAGGTTCACTTTTCAGGGTGAAAAAAAGCTTACAGGAAGGAGTTTGCATTTTCCTGTTGTCATATGGGCATGGCATTTTCTAGGGTGGTCATAGTTGCATGTCCCATCTGTTTTTCCAGATTTCCCATGCACAGCAGATACCAAGTGCATAGTATGTGCACAGGCTTGGTTTCCGCTTGCCTTGGGTTTCTGTGACTGTATTCCTGTTGGTGCATGTTTCCCTGTCTTACTTCTATCATCCCTAGCACCAACAATGGAGCTCCCACCAGTTGTTTTTGGTAATTTATCCTCACTATTGCTATTGGAGTCCTCTTGTTTGCTATTTCTGCGGTATTTCTAGTTTGCAATATTGGTTTTATCTTATCTTTGACTACACTTGTTTCCCTACTATGGCTCCTGTCCCCTATGAGGTCATTTATATGTATTCCTTCCTGCATATAATTCCCGACTACCTGGACAAAATCTCCAGCTTCACCATTTCTGTCTCCCAGGACAGCACCTCCAGCTTCACCATTACTGTCTCCCAGGACAGCACTATCAGCCCCACATTTACTGACTACCAGGACATCACCTCCAGCCTTAGCAGTTTCTGACTACATGGCCAGTATCAAGGGCAGTACCATTCAGCCCAGACTTTTTATGTTCCCATCTGTTGTAGAAAGCTTCCAGGTTTTCTATGAAAGCAGCTTTGATGTTGTCCTCTTTTAATACCCTTGTGATTTTAGTCCACAGATTTTCCTCATTTGGGCATACCCAAAAACACTTCTCTGTTTTAATACTGCTTGTAGCTAGTAGATGGTAGACAGGATAATATATAAAGTTGTAGTTGAAAATACTAGTTTAAAAAAGTTATGGAATAAAAATGGTCAATAAAAGAAGTTTACAATAAGTTTGATCAATATAGTTTAAAGTAAAATTGGGCAATAATAGGGATTTAGAATAAAATTGAGCAATTGAGTATTTTTTAAAGTGAGGTAGAATTATTGAAGACAAGTTATGGTTAGTTTATAATAAAATAAGATGGAACAGTGATGTGGTAAGTTGTAAAAAAGGAGATAGATTCTGTAGATATTAAATACAATTAAGACTATGAGGTAGAATGGTCGTTGAATACAACAATGACAATCAAAAGTAGTTGGGGTATTTGAATTTTAGGGGGGCACAAATTTATGACAATATAACACTAACGGTGGACTATGGGTATTATCTGCACTTTACTCTGATTCTGTTAGTCCAGCCTCACTTAGGAATGTTTTAAGGTCATGTTCTGTGGAGATGAAGTATCTCTTCCCAGTGGGCTGTTTCCTAACTGCTATTTTTCCATCCCTCACAAAGCACTGGTAGATTTTTTGGGCATAGTGCAATTTTCTTAGCCGTTAAAGAAGGTTTTGTCTTGTTTTGGTAAGGCACTCATTGACATAAACATCAGTTTTCATAGAAATAGATGTTTTTAGTAGGTTGTTTCTTTGTAGGCTAGTTTGGAATTTTAACAGCACTGTTTTTTTACCTGCTTGGTAGCCCATCAGTTTGCAATCCTTTAGGTCATCACTACGTATGTTAAGGTGAAGGTGGTCCTTGATAAGCTGTAGGGTGGTCTCCATGCAGGTCTCTTGGGTGACTGTGGGTGGGAGATGTTTGCTGTTAACTACAACAGCGTCAGATAGCTGCTGTTGGTCATTATGGTCTTGGAAGTTGGTTATGACATTGGCAAGTTGTTGGTCCTCTCTTGATCTTTCCTCTGTAATGTTGGTAGTAAGTAGGGTGACTTGGTCTTTTAGAGTGTTGATGGTGTCTAGGGACCAGGTGTGGGTGTTGCTTTGTTGTTCTAGAGTGTCTAGTTTATGTTCTAGAGCAGTGATCTTGTTGAGGTAATCTGCATTGCTAGCCTTTAGTTCCTGCATTTCTTGAGTTAGTTTGGTGATCGTTTGGTTCTGAATCATAAGGAGTTTAGCTATTTCTGGGTCGGTGATCTTCTTGACATCAAATACTGGGAAGGAGTTATCTTGGACTATAGCGGCGGCCATGTTTGTTGTTGTCTGTCGTGTGTTGTGGTGATGCCGGTGGGTGATGAGGGTTGTGTCCTGGCTGGCAGTACCACAAGTTTTCCTCATGTTATTACTGCTCTCACCTTTGATGTTAGGAGTCCTTAGCTGGTTACTGGATCTTCTTTTATTGTTCTGACCCTTGTCCATTGGCTGTGGCTTCGGGTGAATAGTAGGCGATGGGTGATGGGGGAATGTTGTGGAGTATCACTTCAGTGGCAGCGGGGTAGGAGTTGCTAGTACGAGTCCTATTAGTTGGTAAATTTGTGAACTTTTGGGTGATTTCTGCAGTTGTTTTATATCATTCTGGGTATCCACACATGTTAGTGTTATGCGGGTCTTGATTAGGACATCACTGGGCTGCTGGGAACCTCAGGTAGAAGTAAAAATAGAGGACAAGGTTCCTGTTGCCGCTGCCGCTGCCGCTGCCGAAGATCGAAACTGTTAATGTAGTATTCTTGGATCATAGAGAGGTGGTTGTGGACGTGGGTTGGGGTGATTTATCGAAACGTTTTATAAGTTATTGGAAGCTAAATGTGAGCTTGTTAGAGGGTAGGGAAGGTGGACTTCATTTTGCGAAATGGTGGACAAATGAATGGAATAAAGGCAAGCAGGGAGGTGATATATTACTGTGGTGGGAGCAATGTGCTAAACCAGGAATTCGTAGTTTTTATATGAGGAAAGGAAGGGAGGTTGGACAATGGAAATATGGATTACAGAGGTATTTGGAGGGACAGTTAAAACAGTGTTATGTAAATAATCATGGAGTTTATCCGGTATTGGAGATTGAGGGTATAAAGATGCAATTGCTGGAGATGCAGAATGCAAGGTTTGATGGTGAAAGATTAAGGGGTGGGTTGGAGGATGTTTTATGGGGTGATAGACCATCAGTTTGCGTTCTGTGGTGATTAAAAATTCGGCAAAATATAATGAATATATTAAAGTTAGAAGTACATCAGGACATGGGTGGGTACACGGTGTGACAGTGGTTTGTAACGACTGAAGGTATGAGTGGTTTTGCGGATAAATGGTTTGAGATATATATAAGAGGGGGTAATACAAAGAAGGACTTGCATATTATGGAGGAAGGGATAACACGAACCCTGGAATCAGAAGGACAGGGTGGAGATTAGAGGGACCAATAAGGAAGACGAGGTGTTGGGAAAGGGCCCTTACAGGGGATGAGGTGTAAGGAAAATGCCAGGGATTGATGCATTTCCAAAGATTTTTAAGTACTGGGAGGTCTTGAAGGAATGCTTGGTGCATTTGTTGAATGCATTTAAGGGAAAGGGAAGCATGGGATGACCAACGAACAGGGTTGTTGTCAGTTCCCAAGGGGGAAGTGCAGAATAGATCTGGATTATAGAGGTTTATCTTAATGTGCGGTGATTATAAATTGTTGCAAGGGTTTAAGTAATAGGTTGCATGTGATGGAGGGTTATAGATAAGGGACAAATGGGTGTGCCGGGGGCGGTCAATGATTAGTGGACATGGGAGGATAAGGGACATAAGATGATCACAGGAAAGGGGGAGGGGGGTTGTACTTGCATTGGATGGAAGGCTGGGTTATGATTGTGGATGATAATGAGGCGCATGGGTTTTTGGCGAGAAATTGTCTGATCGGGCTGAAACATTATACAAAGGTGTATGCTGTATTACAAGTTGCAAATCAATGGACGTGGTGGGGAAGGTAGTTAGTTAGTATGGGTAGGGACTGAGAACGGGATGTCCCAGGTCTCATTTCTATTTGCATGTCTGCAAGATCCTCTATATAGGTTGATTAATGTTGGGGTGAGTGAAGGGGGAATACGACAGTGGGCGGTGCTCTGGTTTAGTTGTGTAGGTGATGATATGACAGTTATAGTAGGGGAGAGGAGGGATTAAGAAATGTAGGTCGCATCAATGAGATATTTAGTAGCGCAACAAAATGTGTTCATAATGGAGTAAGTCAATGTTGTTAGAGGTTGGTTCTGGGTGGGAGGGAATAGGGACAAAAGTTATAGTCGCAAGTGTAGATCAATTAAAAATACTGTGGAGTATTATTACAGACGGAAAGTGCAAGAAGTAGAGATGCCAATTTCTGTATGGGTTGTGCAAGTAGTATTAAAGAGATTAGGGGGATATGGTCGAGTGGGCTGACGATCCAATTCAGAGGGTCATAGTTATAAATCATCATTTACCCTCTAAATTGTGGCATTGTGCAGTGTTTAATCCGTTGAGAAGAATGATGTGAGGTTGGTTGGTGCACAAGGAAGGTTAATCGTTTTTATTTGGGGATTGGTTATCATTGGCTTAAGCAGACAGTAGTGACAACATCATTCCCATTTGGGAGGGGAGATTAGGGATTAATTCCACTGTGCAGTAGACTGAACAGCATGTATGTGAAACATAGTTATATACGGTTGGGTGGGGATCAGGGTGATAAAGGGTGAGTGAAGGTTATGGATGATGTGAGGCAGTGGTGGGGTTAGGGAATTGGAGTGTATGTGTATGTTGAGATATTTTATTGAAGGATAGCATACTGGGAAAAGGGTTGGTCGGCGAGTTTTGGAAGGACTGTGAGGGGTAATGAGGTGATGGAGAGGGAGAGCGTCTTTCCTTTATATATTTTGGGCAGGTATCTGGGATGGCATTTCGTAAGTTACGTTTAAAGTCCATGTGCGGGAAAACTATGTATAGGTTTTTACAAGGGTTTTACCACTTAAGTACGTTTTGTATCAGATGAGAGTTGTGCAGCCCACATGTTGTGTTTTGTCGCGGTGTGAGGCGGAGATCTGAAATCATGTGGTGTACTTTTGTGAGGGTATAGCAAGGGTTAGTTATGGTTTCGTTAGGTTCCTTGGATATGGTTGGAGCAGGCGGTTAATGGTTTTGAAAGCATTGAGTTTGGCATAGAGGGTCCAGTGGGTGATAGTGTGAAGGGCGGTCATGTATTTGGTAGTGGATTATATTAATATATCGTGGGGAAGAATGAGGGGGTGGAGGGGGAGTGAGTGCGAATTACAGGCGTTAGCTGGGCCATTTATATAAAACAAAGTGTAGGAAGAGGTCGTGTATGGAAGGTGAATGGGATATACAGTTTCAGATCAGTACAGAGGTTTGATGTGTGTAGTTGCGAGAATTAATGGTTGTTAAGGTTTAGAATGGGATTGGTCTCTGCTGATGAGGGGGGATAAGTGTATTCCTGGCTAAATTTCAAATAAAAGAAAACTCTCTTGATGGGTGCAAAGCTTTAAATGTAGATGTGTTTTATCAATGGGTGGCCAGGGGGTACAGAGGGGCTTATTCAAATTGGTTCGGTATTTTTATAAGAAGAGAACATTAAGAACATAAGAAAGGAGGACCTGCCAGCAGGCCTGTTGGCCCAATACTCGGCAGGTCCTTGACAATTCATCCACTACATCATTTGACCAACCCAATTTTCAATGCCACCAAGGAAACAAGCCCGTGTGCAAAGTCCTCTCAATCCAACCCCTCCCACTCATTACTTAACCAAACTAAGTTTGAAACTACCCAAAGTCCAGATCAATAACCCAACTAGGTAGTAGACTGTTCCTCAATCAAACTACCCTATTTCCAAACATACTTCCTATGTCTTTCTAAATCTAAACTTATCTAATTTAAAATCATTACTGCGGGTTCTCTCTTGGTGAGAGATATCCTCAAGACCTTGTTAATGTACCTTTATAATACCTATATTCCACTTGTACACTTCGAATCAGGGCTCCCCTAATTCTTCGTCTAACAAGTGAAGGTAACTTATGAGTCTTACAATATTTCTCATAAGGAAGATTTCTAATGCTATGTATTAATTTAGTCATCCTTACGCTGCATGCTTTTCTAACGAAATTTATGTCCATTCTGTTAATATGGAGGACCAGAACTGAGCTGCATATTCTTGGATGAGCCTTACTAATATGTATAAAGCTGCAGTATGAACTCTGGACTTTCTGTGCTTACAACTTACTTGATATAAATCCCAGTAATCTTTTGCCTTATTACGTACGCTTAGGCATTGCTGTTTTTTCATGGTTTTAAAGGGGTTTTTGCCCTTTTTGCTCACATAACCCCCAAGTCCCTTTCGCAATCTGTATGGGTAAGTTCTACATTATTTAACTTATAAGTGCTAGGGTTATGGACACTCCGAGGCATCAGAACCTTTGCTTTAGGTTCTGAAGCTCGGGAGTGTCCATAACCCTAGTCTTTTATATATTGTTACCTAGCATGTACATAAATGTATATGTATCAAGTGAGTCTGTGAGTATATCAGTTTGTTCATAACAATAAGTTCAACTATGTGTTTTTTTTCTTAATTGTCAAAGTATAATGTGCACATAACTGTATGTATTACAATATTGGTAAGATGTTTTTTTGTCATCAAGTTACTATGTTCTAGGGTTAAAATATGATGGTTATTTGTCTATGTCTCAAAGAATAATGTATGATGTTGTCCAATATGATGATCTGAGGTACAATGAGGAGGGGGGAGTTAGTTCGAAATGTCCTAAAAAATATTTGTTTTTGAATGTGCATTAATTATGTGCTAAATTGATTATTTTTTTTAATCGCCGGTATTCACCGGCCAGGGTCTTTTCCAAAGTAGTGGTGACCCGGCATTGGCTCCCTATCTGGGGAGTGTCTGAGACTTAGTCTCCATGGAGAGGTACAAGTACCCCCTCAACTTTGAGATCATAAAGTCACTAAAAATAAAATCGGGGATTCTGTCTCATGTCCCACCATTACTGTACAAGCGAGCGGCCCATGTACTTTCGCTGCTATGTCATTACTTTTTACAAGTCACTAGAGAACTAGCACCTTCCCGAAAACTACTCAAGATGGAAAGGGTTACACATACATAAAGTGGTGACCCTACAGACTTAAACAACTAAATTAGGGACCAATATCTAATTTACTATGACTATAAAAATCTTTGAGAATCTACGGCAAGGGAGACTGTATTCATTTATAAACGGCTCCAAACATACTCAACCCCTGCCAATTTGGATTCAGGAATAACTAAAAAGCACAAATGATGCATCATAAAATGCTAGATCTGCTTTACACAGCATGGAAAATAAGAATATACAATAGAAATTTATATTGACTAAGAAAAGGCCTTTTGACACAGTAACCACGAAATCCTACTCCCACAAAACTTGACCATATGGTATAAGAGGCAATGAGCTTGCTTATTTCAAATCTTACATTGCTAATAGGTATCAGTACGTCACATTAAAGACACAGCATCAGCAACAAGCCACTTGATACTGAAAGTTCCACAGGGAAGTGTCTTTGTTCCCCTGCTCTTCCTCTATACATCAATTGACTTTCCAACGCTTTATCCCAACACCTGAAACCCATTCTTGTTTGTAGATGACACGGACTTATGTCATCTTCTCACCCCTATCTTGTCCCCCTCAACACATTGTGAATGAGGAGCTGATAAAATATCGACTTGAGATGACAGCCAATACTTACGCTTTAACACTGACATTATTTATTCCATACCTCACCTATGTATTTGTGCTTGCGGATCAACTGCAGCAACACACCTAAAGCCAATAATAACCCAACAAAAAGCTGCAGTAAGAATTAATCACTAAATACATCCCTGGCAGCACACCCCCCACTCTTCAAAGATCTAAACTTATCCAGATCAGTACATCCACACTTACTATGTGCAATCTATATCTACAGGCCTTTACTCTACTTTCAACCTTGATTAAAAGGCCCTTTCTTGATAGTTGTGACAGAACCCACAGGCATAACACAGACACAAAACATCTCTACGACATTTCCCAGTGTCCGACTAACCTTTACAAAAATTCAATGTATGACAATGGCCCTAAATTGGAATACCCTACCTGAAAACTCTAGAACTGCAGACACATCATCACCTCAAAACTACCATTATAAAACCTCTTATCTCCCTGAACACCCCGTCAACTAACTACACGAATACACCTGGTGGTTCACAACTTACACTCGCTCACTTCTCATTGACCCATAAACAGAAATATTTATCGCAGTCTTAAAATAATGTGAATACTGTGATACTCAATACTGAAACTATCTACGTGCCAAAACACAACAGATTTACATTGCTAAACTCACAAATTAGTATTAGTCACTTAGCATATACCAACTTACCTTCATGAATTTGTAATATTTTACAATTAAGAATAAATACTAAGTATGCCCGAAATGCTAGCCATGTAAGAGTTTAGTGGTACCACTATGTATAATCACAATTTTTACTACATGTAAACCAAACAATAAACCAAATTTCTGTAAACTCAGCATTGGAAATCCTTATGGAAAATAACTTTGAATTGAATTTGAATTTTGAATTTGATTGAAACTGTTCCCCAGGCCTAGCCAACATTCCCCGCCCTCACGGGGCTCGTAGGGAGAAGTGCTAGGCATCTGGTCATGCTTCTGCCCCGCCCCAAAGGGGGCTCGTGGGATGCAGTCTTGTGAGCTGCAGGTGGTAGCTAGCTCAGGCCTTTCTTGGTGTATATTGAGCTGGGGAATGAGAGGAGGATTAAAAACTGATTCAGTATTTTTATAATCTATCGTTAAGTTAATGGGAAGTATGACACTGATATAATTCCTGTGAATAGAATTCATAAGTCTGTAATATTATGTATCAATTTTTGTACATATGAGAATATGTAAATGTGAGATCCGTGACGTATATCATGTGTAATAGTTCATGGTGACGGACATTATACAAATTACACGATCACATAAATCATCAACAACTACAAAAGTTATACAGCATTATGTATAATCTATGGAACCTGTGGATCGCAGCGAATTACTCACAACAGATACCACCGAATGGTAAGCAGTTATAGTAGGAGAATCCAGAACATTTTTAAATAATGAATTTGTAATGTGTCTCCTTTTAAAAGCTTTATGCAGTGGAAGGGGAAAAGTCACAACATACTCACAATGAAATATTCATTATTACAAAATACTGAACTCTTACTACGCCATGGCTAAATTGATACATTTCAGTGAATTTTTGTTGGAATAGTAGTAATCTCTGACTTCCAAATGCATACTTATTATTATATCATTACAGCATTACATCTTATTAACCTTAACTAAGCAGTCTTCTGAAACTAACCAAGCTTACCGAACAACTATTTCACGTACACCACACCTTGACTTATCAAAAGCAAATCACTCATGCCCATGCATACCTCAAGAGCCAGCCTCATTTTACCCTAATATTGCAACGCCCATAAGAAAATCCCTGAGGTTGGAAGCTTCGATATCCCTCTGAAAAGGTTAAATGCCATCTGCTCCCAGTGATGTCCTTTATTCCTCATTGGTCCCCATAATATATCGCTGCCAGTGCCCTGATTCTCTCCCTTAATGACACATGTCTGTAAACCAATGACGTATACACAAAGTATGTGACTAGATAACCCATTGCATTCTGTACTGGCAACCCCCCACACATCTAAACTTAACGCTCTTAAAACTCTAATCCCACCTCCACCACCATACGTAAAACCCTACTAAACCACTCCCTCACTGGTTTCAAATCTCGCCCAAAAAAAATACGCAAGAAAGACATTGCCAATGTCCCCACACACACAACACTCCCGCCTCCTGCACATGCCTATTAGCCAACACTCTCCAGATGGTAAATATATTGTGGAGAAATTTAACATTACCTCCATACAATTGCCTTCAATCATACCTTTTAAACGGCCCCCATCTATCACTCCAAGCATACATCGGAATATACCTTCAACCTTAGCAACCACCTCCCTACCACCCCTGAGCCAGATCTTCCTATATTGACCCTGGTGGGTCCAGTGCATTAAATTAATAACCTCAACATTTCCCTCACACATTGGACAGCTCTACCCCTCATCCAAAACGCTCCAAATCTCTTCGACCATGCCACACTGTGCTGCAACCCTACCCTCCCTCAAATAACTGTGTTTAAACATACATGCCCAAATCCTTTGATGCTTGCAACGTCCCTTAACCCAGCCCTCCCCAGCATGCCGGGGAAAAACACAAAACATCTCTCGTTAACAGTACATTACGAACCCCAAAGATATCGATATACCCTTCAACAGACGCTTCTATTCGCATGGATTCAATGGATATATACTACCATTCTGCCACAGCTTACCATACAAAAGGACATTCACCACAAAAGCACACTGATGTAACATCAGTCCTCTGTATGCAATCCCGCCTATTACCCAGAACCCTATCCACCAGCTTCTCTCGAATTCACCTCCTCGCCTCCTGAAGGTTTCATAGGAACAACCCCACACGCCTTAATTGACACACCAGGGGCCAGCCTTCTTCAGTCCTAGAGCCCCACCACGCTTCCCCCACCCTCATAAGCATAGACTTTTCCCTATTAACGTCATCCCTGTTTCCCTCGAAAGGATCCACCAATTCACCCACCTTCGTTAGTCCCTGTGACCTCTAAAGAGCCATGGTATCATCCACATATCCACGATCCCTGGTTCCACGCACTTCATTCTCTTCACTCCCTCCCTCACACCCTCGCACAGCCCTATAGATGGATCCTGAATGAATGTGAGAGAAACTGAACACAGGGCACCTTGCTCAAGCCCCTTTCCATCCTGACTAGTTTTCCTTGCCTACAATTTACCTGCACCCGTACCATAGGCTGCTCATATCAACACCTTATGCCCAACTGGAGATTTTCCTCCCAAACCCTTGCCACTGCATTAACTTCCACAGTGCATCATGCTCCACACAGTCATTTGCCGGCATGCCAATCGATGCTATACCCCACCTTTATTTCCCCCCCCTCACTTTCGTTCTATAACCTACGTATGAATTCCTTGCCCCACACTTCATTGAATCGCCAGGCACACCATATGACCCTCATCAAAACTTTGTAAGAACCCTGTTTCAATCCTTATTCCCTAACTGTTTAGCAAAGATCTTGTAATCACCACACATTAAAGATATCGATCGATAATCATTGTAGTGTACATAATCACATGACTTTTTTTTTCGGGGACCAGGACCACCACACCCGTAATGTTGCTGTGCCCCAATCTACCTTTGGTTTTCATAGCATTAAATAAAACAACTAAAAATTCACACAAACATTCCCAGTTTTCCTTATAAAAAATCACAAGGAATACCATCAATCCCCAGCGATTTCCCACACTCATACTCTCCACTGCCAATCTAATTCCTCCTCACTTATAGGTCCACTCAGATTCAACCGATCCTTATGCTCGAGATTACAACATGCCCATTCACCCATTTCCCCTAGCGCCTCATTATTAACCCCCACGCTTTTGCCATGCATCTCGTACAATGCATCCACGTAGCAACCCATACCCTCTGTTGACATGAGCAACTGCCCATGACGATACCCCTCCAATTGCTCCTGAACACTTAAGCTCATTAATTCCGTCGCCATGCGACGTTTTTCCCTGCTCCCTCAAGACATATGCCGAAGGACAGTCGCCCCATAAAACCTCATCTATTCCTCCCACGATTTGTGCAGCATCAAATTCACGATTTTGAATGTCCCTAATCAATTGTTTTAAACCCTCAATCTCAGCCACCGGATACTCACCCATCCCCCCCACCCATATAGCATTCCTGAAGTTTACCTTCAAGGTAATGTAAAACACCATAAAATCCCTGATAAAAATCCCTCACCTTCCCCTTACCGACCGTGTCCCACCACTCAAGGATGTCTACCCCCACCCAACAGTCTGCCCCCCCATCTCCTACAAGCACTCTCAAAAGATTCCCTCCTACCCCCTTTGCACAAAAACCCAACATTCAACTTCCAATAACCAGAACCCCTCTATGATCAGAGAAGCTCACATTCAATGCACTAACACTGCTTACCCTCACTCCCCGAGAAACATAGATTCCATCCAGCCTCTCCGCATAATCATGCCTAATGAACATATGCATGACCCCACCCACCTCCTCCCCTCCCACATCTACTACATTCACACCTCGCAACAGAACCCCCTAATACCCCAAAAAAAAACCTTCCTCTAGGTTCTACGTCCTTACGTCGAACAATACAGTTCCAATCACCTCCTAGAATCGTTACGACTGGCAGCGATCTTAAATGGTAAACAAGGATATCCCTAAAGAACTTATTTTTGATTCCCATGTCTCCTTCCACAGGCCCATACACCCCTATGAAACTCACTTGTACCCCATCCCATGCGCCACCCACCCGAACCACCCGCCCCTCCTCCCTTACCTCACATCTTTGCAGAGAAAACGGGCTAGCTTCTTTAATTAACAATGCCACACCACCTTTCAATCGCGCAGAGCAACCCATGTACACATCGTATCCATCAATCATTAACTCTCCCAATGATTTGTAATTGTGTTCTTGCAGGAACACAACGTCAGGTACATATCTCTTTAAAAACACCTCCAGACTCTTACATTTGTCTACTGACTTCAACCCATTAATATTTAAAGTAATACACTTGAAGGATTCAATGGAGGCTTGCCTTTAGAAAACCTTACACTCTTAAATCCTTTACGGGGCCCCCCCCCACCTCTCCCAAACCCCCCTGTGTTTTTCCCCCTTTTACATGCTGAACACACTTTTTTTCCACCCGTATCTCTATGGGTCCATCTTGCCATTTTTTTTTTCCCAGCCCTTTTCCCCCAGGAGTAAAAAACTTCATCACAATGGGTTATCACGGGCAGCTCTTTTGCGAGAGCTATGATCTGCAACCATACCCCTTCTCAAGTATTTCCATGTGGACTTTCCCAATACTAAAACCCCCTGTTGTGTTTCCACACCACATACGACCTGCTTTTTGGGGGCCCTCCTCCCTTTGGGCTTTACTTCCCCTTTTTCCCCAGCCCACCCATGGGAACCCTGGGCAGACCCCGGGAAAACGCCCAAACCAATTCTTTCAGAGCCTCCTAAAAGGGAAATCCCCTTCCATTACACCCGAAAAATTACAGAATCACCCCTGGGCCTCCCCCGGGAACACCAAGCCTGCCCTCTCCAAAAACCAGGTAGGGTCCCACTTGCAAAAGAAAAACTCTGCCCTCCCTCCTCAAAACCCCCCTCCTCCACGTCCCCTGCCAGGGGACTATGCTGCTTTTCCCTATGTATATTTGCTGTTCAGTGCATATCAGTCCTTGCATCAGCCTTGATTTTCCCCTCTTTTGCATAGGAAAAAGGGGCCCCGTGATGGGTCATATGTCCCACAAATGGGAACAACGTACGCCCCCTGACCCGTGTAGTAACAAAGATTTGGTTTGCAGAAGTCCTCAATCACCCATACAAAGGTTTAAAAAGGGTTTTAAAGGGTTTTTTTAAAGGGGGAAAACGCCCCCTTCCGGCATAACAAAAAAGTGGTCCATCCGCCAACGCCCCCAATGTCGCCAAATGTACAGTACCAAACGCCCAAAAAAACGTTCCTTAAATCCTCTGCCCAGTTTTAAAAAAAAGAATATTAGCCCCTTGATTCAAGTTTTAAAAACCGTGAACATCATGAAGGCGAACATTAACACCGGGGTTTAAACCGGGCCCTTAAAACCACCCCTTTGGTCCCTTTGGCCAAAAATATTTTCAAAGTGCTGCTCGCCGGAATTTGACAAATACCCTTAAATTTTTACCATTAATGAAAACTCCATAGAGCCCCCAAATTTGCGATCCCATACGTATCTTTTTAATTCGCTGTCACCCAAAAGATGGGTTTTTCTAAATATTGGGGAAACCCATTCACAAGTTAAAGACAGACAGTGTTGCCCAAGCCTAGGGTCCCCCTTTCCTTCCGCCATTTTGAAAGTACGACAAAAAAAACGGGCACAGCCCAAACATTTTAAATTCGGGAGCAAACTGCGGAGCCTCCCCCACACAGCCCGAGAGTGATGGGGACCATACCCCCCCCCCGGCCGGGTTTAAACCCGCGGTCATAGAGTCTAAAAAACCCCACCCGTCGGTTAGCCACAGCCCCACTAGCCCAACAAGATTCATCCAACTAGATTTTTTCTACACCTTTAAAAAGGTTAGCCCCGGAAACCCATTGACCAAAAAATGCAATTTTTTAAACAGACAAAATCTCCAGCAAGGGGGCCGTGACGAACTCTAGCTCGGGCCCTTTACTCCCCGTAAACATGACTTAAAAAAATTTCGTAATGACATTTTTGAAAAAAAACCCAACCCCCCCCGGGATTGAACCCTCGGCCCTAAAAGTCTCAAAATTTCCAGCCCGTCGCGTTCCCCCAAACTAGCACTACCCAAACAATTACCAAAGGGGAAATGAATCTTATTGTGGCTAGCGGGGCAAAGTGGTTTAACGGGGACGGGGGGAGTTTGAGACTCTATGACCGCGGGTTCAACCCCGGCCCGGGGGTTTAAGGTTTTTTTGCAATCTTTTTGTCTTTTAACGTTTTTTTCTTAAGTCGTGAGGGGGGACAATGTAAAATCTTTAAGTAAATAAAAAAGGGCACAAGTGCAACAATGGACATTTATTTTGGCAACATTTCGCTCTCCAGGGCTTTTTTCAAGCCATTAAAAAACAATACAGGACCCCGAAAAGGTATAAAAGGCTTCAGAGTGAGGTGTTTAAAACTATGAGGAAAACCTTCCCATGTTTACAAATGGTAAATAATTTTTTGGGAGAAATAGTAGTTTGGGAGTGCAAAAGTAATCAATATGGTAGAGCAATTTAAATCCTACATGAGTAAAAAATATAAAAGCTATTACTTGGGTAACATTAAAAAAAAGGTTGGGCAAATATAGAATGGGTGAGGCCCGCTTGTTTTTTGTTTTCACTCTCTGTGCTTTGTGTAGTATAAAAAGGAGAGACTTTGTGATGGCCCGGGTTTTTCTGTTTTTAGGGGGATTTTTTGCTAAGAAAATTCGGAAAATGGGTGAAGTGCCGTTGTTTTGTTTAATTGTATTCGAAACAAAAGGGCAGTGCTGATTTTGAGGACTTGGTCCCGCGGGGAAAATTTGTTTCTTTATCACTAATTTGGGTTTCTGAATTTCCCTGAGATGATTGGGGAATTTCGGGGGTTTTGTTACAAAAGGCGTTGTTTTAAGTTATCGTTCCTACATGCGTAAAAGGTTTTATTGAGGGGGTGTCGAGGTTTTTTAGCTGTTTCAAACCTAAAAACTTTTCACAAAACCTCCACAGGGGGGTTTCCTGGAGTTTACCTTTTGGGGGAGTTTTTCCCGGGGGGCCCAAAGCCCCCGCGGCCCCCGGGCTGTGACCAGGCCCCTGGGGATCAGAGCCTGATCAACCAGGGGTGTTGCTGTTTGGCTGCAAACCAAAACCCAAAGTAAAACAGCCACACCCGGGGTGATCCGGAACTGACTTTAGGTGCTTGTCCGTGGGCCCCTTGAAAAACTGCCAGGGGTTGTTGGTAATTTCCCCCCTTTTGTGTGCTGGGAGGGGAGGGTTTAACGTCCGGGCCCCCCACCCTTTTTTGTATGGTTTTCTTAATGTGCTATGACACCCCCGCTTTTCTTTGGGGGGAGGGGGAAACGTTGCCCAATTCCCTTTTTCTTTTGTTTGTGAGTTGATTTTGTGTGCAATTCGGTACTTTGTCCCTCTAGGGTTTTCCCGGTGTATATATTCAAGTATTCTCCCTCCTGCGTTTTCCCGGGAATACAGGTTTTGGAACCCCCAAGCGCTCCCCCAAAAATTGAGGGGTTTTAAAACTCCGTTAAAGCGGCCGGGGGGGAAAGTTTCCCGTAAAATATATATAGATAGTTAAAAACCCCGCATTGACTGGTTGGGGGTGGCCCTTTGGGTTTTGTCCCGGGTTTTTCCTTTATTTTAAGTGCTAAAAAGCGATGGCGACTCTGGTTTTTAGCCCTTTTTGAAAGTACTTTTGAGAAAATTCATTTCAACCTACTGTTGGAAGAAAAAAATTTTAACTTTTGGGGGTGGTGTTGATGCGTGGAGAAATTTTTGTCTGAAGACTTTTTTCTTGCGTCTTTTAAAGAAAAAAAGGGGGAAAATGTAACTCCGTAATGTTTTGGGGGAAAGTAGTACACTTCCCCGGGCAAGAAACTCAGGACTACAATTCGGTTTTGCCTTTAAAAAAAAAACCCGATGAAGATGCCCCTTTTGGGGCTTGGGTACTTGACGGAAAGAAGTTTTGTGAGATCATTTTTATTGGGGGGGGTTTTCCATAAACCCTTTAAATCTTATTTTGTTGTCTACTTTGTTTAATGAGGACGTCGAGGAAAGGGAGCTTGCCCTTGGGCTTTTTCTTTTAGTGTAAAAATGGGGTGCCCGGTTTTAACTGCGTTGAGCCTTGCCTAAGAACCCCTTTTCATCAAAACGTTTTTGGGGTTATTTTGAGGGGGCACGTCCACGTAAGGGGGAAAACCCAAATGAAAGCCCTTAAGGGAAGGGGGTTGGGAAGTGTTTTGGGCTTTTAGGGGGTTCCATGTATAAGTTTTGGGTAGGACGGCACTTATGGGGGGCCCCATTCCCATGCCGTAGGTTTGTTTGTAGAGCTTGTTTTTTGAAAGAAAAACAGTTGAAATTAAAACAGGTTTCCCAAATTTAAATCAACAAAATTTTCCGGGGGGTAGAGGAAAAATTAAGGTCCCGATTGGGCTTTACGTGTAGTACCCAAATAAAAACCATCGAGGTCTAAAGACGTTTAAAATCAATCGGACCTTAATCTTCCTCTACCTCCCCCGGGTTTTGTTGCTTGATTGAAAAATCTGTGTTTAAATTTTAATGTTTTTTTTTCAAAAAACAAGCTCTTTAAAACAAACCTCGGCATGGGGAAAGGGGGGCCCCCATTTAAATTTCCGTTTCCCAGCCCAAATTATACAGGAACACTTAAGCCGAACACTTCCCCAACATCACCCCTTAAAGCGTCACTTGGTTACGTTGGGACGTGTCCTCGTAATAACTCCAAAAACGTTTTGAGTAGGGATCTTCGGAAAGGCTCAACGCTTTGAACCGGCGATCCAGTTTACACTTGAAGAAGAGTCCAATGACAACTTTTTTCCCTCGACGTCCCTTCAAAAAGTAGACAACACCTAAGATTTCAAGTTTATCGGAAACCCCCCAAAATTAAAATGATCTCACACATTCTATTCCAAAAAGTCCCAAGCCCAAAAAGGGGGCATCATCATCGGGTTTTTCCTAAGAGTTTATTTATTTAGTTTAATATGTTTTATTATGCACCCCAACCCATCTGTGGGTGTAGTCAAAAAATTTCAGAGGTAATAATTGGTCCAGGGACTGGACTCCCAAAAAATTTTTATAGTGAGCAAATTACAGGGTAATGAACCAAATTTCAAAAGGGAATGAACTCACAATTTAAAAAGGGAATGAACTCACAATTTTACAAGGTAATGAACCCCGGTAGGTTGGTCAAAATATACAATTACAAAAGGTATTTACAGATTACAGAGGTACGTAATGGGTCCCGGGATGGGCCCCCAAAGTTTTAAAAGTGAATAGGTTCAAAAGGGAATGAACTCAAAGTTCAAAGGTTTTTGAAATTTTGTAGAATGGTTACTTACGTTTTACACGGTCAAATGTAGTGGTTTTGGTGCAAAGTTGATTGTTGAGTCACATACTTACACAAAACCAACACACACACCCCAAAACACACACAAAAATACACACACACACACAAAACCACACTTTAGTTTAATATCTTTATCACAGGAAAGGGACTGTGTTAATTTAAATTCCCAGGCAACCATCAAAAGGGGGACAAAAAGATACAAAACATCCAGGCCAGGGGAAAAACCCCTGGGTAGCCCAGCCACTAAAGAGGGAGAGGTTTTTTAGTCCCAGGAAAAAAAAACTGGCAGGAAATGGCAGAAAATCGTACCCAAATCCAGTCATTCTGGGGGAACCCACGTCGATGGCCTCCACTCCAAACCAACGTTACAGATAAAATGCCGGAAAAAAAAAATCCCCCCCCCAGTCAACAATACCACCAGCCCGAAACATTCTTCTTTGAAAAATATACGGGGTCTAAAGCCAGCAACAAAAAAACAAAATCCCTTTCACCCGTGGACTAGAGAGGCAAAGGAAAATGTTCGCGGCTTTCACGGGAGCCCCACAAAAAGGATCATTTGGGCAAGAAGTATGGATCCCGGTTACAACCTATACGTGTGACAAAAGTGAAAAGGCCCAAAAAGGGGGGGGGGTTGGGTGTACATTGCAGAGTACTTGTTTGCACAGAACTGCTTAATGCTCAAAAGACGTGTGGAAGTTTTT
>NC_069429.1:28703113-28748113 GCF_026875155.1 Cherax quadricarinatus
TTTCGGCCCCCTACCTTACTTGTCTGGGGTTTCTGTGCCCTTCCCCTATCTTCATGACTTTGCATTTTGGCGGGTTTAAAATTCGAGAAGCCATTTGTGGACCGGGTGTCCTCTTCCAGGTCTCTTGAGTCCTGCGGGTTCCTCATCAGATTTAATTCTCCTCATTAAACTTCACTTCATCTGCAAACAGGGACCCCTTCTGAGTCTAACCCTTCCGTCATGTCGTTCACAATATACCAAAAATAGCACTGGTCCTAGGACCGACCCCTGTGGGACCCGTCGTCACGGGTTTGCCCACTGTGATACATCATTACGTCCCAGGGACTCGTTGTTTTGCCTCCCTGTCAGGTATTCTCTGATCCATTGCATTTGCCCTTCCTGTTATATGCGCCTGATGCTCTAGCTTCTGCACTATCTCTTGTGAGGAACTGTGTCAAAGGCCTTCTTGCAGTCCAAGAAGATCCCAATCAACCCACCCCTCTCTCTTTTTGTCTTACTTCTGTTATTTTATCATAAAACTCCAGAAGGTTTGTGACACAGGTTTTGCCTTCCGTGAATCCGTGCTGGTTGGCATTTTACTCCTGTTCCGTTCCAGGTGCTCCACCACTCTCCTCCTGATAATCTTCTCCATAATTTGCATACTATACACGTCAATACACAGGTCTATAGTTTTAGTGCCTCTTTT
This sequence comes from Cherax quadricarinatus, assembly GCF_026875155.1. Lineage (NCBI taxonomy): Eukaryota > Metazoa > Arthropoda > Malacostraca > Decapoda > Parastacidae > Cherax > Cherax quadricarinatus. The sequence goes on from NC_069429.1 coordinate 28,703,799, forward strand.
CTGTCTCCTTTTTTGAAAATGGGAACAAACATTTGCCGTCTTCCATACCTCAGGTAGTTCCCCAGTTTCCAAGGGATGTGTTGAAGATTGTGGTAAGTGGTATGCACAACATATCTGCTCCCTCTCTAAGGACCCATGGAGAGATGTTTGTCCGGTCCCATTGCCTTTGAGGTATCGATGTCCCTTAGCAGTTTTTTCACCCTCCTCCTCATCTGAATGTATGTCTTTCCAACACTTGTTGGTGTATCCTTGTTGTGTTCCCCATCTGGTCTGTCCCCCCAGAGCCCTTCCTGTCTCTACTGTAAATACTTCCTTAATCTCGTGTTGAGCTCCTCACATACCTCTTGATCGTTTCTTGTGAGTTCTCCACCTTCTTTCCTCAGCCTTATAAACCGGGTCCTTGACTGTTGTCTTCCTCCTAATGTGGCTATACAGCAGTTTCGGGTCGATTTGACTTTCAAATGCTATGTCGTTTTCATACTGTCGTGGGCCTCCCTCCTTATCTGCGCATAACTCGTTTCTGGCTCTTCTACTAATCTCCTTGTTTTCCTGGGTCCTATGCCTCCTGTACCTTTTCCATTCTCTGTTGCACTTAGTTTTTGCCCCCCTACACCTTCGGGTAAACCAAGGGACTCGTTTTGGTCTTCCTATTATTTCTGTTTCCCTTTTGGGGAACAAAACTTTCCTCTGCCTCCTTGCACTTTGTTGCCACATATTCCATCATCTCGTTTACTGATTTTCCTACCATTTCTCTGTCCCACTGAACCTCCTGCGGAAGTTTCTCATACCTGTGTAGTCCCCCCTTTTTTTAGTTTGGCCTGTCCCTTCAGTTCCTGTTACCTTCTCCACTTGTAACTCTACTATATAGTCAAAACTCAGAACCACATGATCGCTAGCTCAAAGGGGGCCCTCTCGTAAGGATGTCCTCGATGTTTTGAATGCTCAGGGTGAACACAAGATCCAATCTTGCTGGCTCATCCTCCCTCTCTCTCGGTTGTGTCCCTGACTTTTTGATGCATGAGGTTTTCAAGTACCACATCCATCATCTTGGCTCTCCATGTTTCGGGACCCCCAATGTGGCTCCAGGTTTTCCCAGTCGATCTCCCTGTGGTTGAAATCGCCCATTACCAGTAACTTTGCTCTGCTCGAGTGAGCTTTTTCTTGCCACCTCAGCCAGTGGGGTCCACCATCACCCTGTTGTTTTCTTCGTACTCCTCTCTTGGCCTCCTGCAGTTCTGTGGTGGGTTAAAATCACCCCAAATGACTACTTTATGTTCTCGGACTGAATTGTACCTACAATGTAGTCTCTTTCTCCAATCATGTCCATGCCTTCCATTTCCTAAAAATCCCATTGGTGTTTTATTGAGCAGTGCAACCCCTCCTCCCCCTCACTCCTTCTATCTTTCCTCAGGATCTGATATCCTGTTGGGAAGATTGTGTCTGTTATTGTCTCAGCGAGTTTTGTTTCTGTGACTGCTATGATGTCTGGGGATTTTTCACTGATTCTTTCATTCCACTCCTCATTGTTTATTCGTTTATTCCATCCGGTTTGTGTACCAAACCTTTTGTTTCTTTTCTATCATTGTGGTCATGCAAGTATATTGGGGTTGGGGGAGGGAGAGCCTTGGTGGGGGCCTATATGGGGCTGTGGTGTAGGTGGGGTATGTGTTGATGGGGGTGGGGTCAGAATGCCCATAAGGGAAAAGCTGTTGGGGTGAGGTTTGTGATATGGGGGTTGGTGGCAGGGGGAAAACAGTGAGTGGGTTGGAGTATAGGTTGCTCAGTTGCGTTGGGAATGCCCGCGGGTGGGGTCTTTTGGTGGGAGATTCTGTGGGGTGTGTTTTCCCCTTTCCCTCCTGTGTCTGGGTCCTGCTCATTTCATTGCTTCTCGTTCCTCCTTGCGTCTCTGTACCCCCCTCTTTCAGGTTAGTCCTTTCTTCTTGTGTTCTGTCGCGGTCGAGGTATACTCTCTGGTACCCTCTTTGTCCCTCAGTCTTGCTTTCTCTTGCAGAATCCTGATTCGAACTGATTCTTCCTTGAAAAATTACTCTGACAGGCCGTATCCTTCCACTCGCAAACCACCCAATTCTCTGAAAATTTGTCACCTGGGTCATATTGCCCTCCCCTATTGTTTTCATGATGCCTTCAATCATTTTTTTTTCCTCCTTTTTATTTCTTCAAAGTTGGCCCCCTTGGCTTCTTGGAGCCCGTACACAAAAACTGACCTCGCCCTTTCCTCCTCCCACTGAGTCTCCATCTGCTTCCTCTGAGGCATTTTATTTCCTTCCATTGACATGTTCTTGCCTTCCCGTCCCTGTCATATCTGAAACTTCTATTCTCAGTGGACTGTCTTTCTGGCCAGCTGTTCCCTTTCTACTGCAGTTGGCTGTTAGAACCTCTGCATTATAACAAACCTTCATTGTCTTCGGACCTGTCGCTTGATCTTTGTGTGCTCATTCGTCTTTTCCCTGGCCCCACGTGGGTCGATAGGTCCTTCGTGTACGGCATGTCTCCATTTTTGTTACCATCCCTTGTCTGCGCCTGACTTTGAATTTCCATCATTGTCTTCAGACCCGTCGTTTGATCTCAGTGTGCTCGTCGTCTTTTTCCCTGGCCCCCCGTGGGTCTGATTTGGGGCCTTCCTGTACGGCATGTCTCCGTTGTTGCTTACCATCCCCTTGTCTGCGCCTGACTTTGAATTTCCTGGGTGTCAGTTGAATTGTCATTTGTCTCTCTAATCTGTTTCAGGCTTTGCAGTTTTTTCTTCTAAGCAATGTATCCTAGCTTCTGCTGCTAAGACCTGTACTTCCCACTTCCTGCACTCTTCAGCTAAACCGCTCCCCCCATTTTCTTACCAAAAATCTACTATCTTCCTTCCCCACTCTTCCTCCTTTTTTGGAGCTCTAACTCCCCGTCTTTCCTCCTGGTTCTTTACCAGATCTCCGGTTTTCCGTCCTCTAAGGCCACCCATATTTTTTTTTTTTTTTTTTTTTTTTTTTTTTTTTTTTTTTTTTTTTGCCGCAGACAGAAGGCTAGAGGAGGGGGGGGTGTGGGGGGGGAAGAGAAAAGGGTAGAGGAGAGAAAGGTTAGAAAGAGGGAGAGAGAGGGAGAGAGAAAGGGTAGAAAAAAGGGAAAAGGGGAGGAGAGAGTATGGGGAGAGTATGGGGTGTGTTTTGTGTGTGTTGTGTGTGTGTGTGTGTGTGTGTGTGTGTGCGTGCGTGCGTGTGTGTGGGTGTGTGTGAGGGGGTGGGGTGCGGGTGTGTGTGAGGGTGTGTTTTGTGGTGTGTGTGTGTGTGTGGTTTTGTGGGTGTTGTGTGTGCGTGTGTGGGTGTGTGTGTGGTGTGTGGGTGTGTGTGCTTTTTGTGTGGGTGTGTGTGTGTGGGTGTGTTTTGAGGTGTGTTTTGTGGGTGTGTGTGAGGATGTGTGTACTCACCTAATTGTACTCACCTAATTGTGGTTTGCAGGGTCGAGACTAAGCTCCTGGCCCTGCCCCTTCACTGATCGCTACTGGATCCTCTCTCTCTCTGCTTCCTGAGCTTTGTCATACCCTTCTTAAAACTATGTATGGTTCCTGCCTCCACTACTTCACTTGCTAGGCTATTCCACTTGCTGACAACTCTATGACTGAAGAAAATACTCCTAACGTCCCTGTGACTCCGTCTGAGTCTCAGCCTTCAAGTTGTGACCACCTTGTCCTGTGTCCCCTCTCTTCTGGAACATCCTATTCTCTGTCCACCTTGTCTATTCCCCGCAGTATCTTGTATGTCGTTATTCAGTCTCCCCTGACCCTTCTGTCCTCCAGGTCGTCAGGTCCGATTTCCCTTAACCTTTCTCGTAGACGATGCATTCCCTTGAGCTGCTTCTGGGACTAGCATTGTTGCAAACCTTTGTTACTTTCTCTAACTTCTTGACGTTGCTTGACCAGGTGTGGGTTCCAGACTGGTGCTCATACTCCAGTATTGGCCTGCCTAACATTCACAGTGTACAGTGTCTTGAACGATTCCTTATTAAGGTATCGGAACGCTATTCTTCAGTTTGACAGGCGCCCGTATGCCTGCCAGCGGGGTGGTGTTGGTGTGTACTCACCTAGTACTCACCTAGTTGAGGTTGTGCGGGGTCGAGTCGAGTCCTGGCCCCGCCTCTTCACTGATCGCTTTACTAGGTCACTCTCCCTGAGCCCGTGAGCCTTTATCTATACCTTTGATTAAAGCTATGTATGGATTGCCTCCACTACATAGCCTTCCCAATCTTATTCACTTACTGACTACTCTGTGGCTTGAAGAAAATTACTTCCTAACATTCCTGTGATTCATCGTGTCTTTAGCTTCCAACTGTGTCCCTTGTTACGGTGTCCCAATCTACAGGAACATCCTGTCTTTGTCCACCTTGTCATTCCTCTCAGTATTTTGTATGTCGTTATCATGGATCCCCCTATCTCTCCTGTCTCCAGGTCGTCAGGTTGATTCCCTTAACCTTCCTCGTAGGAATTAACCTCTTAGCTATGGGACTAGTCATGTTGCAAAACATTTGCACTTTCTCTAGTTTCTTTACGTAGCTTGGCTAGGTGTGGGTTATTTACCAAACCTGGTGCGCATACTCAATATGGGCCTAACGTATTCGGTGTACAGGGTCCTGAACGATTCCTTATTAAGAAGTCGGAATGATGTTTGAGGTTTGCTACGGCGCCCATATGCTGGCAGCAGTTATTTGGTTGATGTGCGCTTTCCAGGAGATGTGCCCCTGGTGTTATATCACCCCAAGATCTTTTTCCTTGAGTGAGGTTGTAGTCTCTGACCCCCTAGATGTACTCCGTCTGCGGCCTTCTTTGCCCTTCCCCAATATTCCATGACTTTGCACTTGTGGGGTTTGAACTCCAGGAGCCAATTCCATGGACCAGTTCTGCAGCCTGTCCAGATCCTTTGTAGTCTGCCTGGTCTTCGATCAGTGTATCTTCTCATCCTACTTGCGACACGTCATCTGCAAACAGGGACACCTCAGAGTCTATCCTTCCGTCGTCCGTTCACAAATTCCAGAAACAGCACTGGTCCTAGGACTGACCCCTGCGGGGACACCCGCTAGTCTCACAGGTGCCACTCTGACACCTCGCCACGTACCATGACTCGCTTGCTGTCTTATGACAAGTATTCCCTGATCCATTGTAGTGCCTGTCCCTGTTATCCCTGTTGGGTCCCTCCAGTTTTTGCACCCAATTTTGTGTGGAACTGTGTCAATACGCCCTTCTTGCAGTCCAAGGGAAAATGCAATCCACCCCACCCCTCTCTCTCTTGTCTTACTGCTGTCACCATGTCCATAGACTCCGTAGGTTTGTGGACCACGGATTTCCCGTTCCCTGAAACACCATGTGGCTGCTCTGCTGTTGATGAGATCATTCCTTTCTAGGTGTTCCACCACTCTTCTCCTGATCATCTTCTCATGGATTTTGCATATGACATTTTCAGTGACACTGGTCTGTAGTTTAATGCTTCATGTCTGTCTTCCTTTTTTTAAGATTGGGACTACATTTGCTGTCTTTCCTGACCTCAGGCAATCTCCCTGTTTCGATAGATGTATTGAATATTGTTGTTAGGGGTACCATAGCGCCTTTGCTCCCTCTCTCAAATACCCTGGGGAGATGTTATCTGGCCCATTGCACTTTGAGGTATTCTAGCTTCACTCTGAAGCCTCTTCACTTATTCCTCGGTTGTGTGCACTGTGTCCAGCACTTGGTGGTGTGCCCCACCTCTCAGTCTTTCTGGAGTCCCCTTCTGTTCATCTGTGGAACACTTCTTTGATCTATTGTTGAGTTCTTCACATACTTCCGGTCATTTCATGTTGTCTTCTCCTCCTTCATTCCTTAGCCTGGTAACTTGTCCTTGACTGTTGTTTTCCTCCTGGTGTGGCTGTACAACAGTTTCGGGTCAGATTTGGCTTTCGCTGCTATGTCATTTTCATATTGTCTTTGGGCCTCCCTTCTTACTGTGCCATATTCTTTCCTGGCTCTACGCTGTTCTCTTATTCTCCTGGGTGTCCTTTGACTTCTATATTTTCTTCCATTCCCTAGCACACTTGGTTTTTGCCTCCCTGCACCTTTGGGTAAACCATGGGTATCCTGGCTTTTTCATTACTCCTGTTACCCTTAGGGGAACAAACCCTCTCCTCAGCCACCTTGCATTTTATTTGCTACATATTCATCATCTCATTAACGGTTCCCTTGGAGTTCTCTGTCCACTGAACCGTTCAGTAGTTCTCATTCCTGTGTAGTCCCCTTTCTTGTAGTTTGGCTTCATTCGTCCTGGCCTTCCTGCTTCTCCCTCCACTTGTAGCTTACTGTGTATTCGAAGCTTACAACCACATGGGTCACTGGCACCTAGGGGGTTCTTTCACTATGTGATGTCCTCGATATCTGCACTACTGAAGGTGAATATAAGTCCAGCCTTGTGGTTCATCCTCTCCTCTCTCTCTTGTAGTGTCCCTACGTGTTGGTACATGAAGTTCTCCAGTACACCTCCATCATCTTAGCCTCCAAGTATCTTGGCCCCAATGTGGGTCCAAGTTTTGTGTTGTGTGTGTGTGGGGGGGGTGTGTGTGTGTGGGTGTGGTCCTGTGTGTATGCTATTATTTGTCACGCTCGTGTGCACATGTCCATGCGGCGCCCCTCGTGGTGTATGTGCGCGCGCGCGTGGCTAGTGAGGAGTATGATCCTTAATATTTGTTTTTTATAACTCATTAATTATTGACCGGTGTGGACCGTTATCAGTGGTTCATTACTTGTAATTCTGTTCATGACTGTATACCATGTATGAGTGAGGATGTTTCATTACTCTGTAACTTTGCCATGATTGTGACCAGATCTACCTGGAGTTCTTACCTTTGTAGAATAGTTCAGCTATCATAATTTGGGGTCCAGTAACTGGACCCATTATGTACCTATGTAATCTTTGGACTACCGCCACATGGATGGGTATGGTGGTTTACCTGGAGAGTTACTGGAGAGAGTTTCGGGGGTCAACGCCCCCCGCGGCCCGTCTGTGACCAGGCCTCTGGTGGTTTCAGCGCCTGATCAACCAGGCTGTTGCTGCTGGCTGCACGAAAACCAAACGTACGAGCCCATCCAGCCGGCTGATCAGGAACTGACTTTAGGTGCTTGTCCAGTGCCTGCTGAAGACTGCCAGGGGTCTGTTGTAATTCCCCTTATGTGTGTTACTGGGAGGCAGTTGAACAGTCTCGGGCCCCTGACCACTTATTGTTATGGTCTCCTTAACGTGTGTAGTGACACCCCTTGCTTTTCATTGGGGGGATGGTGCATCGTCTGCCAAGTCTTTTGCTTTCGTAGAGTGAGTGATTTTCGTGTGCAAGTTCGGTACTAGTCCCCTAGGATTTTTCCAGGTGTATATAATCATGTATCTCTCCCTCCTGCGTTCCAGGGAATACAGGTTTAGAAACCTCAGCGCTCCCAGTAATGAGGTGTTTTAATCTCCATTTCAATGCGCGCCGTGAAAAGTTTCTTCTGTACATTTTCATAGGTCGCAATTTCACCTGCCTTGAAAGGTGTGTTAGAGTGCAGCAATATTCCAGCCTAGATAGAACAATGACCTGACAGAGTGTCATCATGGGCTTGGCCTCCCTATGTTTTGAAGGTTCTCATTATCCTTACTGTCATTTTTCTAGCAGATGAGATTGATACAATGTTATGGTCCTTGAAGGTGAGATCCTCCGACATAATCAACTCCCAGGTCTTTGACGTTGGTGTGATTTCGCTTTTTTTGTGGCCGAATTTGTTTTGTACTCTGATGAGATTTTATTTCCTCAGTTTACCATATCTGAGTAATTGTAATTTTCATCGTGAACTTCATAATTGTTTTCTACAGCCCACTGAAAGATTGGTTTTGATGTCCGGCCTGGAGGACTTTCAGTTGTCTGCAATGGAAGACACTGTCATGCAGATTCGGGTATTGTCATCTGCTATGGAAGACACGGTTGCTGTGGCTGACATCCTTGTCTTATGTCGGAATATGAGGATGAGGAAAAGATGGGAGCTTCAGTACTGTGCCTTGTGGAACAGAGCTTTTCACCGTAGCTGCCTCGGACGTTACTCTGTTGACGACCTACTCTCTGTTCTGTAGTGAGGAAATTATAGATCATGGACCGACTTATCTGTTATTCCTTTAGCGCGCGTTTTGTGCGTATTATGCCATGTCACACTTGTCGAAGGCTTTTGCAAAGTCTGTATATATTACATCTGCAATCTTTTTGTCCTTCTAGTGCATTTAGGCCTTGGGTCGTAGTGATCAGAAGTTGAGACAGCAGGAGCGACCTGTTCTAATCCCATGTTGCACTGGGTTGTGTAACTGATGGGTATTCTAAATGGGTGGTGATCCTTGCTTCATAGGGCCCTTTCAAAGATTTTTAGAATAAGGGGATGTTTAGTGCTATTTGGTCTGTGTTTTTTGCTGTTGCTTTACTGCCCCCTTTGTGGAGTGGGGTATGTCTGTTGTTTTTAGTAACTGAGGGACGACCCCCATGTCCATGCTTCCCTCTACATAGGATGGAAAAGGCTCGTGAATAGGGGCTTCTTGCAGTTCTTGATGAACACAGAGTTCCATGCGAGTCTGGCCCTGGGGCAGAGTGCATGGGCATGGCATTTATCGCCTGTTCGAAGTCATTTGGCTTTCAGGATAACATCGGATAGCTTGTGTTAATCCAAAAATTTTGTGGCTCTCTCATAAAAAAAATTCATTTTGGTCTTCGTACTCTCAGTCGGTTAGCGGACACTCTTGCTAAAAACTGAGTTCTTGGGATTGGAGTAGCTTCACTCCATTTCCTTGTGTCATTGTGTAGGACCCATCTTGTTTTTAAGTAGGGGCCAATACTGGAGTTTGTTCTCGTTTTGATTTGGCATAGGAAGAAGGAAATACTTTGGGTTTTTTCGATTTCATTTATGGCTTTAGGTTCTTCCCGCGATTCCTGACTCTAAAGGATTCTTTTAGCTTAGTTCGTGCTGCTATTTCTCTGACCAGGTCTCCTCCTGCGCATTTCAAGATATATTGACCTCTTTTAGCCAGCTCTGTTAATTCTTTTCCGTCGCCTGTAAGGGAGCGCCTGTCTCTTTCTATTTTACATCTACTCCTCCTTTTTCTTAGAGGAATATTAAGCCTTGTGCATACATCGAGTGCCACCGAGTATCTGTTCTAGGCATTAAGTTTGGAGTCTTTGTTTGCTAGTATATCTTCCCAGCTATATCGGTTAGGACTTGGGTTACTTGGTCCCACTTTAGTTTTGTTATTGAAGTGAATTTGGTGAATGCCTCTCCCTCGTGACTGTCATCATTTTGTCGGTTCTGGGGCTCACGCTACATGTCTGAACCTCAATTATGTTGTGTTGGTATATTGTTTTTTGATATGCGCCCCCCCCCCCGCCCCCCCCCCCGTTGTGCGCCGGCGATGACATTTTCTTATCAGATCATCATTGTTAGTGAAGATGAGGTCTAGGGTATTCTCCAGTCTGTTAGGCTCTAATTATTTGCTGTTTTTAAATTTGAATTTTGTGCAGAGTTTAAAAGACTCGTTTGTGAGTGTGAGTTTTATCAGGAGCTTGCCTCCTGGTGTTAATACTGCACATTATTATTTGCTATATTCCTCCTATTTAGGTGCCTTAAGTTGAAATCCCCAGGAGCAAGATGTTGGGTGCAGAGTGGAAGAATTTTCCAGACAGTCGGTCAATTTTTAACAGCTGTTCCTGGAATTGCTGGGATGTTGCATCCGGAGGCTTGTAGACTACCCAATGACTAGGTTTTGGTTCTCGACCTTACTGCTTCAAAACTTCCTTCTACGTCATTTGAGGCCATTAAGCAGTTCTGTGCAAACAAGTTGGATTTGCAATGTACAGGCCAAACCCCCCCCCCCTTTTGCCTGTTCACTCTGTCAATCTGTATAGGTAGTAACCTGGGATCCATACTTCGTTGTCCAAGTGATCCTTTATGTGGGTTCCAGTGAAAAGCCGCGAACATGCCTTTGCCTTGCAAGTAGTCCACGGATGGAAGGTCATTTTGTTGTTTGTTGTGGCTTTAGACCCTGTATATTTGCAAAAGAAGAATGGGTTATCGGACTGGTGTAATTGTTGGTACTGGGGGGGGGGGATTTTTTTTCCGGCATTAGTATCTGTATCTGTTGGTTTGAGTGGAGGCATCGGACTGTGGTTCCACTCCAGGAATGACTGGATTTGAGTGTACGATTTCTGCCATTTACTGCACAGTTTTTTTTCCTACCTGGCACTAAAAAACCTATCCCTCTTGGTGGCTGGTTGGCTACCCAGGTTTTCCCATGGCCTGGATGTTTTGTATCTGTTTGTCCCTTTAGATGGTATGCCTCGGCAATTTAAGTTTAGCACAGTCTTTCCTGTGCATAAGATATTAAACTAAAGGTGTGTGTGTGTGTGTGTGTGTGTATGTGTGTGTGTGTGTGTGTGTGTGTGTGTGTGTGTGTTGTATGTGTGTGGTGTTGTGTATGTATGTGGAATCAACAATCAACATTTGCACCAATAACTACTACAGTTGTGACCGGGTGGGAAGTGTGAATTTTGCTCATTACACTATAAATTTGTTATGTGATTGTTAGCCATGTATAAACGTAAGTAACCAGTCTACAGAATTCATTACCTTTGTAACTTGTGAGTTCACTTACCTTATGTACCTTAGTTCAGCTATTAAACTTTGGCGGGCCCAGTCCCTGGACCCATTACGTACCTTCTGTAATCTGTAAATACCTTTGAAACTTGTCATGATTGTGGGAACCAAAAGGACTACCTGGAGTTCATTACCTTTGTAAATTGTGAGTTCATTACCTTTTAATTGTGAGTTCATTACCTTTGTAAATTGTGAGTTCATTACCTCTGTAACTTGCTCAGCTATTCAAAAACTTTGGAGTCCAGTCCCTGAGGACCATTTATGTACCTCTGTAATCTTTTGATACAGCCCACAGGATGGGTTATGGGGTTGCATATAATAAAGATATTTAAATAACTAACTAAAACTCTTAGGAAAAACCGATGATGATGCTCTTTTGGTCTTGGTATCTTGACTGGAATAGAAGTGTGTGGAGATCATTTTTATTGGTGGGTTTCCGATAAACGAAATCTTAGGTTGTTGTCTACTTTGGTGAATGAGGAGTCGAGGGAAAAGTAGCTTGTCATTGGTGCTCTTTCTTTCTAGTGTAAACTGGATCGCCGGTTCAACTGCGTTGAGCCTTGCCTGAAGATCCCGTACATCAAAACGTTTTGGAGTTATTACGAGGACATCGTCCACGTAACGTAACCAAGTGACGCTTGAAGGGATGATGTTGGCGAAGTGTTCGGACTCTAAGTGTTCCATGTATAAGTTGGCTAGGACGGCACTTATGGGGGACCCCATTCCCATGCCGTAGGTTTGTTTGTAGAGCTTGTTATTGAAAGAAAAACAGTTGAAATTAACACAGAGTTCAATTAAGTCAACAAAATCTCCGGGAGGTAGAGGAAGATTAAGGTCCTGATTGACTTTACGTCGTAGAACCTCGATGGCTTTTTTAGTAGGTACTACGACGTAAAGTCAATCAGGACCTTAATCTTCCTCTACCTCCCGGAGATTTTGTTGACTTAATTGAACTCTGTGTTAATTTCAACTGTTTTTCTTTCAATAACAAGCTCTACAAACAAACCTACGGCATGGGAATGGGGTCCCCCATAAGTGCCGTCCTAGCCAACTTATACATGGAACACTTAGAGTCCGAACACTTCGCCAACATCATCCCTTCAAGCGTCACTTGGTTACGTTACGTGGACGATGTCCTCAAAATAACTCCAAAACGTTTTGATGTACGGGATCTTCAGGCAAGGCTCAACGCAGTTGAACCGGCGATCCAGTTTACACTAGAAGAAGAGTCCAATGACAAGCTACCTTTCCTCGACGTCCTCATTCACAAAGTAGACAACAACCTAAGATTTCAAGTTTATCGGAAACCCACCAATAAAAATGATCTCACACACTTCTATTCCAGTCAAGATACCAAGACCAAAAGAGGCATCATCATCGGGTTTTTCTTAAGAGCATACCGAATTTGTAGTCCTGAGTTTCTTGACGAGGAGTGTACATACATTCACCAAACATTCACGGAGTTACATTTTCCTCCTTTTTTCATCAAAGACTGCAAGAAAAGAGCTCTTCAGATCATAAATTCTCCACGCATCAACACCACTCCCAGCAAAGTTATAATTCTTCCCAACAGTCAGGTTGCACTGAACTTCTCAAAAGTACTTTCACAAGCTAACACCAGAGTCGCCATCGCTTCTAGCACTTCAATAAAGGATATAACCAGGACAAAATCCAAGCACCACGAACCAGTCAATGCAGGAGTTTACACTATACTATATATATGTACAGAGAACTTTCACGGCACGCATAACGGAGATAAAACACCTCAATTATTGGGAGCGCTTGAGGTTCCTAAACCTGTATTCCCTGGAACGCAGGAGGGAGAGATACATGATTATATACACCTGGAAAATCCTAGAGGGACTAGTACCGAACTTGCACACGAAAATCACTCACTACGAAAGCAAAAGACTTGGCAGACGATGCACCATCCCCCCAATGAAAAGCAGGGGTGTCACTAGCACATTAAGAGACCATACAATAAGTGTCAGGGGCCCGAGACTGTTCAACTGCCTCCCAGCACACATAAGGGGGATTACCAACAGACCCCTGGCAGTCTTCAAGCTGGCACTGGACAAGCACCTAAAGTCAGTTCCGGATCAGCCGGGCTGTGGCTCGTACGTTGGTTTGCGTGCAGCCAGCAGCAACAGCCTGGTTGATCAGGCTCTGATCCACCAGGAGGCCTGGTCACAGACCGGGCCGCGGGGGCGTTGACCCCCGGAACTCTCTCCAGGTAAACTCCAGGTAATACCCTGTGGAGGCTGTGACAAGATTTACATAGGTGAAACAGCTAGAAACCTCGACACCCGCCTCAATGAACACATTTACGCATGTAGGAACGATAACTTGAACAACGCCTGTGTACAACACCGAAATTCCACCAATCATCTCATGAAATTCAGAGAAGCCCAATTAGTGATGAAAGAAACTAATTTCCGCAGACGCAAGTGCCTCGAATCAGCACTGATCGCTGTTTCGAATACAATTAAACAAAACAACGGCAGCTTCACCATTTCCGAAGTCTTAGCAAGAATCCTCCTGAAAACAGTAAACCCTGCCATCACATAGTCTCTCCTGTTATACTACACAAAGCACAGAGAGTGAACACTGAAACAAGCTGCCTCATTCCAGTCTATATTTGTCCAACCTATTTTTATGTTACCCAAGTAATAGCTTTTATATCCTTTTACTCATGTACGAGTTAATTGCTCTACCATATTGTATTACTTTTGTCACTACCACTACTACTACTACTACTACTACCACTAGTGAACATCGGAATGGTTCCTCACTAGTATTACACCTCACTCTGAAGCCTTTATATACCTTCTGTGTCCATGTATTGTTTGTAATGGCTTGATAAAGCTCCTGGAGAGCGAAATGTTGCCACAATAAATGTCACATTAGTTGCACTTGTGTCCTTTTACTTTACATAAAGATATTGACATTGTCCTCATCACGACTTAAGAAATCGTAATGACACGATTGCAAACAAACCATACCCCCGGCCGGGATTGAACCCGCGGTCATAGAGTCTCAAAACTCCAGCCCGTCGCGTTAGCCACTAGACCAGCTAGCCACAATAAGATTCATCCAACTAGGTATATTGTGGCTAGCTGGTCTAGTGGCTAACGCGACGGGCTGGAGTTTTGAGACTCTATGACCGTGGGTTCAATCCCGGCCGGGGGTAGGGTTTTTGTTTGCAATTGTGTCATTACGATTTTCTTAAGTCATGTTGACGGCAGTAAAGGGACTTGAGCTAGAGTTCGTCACGGCCACGCTAGCTGGAGATTCGTCTGTAAAAACTTGCATTTGTGGTCACTGTGGTGCCTGTGCTAACCTTCCTATGGTGTAGAAATATACCTAGTTGGATGATCTTGTTGTGGCTAGCTGGTCTAGTGGCTAACGCGACGGGCTGGAGTTTGAGACTCTATGACCGCGGGTTCAATCCCGGCCGGGGGTATGGTCCTCATCACTCTCGGGCTGTGTGGCAGGCTCCGCAGTAGCTCCTGAATAACTGTTTTCTGTGCAGTTTTTCTGTCAGTACTTTCATAATGGCGGAAGGTGGACATAGGCGTGTCAACACTGTCTGTCTTGAACTTGTGAATGGTTCGCTCAATAGTCAGAACACCCATCTTTTGCTGACAGCGATATTAAGAGATACGTATGGCATCGCAAATGAGGAGCTCTATGGAGTGTCATTGAATGGTAATTCAAGGCTATTCGTCAAATTCCGGCAGAGCAGCACTTATGAAAATATTGTGGCCAGGTACCAGGATGTGGTTAAGCCGGTTAACCCTGGTGTTAATGTTCGCCTTCATGATGTATCACGGTTTTACACTTGAATCAAGGTGCGTAATATTCTTTTTAAAGCTGACGAGAGTGATTTAAGGAACGTTTTTGGACGTTATGGTACTGTACATTTGGCGACATTGGGACGTTGGCGTGATGGACCACTTGTTGTTATGCCGGAAGGGTCGTTTTCCCTTAAAATGTCCCTTAAGCACCCTATACCATCGTATGTGGTGATTGAGGACTTCTGCACTCAAGTCTTCGTTACGTACACGGGTCAGAGGCGTACGTGTCGATTTGTGGGACATATGACCACATCACGGCCCAATGTCCTATGCAACGAGGAAGATCAACGGCTGATGCAAGGACTGATGATGCACTGAAGCAGCAAATATACGCTACGGCAACGCAGCATGAGTCTCTGGCACGGGAGACGTGGAGTGAGGAGGTAGAGAGGGAGACAGAGTTGTCTTCTGCATGTGTGACCCTACCTGGTGTTGGAGAGGACGTAGGCTTGGTGTCGGCGACGGCCGAGGATGATTCTGTAATTGCTCAGGGTGTAATGGAGGCATCCATTCAGGAGGCTCTGAATGAATTGTTGGACGTTTCGGCGTCTGCGAGGATCCATGCTGGGCTGGAAAATGAGAGAGTAGAAGCAAGGGCAGGAGGCCCCAACGTGCAGGTCGTATGTGGTGTGGAAGCACAACAGGTTGTAGTAGTGGATGTCCACATGGATAATAGTCTAGAGAAGGATATGGTTGCAGATCGTAGCTCTCGCAAGAGAGCTGCTGTGATAACCGATAGTGATGACGTTTTGACTCCTGGGCAAAGGTCTGGGAAAAAAGCATGGCAAGATGTGACCCATAGAGATACGGGTGGAACAAAGTGTGTTCAGCATGTAAAAGGGGAAGGCACAGGGGGGTGTTGGGGAGAGGTGGGGGTGCTCGTAAAGGATTTAAGAGTGTTAAGGTCTCTAAAGGCAAGCCTCCATTGAATCCTTCAAGTGTATTACTTTAAATATTAATGGGTTGAAGTCAGTAGACAAATGTAAGAGTCTGGAGGTGTTTTTAAAGAGATATGTACCTGACGTTGTGTTCCTGCAAGAACACAATTACAAATCATTGGGAGAGTTAATGATTGATGGATACGATGTGTACATGGGTTGCTCTGCGCGATTGAAAGGTGGTGTGGCATTGTTAATTAAAAAGCTAGCCCGTTTTCTCTGCAAAGATGTGAGGTAAGGGAGGAGGGGCGGGTGGTTCGGGTGGGTGGCGCATGGATGGGTACAAGTGATTTTTCATAGGGGTGTATGGGCCTGTGGAAGGAGACATGGGAATCAAAAATAAGTTCTTTAGGGATATCCTTGTTTACCATTTAAGATCGCTGCCAGTCGTAATGATTCTAGGAGGTGATTGGAACTGTATTGTTCGACGTAAGGACGTAGAACCTAGAGGAAGGTTTTTTTTTGGGGTATTAGGGGGTTCTGTTGCGAGGGTGTGAATGTAGTAGATGTGGGAGGGGAGGAGGTGGGTGGGGTCATGCATATGTTCATTAGGCATGATTATGCGGAGAGGCTGGATGGAATCTATGTTTCTCGGGAGTGAGGGTAAGCAGTGTTAGTGGCATTGAATGTGAGCTTCTCTGATCATAGAGGGGTTCTGGTTATTGGAAGTTGAATGTTGGGTTTTTGTGCAAAGGGGGTAGGAGGGAATCTTTTGAGAGTGCTTGTAGGAGATGGTGGGCAGACTGTTGGGTGGGGGTAGACATCCTTGAGTGGTGGGACACGGTCGGTAAGGGGAAGGTGAGGGATTTTTATCAGGGATTTTATGGTGTTTTACATTACCTTGAAGGTAAACTTCAGGAATGCTATAGGGGTGTGGGGGGATGGGTGAGTATCCGGTGGCTGAGATTGAGGTTTAAAACAATTGATTAGGGACATTCAAAATCGTGAATTTGATGCTGCACAAATCGTGGGAGGAATAGATGAGGTTTTATGGGGCGACTGTCCTTCGGCATATGTCTTGAGGGAGCAGGGAAAAACGTCGCATGGCGACGGAATTAATGAGCTTAAGTGTTCAGGAGCAATTGGAGGGGTATCGTCATGGGCAGTTGCTCATGTCAACAGAGGGTATGGGTTGCTACGTGGATGCATTGTACGAGATGCATGGCAAAAGCGTGGGGGTTAATAATGAGGCGCTAGGGGAAATGGGTGAATGGGCATGTTGTAATCTCGAGCATAAGGATCGGTTGAATCTGAGTGGACCTATAAGTGAGGAGGAGATTAGATTGGCAGTGGAGAGTATGAGTGTGGGAAAATCGCTGGGGATTGATGGTATTCCTTGTGATTTTTATAAGGAAAACTGGGAATGTTTGTGTGAATTTTTAGTTGTTTTATTTAATGCTATGAAAACCAAAGGTAGATTGGGGGAACAGCAACATACGGGTGTGGTGGTCATGGTCCCGAAAAAAAAGTCTTGTGATTATGTACATGATTATCGATCGATATCTTTAATGTGTGGTGATTACAAGATCTTTGCTAAAATGTTAGGGAATAGGATGAAAAGGGTTCTTGACAAAGTTTTGGATGAGGGTCAATATGGTGTGCCTGGGCGATCAATGTGTGTGGGGCAAGGAATCATACGTAGGTTTATAGACGAAAGTGGGGGGGGGGAAATAAAGGTGGGGTATTAGCATCGGATTGGCATGCGGCATATGACTGTGTGGAGCATGAGGCACTGTGGAAGTTAATGCAGTGGCAAGGGTTTGGGAGGAAAATCGTCAGTTGGGCAAAGGTGTTGTATGAGCAGGCTATGGTACGGGTGCAGGTAAATGGTAGGCTAGGAAAACTAGTCAGGATGGAAAGGGGCTTGAGGCAAGGGTGCCCTGTGTTGCAGTTTCTCTTCACATTCATTCAGGATCCATTCTATAGGGCTGTGCGAGGGAGTGTGAGGGAGGGAGTGAAGAGAGATGAAGTGGCGGTGGAACCAGGGATCGTGGGTTATGTGGATGATACCATGGCTCTATTTAGGAGGTCACAGGACTTACGAAAGGTGGGTGAATTGGTGGAACATTTCGGAAGGGAAACAGGGATGACGGTTAATAGGGAAAAGTCTATGCTTATGAGGGTGGGGGAAGGCGTGGGTGGGGCTCTAGGACTGGAAGAAGGCTGGCCCCTGGTGTGTCAAATTAAGGCGTGTGGGGTTGTTCATATGGGAAACCTTCAGGAGGCGAGGGAGGTGAATTCGAGAGAAGCTGTGGATAGGGTTCTGGGTAGATTGGCGGGATTGCATACAGGAGGACTGATGTTACATCAGTGTGCTATTGTGGTGAATGTGCTTTTGTATGGTAAGCTGTGGCATATGGTAGGTATATATCCATTGAATCCATGCGATGAGAAGCGTCTGTTGAAGCGTGTATATCGATATATTTGGGGTTCGGAATGTGACTGGTTATCGAGAGATGTTTTGTGTTTTCCGGCATGCTGGGGAGGGCTGGGGTTAATGACGTTGCATCAAAGGATGTTGGGCATGTATGTTAAACACAGTTATTTGGGGAGGGTAGGGTTTCAGGCACAGGTTTGGCATGGGTTCGAAGAGATTTGGAGCGTTGGATGAGGGGGGGAGAGATGTCCAGATGTGTGAGGGAATGTTGAGGTTATTAATTTATGCACGGGACCCACGCAGGGTCAAGATAGGAAGACTGGCTCAGGTGGGTGGTAGGGAGGTGGTTGCTAAGGTGGAAGGTATATATCCGATGTATGCTTGGAGTGATATATGGGGCCGTTTAAAAGGGTTATGATTGAAGGCAATTGTAAGGGAGGTAATGTTTAAATTTCTCCACAATATATTACCATCTGGAGAAGTGTTGGCAAATAGGCATGTGCAGGAGGGTGGGGTGTTGTGTGTGTGGGGACATTGGCACTGTCTTTCATGCGGTATTTTTTTGTGCGAGATTGGAACCAGTGAGGGAGTGGTTTAGTAGGGTTTTACGTATGGTGGGTGGAGGTGGGATTAGAGTTTTAAGAGCGTTAAGTTTAGATGTGGGGGGGGGTTGCCAGTACAGAATGCAATGGGTTATCTAGTCACAGACTTTGTGTATACGTCATGGGTTTACAGACATGTGTCAGTAAGGGAGAGAATCAGGGCACTGGCAGCGATATTTTATGGGACGCAATGGAGGAATAAGGACATCACTGGGAGCAGATGGCATTTAACCTTTTCAGAGGGATATCGTAGCTTCCACCTCAGGGACTTATGGGCGTTGCAATATTAGGGGTAAAATGAGGCTGGCTTCTTGAGGTATGCATGGGCATGAGTGATGCTTTTGATAAGTAAAGGTGTGGTGTACGGTGTAATAGTTGTTCGGTAAGCTTGGTTAGTTTCAGAAGACTGCTTAGTTAAGGTTAATAAGATGTAATGCTGTAATGATATAATAATTAGTTATGCATTTGAGAAAGTTCAGAGATTACTTCCAACAAAATTTCACTGAAATGTA
Source organism: Cherax quadricarinatus (assembly GCF_026875155.1). Taxonomy (NCBI): domain Eukaryota; kingdom Metazoa; phylum Arthropoda; class Malacostraca; order Decapoda; family Parastacidae; genus Cherax; species Cherax quadricarinatus. The sequence continues at coordinate 28,722,766 of NC_069429.1, forward strand.
TCAATTTAGCCATGCGTTAGTAAGAGTCCAGTTATTTTGTAATAATGAATATTTCATTGTGAGTATGTTGTGACTTTTCCCCTTCACTGCATAAAGCTTTTAAGGAGACACATTACAAATTCATTATTTAAAAAATGTCTGGATTTCTCCTACTATAAATGCTTAACCATTCTGTGGAATCTGTTGTGAGTAATTCGTCTGCGATCAACAGGTTCCAAGATTATACATATGCTGTATAAATTTTGTAGTTGTTGATGATTTATGTGATCGTGTAATTTGTATAATGTCGTCATCCATGAGACTATTACACATGATATAGTCACGGACTCACATATTACATATTCTCATATGTACAAAAATTGATACTTAATATTACATGACTTATGTAAATTTATATTCACAGGAATTATATCAGTGTCATACATGCCCATTAACTTACATAAGATTATAAAAATACTGAATCAGTTTAAGCCTCCTCTCATCCCCATGCTCAATATACACAAGAAAGGCCTGAGCTTGCTACCACCTGCAGCTCACAAGACTGCCATCCCCACGAGCCCCTTTGGGGCGGGGCAGATGGCAGACCAGAGGCCTAGCTTCTCCCTACGAGCCCCGTGAGGGCGGGGAATGTGGCTAGGCCTGGGGACAGTTCAAATTCAAATTCAAATTCAAATTCAAATTCAAAGTTTATTTTCTATAAGGATTACAATGCTGAGTTTACAGAAATTTGGTTATTGTTTGGTTTACATGTAGTAAAATTGTGATTACAGAGTGTACCACTAGAACGCTTAGCATGGCTAGGCATTTCGGGCATACTTAGTTTTATTCTTAATTGTAAAATATTACAAATTATGAGGTAAGTTGGTATTATGGCTAAGTGACTAAATACTAATTTGTGAGTTTAGCAATGTAAATGCTTTTGTTTTGGCACAGTATATAGTTTCAGTATTGGAGTATCACAGGATTCATTATTTTAAGACTGAGATTAATATTTCTGTTTATGGTCAAATGAGTGAGCGAGTGTAAGTGTGAACCACCAGGTGGTATTCGTGTAGTTAGTTGACGGGGTGTATCAGGGAGATAAGATGTTTTCTAATGGTAGTTTTGAAGGTGATGAATGTGTCTGCAGTTCTAGAGTTTTCAGGTAGGGTATTCCAGATTTTAGGGCCTTTGACATACATTGAATTTTTGTAAAGGTTTAGTCGGACACGGGGAATGTCGTAGAGATGTTTGTGTCTGGTGTTATGCCTGTGGGTTCTGTCACAACTATCAAGAAAGCGTTTTAGATCAAGGTTGATATTAGAGTTTAAGGCCCTGTAGATATAGATTGCACAGTAGTAAGTGTGGATGTACTGAACTGGAGTAAGTTTAGATCTTTGAAGAGTGGGGGGGTGTGCTGCCAGGGATGGGATTTAGTGATTATTCTTACTGCAGCTTTTTGTTGGGTTATTATTGGCTTTAGGTGTGTTGCTGCAGTTGATCCCCAAGCACAAATAGCATAGGTGAGGTATGGATAAATAAGTGTCAGTGTTAAGCGTAAGTTTATTGGCTGTCATCCAAGTCGATATTTTAATCAGCTCCTCATTCACAATGGTGTTGAGGGTGACAAGATTAGGGTGAGAGATGACATAAGTCGTGTCATCAGCAAAGAGAATGGGTTTCAGGTGTTGGGATACGTTTGGAAGGTCATTGATGTATATGAGGAAGAGCAGGGGACCAAAGACACTTCCCTGTGGAACTTCAGTATCAAGTGGCCGTGTTGCTGATGCTGTGTCTTTAATGGTGACGTACTGATACCTATTAGTAATGTAAGATTTGAAATAAGCAAGCGCATGGCCTCTTATACCATAGTGGTCAAGTTTGTGGAGTAGGATTTCGTGGTTTACTGTGTCAAAAGCTTTTCTTAGGTCAATAAAAATTTCTAGTGGATATTCCTTATTTTCCAATGCTGTGTAAAGCAGATCTAGCATTTTTATGATTGCATCATTAGTGCTTTTATTTTTCCTGAATCCAAATTGGCAGGGGTTGAGTATGTTTTGAGCCGTTATAAATGAATACAGTCTCCTGTGCACGAGTTTCTCAAAGATTTTTGATAGCAATGGTAAGTTAGATATTGGCCTATAGTTGTTTAAGTCTGTAGGGTCACCACCTTTATGTATTGGTGTAACCCTTGCCATCTTGAGTAGTTTCGGGAAGGTGCTAGTCTCTAGTGACTTGTTAAAAAGTAATGAAATAGCATGCGAAAGGACATGGGCCGCTCGCTTGTACAGTAATGGTGGGACATGAGACAGATTCCCCGAGTTATTTTTAAGTGACTTTATGATCTCAAAGTTGAGGGGGTACTTGTACCTCCTCCCATGGGAGACTTAAGTCTCGAGACACTCCCCAGATAGGGAGCCAAGGCCGGGTCACCACTACTTGGAAAAGACCCGGGCCGGGAGAATACCGGCGATTAAAAAAAAAAAATCAATATACACATTAATTAAGCACATTCAAAAACAAATATTTTTAGGACATTTCAACTACCTCCCCCCTCCTCATTTACCTCAGATCATCATATTGGACAACATCATACATTATTCTTTGAAGACAGAGACAAATAACCATCATATTTTAACCCTAGAACATAGTATCTTGATGACAAAAAACATCTTACCAATAGTGTAATATACATACTGTTATGTGCACATTATAATTTGACATTAAGAAAAATAACACATAGTTGAACTTATTGTTATGACAAACTGATATACTCACAGACTCACTTGATACATATACATTTATGTACATGCTAGGTAACATATATAAAAGTGCTAGGGTTATGGACACTCCCGAGCTTCAGAACCTAAATGCAAGGTTCTGAAGCTCGGGAGTGTCCATAACCCTAGCACTTATAAGTTAAATAATGTAGAACTTAGCCATACAGATTGCGAAAGGGACTTGGGGGTTATGGTGAGCAGCAACCTTAAACCAAGACAGCAATGCCTAAGCGTACGTAATAAGGCAAATAGATTACTGGGATTTATATCAAGAAGTGTAAGCAACAGAAGTCCAGAGGTCATACTGCAGCTTTATACATCATTAGTAAGGCCTCACCTAGATTATGCAGCTCAGTTCTGGTCTCCATATTACAGAATGGACATAAATTCGTTAGAAAACATGCAGCGTAGGATGACTAAATTAATACATAGCATTAGAAATCTTCCTTATGAAGAAAGATTGAAGACTCTTAAGTTACCTTCACTTGTTAGACGAAGAATGAGGGGAGACCTGATCGAAGTGTACAAGTGGAAGATAGGTATTAATAAAGGGGATATTAACAAGGTCTTGAGGATATCTCTCCAAGAGAGAACCCGCAGTAATGGATTTAAATTAGATAAGTTTAGATTTAGAAAGGACATAGGAAAGTATTGGTTTGGAAATAGGGTAGTTGATGAGTGGAACAGTCTACCTAGTTGGGTTATTGAGTCTGGGACTTTGGGTAGTTTCAAATTTAGGTTGGATAAGTACATGAGTGGGAGGGGTTGGATTTGAGAGGGACTTGCACATCGGAGCTTGTTCCTTGGGTGGCATTGAAAATTGGGTTGGTCAAATGTTGTTAGTGGGATGAATTGTAAAGGACCTGCCTAGTATGGGCCAACAGGCCTGCTGCAGTGTTCCTCCTTTCTTATGTTCTTATGTTCTTCTTATAAAAATACCGAACCAATTTGATAAGCCCCCTCTGTACCCCATGGCCACCCATGATAAAACACATCTACATTTAAAGCTTTGCACCCATCAAGAGAGTTTTCTATTTGAAATTTATGCCAGGAATACACTTATCCCCCCTCTTCTAGCAGAGACCAATCCCATTCTACCATTACACCATTAATTCTCGCAACCTACTCACATTCATACCTCTGTACTGAACTGGAAATTGTATATCCCATCTCCTTCCATACACGACCTCATTCCTACACTTTGTTTTATATAAATGCCCAGCTAACGCCTGTATTCGCACTTCCCCCTCCACCTCCCTCATTCCCCACGATATATTAATATAATCCACTACCAAATACATGACCGCCCTTCTCACACTATCACCCACTCCCTCTATGTCCAAACTCAATGCTTTCAAAACCATTAACCCACCTGCTCCAACCATATCCAAGACCCTACGAAACCATAGACTACCCTTGCTATACCCTCACAAAAATACACCACATGATTTTCAGTCTCCGCCTCCCCGCACAAAACACAACATGTGGGCTGCACAACTCTCATCTGATACAAACGTACTTAAGTGGGTAATATCCCATGTAAAAACCTATACATAGTTTCCCGCACCATGGACTTTAAACGTAACTTACGAAATGCATCCCAGATACCTGCCCAATTATATAAAGGAAAGACGCTCTCCCTCTCCATCACCTCATTACCCCTCACAGTCCTTCCCAAAACTCGCACCAACACTTTTCCCAGTATGCTATCCTTCAATAAATATCTCAACATACACATACACTCCAATTCCCTACCCCCACCACTGCCTCACATCATCCATAACCTCACTCACCCTTACACCCTGATCCCCACCCAACCGTATATAACTATGTTTCACATACATGCTGTTCAGTCTACTGCACAGTGGAATTAATCCTAATCCTCCCCTCCCCAATGATGTTGTCACAACTGTCTGCTTAAGCCAATGATAACCATATCCCCAAATAAAACGCATTACCTTCCTTTGCACCAACCTCACATCATTCTTCATCAACGGATAAACCACTGCCACATGCCACAATTTAGGGTAAATGATTGTATTTATAACTATGACCCTCTGATGGATCGTCAGCCCACTCGACCATATTCCCCCTAATCTCTTTAATACTACTTGCACAACCCATACAGAATTGGCATCTCTAGCTTCTTGCACTTCCCGTCTGTATAATACTCCACATTTTTAATTTGATCTATATTTGCGAACTTACTTTTGCCCCAAATTTCCCCCCCCACCCAGAACCAAACCTCTAACAATTTTGACTTACTCCATTAGACACTTTTTTTGTTCCCCTACTAAATATCCAATGAGCGATACTTTTCTTAACCCCTCCCCCCCCCTACAAAAATGTCAACCCAAAAAATCCCAACTATCCCAGGGCACCCCATGTGTATTCCCCCTTCACCCCCCAACATTAATCACCCCTTTATAGGGATCTTGCGACATGCAAATAGAATTTGGACAGGGGACACCTGCTCAGCCCCCTCCCCCAACTAACTCCCTTCCCCACGCCATTGATTTCCCTTTGTAATACAGCCCCTTTGTTAAGTTTCAGCCCACAGACAATTTCCTTTGCCCAAAACCATGGCCTCATACTCCAAAATCTAAGCGCCCCCAACCATGCAAGTACACCCCCCCACTCTTCTGTGACATCATAAGTCCCTTTCCTCCTGTCCACAAATTCATTGACCCCCCCCGGAAAAATTTTTTGCCCCTTATCTAAAACCCCCCCCAATAACACTATGCAACCTATTACAAAAAAACCCTTGCAAAAATTTAAAATCACCGCACTTTAAAAGATAAACCTCTAAAATCCGGGATGCTATTTGCACTTCCCCCCTTTTGGAATCATGACAAAAACCCCCGTTCGTTTGTTTATACCCTGCATCCCCTTTTCCTTATGTCATTCAAAAATGCACCAAGCATTCTTCAAGACCCCCCCAGTTTTCTTAAAATTTTTTGGAAAGCTATAATCCCCCGGCATTTCTTTCACTCTCCCTGAAGCCTTCAACACCTCGTCTTTTTTATTGGGCCCTCATCTCCACCCCCGTCTTCTGTTCCAGGGTTCGTGTTATCCCTTCTCCATATATGAAGTCCTTCTTTGTTATTTATTTTTCAAACCAAACCCAAAAACCCCCCTCCCCAGTCGAAAAACTTCCACTTACCCCCCTGTCTGATGTTTTTAATTTTTTAATAACTTAATTTTGCGAAAAATTTTTTATCCCAGAAACCCAAATGGGTCTTTTCCCCCCAAAAAAAACCCTCCAAAATTAACTTTCCCCATCAAACCTTCATTCCATTTTTCCCATGCTCTTTAACCCCTCTCCATCCCGGGAATAAAAAACCCTGATTTATTTTTTCCCTTTTTTATTTTCCCCCCAAATATCGAACCTTTTTCCGCAAAAACCCTTCCTTTCCCTTAAAAAACCAACTGGTTTTTCACGCCCACCCAGTTTATTACCCCCCTCTTTTTATTCCCTTATTTGCCAATTTCCAAAAGAAAAGTCCACCCCCTACCCTAAAACCCTTTTTTCTTTTCCAAAAATTATAAAACTTTTCATAAATCCCCCCAAACCCCCGTCCCAACCTTTATGTCCAAAAAAACTCTTAACATTTTCATTTCCCCCCCCCAAAACCCCGGAACGGAACCCTTTCCTTTTTTTACTTCCCGGGGTTTTCCAGCAGCCCCTTTCCTAATAAGACCCCTACCCTAACAGTTTACCCAATAAAAAAACCTGGAAAAACACCCAAAAGTTACAAATTTACCCCCCCCCCCCCCCCCCCCCCCCCAAAACTTTAGGCCCGCGCTTGTTCCTAAAACCCCCCTCCAAATGGAAGTTTTAAAAAACTCCACCCAAAAATTCCCATACCCAAAGGCCACAAACCCCAACGAAGGGCCAAAACCAAATGGGCCCCCGGGTCCCAAGAAACAATTTAAAAAAAAACCAGAAAGCTAAACTCCTAAAAACAAAGGGGGGGCAAATAACAAAGGAAAATTTTGGGTAGCCAGCCAGGAACCCAACCCCATCACCCCGGCATAAAACACCAAGACAACAAACAAACATGGCCCGCCCAATCCAAAAACCCTTCCCATATTTATTCAAGAAAAATCAGACCCAGAATGCTAAAAACTTAGATTTTAAACCAAACGATCACCAAACTAACTCAAGAAATGCAGGAACTAAAGGCTAGCAATGCAGATTACCTCAACAAGATCACTGCTCTAGAACATAAACTAGACACTCTAGAACAACAAAGCAACACCCACACCTGGTCCCTAGACACCATCAACACTCTAAAAGACCAAGTCACCCTACTTACTACCAACATTACAGAGGAAAGATCAAGAGAGGACCAACAACTTGCCAATGTCATAACCAACTTCCAAGACCATAATGACCAACAGCAGCTATCTGACGCTGTTGTAGTTAACAGCAAACATCTCCCACCCACAGTCACCCAAGAGACCTGCATGGAGACCACCCTACAGCTTATCAAGGACCACCTTCACCTTAACATACGTAGTGATGACCTAAAGGATTGCAAACTGATGGGCTACCAAGCAGGTAAAAAAACAGTGCTGTTAAAATTCCAAACTAGCCTACAAAGAAACAACCTACTAAAAACATCTATTTCTATGAAAACTGATGTTTATGTCAATGAGTGCCTTACCAAAACAAGACAAAACCTTCTTTAACGGCTAAGAAAATTGCACTATGCCCAAAAAATCTACCAGTGCTTTGTGAGGGATGGAAAAATAGCAGTTAGGAAAAGGGTTGAGGCTCAGCCCACTGGGAAGAGATACTTCATCTCCACAGAACATGACCTTAAAACATTCCTAAGTGAGGCTGGACTAACAGAATCAGAGTAAAGTGCAGATAATACCCATAGTCCACCGTTAGTGTTATATTGTCATAAATTTGTGCCCCCCTAAAATTCAAATACCCCAACTACTTTTGATTGTCATTGTTGTATTCAACGACCATTCTACCTCATAGTCTTAATTGTATTTAATATCTACAGAATCTATCTCCTTTTTTACAACTTACCACATCACTGTTCCATCTTATTTTATTATAAACTAACCATAACTTGTCTTCAATAATTCTACCTCACTTTAAAAAATACTCAATTGCTCAATTTTATTCTAAATCCCTATTATTGCCCAATTTTACTTTAAACTATATTGATCAAACTTATTGTAAACTTCTTTTATTGACCATTTTTATTCCATACTTTTTTAAACTAGTATTTTCAACTACAACTTTTATATTATCCTGTCTACCATCTTACTAGCTACAAGCAGTATTAAAACAGAGAAGTGTTTTTGGGTATGCCCAAATGAGGAAAATCTGTGGACTAAAATCACAAGGGTATTAAAAGAGGACAACATCAAAGCTGCTTTCATAGAAAACCTGGAAGCTTTCTACAACAGATGGGAACATAAAAAGTCTGGGCTGAATGGTACTGCCCTTGATACTGGCCATGTAGTCAGAAACTGTAAGGCTGGAGGTGATGTCCTGGTAGTCAGTAAATGTGGGGCTGATAGTGCTGTCCTGGGAGACAGTAATGGTGAAGCTGGAGGTGCTGTCCTGGGAGACAGAAATGGTGAAGCTGGAGATTTTGTCCAGGTAGTCGGGAATTATATGCAGGAAGGGAAAACATATAAATGACCTCATAGGGACAGGAGCCATAGTAGGGAAACAAGTGTAGTCAAAGATAAGATAAAACCAATATTGCAAACTAGAAATACCGCAGGAAATAGCAAACAAGAGGACTCCAATAGCAATAGTGAGGATAAATTACCAAAAACAACTGGTGGGAGCTCCATTGTTGGTGCTAGGGATGATAGAAGTAAGACAGGGAAACATGCACCAACAGGGAATACAGTCACAGAAACCCAAGGCAAGCGGAAACCAAGCCTGTGCACATACTATGCACTTGGTATCTGCTGGCATGGGAAATCTGGAAAAACAGATGGGACATGCAACTATGACCACCCTAGAAAATGCCATGCCCATATGACAACAGGAAAATGCAAACTCCCTTCCTGTAAGCTTTTTCACCCTGAAAAGTGAACCTCTTCAGTACAGGAAAGACTGTGCTATAACTTAAATTGCCAGGCATACCATCTAAAGGGGACAAAAAGATACAAAACATCCAGGCCATGGGAAAACCTGGGTAGCCACAGCCACTCAAGAGGGAGAGTTTTTTTTAGTGTCAGGAAGGAAAAAAAACTGGCAGGAAATGGGAGAAATCGTACACCAAATCCAGTCATTCCTGGAGTGGAACCACAGTCGATGGCCTCCACTCCAAACCAACAGATACAGATACTAATGCCGGAAAAAAAATCCCCCCCAGTACCAACAATACCACCAGTCCGATAACATTCTTCTTTGCAAATATACAGGGTCTAAAGCCAGCAACAAACAACAAAATACCTTTCATCCGTGGACTGCTTGCAGAAAGGGAAAGGCAATGTTCGTGGCTTTCACTGAGACCCACATAAAGGATCACTTGGACAACGAAATATGGATCCCAGGTTACAACCTATACAGATGTGACAGAGTGAACAGGCAAAGGGGGGGGGGTTGGCCTGTACATTGCAGAGTCACTTGTTTGCACAGAACTGCTTAATGCCTCAAATGATGTAGTGGAAGTTTTAGCAGTAAAGGTCGAGAACCAAAACCTAGTCATTGTGGTAGTCTACAAGCCTCCGGATGCAACATCCCAGCAATTCCAGGAACAGCTGTTAAAAATTGACCACTGTCTGGAAAATTTTCCAGCTCCTGCACCCAACATCTTGCTCCTGGGGGATTTCAACTTAAGGCACCTAAAATGGAGGAATATAGCAAATAATATTGTTGCAGTAATAACACCAGGAGGCAGCTCTGATGAAAACTCACACTCACACGAGCTTTTAAATCTCTGCACAAAATTCAATTTAAACCAGCAAATAATAGAGCCTACTAGACTGGAGAATACACTAGACCTCATCTTCACTAACAATGATGATCTGATAAGAAATGTCACCATATCAAAAACAATATACTCAGATCACAACATAATTGAGGTTCAGACATGTATGCGTGGAGCCCCAGACCGACAAAATGAGACTAGTCACGAGGGAGCATTCACCAAATTCAACTTCAATAACAAAAACATAAAGTGGGACCAAGAAAACCAAGTCCTAACCGATATAAGCTGGGAAGATATACTAAGCAACACAGACCCCAACTTATGCCTAGAACAGATTAACTCGGTGGCACTCGATGTATGCACAAGGCTTATTCCTCTAAGAAAAAGGAGGAGTAGATGTAAAATAGAAAGAGACAGGCGCTCCCTTTACAGGCGATGGAAAAGAATAACAGAGCGGCTAAAAGAGGTCAATATATCTGAAGTGCGTAGGGAGACACTGGTCAGAGAAATAGCAGGCATCGAACTTAAGCTAAAAGAATCCTTTAGGAGTCAGGAATCGCGGGAAGAACTAAAAGCCATAAATGAAATCGAAAGAAACCCAAAGTATTTCTTCTCCTATGCCAAATCAAAATCGAGAACAACGTCCAGTATTGGGCCCCTACTTAAACAAGATGGGTCCTACACAGATGACAGCAAGGAAATGAGTGAGCTACTCAAGTCCCAATATGACTCAGTTTTTAGCAAGCCGCTAACCAGACTGAGAGTCGAAGATCAAAATGAATTTTTTATGAGAGAGCCACAAAATTTGATTAACACAAGCCTATCCAATGTTATCCTGACGCCAAATGACTTCGAACAGCCGATAAATGACATGCCCATGCACTCTGCCCCAGGGCCAGACTCATGGAACTCTGTGTTCATGAAGAACTGCAAGAAGCCCCTATCACGAGCCTTTTCCATCCTATGGAGAGGGAGCATGGACACGGGGGTCGTCCCTCAGTTACTAAAAACAACAGATATAGCCCCACTCCACAAAGGGGGCAGTAAAGCAACAGCAAAGAACTACAGACCAATAGCACTAACATCCCATATCATAAAAATCTTTGAAAGAGTCCTAAGAAGCAAGATCACCACCCATCTAGAAACCCATCAGTTACACAACCCAGGGCAACATGGGTTTAGAACAGGTCGCTCCTGTCTGTCTCAACTATTGGATCACTACGACAAGGTCCTAAATGCACTAGAAGACAAAAAGAATGCAGATGTAATATATATACAGACTTTGCAAAAGCCTTCGACAAGTGTGAACTCACAATTTACAAAGGTAATGAACTCACAATTTACAAAGGTAATGAAATTGTGAGTTCATTACCTTTGTAAATTGTGAGTTCATTACCTTTGTAAATTGTGAGTTCGTTGCCTCTGTGACTTGCTCAGCTATCAAAACTTTGGAGTCCAGTCCCTGGACCAATTATGTACCTCTGTAATCTCTTGACTACCGCCCACAGGATGGGTATGGGGTGCATAATAAACATATTAAACTAACAAGTGTGACCATGGCGTAATAGCGCACAAAATGCGTGCTAAAGGAATAACAGGAAAAGTCGGTCGATGGATCTATAATTTCCTCACTAACAGAACACAGAGAGTAGTCGTCAACAGTGTAAAGTCCGAGGCAGCTACGGTGAAAAGCTCTGTTCCACAAGGCACAGTACTAGCTCCCATCTTGTTCCTCATCCTCATATCCGACATAGACAAGGATGTCAGCCACAGCACCGTGTCTTCCTTTGCAGAAGACACCCGAATCTGCATGTCAGTGTCTTCCATTGCAGACACTACAAGGCTCCAGGCGGACATAAACCAAATCTTTCAGTGGGCTGCAGAAAACAATATGAAGTTCAACGATGAGAAATTTCAATTACTCAGATATGGTAAACATGAGGAAATTAAATCTTCATCAGAGTACAAAACAAATTCTGGCAACAAAATAGAGCGAAACACCAACGTCAAAGATCTGGGAGTGATTATGTCGGAGGATCTCACCTTCAAGGACCATAACATTGTATCAATCGCATCTGCTAGAAAAATGACAGGATGGATAATGAGAACCTTCAAAACTAGGGAGGCAAAGCCCATGATGACACTCTTCAGGTCACTTGTTCTATCTAGGCTGGAATATTGCTGCACTCTAACAGCACCTTTCAAGGCAGGTGAAATTGCCGACCTAGAAAATGTACAGAGAACTTTCACGGCGCGCATAACGGAGATAAAACACCTCAATTACTGGGAGCGCTTGAGGTTTCTAAACCTGTATTCCCTGGAACACAGGAGGGAGAGATACATGATTATATACACCTGGAAAATCCTAGAGGGACTAGTACCGAACTTGCACATGAAAATCACTCACTACGAAAGCAAAAGACTTGGCAGACGATGCACCATCCCCCCAATGAAAAGCAGGGGTGTCACTAGCACGTTAAGAGACCATACAATAAGTGTCAGGGGCCCGAGACTGTTCAACTGCCTCCCAGCACACATAAGGGGGATTACCAACAGACCCCTGGCAGTTTTCAAGCTGGCACTGGACAAGCACCTAAAGTCAGTTCCTGATCAGCCGGGCTGTGGCTCGTACGTTGGTTTGCGTGCAGCCAGCAGCAACAGCCTGGTTGATCAGGCGCTGATCCACCAGGAGGCCTGGTAACAGACCGGGCCGTGGAGGCGTTGACCCCCGAAACTCTCTCCAGGTAAACTCCAGGTTACTAGCATATTATAACAAGTCATTGCCATTTTTATTTTTATCCTGTCAATTTAAAATCTAATTATACTCTAATTCTTGTAAACAACTTATATAAGACCTTAGTGCAATTACAATTGAGAGTCTTGTTCCTTTATTATTATTAGATTAATCACAGTTTTACTCTAGCTCATTCTAGCTCAATACATAGTCAATACCAAATTCACTATACTAGACCATAGTGCAATTACTAGTGAGAGACTGGTGCTATTTGTAATTTGTATTTTTATATTATTAGATTAAATTCAGTTGTACCATAGCTCATTCTAACTCAATACATAGTCAATACCAAATTTCACTATATTAGACCATAGTGCAATTACTAGTGAGAGACTAGTGCTATTTTTAATTTGTGTTTTTATATTATTAGATTAAACCTATTGTACTATAGCTCATTCTAGCTCAAAACATAGACTCCACAAAAGTCATTATTAGACCTTAGTGCAATTACAAGTGAGAGTCTTGTTCTATTTTTAATTTGTATTTTTATATTACTAGTTTATACCTAGTTGTACTTTAGTTCATTCCAGCACAACACATAGACAACATCAACTTCATTATGTGTAGTAGTGACTATATCCTACATGACCAAAATACTCTAGCTATATACTTGTCCAAACTTCCTACCACTACAGATATCAGTACTAGAACTCAACACACAACTCAGGATATAAATAACCATAATTTAAACCTAGAAGATGATTGATCATGTTGACCCTGATCTAAACCTCCATAATCTGACACCCAATCAAAACCTATTGGAAAGTAACTGCCTTTATTACACAGCATCACAAGCCACCACTATCCTAAACAATGCTAAAAGTCTATCAGTACTTAACTACAACATCAGGTCCTTAAGCAAACACTATGATGACCTCCTAGCACTCCTTGAATCACTAAAGACACCCTTCTCCTGCATTATTCTTACTGAGACCTGGCTTAAGCAGGACACAATAGATATCTACCCTCTACCAGGATACACAGCAATTCACAACTGCAGACAAAACCAAGTTGGGGGTGGTATTGCAATCTATTACTCTAACCAATTATCTTGTCTTAGCACCACTTGCTTTAGTGATGAATATAGGGAATACATTTTTGCTAATTTTACTGTAAAAAACCTTAAGACGCCTATAACAATCGGTGCCATTTACCGGATACCTCACACAAACATCCCAAATTTCAGTGAGAAATTAAAGTCACTAATAACAAACAGACAAATGAATAAGCACCACCATCTCTTAGCTGGAGACTTCAACATCAACCTTGGCTTACTAGATGATCAGCCTGTAACTGATTTCATCAACAATATGAACAACACACTTCTCATACCAACAATAACTAAACCAACCAGGCTCACTGAGACAAGTGCAACCATAGTAGACCACATATGGACCAATATACTAGCCCCCCTTAAATCAGGGATAATCACAGATAGCACTACAGACCACTACCCTACCTTCATCCTGACAAACATTAGTAAACCACCACTTGAATACAACAAAGTCTCATTTAGACTCCATGACGAGGCTTCAGTAAGGAAGTTCACAGCTGACCTAGAGACTGTTGATTGGCCTACAGAATTCTCCAAGGCCAATGGTATTGATGACTGGACAGACATTTTTCTTGACAAATTACTTAGACTATACAACAAACATTGTCCTATAAAAACAAAACAGATCACAAACAAACGGCTTGGTTGTCCATGGCTAACCAGCACCATTCTGAAATCCATTGACAAGAAACACCAATATGAAAAGCAATATAGACAGGGCTTAATACACAAATATATTCTTAAACACTATTCATCAGCTCTCACCAAAGTAATAAAGAAAGCCAAACAACTATACTACTCCAGTAGATTCACAGACACTAGAGGAGATATAAAAAAGACCTGGAAAACACTCTCTCAGATTCTAGGGACCCACAAACTGAGAAAAACCAAGAATATTGTCCTAACTAAACCTAATGAAACACCACTACATCCCACTGACACAGCTAACAAGATAAACGACTTCTTCTCAACCATAGGATCTAATCTCGCAGTAAAATCCCACATACCAATGCCCATGCCGGGGACTACCTAGATGGGAATTTCCCTAATTCCTTCTATCTTGCACCAACTGAGCCCACGGAAGTCACTGAGATTATAAAGTCACTTAAAAATAACTCGGGGAATCTGTCTCATGTCCCACCATTACTGTACAAGCGAGCGGCCCATGTCCTCTCGCATGCTATTTCATTACTTTTTAACAAGTCACTAGAGACTAGCACCTTCCCGAAACTACTCAAGATGGCAAGGGTTACACCAATACATAAAGGTGGTGACCCTACAGACTTTAAACAACTATAGGCCAATATCTAACTTACCATTGCTATCCAAAATCTTTGAGAAACTCGTGCACAGGAGACTGTATTCATTTATAACGGCTCAAAACATACTCAACCCCTGCCAATTTGGATTCAGGAAAAATAAAAGCACTAATGATGCAATCATAAAAATGCTAGATCTGCTTTACACAGCATTGGAAAATAAGGAATATCCACTAGGAATTTTTATTGACTAAGAAAAGCTTTTGACACAGTAGACCACGACATCCTACTCCACAAACTTGATCATTACGGTATAAGAGGCCATGCGCTGCTTATTTCAAATCTTACATTACTAATAGGTATCAGTACGTCACCATTAAAGACACAGCATCAGCAACACGGCCACTTGATACAGGAGTTCCGCAGGGAAGTGTCCTTGGTCCCCTGCTCTTCCTCATATACATCAATGACCTTCCAAACGTATCCCAACACCTGAAACCCATTCTCTTTGCTGATGACACGACTTATGTCATCTCTCACCCTAATCTTGCCACCCTCAACACCATTGTGAATGAGGAGCTGATTAAAATATCGACTTGGATGACAGCCAATAAACTTATGCTTAACACTGATAAAACCTACTATATTATGTTTGGTAGCAGAGCAGGAGATGCACAAATTAACATTAAGATTGACAACACTCTAATTACCAGAAATAATGGGGGCAAATTCCTAGGCTTATACCTTGACAACAACCTGAATTTCAGCACCCATATCCAGCATATAACCAAAAAAGTATCCAAAACGGTAGGGATCCTCTCCAAGATACGATACTACGTGCCGCAAAATGCCCTTCTCACACTATACCACTCACTTATTTATCCATACCTCACCTATGCTATTTGTGCTTGGGGATCAACTGCAGCAACACACCTAAAGCCAATAATAACCCAACAAAAAGCTGCAGTAAGAATAATCACTAAATCCCATCTCTGGCAACACACCCCACCACTCTTCATAGACCTAAACTTACTCCCAGTTCAGTACATCCACACTTACTACTGTGCAATCTACATCTACAGGGCCTTAAACTCTAATATCAACCTTGACCTAAAACGCTTTCTTGATAGTTGTGACAGAACCCACAGGCATAACACCAGACACAAACATCTCTACGACATTCCCCGTGTCCGACTAAACCTTTACAAAAATTCAGTGTATGTCAAAGGCCCTAAAATCTGGAATACCCTACCTGAGAACTCTAGAACTGCAGACACATTCATCACCTTCAAAACTACCATTAGAAAACATCTTATCTCCCTGATACACCCCGTGAACTAACTACACAAATACCACCTGGTGGTTCACACTTACACTCACTCACTCATTTGACCATAAACAGAAATATTAATCTCAATCTTAAAATAATGAATCCTGTGATACTCCAATACTGAAACTATGTACTGTGCCAAAACAAAAGCATTCACATTGCTAAACTCACAAACTAGTATTTAATCACTTAGCCATAATACCAACTTACCTCATAATTTGTAATATTTTACAATTAAGAATAAAACTAAGTCTGCCCGAAATGCCTAGCCATGCTAAGCGTTCTAGTGGTACACTCTGTAATCACATTTTTACTACATGTAAACCACACAATATCCAAATTTCTGTAAACTCAGCATTGTAATCCTTATAGAGAATAAACTTTGAATTGAATATTATTAACTTGTATCCCAGGAGAGACATAAATGCAATCTAAGTGTGCTGCATATCCACTCCCAACATAAGTATGCTCAATCACCCGCCCCTCCCCACTCGCTACATCTACTAATCCGACTCCTCCTAATACATCCCGTAGGACCCCCAACACACACACTCGGCTCCTCTCGGCTCCACATCCTTCCTACGGATCACACAATTCCAATCCCCTCCAAAGAATGTATATGTAGGAAGCCCTCGCATATGATAAATAAGAACATCCATCACAAAATCTTCCTTTACGCGCCTATTACTGTCTGCAGGCATATAAACACTTGCTAAACACACTGGAACCCCACCCCATGTACCATCCACCCTCACTAGTCTCCCATCCCCCCCTTCTTCCCAGTGTAACATTTGAAATGGACTGGTCTCTGCTATTAAAACAGCAGCACCTCCCTTGAGTTTACCTGTATATCCAGCATAAACTTTATACCCTTCAACTAATAAATCCCAACCTAACTTAAAATTATGCTCTTGTAAAAGAATAACCTGTACCCCATATCTCTTTAAAAAGGCACTGAACGTCCTCCTCTTCACTTCGGCTCTGAGGCCATTTATATTCAATGTTAAACACTTAAAAATGCTAACGGGGGCTTACCAATCGATCTCTTACCATGTGTTTCTTTACATTTTTGATCAGTATTCTTTTCACTATGCCCATTCCTATTCACGTCTGTCACCTTCCCCTTACCCCCTCCTCCCCCTTGACTTTCCTAGCCACATCCACTGTTTGTTTTTTTCCCGAACGTTGTGCAGGCGTAAGAACATCATTGCTATCTGAGGCAGCTGCCTCCCTCTTTTGTGAAGCCGCAACAGTGATCATCTCTTTCGGACTGCCTTCCTTGTGTATTTCAACTACAGTTTCACGAAGCCCTTGTGTTTGCCCATCCCTCCTACTCACATTGCCTCCCTCATGAACCCCTCCTTGATTCATATGTTGCTCATGCAATCCTATATTCAGCATTCCAGCTTCATGCTGATCATCCAAAAATTCCTGTATAACATTATTTATGGCAGCCAACACTTCACTATCCAAATCCTCTTGTTCCACCTCTTCTTCCATACATATCTTCTCAACGTCCTGTGTTACCTCCGGTAACTTAGCACACTCCTTTGGATTGTCATCCACAATCTCACTCCACGTCCTACATGCCCGAATATGTTCTCCCGTAGACTGGGACATCACCTCTCTTTCCTTTTCCCCTACTGTCCCTGCGTCCCAGTCGACGAACGTCATGGACACTGTGCAGCCACATGTTCAAATGCGCCACACAATCGACAGGTTCTCCTTTGCCTGGCATATGTGACATATACCTGAGTTTTAAAATCATTCAAAGCCACAAATGAAGGCATGGATCGCTGTAAGGACATTTTGAGAGTGAAAGATCCCTCACGTAGTCCCGCATACATACCATCTGACCATCGTCCAATGGTTGCTTGATGTACCACTCCACACTCCTCAAACAAAGCTTTAATGTCGTCTTCATCTGCCTCAAAGGGGACATTCCGTATTTTAACCCAAGTATAATACTTAGACACGTCCCTCATTCTCACTTCCAAACCAGGGTTAACCGTCTTACACATATCTTGGTACTGATCCACCATCTTGTCATACATCACTGTCATCACGAATTTCACGAATATTCTCGTTGAGCCGTTTAAGGCAATGCCGTACAGATATTCATTGTTGATTCCACATGTATCTCGTAAGATAGCAGACAGTAGAACAGATGCATTTGTATTACACACCGCACCTTTCAGCACTTCTATGCACACAGTGTTGACACATCTCCTGACAGCATGCGCCATCTTGAGAAAATCTCGCAGTGCTACCAACAGACAGAAGTACAACAGCCAACGTCCGTCCTCCACCAAGGTTGAGTGATGAATGCAGGAGCAAGGTGTAGCACAACCTCACGGCCCGAAAGCGATGAGGTCCAATTTACGGACTATTTTGCTGACATTGCTACCCACCTTCACACCCATTGGCAACAACGTTGGTCTAATCTGCTCGGTCATTGTCCTAATCGCTCTCTGGCCGTATGGACGTGCTGCAAAGACGCTCCTGCTTAAATTGGTTTTCCTGCGCAATTTTCCTGTTTTGAGCAATCACAGTGGTGGACAGACATGGACGCTGGGTAAATACTGTTAGTGTGGAGCTGGTATAAGGTACCCTGAGTAGTTCTACAATGCAGGTGCTTCTGCCAAGTATCATCCGCGAAGCATATGGCATACCAAACGATGAACTGTATGGTGTAGCAGTGAATGGAGTGTCGAGGATTTTCATCAAGTTCAAGAGGGTTTTACTCCAGCATAGTCGACACATTCCAAGAAAAGAGAATGACCGTTAATTCTGCAGTGGAGGTCTGCCTACATGACGTATCAAGCTATGTAATGTGGTATTACAAAAAGACTAAGTGGCCTTCAACTCGTGTCGTAATATAAGAGTTCAGGATACTGAATAAACATTAAAATAAATTAATCTTTAATATTATATAAAAATAATCTTTGGTCTAGAGGTATTCTATAAATATTAACGTCTGATAATATACACATATACACGTTACAATAATAAATTGTAATTAGCATCTTTGTGCAAACAAATCCTAAAATAATAAATTATAATTAATTCATGACCCTACCACACACAGCATACAACTTCTGGACACTACTGTCACAGTACATATATATACATGCTAAAATAATAAATTATAAGTAACATCTTTGTACATACTATGTATATATTAATCATACAATAATAAGTTATAATTAATTCATCTCAGCATCACATGCATATTATTATTATTATAATCAAAAGGAAGCGCTAAGCCACAAGGGCTATACAGCACTGCAGGGTAGGGAAGGAAGTGAGGGTATTGGGCAGCAGAAGGGGGAAGGGATGATCAGTAGGTTACAGAAAACAGCGGGGCAGGGGATAGTGCGGGGGTAGAGGGTAGCAAGAGATTGAGGTAGAAAGGGCTGAAGGTATCATAGTTTGTAAAGTAAGTCAGTTGTTGTCAAAAAGTCAATGAGAGAGTCCGGACGAAAGGTGGGTCCATCAGCGAGAAGGGAAGGAAAAGAGAGAGCAGCGGAGCAAAGACAACGATGGAGGTAAATTCTGCGTGCTCGTTGATAAAGTGGGCAGTCTAACAGAATGTGGCTGACTGATAATGGAACCTGACAATTCTCACAGAGAGGAGCAGGGCGCCTCTCCATGAGATATCCATGAGTAAGATGAGTATGGCCAATGTGAAGACGGGAGAGAGTGGTCTCCCAACCTCGACACTGGTGACAAAAAAAATGGCCAGTAACCTATACTCGGTTTAATAGATTGAAGTTTGTTACCAAGCAGAGTAGGCCAATGTTGTTGCCAATGGGTGTGAAGGTGGGTAGCTATTGCAGCAAAATAGTCTGTAAATGGAATACCTCTATATGAAACTGGTAGGTCATGTACTGCTGACCGCGCAGCAGTGTCTGCCTGTTCATTGCCCTGTACATCAACATGACCAGGGACCCAACAAAAAATAATATCTTTATGCTTGGTAAAGATGCAGCATAGCCAAAGTTGGATACGGAGGACTAAGGGGTGAGGTGTATCAACTTTCTGTATAGCCTGTAAAGCACTAAGGGAGTCTGAGACAACCACAAATGATGACACAGGCATAGATGCAATATGGATAAGTGCTGCAAGAATGGCATACAATTCAGCAGTAAAAATACCAGCCAAAGATAGTAAATGCTCTCGTACAACACTGTCCAGAAACACTGCTGCAAACCCTACACCGTAAGAAGACTTAGAGCCATCTGTGTACTCTGCAATGACATGAGAAAAAGAGTGGAAGTGGTCAAGAAAAAGAGAGCAGAAAGCTACAGTAGACAGTTGGGCTTTCGAGCAAGGGAGAGAGAAAGAACAGACTCGAACAGCTGGAACTTCCCAGGGGGGTAGGGAAAAGTGAGATGCTGCATTAACATAGAAAGGTGGTAATTGAAGAGAAGACAAGAGCGAATGTAGGTGCAGAGAGAAGGGATGGAGTAAACAGGGGCGGTGAACAAATAAAGAATGTATACTAATATCAGTGACCGTTCTATAAATGGAAGGATTGCGGAGATCATGAGAGCGTACATAGTAGCGAAGGCAATGGGCATCATGGCGATTGGATAAGAATGGAATGTTTGCTTCTACATAGAGGCTCTCGACAGGGGAAGAGCGAAAAGCACCAAGGCATAAATGTAATCCTTTGTAGCAGGAGAGGCCACTGAATAGATCTGGTCACCATAATCAAGTTTTGATAAAATGATGGTGGAATGTAGACGAAGGAGAGTTCGACGATCAGCTCCCCATGAAAGATGAGCAAGGGTTTTAAGAAGGTTCAGCCGGCTGTGACAAGTTGCCTTCAGAGAGGCAATATGAGGTTTCCAGGATAACCTGCCTGGAGTTTACCTGGAGAGAGTTCCGGGGGTCAACGCCCCCGCGGCCCGGTCTGTGACCAGGCCTCCTGGTGGATCAGAGGCTGATCAACCAGGCTGTTACTGCTGGCTGCACGCAATCCAATGTACGAGCCACAGCCCAGCTGATCAGGAACCGACTTTAGGTGCTTGTCCAGTGCCAGCTTGAAGACTGCCAGGGGTCTGTTGGTAATCCCCCTTATGTATGCTGGGAGGCAGTTGAACAGTCTTGGGCCCCTGACACTTATTGTATGGTCTCTTAATGTGCTAGTGACACCCCTGCTTTTCATTGGGGGGATGTTGCATCGTCTGCCAAGTCTTTTGCTTTCGTAGTGAGTGATTTTCGTGTGCAAGTTCGATACTAGTTCCTCTAGGATTTCCCAGGTGTATATAATCATGTATCTCTCCCGCCTGCGTTCCAGGGAATACAGGTTCAGGAACCTCAAGCGCTCCCACGGTCAAAGAGGAGGCCCAGAAACCTGACTGTATCACGTTCAGGGATACGGGAGCCATAGAGGTACAAAGGATGATCGGAGATGACAGAGCATCTAGTGAAAGTAATTTGGTAAGTTTTCGTACTGGAAAATTTAAACCCATGTGTGGTGGCCCAATTGGAAACACAGTCGACCGCATGCTGGAGAGAAACTATAATGAGGTGACAGTCAGTGCCTGCACAGGCAATAGCGAAGTCATCAACATAGAGTGATGAAAGAAACGAGGGGCATAGATGGAGCCCCTGAGAAATACGGACCAGATGATTGCCAATTTCATTGGCAACATCTAGTGGGTTTGCTATATCAACACCGGCAACCTGCAGAACAGGAGCTGGGTCAGGAGAATATTTACCACTCAGTTTTCGTACTTTTTTCCAGACTGCACTCATAGAGGAAGCAGAGGTGATGGTGGAGACATAATCTCGCCAGCAAGTGCATTTAGCATCATGGATGACACGGTGAGTGATCGCACACTTCTGCTTAAAATCAAGAAGTCTCTCCATTGTTCTGTTGTACCGGTACCTGCCCCATGCAGCGTGTTTCAAACGTACTGCACGAGCACAAGCAGGAGACCACCAAGGCATGCATTTCTGAGCATTCCTGCCCAAAGTTTGGGGTATAGAATGAGAAGCTGTGGTTGAAATGGAGGAAGAGAAGAGGTGTAAAAGCTCATCAATGGATGACGAAGAAGGAGCCTATCTAAAAACAGTTAGTTGTGAGTAAAGGTTCCAATTTGCCTGATCAAATTGCCAGCGTGGGATGCCAAGAGGTGGTGAATATGAAGGGGAAGTAAGAATGATTGGGAAATGATTGCTGTCATGTAAATCCAGGAGAACCGACCAGGTGAAGTCTAATGCAGTGGAGGAAGAGCAGACTGAGAGATCAATGCAAGAGAGAGTATGAGTCTGAGGATCAAAATGGGTGTGAGTACCTGTATTTAAAACATGGAGGGGGTGGGTAGCAAGAAAACCCTCTAACTGAATGCCACAGGAATCACAGTGAGACCCCTCAGAGGAAATGATGGGCATTAAAAACGCCAAGTAACAGAAGCGGTGGCGGTGATGACGAAACAAGAAAGGCAATATCCAGGATAGATAATGCCCGAGAAGGAGAGAGATATAAAGAACAGAGCATATACCACCTATGCAAGTGGATACGGGCTGCTGTGTAATGCAGCAAAGTACGAACAAATAGCTTATGGTATGGAATATCAGTGCGAAGAAGAAGGGCACTTTCATTAAAGGTCCCATCAGGAAAAGGATCTGAAGAATACAATAAATTATAGCCTGAGATGGGATAGATAACAGCGGAGTGTAATTTTGGTTCCTGTAAGCAAACACCAACAGGGGAAAACTGGGAGAGTAACATCTGAAGCTCACCCCGATTACCCCTGAGGCTGCGTATATTCCACTGTAAATAGGCCATGATTGGCAACGATAAAGATACCTGAAATCCACAGGTAAGGGTTCCTACAGACTAGAGGGGTTAGAAAAGTCCACAAGTGGTGGCAGCAGAAAATGTTCAAGCAGTGAAGGAACGGTGCGCTGCGAAGAAAGGAGTTGCGCAGATGGAGGAGAGGAGAGAGAAGGAACAGAGGGTGGATCAGTGTCCATTGATGGTTTGATTTCTGCAATATATTCAGAGATTGCTTCAAGTATTTCGGAATTCAAAGATGTCGTATGGGAGACAATATTGGAGATGGGAGAGGGAGGATGAGTAAAGATTGAAACTGTAATGGACTCTACCAAGGTAGGGGGGGCGAAAGGGTGGAGAGAACTGGAGAAGAAGCTTGGAAGGGGACAGAAGAGGCAGAAACCTGGGAGGTGGCAGAAGAGGAAGAAACTTGGGAGGAAACAGGGGAGGAAGGTACAGTACGAGGAGAAGGGTGAGCCTCTGCACTTGTAACAGAGGCAGCGAGAGGGGAA
Organism: Cherax quadricarinatus; assembly: GCF_026875155.1. Taxonomy (NCBI): domain Eukaryota; kingdom Metazoa; phylum Arthropoda; class Malacostraca; order Decapoda; family Parastacidae; genus Cherax; species Cherax quadricarinatus. The sequence continues at coordinate 28,746,181 of NC_069429.1, forward strand.
GAACCAGGTACAGAGACAGGGAAGGTAAAATGAGGAGGTGGAAGAAGGGAAGGAGGGGTTAAAGGAGCTTTTTTTGACTTCTGAGAAGTAGAGGGACGATTGGGAGGAGGTGTCGTATGAGATCTCTTTGATACCGAGGCTTGTGAGGGAGAACACGAAGAAGCGAGAACAGACTGAGGAGTTGAAGTAGGGACGTCTGAACCCAGGACAGCAAAAGAATTAGATACATGAGTGACTATGGGAGAGGTAACCACAGAGGAGGTTGCAGAAGATGGGACCCCAGAAGTGGGGGGGCATTTTGAAACACGGGAATAAGAAACACGAGGTAGTCTCCCTTGGAGGCAGAGATGAGAAACTGCCATGGCATAAGCGAGACCTTCTGCTTCTTTGAGGTAATGGATTTCCCGCTCATTTAAGTAGACTTGGCAACGGCGAGAGTACAAATGGTGAGCCTCATGACAATTGAGGCGAGAGGGAGGTCGACTGCAAGATGTATTAGAATGGTCATCGGCACCACAGACTGGGTATTCGGCTATAGATCTGCAATATTTCGCTGGATGGCCAAATCGCCAGCAGTTTCTACACTGTTGAGGTGTAGGGATCGCCTTTCGAACTTGTAACCAATGTCCTGCTACATAAACTGAGGATGGGAGTTCATGGCTGTCAAAAGTTAAACGAGCCACATTGCTAGGGTATCGTCTCTGCCCGCAGGCAGGAAGTACATAAGTGTCTACCTTGAGGATTGGGAGATCTTGGAGTTCCAGCTGTTCAAGAATGTCATTGCCACATGTCTGGAAATTTTGTTGAACTATGGTATGGGGCAGAATGACAGTACCACTACAAGAATTGAGGGAATAATGTTTTTCAATAGTGACAGGAACAGTATCGATATGGGAAAGAAGAGAAAGATCATGAGCTTTGGTAGCATTCTGTACAGTGATGATGCATGTACCACTCTTAAGAGCATGAAAAGAAATATCTTTACCAACATGGCATAGGAGTGCCTTGCCAATACTATGGTCAGAAAGATAGGCAATAGAGGAAGTCGGTCGTAAAGTGAAGAATTTAGTCCATTGTGCATTCTGAAACAGAGCATGGAAAGGGAGTGCAGGACGTGTCGATCTTTTCTGAGAAGAACGAGGAGGTGGAGAAGTATCATCAGCAGGTAATTGTCGTTGGCGTTTAGGAGTGGGACCAGAGTTGGTCCGACGTGGAATGGACCGGCAATTCGAAAATTGCCGCACCATAGAGGGAGAGGCCGGAAGCATAGTCAAAGGAGAACGGAGGTCAGATAAATTGAAGGAGTCAGTCGAGACCTCAGTACCTGAAGCGGGACAGGAAACAGCATGGACAAAAGGTACAGAGGCATTTGGAGTATCCGAAGAGTGGTCCAAAGATGAGGTGGGGTCAGAACTGGGTGAGGTATCAAGAAGGGGCCCGGGGGTAGCAGGTTAATGGACTAGGGCTTCCATGGTTAGTTTGCTTCCTTTTTTTGTTTTTAAGAAAAAAAAAGAAGGAAGAAAAGAAAATAAAAATAAAAAAAGAATAAAAAAAGGGGGGACTGGGGAGGGATAGTTCCTGGGAGGAATGAGAGGGCCAGAAATCTCCCCCAAAGCTCAAGAGGACCTCAGCAATGCAAGTAGTGCAGATGCAGCATGGGACCCATGCCATACCCTACCCATCAGGCCAGTAAACCAGCAATCCGAGATAGCAACCTCACATCTGCCGAGCTACCTCGATGGACAAAATAGAAGGTGGCTGGATATCCACCACAAAGCATACCTCCTTTGGCCACCACCCCTAGAATCCGAAAGGCAGCCTCCAGAGATACACCCTTCGCCTGAAAGATACCCAAAGCCACTCCCCGGGAGACCGAAGAGGGATTGGGACATCCCCAGGAGATCCAGATTCCATGGCAAACTACACCACCGCC
>NC_069429.1:28753113-28774826 GCF_026875155.1 Cherax quadricarinatus
GGTTCCCTCTTTCTCAAATTCTGTTTGCGTGCATGCAACATCCGTTCTATGGGCTCGTTGAGGGGGTGGGGGCATTAAATTGGGAGAGAGACGGGCGCTTAGGCATTTTGGGGTATGTGGATGATACCACTAACCTGATAGAAGGGGTGGAGGGATTGCGTAGGGTGGGGAGGGTGTTGGGATTTTTTTGGGATACATACTAGGCTGTTAGGCATGTCAGCGAGCCTCGTTGTGCTGCAGGTTTTCTCGTGTTTTCACGGTCGCTCTTACGTGCTAGAACTTTAATTTGTGTCATCAATCCTATACGATACATCCCTCTAGCGCCTGGAACCAATCTTGGGCAGAAAACATTATATACTGAGTCAAAAAACGAGAATTAGTGTGCACTACCTAGCAGAGTTTACTGCCAGAGGGGAATCATAGGCCTGTGTTCCGTGTGAAAAATAATAATAATTGAACTTTTCGTGTCAGAGGAAAGAAAGTTTCCCTGATAACATTGTGTATACATAGTGTACAGTGTATACTACAGTGGCTCCCTAGTATATAGATGATAAAGGCTAAAGTGTCATTTGAAAACAGGTGAATTTGTAAATGAAGTGATAAGCCTATAGAGGCAGGTGCCAGAAGTCGCCAGAAACTTACCACAGGTCAGCTGTTTTAATAATCTTCCTGGCCTGCTAGTGTACTCGCATATAATCTAGTGATACCAGTGAATAGCAGAATACAGTGTTGTAGTAGCAACTAACCAGTATTATATAGTGGAGTGGAGTGACTTTCATTAGTTTCTTTTTTCTTGAAATACCAGACGTATACTGTGAATTTCATATAACCTGTAGTTACCAGCGGTCGCAATATACACAACGAGAAGCAATTATTACTACAGAAAAAGCGTCCTTCCTCCAAAATTTCCACCAGTCAACTATAGTGATAATATAGCATTTATTGTGGTGGAGACCAAAAAAAAAAAAAACTAGAAAAGCTAGATACAGCGATTGATAAACAAGGGTTGAGGTCGACCGTTCGTCATTGTAGGAGTTGCCAGCAGTCACCGGTTTCTTCAAGACGCAAGTTATACTTTTGTATCAATCAAATCACATATTACTCGGGTAGATAATTTCCAGTAGATCCTTCATGTCTTAGCTCAAATCACCGACCAGTATGTTTTAAATAAGTGATCCACTGATCAGATCAGATCGACTGGTCCGAACCCTTGACTGGTTTCAAACGGATTCGTTGGACAATAAAGCAGACTGTAAATGGATGGGGTTGTAGGCGCCCTTATCAAACACAAACAATAAATATAAATCAGGAACGTGCACGGTAAGCTGTCCAATACACAAAAACAGTTAGAAACAGAAATACAAATAGCTAGAGCTCCATTTAAGGAGGTTATTAATAGAATATTCAAGAGGTTGCTAGTAGAATTACAGTAATTAACCATTCAAATCATTATGAAGCTCTGTGTATTCTGTGGTCAATCAAACAAACGGGCTTCCACATGGATAAATTGTCATTTTTGTGGAAATTGGTGTCACGCCCCTTGTGCAGATATCCAAGAACTAGCTACAAGCAGTATTAAAACAGGGAAGTGTTTTTGGGTATGCCCAAATGAGATAAATATGTGGACTAAAATCACAATGGTATTAAAAGAGGATAACACCAAAGCTGCTTTCATAGAACACCTGGAAGCTTTCTACAACAGATGGGAACATAAAAAGTCTGGGCTGAATGATACTGCCCTTGATACTGGCCATGTAGTCAGAAACTGTAAGGCTGGAGGTGAAGTCCTGGTAGTCAGTAAATGTGGGGCTGATAATGCTGTCCTGGGAGACAGTAATGGTGAAGCTGGAGATGCTGTCCTGGGAGACAGTAATGGTGAAGCTGGAGATTTTGTCCAGGTAGTCGGGAATTATACGCAGGAAGGAATACATATAAATGACCTCATAGGGGACAGGAGCCGTAGTAGGGAAACAAGTGTAGGCAAAGATAAGATAAAACCAATATTGCAAACTAGAAATACCGCAGGAAATAGCAAACAAGAGGACTCCACTAGCAATAGTGAGGATATATTACCAAAAACAACTGGTGGGAGCTCCATTGTTGGTGTTAGGGAGGATAGGAGTAAGACAGGGAAACATGCACCAACAGGGCATACAGTCACAGAAACCCAAGGCAAACGGAAACCAAGCCTGTGCACATACTATGCACTTGGTATCTGCAGGCATGGGAAATCTGGAAAAACAGATGGGACGTGCAACTATGACCACCCTAGAAAATGCCGTGCCCATATGACAACAGGAAAATGCAAACTCCCTTCCGGTAAGCTTTTTCACCCTGAAATGTGTATCTCTTCGGAACAGGAAAGACTGTGCTATAACTTAAATTGCCAGGCATACCATCTAAAGGGGACAAAAAGATACAAAACATCCAGGCCATGGGAAAACCTGGGTAGCCACAGCCACTCAAGAGGGAGAGGTTTTTTAGTGCCAGGAAGGAAAAAAAACTGGCAGGAAATGGCAGAAATCGTACACCAAATCCAGTCATTCCTGGAGTGGAACCACAGTCGATGGCCTCCACTACAAACCAACAGATACAGATACTAATGCCGAAAAAAAAATCCCCCCCCCAGTACCAACAATACCACCAGTCCGATAACATTCTTCTTTGCAAATATACAAGGTCTAAAGCCAGCAACAAACAACAAAATACCTTTCATCCGTGGACTGCTTGCAGAGGCAAAGGCAATGTTTGCGGCTTTCTCTGAGACCCACATAAAGGATCACTTGGACAACGAAATATGGATCCCAGGTTACAACCTATACAGATGTGACAGAGTGAACAGGCAAAAGGGGGGGTGGTTGGCCTGTACATTGCAGAGTCACTTGTTTGCACAGAACTGCTTAATGCCTCAAATGATGTAGTGGAAGTTTTAGCAGTAAAGGTCGAGAACCAAAACCTAGTCATTGTGGTAGTCTACAAGCCTCCGGATGCAACATCCCAGCAATTCCAGGAACAGCTGTTAAAAATTGACCACTGTCTGGAAAATCTTCCAGCTCCTGCACCCAACATCTTGCTCCTGGGGGATTTCAACTTAAGGCACCTAAAATGGAGGAATATAGCAAATAATATTGTTGCAGAAATAACACCAGGAGGAAGCTCTGATGAAAACTCACACTCATACGAGCTTTTAAATCTCTGCACAAAATTCAATTTAAACCAGCAAATAATAGAGCCTACTAGACTGGAGAATACACTATACCTCATCTTCACTAACAATGATGATCTGATAAGAAATGTCACCATATGAAAAACAATATACTCAGATCACAACATAATTGAGGTTCAGACATGTATGCGTGGAGCCCCAGACCGACATAATGAGACTAGTCACGAGGGAGCATTCACCAAATTCAACTTCAATATCAAAAACATAAAGTGGGACCAAGTAAACCAAGTCCTAACTGATGTAAGCTGGGAAGATATACTAAGCAACACAGACCCCAACTTATGCCTAGAACAGATTAACTTGGTGGCACTCGATGTATGCACAAGGCTTATTCCTCTAAGAGAAAGGAGGAGTAGATGTAAAATAGAAAGAGACAGGCGCTCCCCTTACAGGCGACGGAAAAGAATAACAGAGCGGCTAAAAGAGGTCAATATATCTGAAATGTGTAGGGAGACACTGGTCAGAGAAATAGCAAGCATCGAACTTAAGCTAAAGGAATCCTTTAGGAGTCAGGAATCGCGGGAAGAACTAAAAGCCATAAATGAAATCGAAAGAAACCCAAAGTATTTCTTCTCCTATGCCAAATCAAAGTCGAGAACAAAGTCCAGTATTGGGCCCCTACTTAAACAAGATGGGTCCTACACAGATGACAGCAATGAAATGAGTGAGCTACTCAAGTCCCAATATGACTCATTTTTTTAGCAAGCCGCTAACCAGACTGAGAGTCGAAGATCAAAATGAATTTTTTATGAGAGAGCCACAAAATTTGATTAACACAAGCCTATCCGATGTTATCCTGACGCTAAATGACTTCGAACAGCCGATAAATGACATGCCCATGCACTCTGCCCCAGGGCCAGACTCATGGAACTCCGTGTTCATCAAGAACTGCAAGAAGCCCCTATCACGAGCCTTTTCCATCCTATGGAGAGGGAGCATGGACACGGGGGTCGTCCCACAGTTACTAAAAACAACAGACATAGCCCCACTCCACAAAGGGGGCAGTAAAGAAACAGCAAAGAACTACAGACCAATAGCACTAACATCCCATATCATAAAAATCTTTGAAAGGGTCCTAAGAAGCAAGATCACCACCTATCTAGAAACCCATCAGCTACACAACCCAGGGCAACATGGGTTTAGAACAGGTCGCTCCTGTCTGTCTCAACTATTGGATCACTACGACAAGGTCCTAAATGCACTAGAAGACAAAAAGAATGCAGATGTAATATATACAGACTTTGCAAAAGCCTTTGACAAGTGTGACCCTGGCGTAATAGCGCACAAAATGCGTGCTTAAGGAATAACAGGAAAAGTCGGTCGATGGATCTATAATTTCCTCACTAACAGAACACAGAGAGTAGTCATCAACAGAGTAAAATCCGAGGCTGCTACGGTGAAAAGCTCTGTTCCACAAGGCACAGTACTCGCTCCCATCTTGTTCCTCATCCTCATATCCGACATAGACAAGGATGTCAGCCACAGCAGTTAGTTAGTTTAATATGTTTATTATGCACCCCATACCCATCCTCTGGGAGGTTGTCAAAAGATTACAGAGGTACATAATGGGTCCAGGGACTGGGCCTCAAAGTTTTGATGGCTGAGCAAATTACAGAGGTAATGAATTCACAATTTACAAAGGTAATGAACTCACAATTTACAAAGGTAATGAACTCCAGGTAGGTCTAGTCACAATCATGACGTTACAAAGGTATTTACAGATTATAGAGGTACACAATGGGTCCAGGGACTGGGCCCCAAAGTTTTGATGGCTGAACTAGGTACAAGGTAATGAGCTCACAAGTTACAAAGGTAATGAATACTGTAAGAATGGTTACTTACGTTTATACATGGCTACAATCATGAACAAATTTTAGAGTAATGAGCAATTCACACTTCCACACCCGGTCACAAGTGTAGTGAGTTATTGGTGCAAATATTGTCTGTTGAGTCACACACACACACACACACACACACACACACACACACACACACACACACACACACACCACACACACACACACACACACACACACACACAACACACACACACACACACACCCCACACACCCCACACCACACACACACACACATACACACACACACAGGAGCTCAACACAAGATTTAAAGAGGTATTTACAGTGGAAACCAGTAGGACTCCAAGAAATCAGAAAAATTGGGGCACACCAGCAAGTGCTGGATGAGGTACATATAACCAAGGAGGAGGTGAAGAAGCTGCTATGCGAACTTTACACCTCAAAGGCGGTGGGACCAGACAACATCTCTCCATGGGTCCTTAAAGAGGGAGCAGAGATATTGTGTGAGCCATTAACAAAGATCTTCAACACATCATTTGAAAACTGGGCAACTCCCCGAGGTATGGAAAATGGCAAATGTAGTCCCAATTTTTAAAATGGGAGACAGACATGAGGCACTAAACTACAGACCTGTATCACTAACGTGTATAGTATGCAAGGTCATGGAGAAGATCATCAGGAGGAGAGTGGTGGGGCACCTGGAAAGAAAACAAGTGTATAATTGACAACCAGCACGGTTTCAGGGAAGGAAAATCCTGTGTCACAAACCTACTAGAGTTTTATGACAAGGTGACAGAAGTAAGACAAGAGAGAGAGGGGTGGATCGACTGCGTATTTTTGGACTGCAAGAAGGCTTTCGACACAGTTCCTCACAAGAGGTTACTGCAAAAGCTAGAGGACCAGGCACACATAACAGGAAAGGCACTGCAATGGATCAGAGAATATCTGACAGGGAGGCAACAACGAGTCATGGTACGCGACGAGGTGTCAGAGTGGGCGCCTGTGACAAGCGGGGTTCCACAGGGGTCAGTCCTAGGACCTGTGCTGCTCTTGGTATACGTGAACGACATAACGGAAGGGATAGACTCAGAAGTGTCCTTGTTTGCAGACGATGTGAAGTTAATGAGAAGAATCAAATCGGATGAGGATCAGGCAGGACTACAAAGAGATCTGGACAGGCTACAAGCCTGGTCCAGCAACTGGCTCCTTGAAAGTCATGAAGATTGGGGAAGGGTAAAGAAGACCGCAGACACAATATAGTTTAGATGGCCAAAGACTGCAAACCTCACTCAAGGAAAAAGATCTGGGGGTGAGTATAACACCGAGCATATCTCCTGAGGCGCACATCAATCAGATAACTGCTGCAGCATACGGGCACCTGGCAAACCTACGGATAGCGTTCCGATACCTCAGTAAGGATTCGTTTAAGACTCTGTACACCATCTACGTCAGGCCCATACTGGAGTATGCAGCACCAGTTTGGAATCCACACCTAGTCAAGCACGTCAAGAAATTAGAGAAAGTGCAAAGGTTTGCAACAAGATTAGTCCCAGAGCTACGGGGATTGTCCTATGAAGAAAGGTTGAGGGAAATCGGCCTGACGACACTGGAGGCCAGGAGGGTCAGGGGAGACATGATAACGACATATAAAATACTGCACGGAATAGACGAGGTGGACAAGGACGGGATGTTCCAGAGATGGGACACAGACACAAGAGGTCACAATTGGAAGTTGAAGACTCAGATGAATCAAAGGGATGTTAGGAAGTATTTCTTCAGTCATAGAGTAGTCAGGCCATGGAATAGCCTAGAAAGTGATGTGGTGGAGGCAGGAACCATACATAGTTTTAAGGCGAGGTATGATAGAGCTCATGGGGCAGGGAGAGAGAGGACCTAGTAGCAATCAGCGAAGAGGCGGGGCCAGGAGCTGTGACTCGACCCCTGCAACCACAAATAGGTGAGTACAAATAGGTGAGTACACACACACACACAGATGGGGACACCAGCAAGGAATACACCAACAAGTGTTGGACGACATACATACAGATGAGGAGGAGGTGAAGAAACTGCTAAGGGACATCGATACCTCAAAGGCAATGGGACCGGACAACATCTCCCCGTGGGTCCTTAGAGATGAAGCAGATATGTTGTGCGTGCCACTTACCACAATCTTCAACACGTCCCTGGAAACTGGGCAACTACCTGAGGTATGGAAGACGGCAAATGTAGTTCCCATTTTTAAAAAAGGAGACAGAAAAGAGGCACTAAACTATAGACCTGTGTCATTGACGTGTATAGTATGCAAAATTATGGAGAAGATTATCAGGAGGAGAGTGGTGGAGCACCTGGAACGGAACAAGAGTATAAATGCCAACCAGCACGGATTCATGGAAGGCAAATCCTGTGTCACCAACCTTCTGGAGTTTTATGATAAAATAACAGAAGTAAGACACGAGAGAGAGGGGTGGGTTGATTGCATCTTCTTGGACTGCAAGAAGGCCTTTGACACAGTTCCTCACAAGAGATTAGTGCAGAAGCTAGAGCATCAGGCGCATATAACAGGAAAGGCACTGCAATGGATCAGAGAATACCTGACAGGGAGACAACGAGTCATGGTACGTAATGATGTATCACAGTGGGCACTTGTGATGAGCGGGGTCCCACAGGGGTCGGTCCTAGGACCAGTGCTATTTTTGGTATATGTGAACGACATGATGGAAGGGTTAGACTCAGAAGTGTCCCTGTTTGCAGATGATGTGAAGTTAATGAGGAGAATTAAATCTGATGAGGACCAGGCAGGACTTCAAAGAGACCTGGACAGACTGGACACCTGGTCCAGCAAATGGCTTCTCGAATTTAATCCTGCCAAATGCAAAGTCATGAAGATAGGGGAAGGGCACAGAAGACCACAGACCAAGTATAGGCTAGGTGGCCAAAGACTGCAAACCTCACTCAAGGAGAAAGATCTTGGGGTGAGTATAACACCGAGCATGTCTCCGGAAGCACACATCAACCAGATAACTGCTGCAGCATATGGGCGCCTGGCAAACCTGAGAACAGCATTCCGATACCTTAGTAAGGAATCGTTCAAGACACTGTACACCGTGTATGTCAGGCCCATACTGGAGTATGCAGCACCTGTTTGGAACCCGCACTTGATAAAGCACGTCAAGAAACTAGAGAAAGTACAAAGGTTTGTGACAAGGTTAGTTCCAGAGCTAAGGGGAATGTCCTATGAAGAAAGATTAAGGGAAATCGGCCCTGACGACACTGGGAGGACAGGAGGGTCAGGGGAGACATGATAACGACATATAAAATACTGCGTGGAATAGACAAGGTGGACAAAGACAGGATGTTCCAGGGAGGGGACACAGAAACAAGAGGCCACAATTGGAAGTTGAAGACACAAATGAGTCAGAGAGATATTAGGAAGTATTTCTTAAGTCATAGAGTTGTAAGGCAGTGGAATAGCCTAGAAAATGACGTAGTGGAGGCAGGAACCATACACAGTTTTAAGACGAGGTTTGATAGAGCTCATGGAGCGGGGAGAGAGAGGGCCCAGTAGCAACCGGTGAAGAGGCGGGGCCAGGAGTTAAGACTCGACCCCTGCAACCACAAATAGGTGAGTACACACACACATACACAAACTCATACACACACACACACACTCATACACACACACACACACACTCATACGCATACACATGCACACACAAACACACACAAACACACACAGGAGCTTGGACTCGACCCCTGCAATCTCAACTAGGTGAGTGCACACACACAACACACAACACACACACACACACACACACACACACCACACACACACACACACACACACAGCGACAGTATGAAAATGACATAGCATCGAGAATCAAGACTGACCCGAAACTGTTGTATAGCCACATCAGGAGGAAGACAACAGTCAAAGACCAGGTGATCAGATTAAGGACAGAAGGTGGAGAACTCACAAGAAATGATCAGGAGGTATGTGAGGAGCTGAACAGGAGATTTAAGGAAGTTTTTACAGTAGAGACAGGAAGGGCTGTGGGAAGACAGCACAGAAGGGAACATCAAGAGGGAATATACCAACAAGTGTTGGATGACATACGAACAACTGAGGAGGAGGTAAGAAGCTCTTAAGTGACCTTGACACCTCAAAGGCGATGGGACCGGACAACATCTCCCCATGGGTCCTTAGAGAAGGAGCAGAGATGCTGTGTGTGCCTCTAACCACAATCTTCAACACATCCCTTGAAACTGGGCAACTACCTGAGAAATGGAAGACAGCTAATGTAGTCCCCATATTTAAGAAAGGAAACAGAAACAAGGCACTAAACTACAGACCTGTGTCTCTGACATGTATTGTGTGCAAAGTCATGGAGAAGATTATCAGGAGGAGAGTGGTTGAACACCTGGAAAGGAACAAGATTATAAATGAAAACCAGCATGGGTTCATGGAAGGCAAATCTTGTATCACAAACCTCCTGGAGTTTTATGACAAGGTAACAGAAGTAAGACACGAGAGAGAGGGTTGGGTAGATTGCGTTTTCCTAGACTGCAGGAAGGCCTTTGACACAGTTCCCCACAAGAGATTAGTGCAGAAGCTGGAGGATCAGGCACACGTAAAAGGAAGGGCACTGCAATGGATAAGGGAATACCTGACAGGGAGGCAGCAACGAGTCATGGTACGTGAAGAGGTATCACAGTGGGCGCCTGTTACGAGCGGGGTCCCACAGGGGTCAGTTCTAGGACCAGTGCTATTTTTGATATATGTGAACGACATGATGGAAGGAATAGACTCTGAAGTGTCCCTGTTCGCAGATGACGTGAAGTTGATGAGAAGAATTAAATCAGACGAGGATGAGGCAGGACTGCAAAGAGACCTGGAGAGGCTGGACATGTGGTCCAGTAACTGGCCTCTCGAATTCAATCCAGCCAAATGCAAAGTCATGAAGATTGGGGAGGGGCAAAGAAGACCGCAGACAGAGTATAGGCTAGGTGGACAAAGACTACAGACCTCACTCAGGGGGAAAGACCTTGGGTGACCATAACACCGAGCACATCATCCGAGGCACACATCAACCAAATAACCGCTGCAGCATACGGGCGCCTGGCAAACCTGAGAATAGCATTCCGATACCTTAATAAGGAATTGTTCAAGACACTGTACACTGTGTATGTTAGGCCCATACTGGAGTATGCAGCAGCAGTCTGGAACCCACACCTGGTCAAGCACGTCAAGAAGGTAGAGAAAGTCATTATGTACTGGAGTGCGATAAAATTAATGAATTTAGAAACAACTCACTCAGAAGTGTTCAAGAAATGGCTAAGTATTTTATCCACAGTGGTATATTACAGACCATTCTGGAGAAATACCCTGACTTTGCTAGCTGTAAATAAAGCATTACCACATATGTGCATGTGGTGTTGTGTGTGTGTTTTGTGTGTGTGTGTGTGTTGTGTGTGTGTGTGTTTGTGTGTATGTGTATGAGTGTGTGAGTGTGTGAGTGTGTGTGTGTGTGTGTGTGTGTGTGTGTGTGTGTGTGTGTGTGTGTGTGTGGGGTGTGTGTGTGTGTGTGTGAGTATGAGTGTGTTGTGTGTGTGTATGATGTGTGTGTGTGTGTATGAGTGTGTGTGCGTGTGTGTGTATGAGTTTGGTGTATGTGTGTGTGTGTGGTTTTGTGTGTGTGTGTATGAATTTGTATGTGTGTGTGTGTGTGTGTGTGTGTGGAGAGAGAGAGAATCAGCAATCAACATTTGCACCAATAACTCACTAAAGTTGTGACCGGGTGTGGAAGTGTGAATTGCTCATTACTCTATAATTTGTTCATGATTGCAGCTATGTATAAACGTAAGTAACCATTCTTACAGTATTCATTACCTTTGTAACTTGTAGTTCATTACCTTTGTAACTTGTGAGTTCATTACCTTTGTAACTTGTGAGTTCATTACCTTGTACCTAGTTCAGCCATCAAAACTTTGGAGCCCGGTCCCTGGACCCATTGTTTACCTCTGTAATCTGTAAATACCTTTGTAACTTGTCATGATTGTGACTAGACCTACCTGGAGTTCATTACCTTTGTAAATTGTGAGTTCATTACCTTTGTAAATTGTGAATTCATTACCTCTGTAACTTGCTCAGCTATCAAAACTTTGAGGCCCAGTCCCTGGACCCATTATGTACCTCTGTAATCTTTTGACTACCGCCCACAGGATGGGTATGGGGTGCATAATAAACATATTAAACTAACTCCCCGGGTTGGCGATTGAGGGTAGGCACTTATTTATTTATAGATTTACTCTACAGGGAAGGAGTAGGTAGTTTTACTGGTAGTACACTAATATTAAGTTTACTAAGGCAACTGTAGATAATAATAATGTGGACCTAAGACCTTAACATAGGTAGTAATAGGCCAATAATTTAGGCAAACACTAGGATAAGTTAGCTAGGGAGAACTGGCAGCCCTAGTTTGAACGAAGAGACGAGGGTCTGGAAGAGCGACCAGCTCGTTCTTCTTAAGACAGACACCAACTGGACAAGACGTGCCGTGATCAGCAGACGGCGTCCCCACGTGTCTTCACATCTGAGACCTGGGGAAATCTGGTAGAGGGCACTCGATGTACCGTAGATGACCTCCTCCGTCAGGCCCATACAGTAAGACAAGACCTCCACTTTTATGTCATAGATTTCTGGCCAGTGTCTGGGGAGATTGTGAGTGAGTGAGTTTGAACTGTGGGCCCGGTTGCAACAGGCAGAGCATGCCCAGTAAGTACCAGTGTCTCAGAGCAGTCTGGAAGCTAGTGTCTGAGTCTGCATAGTTATACTAGGGGATACATACCCTCTTGGATATAGGAATTTCTGAGGTGCAGGCAGGACACTAATAACGATTGAATATTGCAGGAATTAAGGCTCCCAGTTGCACATGGTTTCTGAGGGGAAGTCCAAAGGGGCTAAGGCTAAGCTTAGGGAAGTTGAAGTTCAGGATATATGCTGCAACACCAAGTAAGTTAGTCCTTTATACGTGCATGCAGGCGAGTTTCTTGCAACATCAATCATTTGTGAAAATCTGTCCTATAAGCCACTTGTGAGGTTCACCTACTGATACTAACTATAATTCATCAAACTCAATGTGTTGCCTGGTTTACCTTAGTGTACTGGTGCTAAGAGTCAACAAATTTTTTTGATTTATGATAATTTCTAATACATATTAGTGAAAAATGGTTTCCACAAATCATTATGACAATTAAATTTAATGTTTTATAAATAAAATATGTTAATATGCAAAGTCTTGTGTGTCTTGTAATAACAAAATTTATTGTTCATGATCACCCAGAGATCATGTATATAAATATAAATAAGTTATTGTCATATTAGTCTTAAGAAAGTCTTAAGTTTGTCAGAAATGTTCTGCAGAACAATGTTCTTTCTGCATGAACACCTAAATGTTCTGCAGAACATTGTTCTTTCTGCATGAACACCTAAATGTTCTGCAGAACAATGTTCTTTCTGCATGAACACCTAAATGTTCTGCAGAACAATGTTCTTTCTGCATGAACACCTAAATGTTCTGCAGAACAATGTTCTTTCTGCATGAACACCTAAATGTTCTGCAGAACAATGTTCTTTCTGCATGAACACCTAAATGTCACACATCTCTGTACAAATAAAGATTATGATAATAATTATAACACGAGCTTAGTTTACTGTCTAGTATTGAAGCACTTCTCTACTCTCAGCTTGAGGATTATGAACAACTTAATCTTTGGCCACCAAGACACTAGCTTAATTTTCAATACTTATTTTGGGGAAAAAATTACATCAACACTGTAAAATACCATAATTTTCCCAACACATAAACAAAGGAAATGGCATTATGGAGAGTGACCTGAAAAATGTTGCTATTTGTAAAAGTTGAAACTCTGTCTCAATAAAAGTTTTGCTCTGCATTGCTGTGAGTTCCAATAGCATATTTTGTTAACATTAGCTTCTCCTACCAAGGCAAGTTAACCCAAAATGAAGAAACATGTTCAACATCACTCACTTCATCGCTGTTTTGTCAGAGGCTCACCAATAATATAGTTTGAAACTGAAAATATCTCAGCCCCTCCATCAGGGTGCAGTCAATGTACCATTTACCTCCAGGACTCAAGTCTGGCTAACCACATATATTTCATACAAAGATGAGAGAAGCAGTACATTCTTGTCAACCATATCACCTCTGGTATTGATAACCTTAACAAGTAAGACAACACAGGCTTCAAAGATGAGAGAAGCAGTACATTCTTGTCACCATAGCACCTCTGGTATTGATAACCTTAACAAGTAAGACAACACAGGCTTCAAAGATGAGAGAAGCAGTACATTCTTGTCACCATATCACTCTGGTATTGATAACCTTAACAAGTAAGACAACACAGGCTTCAAAGATGAGAGAAGCAGTACATTCTTGTCACCATAGCACCTCTGGTATTGATAACCTTAACAAGTAAGACAACACAGGCTTCAAATAACTCACTTCCTCACATTTGATCAATAGAAACAGAAATAAAAAGACTATATATATATAATTAAAGTTTGTTAAGTTCTATCACTGTTGTGGGAATATTTACAATACATACTGTTAAAAGAATGAACAGTCTTAGATTTATAGTATTGACACCAGTGTTCTCTTACTGCACTTATTTCACTACTGTTGTTGACTGAATATTTCACTACTGTTGTTGACTGAATATTTAACTACTGTTGTTCACTGAATATTTCATTACTGTTGTTCACTGAATATTTCACTACTGTTGTTCACTGAATATTTCATTACTGTTGTTCACTGAATATTTCACTACAGTTGTTCACTGAATATTTCACTACTGTTGTTCACTGAATATTTCACTACAGTTGTTACTGATATTTCACTACTGTTGTTCACTGAATATTTCACTACTGTTGTTCACTATTTCACTACTGTTGTTCACTGAATATTTCACTACTGTTGTTGACTGAATATTTCACTACTGTTGTTGACTGAATATTTCACTACTGTTGTTGACTGAATATTTAACTACTGTTGTTCACTGAATATTTCACTACTGTTGTTGACTGAATATTTCAGTACTGTTGTTCACTGAATATTTTACTACTGTTGTTGACTGAATATTTAACTACTGTTGTTCACTGAACATTTCACTGCAGAATTCTTGGTTACTGAAGTACACAGATTACAGACTTAACCTTACAGTATTTTCCATATGTATTTATTGATTATACTGTATATTAGCTCTCATGAGAACACAAGACTTATCTTTTTATAAAATATATAAGATATTCTGAACATTAATTCAACTTATCTCCTCTATGAACTCATGATTTATAAGACTTACATTTCATTAACATATTTCACTCTCAACACTGTTATGGTATATCCATGTCATATATTCTGATGAGTTTATAACTAAAATATTTCTGAAACATTAACCCTTTCAGGGTCCAAGGCCGAAATCTGAAGTCACGCACCAGTGTCCAAGAAATTCTTACAGAATTAACCCTTTCAGGGTCCGTCCCGTAGATCTACGGCTGGTCGGTGAGTGTCCAAACCGTAGATCTACGCCAAAATTCTAGCGCCGTCAAATTTAGCGCGAAAGCGCTCATAGGCCTACATATGAGAGAATGGGTCTGCGCCGTGGGTGTGCGCCGTAAACAAAAAATCTAGGCGCCTGCATAGCATTGTGGGAACGCTGGCTCAGTCACCCTTGTTCACCATGCCTCGTCGCAAGTCAGCTCTCACTCCCCGGAAAATTGGGACTCTCCTCTTCCTATCTGATAGTTCTGACACTGATGGAAGTGGAAATGAAGACGAATTCTACGGCTTTGATCAGTTAGTGACCAAAAAAGAATGACCAGGATATCGATAATAGTGCAGAAAACCCCGACGATCCTCGACCTTCTACCTCTGGTGTGGGCACTCGTGACTCACGTCGGGTGTTCCTAAACGTAAAAAGAAAACTAATATTTCCCGTGGCCTGGCCTCTGACTTCAGTAATGACGATGTTTTCTGACGTGGATTGGATTTTATTGCGCTCGACGATCATTCGGTAGTGATAGTGAGGAAACATTTCACCAGTGAAGCGTCGTATTTTTTCGCCGCCGCATGCGCTGGGGTAGTGTACCCTATGCTGGTCCAGGGGACGGAGTACATCCCGGAGTACATCCCGGAGTACATCCCGTGGCCCTACACCCGTTTTAGGTATGATAGTGAGGATGATGTGGCTACACTTGGCATGGATGGGCCACAGACATCAGTGGAGGGTGTTAGTGGGGCTGGTGGTGGTAGTGGCACCGCCATGCGTGACTCGCTGCACACGCGGGGACCCACGCTGCTGACTCGTCAGTTCAAGGACAAAGCGGAGCGTAAACCCACCAGCCTGCCACAACCACCCGTACAACCAGCCTATGATGTCCAGTATCCACCAGACAAACCGTATCTGGGATTGGCAGCAAAATCCCAATTTTGTTCCCAGCCCTCACCACTTTGATGACTCTCAAAGTGGAATTCTACTACCTGTCCCCTTGGAACCACGGCCAATGAACTGGAATTCTTTAAAATTATTCTTTGACCACCATTGATGGAAATTATTGTCAGGGAAAGTAATAAGTATTTTCAGTACACCATGGCAAATACGATCTTATCACCACAGTCAAGACTACACAGGTGGAAAGAGACGACTGTTGCAGAAATGTATTTGCTTTTTGCAACAATAAGCTTATGCCTCACGTCTATAAGCATAATATAAAGCATACTGGTCCACAGATGGGCTAATTTGTACCCAATCCTTCAGTGAAATAATACCAGTGAACAGGTTTACTTACTGTTACGTATGTTGCACTTCTCTGACAAAACCAGGCCTGACAGAAGTGACGGGTTTATACAAATTAGAAATGTTTTTCATGTATCTCAAACAAAAGTTCAGGATATACTTTTATCCATTCAAGAATCTTGTAATTGACGAGTCTTTGATTTTGTTCAAAGGGTAGACTGTCATTCAAGCAGTATATACCGAGCAAGAGGAACCGCTTTGGTATAAAATTGTTTGTACTCTGTGATTGTGACAGTGGCCTGGTGTTGGATATTGTTGTATACACGGTAGTAAAACATTGAAAGATACCAAGATGTTATTGGGTATATCAGGTGACGTAGTGAAAAACATGATGGCACCATATCTTGGTAAGGGCCATACATTATATACCGATAACTGGTACACAAGCCCTTTTACTCATGATTTCATGGAGTGAACAAGACAGATGTGTGGGGCACAGTGCGTTCTAAATCATAAACATATGCCCAGGCTCAACGCGGGTTTGTTTGTGGTGATGACGTCCCAGGTGTTTCCCTTGCCAATGACATCATGCATTACGGTGGCATGACAAACAAGATGTCACTTTGTTGACAACCATTCACCGTAATGAAATGCAAGACAGGGGCAAAGTTGATCGAGTGACTAATGAACGTATTCGAAAACCAGGGGACAGTGATTGATTATACACAAAACATGCGCTTGGTTGACAAGTGTGACATGCAGATTGGTTTTGTTGACTGTGTTCGAAAGAGTTACAAGTGGTACATGAAACTTTTCTTCCATCTCATGGACATTTCAATGCTGAATGCATATAATATGTACCAAATAAAGACTGGAAAACAACCCCCTGTATGGTGAATTTTGTTTGTCTGTTGTCAGACAACTCATAATGAGTACCAAGGTAACAAAAACCTGCAATACAACATGGTCTCGAATTCATCACAATATACCCAAGCGTTTGAGGAGAGAAGGGATCATTTCATAATACAGCTTCCTTCAACTCAAAAGAAATTTGCTCAGAAGAGATGCATTGTCTGTGCACAAACAAAACGACGGCAACAAAGACGCAAAGACACCGGTTTAGGGTGTGAGAATGTAAGGTGCCTCTGTGCATGGTGCCTTGTTTAAAGGAGTTCCACAAGCTCCAGCAGTTCAAAAAACCTGTCCAGTGATTGTAAATATGAAAATATATGATAGAACATTAGAAATTATACAATATTTTGTGCATGTTTATTGTAATAAAAAAACAGTGGTAAACAATAATATGATAATAACTTTAGTGCGGTTATTGTGTTCAATAACAGTGAGTATATATATATACATTATATACAGTATTGGCCTCTCAGGCCCCAAATGTTAGTAGGAATAGAAAAAAATTGGAAAAGAAAAGAAAAAACAACAAAAAAAACAAAATAATATAATACGCGTATGTGGAATTCGTCGATGTTGCCGCCACCACATCATTTTCTACAAACTTCTTGGCACTGTATCTCGGTAAGTACTGATCAGATTCTAATTTTTTTTGTTTTATTACCTTCACAAAAATATGCTCTTTAATTCTGTAAGAAAAAATAATTTTTTTTTTTCAAAATTCCTTGGACACTGGTGCGTGACTTCAGATTTTGGCCTTGGACCCTGAAAGGGTTAAAGAGCATATTTTTGTGAAGGTAATAAAACAAAAAAAATTAGAATCTGATCAGTACTTACCGAGATACAGTGCCAAGAAGTTTATAGAAAATGATGTGGTGGCGGCAACATCGACGAATTCCACATACGCGTATTATATTATTTTGTTGTTTTAGTTGTTTTTTCTTTTCTTTTCCAATTTTTTTCTATTCCTACTAACATTTGGGGCCTGAGAGACCAATACTGTACATAATTGATATATATAAACTCACTGTATTGAACACAATAACCGCACTAAAGTTATTATCATATTACTGTTTACCACTGTTGTTTATTACAATAAACATGCACAAATATTGTATAATACTAATGTTCTATCATATATTACATATTTAAAAATCACTGGACATGGTTTTAGAACTGCTGGAGCTTGTGGAACTCCTTTAAACAAGGCACCATGCACAAGGCACCTTACATTCCTCACACATAAACCGAGTGTCTTTGCGTCTTTGTTGCCTCGTTTTGTTTGTGCACAGACAATGCATCTCTTCTGAGCAAATTTCTTTGAGTTGAAGGAAGCTGTATTATGAAATGATCACCTTCTCTCCTCAAACGCTTGGGTATATTGTCATGAATTCGAGGACCATGTTGTATTACAGGTGTTGTTACCTGGTACTTCATTATGAGTTGTCTGACAACAGACAAACAAAATTCACCATACGGTGGTCTGTTACCAGTCTTTATTTGGTACATATTATATGCATTCAGCATTGAAATGTCCATGAGATGGAAGAAAAGTTTCATGTACCACTTGTAACTCTTACGAACACAGTCAACAAAACCAATCTGCATGTCACACTTGTCAACCAAGCGCATGATTTGTGTATAATCAATCACTGACACTGGTTTTCGAATACGTTCATTAATCACTCGATCAACTTTGCCACTGTCTTGCATTTCATTATGGTGAATGGTTGTCAACAATGTGACATCTCGTTTGTCATGCCACCGTAATGCCATGATGTCATTGGCAGTAAACACCTGCACGTCATCACCACGAACACCTGCATTGAGCCTGGGCATATGTTTACGATTAGAACACACTGTGCCACACACATCTGTCTTGTTCACTCGCATGAAATCACTGAGTAATGGGCTTGTGTACCAAATTTTTTGGTATATTTAAAGTATGGCCCTTACCAAGATAAGTGCCATCATGTTTCTCACTACGTCACCTGAGATACCCAATAACATCTTGGTATCTTTCAATGTTTTACTACCCGTGTATACAACAATATCCAACACCAGGGCCCCTGTCACAATCACAGAGTACAAACAATTTTATACCAAAGCAGTTCCTCTTGCTCGGTATATACTGCTTGAATGGGCAGTCTACCTTTGAACAAAATCAAAGACTCGTCAATTACAAGATTTTTTGAATGGATAAAAGTATACCTGAACTTTTGTTTGAGATACATGAAAACATTCTAATCTTGTATAACCTGTCACTTCTGTCCCGGCCTGGGTTTTGTCAGAGAAGTGCAACATACGTAACAGTAAGATAAACCCGTTCACTGGGATTATTTCACTGAAGGATGGGGTACAAATTAGCCGATCTGTGGACCAGTATGCTTTTATATTATGCTTATAGACGTGAGGGATAAGCATTATTGTTTGCAAAAAGCAAATACATTTCTGAAACAGTCCCTCTCTTTCCACCTGTGTAGTCCTGACTGTGGTGATAAGATCGTATTTGCCATGGTGTACTGAAAATACTTATTACTTTCCCTGGCAATAATTTCCATCAATGGCCCGGGCAAAGAATAATTCAAGAATTCCAGTTCATTGGCCGTGGTTCCAAGGGACAGATAGGTAGAATTCCACTTTGAGAGTCATCAAAGTGGGGAGGGTTGGGAACAAAATTGGGATTTTGCTGCCAATCCCCGATACGGGTTTTCTGGTGGATACTGGACATCATAGGCTGGTTGTACGGGTGGTTGTGGTTGTGGCAGGCTGGTGGCTGACGCTCCGCTTTGTCCTTGAACTGACGAGTCAGCAGTGTGGGTCCCCGCGTGGCACAGTGAGTCACGCATGGCGGTGCCACTACCACCCCAGCACCACAACACCATCCGCTGATGCCTGTGGCCCATCCATGCCAAGTGTAGCCACATCATCCTCACTATCACTACCTAAAACGGGTGTAGGGCCACGGGATGTACTCCGGGATGTACTCCGGGATGTACTCCAAGATGTACTCCGTCCCCTGGGCACAGCATAGGGTACACTACCCGAGCGCATGCGGCGGCGAACATACCGACGCTTCACTGGTGAATATGTTTCCTCACTATCACTACTGGAATGATCGTCGAGCGCAATAAAATCACAATCCACATCAGAACATCGCATTACTGAAGTCAGAGGCCTGGCCACGGGAAAATATTAGTTTTCTCTTACGTTTAGGAACACCCGACCGTGAGTCACGAGTGCCCACACCAGAGGTAGAAGGTCGAGGATCGTCGGGGTTTTCTGCACTATTACGATATCCTGGCATTATTTTCGGTCCCCTAACTTATCAAAGCCGTAGAATTCGTCCTTCATTTCCACTTCCATCAGTGTCAGAACTATCAGACAGGAAAAGGAGAGTCCCAATTTTCCGGGGAGTGAGAGCTGACTTGCGACGAGGCATGGTGAACAAGGGTGAATGAGCCGGCGTTCCCACAATGCTATGCAGGCGCCTAGATTTTTTGTTTACGGCGCACACCCACGGCGCAGATCCATTCTCTCACATGTAGGCCTATGAGCGCTTTTGCGCTAAATTTGACGGTGCTAGAATTTTGGCGTAGATCTACGGTTTGGACACTAACCAAAAAGCCGTAGATCTACGGGACGGACCCTGAAAGGGTTAAACACTAACATGTTTTATCTCTTGAATGAACTTGTGTATGTTTCACATGATTGCTTTTTTGATTAAAACATTTCAGACACTCAGAACATTGATATGGAGCCTTCACCAAATTCAACTTCAATAACAAGAACATAAAGTGGGACCAAGTAAACCAAGTCCTAAATGATATAAGCTGGGAAGATAGACTAAGCAACACAGACCCCAACTTATGCCTAGAGCAGATTAACTAGGTGGCACTCAATGTATGCTCAAGGATTATTCCTTTAAGAAAAAGGAGGAGTAGATGTAAAATAGAAAGAGACAGGCGCTCGCTTTACAGGTGATGGAAAAGAATAACAGAGCGGCTAAAAGAGGCCAATATATCTGAAATACGTAGGGAGTCGCTAAAGGAATCTTATAGGAGTCAGGAATCACGGGAAGAGCTAAAAGCCATAAATGAAATCGAAAGAAACCAAAGTATTTCTTTTATTATGCCAAATCAAAGTCAAGAACAACATCCAGTAATGGGCCCCTACTTGAACAAGATGGGTCCTACACAGATGACAGCAAGGAAATAAATGAACTACTTAAGTCCCAATATGACTCAGTTTTCAGCAAGTCTCTAACCAGACTGAGAGTCGAAGATCAAAATAAATTTTTTATGAGAGAGCCACAGAATTTAGTAAACACAAGCCTATCTGATGTTATCCTGATGCCAAATGACTTTGAACAGGCGATAAATGACATGCCCATGCACTCTGCCCCAGGGCCAGACTCAGGGAACTACATGTTCATCAAGAACTGCAAGAAGCCCCTATCACGAGCTTTTACTATCGGAGAGGAAGCATGTACACTGGGGTCGTCCCACAGTTACTAAAAACAACAGACATAGCCCCACTCCACAAAGGGGGCAGTAAAGCAATAGCAAAGAACTACAGACCGATAGCACTAACATCCCATATAAAAATCTTTGAAAGGGTCCTAGGAAGCAAGATCACCTTCCATCTAGATACCCATCAATTACACAACCCAGGGCAACATAGGTTTGGAGCAGGTCACCCCTGTCTGTCCCAATTACTGGATCACTACGACAAGGTCCTAGATGCACTAGAAGACAAAAAGAATGCAGATATAATATATACAGACTTTGCAAAAGCCTTCGACAAGTGTGACCATGGCGTAATAGGACACAAAATGCGTGCTAAAGGAATAACAGGGAAAAATTGTAGATGGATCTATAATTTTCCTCCCAAACAGAACACAAAGAGTAGAGTCAAAAGAGTAAAGTCTGAGGCAGCTATGGTGA
>NC_069429.1:28775326-28791488 GCF_026875155.1 Cherax quadricarinatus
AGTACAAAGGGGTTGCAAAAAGGGTTTTATTCCAGAGCAAAGGGGGAATTCCTATGAAGAAAGATTAAGGGAAATCGGCCCTGACGACAATGGAGGACAGGAGGGTCAGGGGAGCAGATAACGACATAATAAAATACTGCGTGGAATAGACAAGGTGGACAAGGACAGGATGTTCCAGGGGGGGACACAGAAACAAGAGGCCACAATTGGAAGTTGAAGACACAAATGAGTCAGGAGATAGTAGGAAGTATTTCTTCAGTCATAGAGTTGTAAGGCAGTGGAATAGCCTAAAAAAATGACGTTAGGGGAAAGGCAGGAAACCATACACAGTTTTAAACGGGGTTTTGAAAAAGTTTCATGGAGCGGGGAGGAGAGGGTCAGTAGCAACCGGGTGAAGGAGGGGGGGCCAGGAGCTAGGACTCAACCCCTGCAACCACAAATAGGTGAGTACAAATAGGTGAGTACACACACACCCACACCCATACACACACCCATACACACACCCACACACACACACACACACACACACACACCACACACACACACACACACACACACACACACACAACACACACACCAACACACACCCATACACACCCCCAAACACACACACACACACACACACACACACACACACACACACACACACACACACACACACACACACACAACACACACACCCATCACACACCCATACACACACCCACACACACACACACACACACACACCCCACACACACACACACACAAAACACACACACACACACACACACACACACACACACACACATGGTAATGCTTTTATTTACAGCTAGCAAAGTCAGGGTATTTCTCCAGAATGGTCTGCAATATACCACGGGTAGATAAAATACATTTGCCATTTCTTGAACATTTCTGAGTGAGTTGTTTCTAAATTCATTATTTGATCACACTCCAGTACATAATGACGCAGGGTGTGACAATATCCATCGGCAAATTTTTACATTTCGTTTGGTCTAACATCTTTTGGGTGGTGATTTAACCTCCCAAAGATACTTGTAACCCAGCCGGAGCCGGGCAGTAGTGACATCCAAGAGTCTGCTTATCTTGTTGGATGCACCATAGACAGTGGGCTCCTCCTGCATGATAGAATGATGATAGATGGACTGACTTGTGTCAATCTCCTAAGTCTTAAGTCAATAAAGTTCATTTGAAGTTCTTTTCGTATTATTGTTCTCAAACTGCTAAATGACAACCCAAGATTGTAATCTACCCTCTCTTGAAAGCATACAGCTTAGCCAATTTATCAGTTCTATCATGCATCTGAAGACCAATGTGAGATGAATCCACAGCATGTGCACTCTGACTCCACTGTCCACAATCTTACCATATCTATGTCTGGCTTCTGAAAAAAGCATGCCACAATTTATACTTAATGAGTTGAGAGCATTTATGGATGACAGAAATCAGTTAACATTAAAGTTAAAACCTTAGATACATGGAACATTTGGGGTGAAAGGGAGTATGGCAAACAGTTCTGTTTGAAGGGTAGAGGCCCAGTTATTGATGCGTGCTCCAATTTCTTTATGAGAGCCTCACTCTGTGTGCCCAACAGCAGCACTCCCAGCTGCACCATGGACTGGTTGAACAGAACCATCGACGTAAAAAATTTGTGAAAGATTGTTCTGTGTGACTAATTTATCAATACAGGCTTAAGGCATCATTTTGGGGCTTCAAACGAAGCTATGGTTGTGATTTTAAGAAGAGTTTTGGGGGGAAATGGAGGAAATGGTAGTTTGGAATGGGGTAATATCCCATGGAGCAGGGAAATGTCTCTGTTGTCCAACTTTATATAGATCATGTAGCTGGGTTTATGCGGGGGTCGGTTCCAGTTTTTTCGATCCATCTGGGGAAGGATGTTTTACCAGTGCTGAGGAAAGTTTTGGGGGCTTCTGTCAGGGGTTTGAATGGGCAGCCTAACATATTGACCCCAATAAGGATATTTCTTCAGTAACACGATCTCTAATGCTTGGAATTTAAGTTCTTTCCGCATATTTAAATTTTTTGGGAGTACGGGGGGCATCCTAGGATGATCCTCATTGCTTCGTTTTGCAGTTTTTCCAGCCCTCCAAGCTTCCAGTCAGACACGAGTGCAAGTAGTGGCGCTGCATAATCAACCAATGATCTAATATAAGCAAGATACATCATTTCACAATTTTAACATTACAAACCCTACCTGGGATGAAAACCTGCCACAACTCTAAGTGCTCTCATCCTTTCTTTGTATTGGCGACAAAGTCCGTTACAACAGGTCCAGTAGTGGAACCTCAAAGCCTAGATACTGTATCTGCTTACATATTCTAGAAGAGACCCATCATGCAACTGGATCTGACGAACTGTGCCTCTCTGCCGAGGAGGACGCCTGTTGAGTATCTTTGTTTTATCCCCTGAGATTTTTACCCCCAGGTCCTGACACGAGGCTAGTACAATGATTAAGAATGTTTTGGGTGTTGGAGAATCCGGTAGTGTGAATCATTATGTCATCAGCAAAACTAACCATATAATGATGGGGCTGGCTAGGCATGGCATTAAGTAAGGCATTAATTTAAAATGTTGAAAAGGGTGGGACTAAGCACACCTCCCTGTGGGGTTTCCTAATTCAAAATCTTTTGTTACACTTCTATGTCCCTGGAACCCCACAGACGACTTTCTGTTGGACAGGTAACCTTTAATCCGCGGAGAAGCCATCCCCAACACCATTCTGGCAAGTTCACTAATGATTACATGTCTGTTGGCTAAATCAAAAAGCGGATTAAAGGTCAAGGAACGTAGTGTATGAGCTGTCAGTGTGCAGAGTGAGAAAGGGGGAATAATGCAATGAAAGCACACCCTTCCATGCATGAAGCCCATGCAACCGGGGTGACAAGAATTCCTTAATTACTGTGCATAAGACGATTTAAAAAACATCCTTTCAAATGTTTTACACAAGCGGGTAGTAAGGGATATTTGGGGGAAATGAGTTTTTGTTGCTGAGTCAGCTGTCAGTCAGCCACTGACTCAGCTGATCGGGACTTCATAAATTCCTGATGACGCTAGTCTTGCGGGTTTGGGACACAACATGCAACTGCGCATAACAGTACTGGAGAAAGCAACAATGGGTTTGAAACAACAACTTGAGCACCACGAGGAAAAACTACAGAGGTTGCAAATGAGTACATCAACCCACAGATAGTCAGCCATTATGAAAATGAGTGTGGTGATGATGAACAAACTGATGATTGCAGTGGTGTTAATAATCACAAAAACGATGAATCTGATAGTGGTGTTTACAATCACAGTGAACATGATAAGGGCAGTGAAGGCCATCATGATAGTCAACCTGATGAGAGTAATGTATTGATAGATACTGAGTGTGGAGATGACCCGGTTGTTGATAATGGTGTATGTATCACTGGTCATAATGATGAGGGAAGTGATACATGTGATGATAGTGATGAGTGTAATAAAAGCGGAGAGGTGAGTGCGAGGGATAGTGTCACCTTCCATACATTCACAGACAAAGAGCGCAGTGACCTCTGTGTACAAAGACTCCCAAGAGGTCTCACAAATGGAAGTGCACTTAGGAGACTCATGGATAAGGATAATACTGATATTGATATTGATTATGTCTGTTTGTTATTTAGTAAGTTTTTTCATTTTGCTGAGAAATTGAATACTATCCCTGGACTTTTATAATGGAACCAAACTCGTATAAACTATCCATTTTAAGTTGGAATATTGCGTCACTTAGAAAAAGATTTTCTGACCTGCATCATAAAGTAACCACTGAATCCATTGATATTGTGTGTCTACAAGAGTGCAGAGTCCCTGAAAAATCCCAACCCCCTAAATTGCCATCGTTTGTTGCAAATAACCTCAAATCTACTAATTCTTGTGTTCTATATATTAAAAAATCACTTCCCCATCAACTTCTTGCACATAAGAAAACAGAGGGGCTACAGTATCACGGTGTTAGGATTTATATTGGGAACTCTGCTCTCAACATATTTAACTTGTACGCTCCTGCTGATAAGTTTAATTACTTGGAGCTCCCAACTTGTGCTCAGTCTGAACCTACTCTCATTATTGGTGATTATAATGCAAGACACAAAAGCATTGGAAACTCTCAGTTTGGTAATCGTAATGGCAATCAACTGTTGTCCCTCTTAAACAGTCATGATAATGTGCAAATTGTAGGTGACCTTGAACCCACACATATCTATGGAGGTGTCCTTGATCTGTGTCTTGGCTTCAACATTACTTCTGCCAGCTGTGAGTCTTCCATTGTAACAGATATAGCATCTGATCATTTCCCAAGGCTAACCTCTCTAGATATTCTCCCTGGTGGGATATTCAAACGGAAACGTCTTAATGTTTCCCCTGATCAACATGATGACTTTGTTGCACATGTGACTGACTGGTATAATTCCTATGAGTGTACCTCTGTCGAGACTTTTAACAATGACCTTGTGAGCAGTATTCAGAACTTCTTAGAGCCGCCTCTGAAACCTCCTACTACTCTAAATCCAAATGACTTCCATAATAATCATAAGTCTTATAAAAATCATACCTATTACAATGATTCTAAACTTCGAACATTGAAACGTACTGCTCGCAGACTAGGCCTAGCCTATAGAAACCATCGTTCCCCTGAAATGCTGAGCCTCTTCCAAACTGCCCTTGCTGCGGCCAGAGAGCGTATGACAGAGCTGCGCAAACAGACTGGGAACAATTTGTCAATGGTCTCAATGCTCACACCCCACTTAGCCGGGCATGGAGGGACATAAATAGAATTAAGGGTAACAGAACTGGGCAGATCGCGCACCCTCATCCCTTGCATAGGGCGAATGAGTTAGTCAGTGCTTGGGCTGCTACATCTAGCTATGACAGTCTTCCAGTACCACACAGGCGAAATTAATGGACAAATATGATGCAAGGGAGAGACTTGTTTGCTTTATGCTCAGCAAGGCAGATGACTGCAACATTCCTTTCACTAATTATGAACTTGATGCAGCACTAACTAAGGGCAACTCCACGTCGCCTGGTGAGGATGGTATTACTTACAACATACTCAGATTGCTGTGTCGAGTACCAGGTAATCCTTTACTTGAATTATATAACATGAGTTATGTCACTGGGGAGCTCCCTAAATCATGGACCAATAGCCTCATTATTCCCATTCCAAAGCCCAATCAACAAAACTCATTTTCCTAAGAGCATACCGAATTTGTAGTCCTGAGTTTCTTGACGAGGAGTGTACATACATTCACCAAACATTCACGGAGTTACATTTTCCTCCTTTTTTCATCATAAGACTGCAAGAAAAGAGCTCTTCAGATCTAAATTCTCAGCATCAACACCACTCCCAGCAAGTTATAATTCTTCCCAACAGTCAGGTTGCACTGAACGTCTCAAAAGTACTTTCACAAGCTAACACCAGAGTCGCCATCGCTTCTAGCACTTCAGTAAAGGATATAACCAGGGACAAAATCCAAGCACCACGAACCAGTCAATGCAGGAGTTTAACACTATACCCTGTGGAGCTTGTGACAAAAATTTACGTAGGTGAAACAGCTAGAAACCTCGACACCCGCATCAATGAACACATTTACGCATGTTGGAACGATTAACTTGAAACAACGCTGTGTACAACACCGAAATTCCACCAATCATCTCATGAAATTCAGAGAAGCCCACTTAGTGATCAAGAACTAATTTCCGCAGACGCAAGTGCCTCGAATCAGCACTGATCGCTGTTTCGAATACAATTAAACAAAAAACGCAGCTTCACCATCTCCGAAGTCTTAGCAAGAATCCTCCTGAAAACAGTAAACCCTGCCATCACATAGTCTCTCCTGTTATATAACAAAAGCACAGAGAGTGAAACTGAAAAATGTCAGCATTTGTCACTTTTCCAGTTATTCTTTACCACTATGTCGATAATTCTACCAATTGTTTACAAGTATCATTTTATAATCTTTTAACATGTGCATCAAATTGATCATGATAACCTTTTTTATTACTTTTGTCATTAGTAAGGCACTACAAGTACTAAAAACTACAAATACATTATACACTTGAATCATTCTAAAATGGTACATACCCCATAGTATACACCTCACTGTAGATTGCATAAAACTTGTGATCATGATTTTTTTTTATTTGTATTTAAAACTAGGCACAGTAAACATTAAATAAATAAAATAATATATTGCATATGTGTCTTAACAATTATACAATACCTGTCCCAGTAATTACTTACCAATTATTACAATTCTTTATACTTGGTGTATTTGACATACCAAACTTGATAATAAGACGCTTGTTCTTACATTCAATTAAAAGTGTTCACATACCCACAGAACTAAAACGTTGTACCATTACATTCACACTTGAACACCAGTGTTCTTGTACCATCCCAAGCACAACTAAACGTTGTACCATTACATTCACCACTTGAACACCTCAGTGTTCTTGTACATCCCTGCATCAACTAAACGTTTGTACCATTTACATTCACACTTGAACACCCAGGTGTTCTTGTACCATCCCTGCATCAACTAAACGTTGTACATTACATTCACACTTGAACACCCAGTGTTTTGTACCATCCCGCATCAACTAAACGTTGTACCATTACATTCACACTTGAACACCCAGGTGTTCTTGTACCATCCCTGCATCAACTAAACGTTGTACCATTACATTCACACTTGAACACACCAGGTGTTCTTGTACCATCCCTGCATCAACTAAACGTTGTACCATTACATTCACACTTGAACACCCAGGTGTTCTTGTACCATCCCTGCATCAACTAAACGTTGTACCATTACATTCACACTTGAACACCCAGGTGTTCTTGTACCATCCCTGCATCAACTAAACGTTGTACCATTACATTCACACTTGAACACCCAGGTGTTCTTGTACCATCCCTGCATCAACTAAACGTTGTACCATTACATTCACACTTGAACACCCAGGTGTTCTTGTACCATCCCTGCATCAACTAAACGTTGTACCATTACATTCACACTTGAACACCCAGGTGTTCTTGTACCATCCCTGCATCAACTAAACGTTGTACCATTACATTCACACTTGAACACCCAGGTGTTCTTGTACCATCCCTGCATCAACTAAACGTTGTACCATTACATTCACACTTGAACACCCAGGTGTTCTTGTACCATCCCTGCATCAACTAAACGTTGTACCATTACATTCACACTTGAACACCCAGGTGTTCTTGTACCATCCCTGCATCAACTAAACGTTGTACCATTACATTCACACTTGAACACCCAGGTGTTCTTGTACCATCCCTGCATCAACTAAACGTTGTACCATTACATTCACACTTGAACACCCAGGTGTTCTTGTACCATCCCTGCATCAACTAAACGTTGTACCATTACATTCACACTTGAACACCCAGGTGTTCTTGTACCATCCCTGCAGCAACTACACGTTGTACCATTACATTCACACTTGAACACCCAGGTGTTCTTGTACCATCCCTGCAGCAACTAAACGTTGTACCATTACATTCACACTTGAACACCCAGGTGTTCTTGTACCATCCCTGCATCAACTAAACGTTGTACCATTACATTCACACTTGAACACCCAGGTGTTCTTGTACCATCCCTGCATCAACTAAACGTTGTACCATTACATTCACACTGAACACCCAGGTGTTCTTGTACCATCCTGCATCAACTAAACGTTGTACCATTACATTCACACTTGAACACCCAGGTGTTCTTGTACCATCCCTGCATCAACTAAACGTTGTACCATTACATTCACACTTGAACACCCAGGTGTTCTTGTACCATCCCTGCATCAACTAAACGTTGTACCATTACATTCACACTTGAACACCCAGGTGTTCTTGTACCATCCCTGCAGCAACTAAACGTTGTACCATTACATTCACACTTGAACACCCAGGTGTTCTTGTACCATCCCTGCATCAACTAAACGTTGTACCATTACATTCACACTTGAACACCAGGTGTTCTTGTACCATCCCTGCATCAACTAAACGTTGTACCATTACATTCACACTTGAACACCCAGGTGTTCTTGTACCATCCCTGCATCAACTAAACGTTGCACCATTACATTCACACTTGAACACCCAGGTGTTCTTGTACCATCCCTGCATCAACTAAACGTTGTACCATTACATTCACACTTGAACACCCAGGTGTTCTTGTACCATCCCTGCATCAACTAAACGTTGTACCATTACATTCACACTTGAACACCCAGGTGTTCTTGTACCATCCCTGCATCAACTAAACGTTGTACCATTACATTCACACTTGAACACCCAGGTGTTCTTGTACCATCCCTGCATCAACTAAACGTTGTACCATTACATTCACACTTGAACACCCAGGTGTTCTTGTACCATCCCTGCAGCAACTAAACGTTGTACCATTACACAAAAGTTAAAAAACAGCTATGTTAATACAGAATTAAATATTATCTATAAAACTTTGTACACAGAAACAACACAACACTTTTTATTCATAATTTTTTGTGGCATATATACAAAACTTTTACTATCATCCATCAGATGTTACATTACTATTTTGACACAGGAGTGTCTCATCACTCCAAAAGTAGTTACATTATTATTTTTCCATGAAAAAAAAAATTACTATACATGAAAGTTTGTTAAGAACCACTAAATTGTTCATCTGATATATTATGATTTAAGCCAGAAAGTTAAATTAACCCTGAACACCATTTTACCTGACATATCATCTTGATTTCCTCATAATTACGCCACACACCAGTAGCTTTCTTATCTTAAAGAACATTACTTTTACACACACACTCTACATTCACACACATTCACCTCCATACCCAAAGCAATCCACACTTGCACACAGTTTTACTTGTTCCATTCCTGCAACAGCAACTGGAATCAGACTAGTTACCACCCAACCATAATCCATTACACTACATACCATCCACCCATGTCATTCGCTAAAACCATTCCCATACACGCCACCACCACTGAAAACCCGTGAAAACCCGACTACCAAAGAAAACCAGTCCCCTACATGGTTATCACTGTACCAATTGCAGGAGACGACTGACTGTAAGCTCTCTGTAGTTCTCTGGAAAACAAGCTCCCCACTGACTCCCATAAATAAGTTTGTTCCTACCAGCAGTCTTGTATATACGCGCTGCAATTGCCTTAATTTGAATCCTACCCCCAGCATCTCTCATTCCCCAGGAAATATACATAAAATCCACTACCACATACATAATCTCCCTTTTTACCTCCCATGATACCCCTTTTATCTCTAATGTTAAAGCTTGCAGGGTCTCCACATTACCCCCACCTAGCAGACAAAAAACCCTCGCCAACCACATCCATACCTCCCTCAATTCTTCACAAAAATAAACCGCATGAAATGCCGTTTCCAGCTCACCACACTGACTGCAGGACGGTTCCCTCACCAAACCCATTAAACTCAAAACTGCTTTTGAAGCTAGGATCCCCATCATGAATCTGTATACCAACTCACGTACCCTAGACATTAACCTGAGTCTCCAGAAGTCTTCCCATTTGTCCCCCAATCATACAATGGACAGACCGATACGCCCTGCAGGATTTCCGTCCTCCCACTCAATTATACCAAATGCTCCACTTTAAGTCGCTCAACAAGCACACATAAGGGGGATTACCAACAGACCCCTGGCAGTCTTCAAGCTGGCACTGGACAAGCACCTAAAGTCAGTTCCGGATCAGCCGGGCTGTGGCTCGTACGTTGGTTTGCGTGCAGCCAGCAGCAACAGCCTGGTTGATCAGGCTCTGATCCACCAGGAGGCCTGGTCACAGACCGGGCCGCGGGGGCGTTGACCCCCGGAACTCTCTCCAGGTAAACTCCAGGTAAACATCTTTAACCAATAACAAAACCCACAGCATATCTTCACATTCAATTAACTCTTTACCTCCCCACCATCTCCGCACATCCCCCATCAGCTTCCCCACTCTTACCCCTCTTTCCCCTCCAGCCATGACGAATGACTGTTTTACATATATGGCTTTCACCCTCGGCCCCAATGCTAAAAGACCCACTCCCCCTCTGTGCACATTCGACATCACCACTTCCTTGCTCAGCCATGCCATCCCAAAACCCCAAACATAATGTATAGCTCATCTCTGTATTTCTTGTAAGTCCTGTGTTCTCAAAGGATACACTTCCGCTATACCCCAAACCTTACTGTAAACCAGCGAATTAACTATTACCTCCCTCTGCTGTAATATGACATCTCCTGCCCATAAACCCCTTAATCTACTCGCTACTTTCTCCACTACCCTCTCTGAATTTACCTGCCTAGCCTCCTGCGCATTCGCCATGTATAAAACTCCACAACTCTTCAAATTATCCATCACTGCCCACCCAAACTCCAACCCCAAGCCCCCCCCCCCTCCCCGACCCAAGCACTTTTTTTTTTTTTTTTTTTAGATTTTGCCACCGAAGTGGCTAGTTTATTGTGCACCCCATATCCATCCTGTGGACGGTAGCGCGAGAGCATGTGGATACACAAAAGGCCTAGGAACTAGGCCCCAAAGGGTTAACAGGAATACATATGGATTTATATCTACATATCTATAGTTCACTTATCTGTTACAAGCAAATTTAGGAAATTTGCTTAGTATATCTGGTATCTTATTTTCATTAATAAGATATCTTGACATGTCACATAGGTTATTATACTGTCTGTCTCTGTATTCCTCAATAAGTGGACAATTAAGCACATACTGTTCAAGAGAGTGACCATATGCCTGATCACATAATTTACATTTAGTTTGATCATCATCTGTGTGTCTCCCAAACTGCCAGAAGTACTTGTAACCAAGCCTAAGCTGGCCACTACAACATCAGTCAGTCTGTTCACATTGCAAGTTGCTCCATAAACATACTTATCTACGTTCATGTTATCATAGTGGGTTATAGATCTACTCAGGCTTCTAACTGCATTCCTATAACAATCATCTTCATTATTTACTGCTCTCCTAATATTATTCCTAATGCTAGACACAGTTATACCAAAGTTATATTCTACGTTCTCCTTCTGGATACTCTTCTTGGCTAACATATCAACTTTATCATGAAGGATTGTAATCCAATGTGTGAGGGGAAATCCATAGCAATTGTACATTAATTCCTTTGTCCCTAATTTTTGAGTATAAGCACTCACCTCTAGTAAGCACGATTTTGCCCTATTTACTCTCATGCCAGACGCCTCCCCAAAAATTCCCAACACCCTCCCCACCATACGTAATCCCTCCACCCCTTCCATCAGGATAGTGGTATCATCCACATACTCCACAATGCCTAAGCGCCCTTCCCTCTCCCCATTTAATGCCCCAACCCCCTCAACGAGCCCATAGAACGGATGTTGCATGTACGCAAACAGAATTTGTGAAAGAGGGCACCCCTGCCGTAATCCCCTCTCCATTTTAACCAGCCTTCCCAATCTGCCATTAACTTGGACCCTTACCATAGCCGATGAGTATAGTGTATCGACCCACCGCGCTACTCCCAGTCCAAACCCCAGATGCAACAAACAAGCCCAATCAGTACCCAAAAGTCCTCCCCACTTCGCAACTCTCCAAAAAGTCCCTTATGCGCCCATGCCCAACTCTCATACTTCGTCCCGGTATACCCATCTGACCCCTATGTACAACCCCACCAATTACCTTCTTCATCCTATTACCTAATATCTTTGCAAAAATCTTGTAGTCAGAACACATTAAAATAGCTCTAAAAGCACTTAAAACACTCCCCACTTGCTTTTTGTGAACCAACACAACCACTCCAATATTTTGTGTCTGACTTAGCTTGCCCTCCCGCAGCATACAATTCAAGACCTCCACCAGACAAGTCTTATGCTCCCAATGAACTCTGTAAATATCATTTGAAATCCCATCGATGCCCAGTGCTTTTCCAGTACTCATGTTAAACACTGCCTCCTCAACCTCCCCCACACTAATCGCTCCTCCCATCTCCATCCCCTCCTCCTCTCTCTGCCCTAACCCACACCCCCCTCCAACACTTCCTCAAAAGCATCGCCCTCCCCCCCCCTTTCTCCATTTCTCTCGAAACCAGAAATCAGTATAATTATTCATGCCTTCTGTAGTAGTAAGCACCTGACTCTTATGATAACCAACCATATCCTCACTCACCTCTAATTGCAAAATAGCTGACTCCTTCTGCTTTACCCTAAAACATCTTAAAACACTTCCTGAAGGTTTATTCCCCCACAATACAGCCTCCAATACTGCCCTCACACGCACCGCATCAAATCTGTCATTATGTATCTCCGCCAGTCTACCTCGAAGTTGCTCCATGGTCCCATACTGCCTCCCCACTTCCTCCCCATAACACTCGTTCAGCTGACATTCCAAATAATTCTGTAACCCATACCTCCACCTGGCCTTTTCCCGTCCTCTGTTTTTAAAGAATCCAGCAATACCAGGCTTAGCTCCCGTGTCCCACCATTCCAAGACACATGACCCCACATCCCTTGATCCCCAAAAAGAGTGCCACCAATCCCCAAAAGCCTCACACACCCCCCCCCCTTCAAAAGTCTCACATTTAAATTTCCCCAAAACCAGTGTGACCCAAA
The DNA here is from genome assembly GCF_026875155.1 of Cherax quadricarinatus. Classification (NCBI taxonomy): domain Eukaryota; kingdom Metazoa; phylum Arthropoda; class Malacostraca; order Decapoda; family Parastacidae; genus Cherax; species Cherax quadricarinatus. The sequence goes on from NC_069429.1 coordinate 28,788,014, forward strand.
AAAACCCCTCCACAAGACTAAATAACCGCCCTGTGTCAAAGCCCCCACATCAAAGGTCCTAACCCCCAAAAAATGTATTCCCTCCATGCAAGAGCCAAAACCCAGTGGCAGAAAAACCCGTTCGTAAAAATGAACTCAACCCACCAACCCCCTTCCCCAATACATCTAAAACCCCACACCCCCCAACACACCCCCCCCCCCCCGGTTCCACACCCTGTCGTAGACAAAATTTCCCAATCTCCCCCTATCAAGTAAAAAAAGGCAACCCCCCTCAAAAAAAAAAGCAAAACATCCCTCAAAAAATTTTTCCAAAAACTGTGCATTTCCATCGCGGCATGTTTACTCCGAAAACAAACCCTTGTCTCACCCCAATCCCCCTCTACCTGCCCCACCCTTCCACACCACCCTCTTCCCCCCCAACACCGCAAGGGGACGGGTTTCCTTCACAGCCACAGAAACCCCCACCTTTAAAAACCTCACCCCCACTCACATATAACTTATTCCCTTCAAATGAAAACTCACACCCAAACTTGTAATATCCCCTGTATGAAACAATATCCACACAAATCTCCTAAAAAACCATTCCACCCACACCCTCTAAACACACTCTCAGGCCTTTAACATTAATGGGACCCCCTTAAAATTTATTGAAATAAAGGCGGCTTCCCCGCGCTTTTGAGGGTTGCTCGAAAGACGTGGTTTGTTACTATTTTCACGTTTGCCCTGGTCTACCAACCTCCGATCCCCCCCTTTTCCTTTGCCCCTTGCAGCCCCCAAAGAACCGGTCCACCATTCCCCGGGAGTTTCTGCTGTTTTTTCAAGGTTTTCTTCCAAATTGCTCCCCGGTGTTAAGACATCTTCCCTTTAGAAGTTCCAGCTGCTCGCTTACGTAGCCCCCTCTCCCCACGTTGCCCCCAGCATCCATGTCCTCCTGGTCCCTCAAACCACCCCCGTGTGCTTTTACCTCTTACACAAGGTGTCCTCACACTCCCGTGCTCGCTACCCCCTCCCAAACCCTCCCCCTTCTCCCCCTTTCCTTTACTGTCTTCACCCCCCCAAGAATCTTCAAACCTCCCAACAGACCCTCCGTTTCAAGTCATTCTGCAATAAAAGCTCCGTTGTTGCGCTCAGAGACATTTTCCCCCAGGGAACGTGGCGCACGCTCCCAAACCCGACTCTGCTCAGTCTACTTCTTCACTCCCAATTCCAGACACCAGGGTTCAGCTTTACCTGTCCCCCGGTGCCAGGACCCAGCTGTATACAACAGTTGTTTTGGGACCTGTTTCCCCCCGCCTGCCCATTGGGCCCCCTAGGCAAAGACCCCCAGCTAATGCCCACGCTGCCTCATAATAACATAAACCCGTGTCCCGAACTCTTTTTTTCAAACGTACAATGGATAGGGGTCTCAAAAGATCTTTAAGGAAAGACCCCCCTGGCAGCCCCAATAAGGGCCCAAACCTTCCACACCCCAACTCTGGAATGGATTTGCCATATCTACGGAAACTCACAATACATATTCCAAGGCCTCAAAGGGGACATTTCTCACCTTTACCCACGTTACATAACTTGATACGTCATGTAGGCAGACCTCCACTGCAGAAATAATGGTCATCCTCTTTCTTGGAAGGCGTCGACTCTGCTGGAGTAAAACCCAGCACACTTGAACTTGATGAATATCCTTGACGCTCCATTCACTGCTACACCATACAGCTCGTCGTTTGGTATGCCGTACACATCGTGGATGATACTTGGCAGAAGCACCTGCATTGTAGAACTACTCAGGGTACCACGTACCAGCTCCACACAAACAGTATTTACCCTGCGTCCATGTCTGTCCACCATTTTGATTGCTCAAAACAGGAAAACTGCGCAGAAAACCAGATGATTCAGGAGCTACTGCGCAGCCTGTCCACACGGCCCGAGTGATGAGGACAATGAATTCCCAGTACTACATATTGTCCTGGGGGTACTGATGTTACGTTGAGATGCAGTTATGATATATATATATGTCTTTCACATTTGTTCATCTCTCTAATATTACATTGCGATTACCATCGTTAAATGCTAAAACGAGAGTAATCAGCTTTATAATAATAAATATTCGTTTTCATCTTTCCCATTTTTCATCATATATATATTTATGAACTTTCGTTTTTCCTTCTGGGCCACCCAACCTCGGCGGGATACGGGCGATGTGTTGAAAGGAAAAATAAGATATTTATTATGGCGAGGAAATGGGTAACGAACAATTTATGTTTGTGTGGCCTCACCTCTACACCACTTGTCACCTCTACACCACTTGTCACCTCTACACCACTTGTCACCTCTACACCACTTGTCACCTCTACACCACTTGTCACCTCTACACCACTTGTCACCTCTACACCACTTGCCTGACGTGAGCTGACGTCAGGTGTAAGTGGGGAAGATTAAGCAGTACAGAACCTTTCTCGGTATAGAGAAGGTCTGCACAGCTCACTCCTTTTGACCTAAACGGTGAAGCATTTGGTCTAGAGATTTATTCACAAAAGTCGCCAGAAATTGTGGAATTTTCATAATATAGAAGTTCTACCTGGAGTTTACCTGGAGAGAGTTTCGGGGGTCAACGCCCCCGCGGCCCGGTCTGTGACCAGGCCTCCTGGTGGATCAGCGCCTGATCAACCAGGCTGTTGCTGCTGGCTGCACGCAAACCAACGTACGAGCCACAGCCCGGCTGATCAGGAACTGCCTTTAGGTGCTTGTCCAGTGCCAGCTTGAAGACTGCCAGGGGTCTGTTGGTAATCCCCTTATGTGTGCTGGGAGGCAGTTGAACAGTCTCGGGCCCCTGACACTTATTGTATAGGTCTCTTAACGTGCTAGTGACACCCCTGCTTTTCATTGGGGGGATGGTGGCATCGTCTGCCAAGTCTTTTGCTTTCGTAGTGAGTGATTTTCGTGTGCAAGTTCGGTACTAGTCCTCTAGGATTTTCCAGGTGTATATAATCATGTATCTCTCCCTCCTGCGTTCAAGGGAATACAGGTTTAGAAACTTCAAGCGCTCCCAGTAATTGAGGTGTTTTATCTCCTTTATTGCGCGCCGTGAAAGTTCTCTGTTCATTTTTCTAGGTCGGCAATTTCACCTGCCTTGAAAGGTGCTGTTAGAGTGCAGCAATATTCCAGCCTAGATAGAACAAGTGACCTGAAGAGTGTCATCATGGGCTTGGCCTCCCTAGTTTTGAAGGTTCTCATTATCCATCCTGTCATTTTTCTAGCAGATGCGATTGATACAATGTTATGGTCCTTGAAGGTGAGATCCTCCGACATAATCACTCCCAGGTTTTTGACGTTGGTGTTTTGCTCTATTTTGTGGGCCAGAATTTGTTTTGTACTCTGATGAAGATTTAATTTCTCATGTTTACCATATCTGAGTAATTGAAATTTTCATCGTTGAATTATATTTTTTTTCTGCAGCCCACTGAAAGATTTGGGTTTTTTT
>NC_069429.1:28791988-28815242 GCF_026875155.1 Cherax quadricarinatus
CAACCACACATTGCCCTCAGACATGACATCTCCACTGCCTCCAGCCTTCTCCTCACTGCAACATTCATCACCCATGCTTCACACCCATATAAGAGCATTGGTAAAACTATACTCTCATACATTCCCCTCTTTGCCTCCAAGGACAAAGTTCGTTGTCTCCACAGACTCCTAAGAGTACCGCTCACCCTTTTCCCCTCATCAATTCTATGATTCACCTCATCTTTCATAGACCCATCCACTGACACGTCCACTCCCAAATATCTGAATACATTCACCTCCTCCATACTCTCTCCCTCCAATCTGATATCCAATCTTTCATCACCTAATCATTTTGTTATCCTCATAACCTTACTCTTTCCTGTATTCACTTTCAATTTTCTTCTTTTACATACCCTACCAAATTCATCCACCAATCTCTGCAACTTCTCTTCAGAATCTCCCAACAGCACAGTGTCATCAGCAAAGAGCAACTGTGACAACTCCCACTTTATGTGCGATTTTTTATCTTTTAACTCCACGCCTCTTGCCAAGACCCTCGCATTTACTTCTCTTACAACCCCATCTATAAATATATTAAACAACCACGGTGACATCACACATCATCTGGGTCATGAACTTCCAATTGTGATGCCTTGTTTCTGTGTCCCCTCTCTGGAACATCCTGTCTCTGTCCACCTTGTCTATTCCATGCAGTATTTTGCATGTCATTATCATGTCCCTCCCTGACCCTCCTGTCCTCCAGTGTCATCAGGCCGATTTCCCTTAACCTTTCTTCACAGGACATACCCCTTAGCTCTGGAACTAACCTTGTCACAAAACTTTGCACTTTGTCTAATTTCTTGATGTGCTTGATCAAGTGTGGGTTACAAACAGGTGCTGCATACTTCAGTATGGGCCCGACGATTTCTTACTAAGATATTGGAACACTATTCTCAGGTTTGCCAGGTGCCCATATGCTGCAGCAGTTATCTGGTTGATATGTTTTTTCAGAGACATGCTCGTTGTTATACTCACCCCAAGATCTTTCTCCTTGAGCGAGGTTTGCAGACCTTGGCCACCTAACTTATACTATGGTTGCAGTCTTCTTTGCCCTTCCCCAGTCTTCATGACGTTGCATTTGGTGGGATTAAATTTGAGAAGCCAGTTGCTGGACCAGGTGTCCAGCCTGTCCAGGTCTCTTTGAAGTCTTACCTGTTCCTCATCTGATTAAATTCTCCTCATTAACTTCACATCATTTGCGAATAGGGACACTTCTGAGTCTAACCCTTCCATCATGTCATTCACATATATAAGAAATAGCACTGGTTTTAGGACCGACCCCTGTGGGCCCCCTCTCATCACAGGTGTCCACTATGATGCCTCATCACGTACCATGACTCGTTGTTGTCTCCCTGTCAGGTATTCTCTGATCGATTGCAGTGCCCTTCCTGTTATATATGCACCTGATCCTCTAACTTCTGCACCAGTCTCCTTTGAGAAACTGTGTCCAAGGCCTTCTTGTAGTCCAAGAAGATGCAATCAACCTACCCCTCTCTCTCGTGTCTTAATTCTGTTACTTTATCATAAAACTCCAGTAGGTTTGTGACACAGGATTTGCCTTCCATAAATCCTTGCTGGTTGGCATTTATACTCTTGTTCCATTCCAGGTGCTCCACCACTCTCGTCCTGATAATCTTCTCCATGACTGCATACTATACATGTCAGTGGCACTGGTCTATAGTTTAGTGCTTCTGTTCTGTCTCCCTTTTTAAACATGGTACTACATTTGCCATCTTCCATACCTCAGGTAGTTGCCCAGTTTCAAGGGATGTGTTGAAGATTGTGGTTAATGGCACACACAGCATTTCTGCTCCCTCTCTAAGGACCCACAGGGAGATGTCCAGTCCCATTGTCTTTGAGGTATCAATGTCCCTTAACAGCTTCTTCACCTCCTCCTCAGTTGTATGTAATCCAACACTTTTTGGTATATTCCTTGCTTGTGTCCCTCTCTGTTCTGTCCATCCAGTGGCCTTCCTGTCTCCATTGTAAATCCTCACCTAAATCTCTTGCTGAGCTCCTCACATACTTCTTGACCGCTTCTGGTGAGTTCCACACCTTCTATTCTCAGCCTGATCACCTGGTCTTTGACTGTTGTCTTCCTCCTAATGTGGCTATACAGCAGTTTCGGGTCAGACTTGACTTTTGATGATATGTTGCTTTCATACTGTCGCTGGGCCTCCCACCTTGTCTGTGCATACTCATTTCTGGCTCTTTGACTAGTCTCTCTATTTTCCTGGGTTTTTTACCTCCTGTACCTTTTCCATTCTCTGGTGCACTTAGTTTTTGCCTCTCTACACATTCTGGTAAACCAAGGACTCACTTTGGTCTTCCCATTAGTTCTATTGCCCTTGGGAACAGTCCTTTTCTCTGCCTCCCTGCATTTTGTTATGTATTCCATCATTTCATTTTCTGACTTTCTTGCCAATTCTCTGTCCCGCTGAACCTCCTGTAGGAAGTTCCTCATACCTGTGTAGTCCCCTTTCATAGTTTGGCTTTTCCCATCCAACTCCTGTTACCCTATCTACTTGTAACTCTACTATGTATTCAAAACACAGAACCATGTGATCACTAGCTCTATGGGGCCTCTCATAAGTGACATCTTCAATGTCTGAACTGCTCAGGGTGAACACAAGGTTCAGTCTTGCTGGTTCATCCTCCCCTCTCTCTCTGGTAGTGTCTTTAACATGTTGATACTAGAGGTTTTCCAGTACCACATCCATCATCTTGGCACTCTATGTTTCGGGACCCCAGTGTGGCCCAAGGTTTTTCCAGTCGATCTCTTGGTGGTTGAAATCGCTCATAACCAGTAACTTTACTCTGCTCAAGTGAGTTCTTCTTGCCACCTCAGCCAGTGTGCCCACATTGCTCATTTGCTCTCTTCATATTCCTCTCTTGGCCTTCTTCAGTTCTGTGGATTACATATCACAGCAATAACTACTTTATGTTCCCCAGACTGAAGTGTACCTAATATGTAGTCCCTTCCTCCAATCTCATCCATGCCTTCCATTTCCTCAAATCTCCATCATTCTTTTATGAGCAGTGTAACCCCTCCTCCCCCTTTGCTCCTTCTATCTTTCCTCAGGATCTGATATGCTGGTGGGAAGATCGCATCTGTTATTGTCTCAGTGAGTTTCGTTTCTGTGACTGCTATGATGTCTGGGGACTTCTCATTGATTCTTTCATGCCACTCCTCGTATTTATTCCTTATTCCATCCTCATTCGTGTACAAAACCTTCAAACACGTGTGTGCATGTGCTCGTGTGTATATGTATCTGGAGTATGTTTTTACTTACCTCTTTGTATTACAGGGGTCGATACATAGCTCCTTGTGTGTGCTCATGTATGTGCGTGTTTGTGTGTGTGTGTACTCACCTATTTGTGGTTGCAGGGGTCAAGTCTTAGCTCCTGTGTGTGTACTTGTGTGTGCTCATATATGTGAGTGCACTTGTGTGTGTTCGTGTGTGGTTTTGTGAGCACTCGTGTGTGTACTCACCTAGCTGAGGTTGCAGGGGTCGAGTCCAAACTCCTGGCCCCCTGCTCGTGTGAGTGTGCGCTCATGCTCGTGTGTGTGTGTGTATGTGTGTGTTTGTGTGTGTGTATGTGTGTGTGTGTGTGTGTGTGTGTGTGACTCATTTAATATTTGCACTAATAGCTCATTGCATTTGTGACCGGGTGTGGACGTGTGAATTGCTCATTACTTTATAATTAGTTAATGATTGTAACCATGTATAAACTTAAGTAAACTTACTTACATTATTCATTACCTTTCTAATTTGTGAGTTCATTACCTTTGTACCATGTTCAGCTATCAAAACTTTGGGGCCCACTCAATGGGCCCCATTATGCACCTCTGTAATCCTTTGACTACCACCCACATGATGGGTATGGGTGACTACCACCCACAGGATGGGTATGGTGTGATTACCACCCACAGGATGAGTAAGGTGTGACTACCACCCACAAGATGGGTATGGGGTGACTACCACCCACAAGATGGGTATAGGGTGCCTACCACCCACAGGATGGGTATGGGGTGACTACCACCCACAGGATGGGTATGGTGTTACTACAACCCACAAGGATGGGTATGAGGTGACTACCACCCACAGAATAGGTATGGGGTAACTACCACCCACAGGATGGGTATGGAGTGACTACCATCCACATGTTGGGTATGAGGTGACTACCACCCACAGGATGGGTATGGGGTGACTACCACCCACAGGATGGGTATGGTATGATTACCACCCACAAGATGGGTATGGTGTGACTATCACCCACAGGATGGGTATGGTGTGATTACCACCCACAGGATGGGTATGAAGTGACTACCACCCACAGTGTGGGTATGAGGTGACTAAAACCCACAGGATGGGTATGGTGTGATTACCACCCACAGGATGAGTAAGGTGTGACTACCACCCACAAGATGGGTATAGGGTGCCTACCACCCACAGGATGGGTATGGGGTGACTACCACCCACAGGATGGGTATGAAGTGACTACCACCCACAGTGTGGGTATGGGTGACTACCACCCACAGGATGGGTATGGTGTGATTACCACCCAAAGGATGAGTAAGGTGTGACTACCACCCACAAGATGGGTATAGGGTGCCTACCACCCACAGGATGGGTATGGGGTGACTACCACCCACAGGATGGGTATGGTGTTACTACAACCCACAAGGATGGGTATGAGGTGACTACCACCCACAGAATAGGTATGGGGTGACTACCACCCACAGGATGGGTATGGAGTGACTACCATCCACATGATGGGCATGAAGTGACTACCACCCACAGTGTGGGTATGGGTGACTACCACCCACAGGATGGGTATGGTGTGATTACCACCCACAGGATGAGTAAGGTGTGACTACCACCCACAAGATGGGTATAGGGTGCCTACCACCCACATGATGGGTATGGGTGACTACCACCCACATGATGGGTATGGGTGACTACCACCCACATGATGGGTATGGGGGGGACTACCACCCACATGATGGGTATGGGTGACTACCACCCACATGATGGGTATGGGTGACTACCACCCACATGATGGGTATGGGGGACTACCACCCACATGATGGGTATGGGTGACTACCACCCACATGATGGGTATGGGTGACTACCACCCACATGATGGGTATGGGTGACTACCACCCACTTTAGGGGTATGGTGACTACCACCCCCATGATGGGTATGGTGACTACCACCAACATGATGGGTATGGGTGACTACCACCCACATGATGGGTAGGGGTGACTACCACCCACATGATGGGTATGGGTGACTACCACCCACATGATGGGTATGGGTGACTACCACCCACATGATGGGTATGGGTGACTACCACCCACATGATGGGTATGGGTGACTACCACCCACAGGATGGGTATGGGGTGACTACCACCCACAGAGGGGTATGGGGACTACCACCCACATGATGGGTATGGGTGACTAACCACCCACATGATGGGTATGGGACTACACCCACATGAGGGGTATGGGTGACTACCACCCACATGATGGGTATGGGGTGACTACCACCCACAGGATGGGTATGGGGTGACTACCACCCACATGATGGGTATGGGTGACTACCACCCACATGATGGGTATGGGTGACTACCACCCACATGATGGGTATGGGTGACTACCCCCCAACATGAGGGGTATGGGTGACTACCCCCCACATGATGGGTATGGGTGACTACCACCCACATGATGGGTATGGGTGACTACCACCCACATGATGGGTATGGGTGACTACCACCCACATGATGGGTATGGGTGACTACCACCACATGATGGGTAGGGGGTGCTACCACCAACATGATGGGTAGGGGTGACTACCACCCACATGATGGGGTATGGGTGACTACCACCCACATAAATGGGTAGTGGGTGATAACAATAAATATAAACATATAGGTGGTTACCCATGAGGGGAGTTTTAAAAGAATTATTCTCCAGGGTTATATACAAAAAACTTTAAAAAAAGGGATGAAAATTTTGAACATTATTTAATTATAGAATAAATTATAACGAAGGTTTAAAATTTTGTAACTTTTTTTAATATAAATAAAAAATTTTATAACTAATAATTTAAGGACCTTTTTTTAAATTATTGACCTTAACATACATTAAAAAAAGTATTCATTCTTCTATTTTCCTAACATTAGCATTAAACAAAAATTAATATTCTTTCAGTTTAGGTATTGTGCCTTGAACAAAGGAAACTTGAGGTGTGTCCTGGAGCAGTAAGGGTGGGGGCGGGAGGTGGCTGTCCTGGGAGACAGTAATGGTTGAAGCTGGAGGTGCTGCCCCTGGAGACAGTAATGGTGAAGCTGGGGGTGGCTGTCCTGGGAGACAGTAATGGTGAAGCTGGAGGTGCTGTCCGGGGAGACAGAAATGGTAAAGCGGGATACGTCCGGGGAGACAGTAATGGTGAAGCGGGAGATTTTGTCCAGGTAGTCGGGAATTATACGCAGGAAGGAATACATATAAATGACCTCATAAGGGACAGGAGCCATAGTAGGGAAACAAGTGTAGTAAAAAGATTAAGATAAAACCAATATTGCAAACTAGAAATACCGCAGGAAATAGCAAACAAGAGGACTCCAATAGCAATAGTGGGGGATAAATTACCAAAAAACTGGGGGGAGCCCCATTGTTGGTGCTAGGAGGATAGAAGTAAGACAGGAAACATGCACCAACAGGAATACAGTCACAGAAACCCAAGGCAAGCGGAAACCAAGCCTGTGCACATACTATGCACTTGGTATCTGCTGGCATGGGAAATCTGGAAAAAAGAGGGGACATGCAACTAGGGACCACCCTAGAAATGCCAATGCCCATATGACAACAGGAAAATGCAAACTCCCTTCCTGTAAGCTTTTTTCCACCCTGAAATGTGTACCTCTTCAGTACAGGAAAGACTGTGCTATAACTTAAATTGCCAGGCATACCATCTAAAGGGGACAAAAAGATAAAAAATATCCAGGCCATGGGAAAACCTGGGTAGCCACAGCCACTAAAGAGGGAGAGGTTTCTTAGTGCCAGGAAGGAAAAAAACTGGCGGGGAAAGGGCCCAGAAATCGTACACCAAAATCCAGTCATTCCTGGAGGGGAAACCACAGTCGAGGGCCCTCCACTCCCAAACCAACAGATACAGATACTAATGCCGGAAAAAAAATCCCCCCCCCAGTACCAACAATACCACCAGTCCGATAACATTCTTCTTTGCAAATATACAGGGTCTAAAGCCAGCAACAAACAACAAAATCCCTTTTACATCAGTGGACTGCTTTGCAGAGGCAAAGGCAATGTTCGCGGCTTTCACTGAGACCCACATAAAGGATCACTTGGACAACGAAATATGGATCCCAGGTTACAACCTATACAGATGTGACAAGTGAACAGGCAAAAGGGGGGGGTTGGCCTGTACTTGCAGAGCACTTGTTTGCACAGAACGGGCTTATGCCTCAAATGACGTAGTGGAAGTTTTAGCAGTAAAGGTCGAGAACCAAAACCTAGTCATTGTGGTAGTCTACAAGCCTCCGGATGCAACATCCCAGCAATTCCAGAACAGCTGTTAAAAATTGACCACTGTCGGGAAAAATCTTCCAGCCCCCTCACCCAACATCTTGCTCCGGGGGGATCAACTTAAGGCACCTAAAATGGAGGAATATAGCAAATAATATTGTTGTAGAAATAACACCAGGAAGCAGCTCTGAAGAAAGCTCACATTCACACGACCTTTTAAATCTCTGCACAAAATTCAATTTAAACCAGCAAATAATAGAGCCTACTAGACTGGAGAATACACTAGACCTCATCTTCACTAACAATGATGATCTGATAAGAAATGTCACCATATCAAAAACAATATACTCAGATCACAACATAATTGAGGTTCAGACATGTATGCGTGGAGCCCCAGACCGACAAAATGAGACTAGTCACGAGGGAGCATTCACCAAATTCAACTTCAATAACAAAAACATAAAGTGGGACCAAGTAAACCAAGTCCAAACCGATATAAGCTGGGAAGATAATACAAGCAACACAGACCCAAACTTATGCCTAGAACAGATTAACTCGGTGGCACTCGAAAGTATGCACAAGGCTTATTCCTCTAAGAAAAAGGAGGAGTAGATGTAAAATAGAAAGAGACAGGCGCTCCCTTTACAGGCGACGGGAAAAGAATAACAGAGCGGCTAAAAGAGGTAATATATCTGAAATGCGCGGGAGACACTGGTCAAGAAATAGCAAGCATCGAAATTAAGCTAAAAGAATCCTTTAGGGTCAGGAATCGCGGGAAGAACTAAAAGCCTAAATGAAATCGAAAAGAAACCCAAAGTATTTCTTCTCCTATGCCCAAAACAAATCGGAGAAACAACGTCCAGTAATTTGGGCCCCTAAATTAAACAAGATGGGTCCTACACAGATTGACAGCAAGGAAATGAGTGAGCTACTCAAGTCCCATATGACTCAGTTTTTAGCAAGCCGCTAACCAGACTGAGAGTCGAAGATCAAAATGAATTTTTATGAGGGGAGCCACAAAAATTTGATTAACACAAGCCTATCTGATGTTATCCTGACGCCAAATGACTTCGAACAGGCATAAAAGACATGCCCATGCACTCTTGCCCCCGGGCCAGACTCATGGAGCTCTGTGTTCATCAAGAACTGCAAGAAAACCCCCATCACGAGCCTTTCCATCCTATGGAGGGAGCATGGACACGGGGTCGTCCCCCAGTTACTAAAAAAAAACAGACATAGCCCCACTCCACAAAGGGGGCATAAAAGCAACAGCAAAGAACTACAGACCAATAGCAAATAACATCCCATATCATAAAAATCTTTGAAAGGGTCCTAAGAAGCAAGATCACCACCCATCTAGAAAACCCATCAGTTACCCCAACCCAGGGCAACATGGGTTTAGAGAACAGGTCGCTCCTGCTTCTCAACTACTGGATCACTACGACAAGGTCCTAAATGCACTAGAAGACAAAAAGAATGCAGATGTAATATATACAGACTTGCAAAGCCTTCAGACAAGTGTGACCATGGCGTAATAGCGCACAAAATGCGCGTCTAAAGGAATAATAGGAAAAGTCGGTCGATGGATCTATAATTTTCTCACTAACAGAACACAGAGAGTAGTCGTCAACAGAGTAAAGTCCGAGGCAGCTACGGTGAAAAGCTCTGTTCCACAAGGGACAGTACTCGCTCCCATCTTGTTCCTCATCCTCATATCCGACATAGACAAGGATGTCAGCCACAGCACCGTGTCTTCCTTTGCAGATGACACCCGAATCTGCATGACAGTGTCTTCCATTGCAGACACTGCAAGGCTCAGGCGGACATCAACCAAATCTTTTCAGTGGGCTGCAGAAAACAATATGAAGTTTTAACGATGAGAAATTTCAATTACTCAGATATGGTAAACATGAGGAAATTAAATCTCATCAAGTACAAAACAAATTCTGGCCACAAAATAGAGCGAAACACCAACGTAAAAAAACCCGGGAGTGATTTTGTCGGAGGATCTCACCTTCAAGGACCCTAACATTGTATCAATCGCATCTGCTAGAAAAATGACAGGATGGATAATGGGGAAAACCCTTTAAACTAGGGAGGCCAAGCCATGATGACACTCTTCAGGTCACTTGTTTTATCTAGGCTGGAATTATTGCTGCACTCTAACAGCACCTTTCAAGGCAGGTGAAATTGCCGACCTAGAAAAAAGAAAAGAGAACTTTCACGGGCGCATAAAGGAGATAAAACACCTCAATTACTGGGAGCGCTTGAAAATTTCTAAACCTGTATTCCCTTGAACGCAGGAGGGGAAGATACATGATTATATACACCTGGAAAATCCTAGAGGGGCTAGTACCGAACTTGCACCACGAAAATCACTTTACTACGAAAGCAAAAGACTTGGCAGACGATGCACCATCCCCCCAATGAAAAGCAGGGGTGTCACTAGCACGTTAAGAGACCATACAATAAGTGTCAGGGGCCCGAGACTGTTCAACTGCCTCCCAGCACACATAAGGGGGATTACCAACAGACCCCTGGCAGTCTTCAAGCTGGCACTGGACAAGCACCTAAAGTCGGTTCCTGACCAGCCGGGCTGTGGCTCGTACGTTGGTTTGCGTGCAGCCACAGCAACGCCTGGTTGATCAGGCCCCTGATCCACCAAGAGGCCTGGTCACAGACCGGGCCGCGGGGGCGTTGACCCCCGAAACTCTCTCCAGGTAAACTCCAGGTAGAACTTCTATATTATGAAAATTCCACAATTTCTGGCGACTTTTGTGAATAAATCTCTAGACCAAATGCTTCACCGTTTAGGTCAAAAGGAGTGAGCTGTGCAGACCTTCTCTATACCGAGAAAGGTTCTGTACTGCTTAATCTTCCCCACTTACACCTGACGTCAGCTCACGTCAGGCAAGTGGTGTAGAGGTGGACAAAATAAATTTTTGTTTAAACAATTGTAGATAAAGTTTTAATACAATGGTAAGGCCAAGGTTTGGGTAGAAGGGAAACACAAAACATAAATTTTGTAATAAAAATAAAAAATATTTATTTTTTTAAACTGGTTTTCCCGCGATTTGGCCCAAAAAACGAAAAATTAAAAATAATATTAGAAAATGGGAAAAAAATGAAAACAATATTTATTATTTAAAACTGATTCTCCGTATTACATTTAACGTGGTAAGGGGAAATGTAATATTGAGGGGAAAACAAAATTTGGCCTATATCGCCTTAACTGGGATCTCAAATAACTCTCCCCCAGACAAAATGTAGACTGGGAAATCATTGTATACTGGCCCTGGTACCCTGGAGTAGTTCCCAAATCGGTTTCTGCCAAATTTCCCGTTTTGGAACCCAAAAAAACAATGGTGGACAGGAATGGACAGCAGGGTAAATCCAAATTTGTGTGAGTTACTGGACGAGGTTCCAAGAAAAGGGTGCCAATTTCTCCCGTGGAGGCTCCAAAAAGAGCTGTATGTTTAGACGTGGGAAAGGTAGGGTATTCCCAAGGTTAAAGTTGTGGGTTTCCCAGAAGGCAAAACCTTCCAAGAAAGGGGAAAGGGTGGGGGTTTTTTCTGCCCGGGGTCTTTTTCCTTAAATGACTTACAATTAATTTTTACGTTGGGTAAAAGGTAGAAAAATGTTTTTGCAGGCCTTGGAATATATATTGTGGGGTTTTCCTTTGATATGGCGGCCAAATTCACAAAGGGGAGGGGAAAGGTGCCCAATGGGGGCCATAAAGGATCTTTCACTTGGGACATGAAGCCAACCTTTTAGTTCTGAAAAGGGGGTTGGGGGAAAAGTTTTTGATTGAGGAAGCGGATTAGCGTTTCGGGCTTAACCTTGGGAATGTCTCGAGGGACAAACGGTGCCAAACAAATGTTGAACAGGTGGGCTCCCGTTGGACAGGCTTGAAGCTTCGGGGGTGGAAAGAAGTGAAGAAGAAGATGGCGAGGGATTTGGGAGGTGCAGCCACGATGTGGGAACTGTTCGAGGAAAAATAACGGTGTTATTTACCCGGAGGACTTGCAACGGTGAGTGCTGTTGGACGACTGAACTTCTTTGGGGGGGAAAAAAGTCAAAAGGAGAAGGAGGGGGGATTGGGGGGGGAGAAGAGGGAGGACACCTTGGAAGAAGTAAGGGAAGGGGACACGGTGTGGTTGAGGGGGAAAAAAAGGGGATGGATCTGGAGGAACCGTGGAAAGGGGCATAGTTAACAGCCCCGCTGGAACCTCAAAAGGGGGAAAAGCCTTTTTCAAACCAAGGGCACAAATTAAAGAAACCTTGAAAACATGGTTCCCGGGTGGGGACCGGTTTGGGGTGAAGGGTAAGGAAAAGGGGGGGATCGGAGGTCTGGATAGACCAAGGGCAAAGGGTGAACATATTTTTAAAAAGCCACTTTTTTCGAGAAACCCACAAAAGCGAGGGGGAAGCCGCCTTTATTGCAAAAAATTCAAGGGGGGCCCCTTTAAAATTTTAAAATGGCCTGAGAGCTGGGGTTCGAGGGTGGGGTGGAAGGGGTTTTTGAGGAGTTTTTGATGGGGATATATGTTTCATACGGGAGGAAAATTACTTTTTTTGGATGTGATTTTGGCATTTGAAGGGAATAATTTATATTGAGGGGATCAGTGGGGGTTTTAAAAAGGGGGGGGTTGCTTGGCTGTGAAGGAAACCAGCCCTTGCGGTGTTGGGGGGGGAAGAGGGGGGTGTTAAGGGGGGTGCAGGAAAGGGAGATTGGGGTGAGAAAAAGGGTTTTTTTTTACGGAGTAAACATGCCGGGGATGGAAGTGCAACATTTTTAAGGAAAAATTTTTGTAGGGATTTTTTTTGCTTTTTTTTTTGGGGGGATTCCCTTTTTGTTACTGTATGGGAGGAGATTGGAATTGTGTCATACGACGGGTGATTTTGGAACCGGGGGGGGGGAGTGGTGTTTGGGGGATTTTGGGGTTTTAGATGTTTTTGGGGAGAGGGGGTTTGGGGGGTTGATTAAACATTTGTACGAAGGGGTTTATGCTGCACAACGGGATAGGCCTTATGAAATGGGGGCAATAAAATTTCGGGGTTGGGACCTTCGAGGGTTGGGGCCCTTCTGACCCCCAGGGCGGTTATTGCAGATTTTTGGACTGGGGGGTTAGGGTTGGGATACACACTGGTTTTTGAAATTAAATGTGAGACTTGTGAATGGGGAGGGGGTGTGTGAGGCTTTTGGGGATTGGTGGCACTCTTTTTGGGGATCAAGGGATGTGGGGTCATGTGTCTTGGAAGGGTTGGACACGGGAGCTAAGCCTGGTATTGCTGGATTCTTTAAAAACAGAGGACGGGAAAAGGCCAGGTGGAGGTATGGGTTACAGAATTATTTGGAATGTCAGCTGAACGAGTGTTATGGGGAGGAAGTGGGGAGGCAGTATGGGACCATGGAGCAACTTCGAGGTAGACTGGCGGAGATACATAATGACAGATTTGATGCGGTGCGTGTGAGGGCAGTATTGGAGGCTGTATTGTGGGGGGATAAACCTTCAGGAAGTGTTTTAAGATGTTTTAGGGTAAGGCAGAAGGAGTCAGCTATTTTGCAATTAGAGGTGAGTGAGGATATGGTTGGTTATCATAAGAGTCAGGTGCTTACTACTACAGAAGGCATGAGTAATTATACTGATTTCTGGTTTCGAGAGAAATGGAGAAAGGGGGGGGAGGGCGATGCTTTTGAGGAAGTGTTGGAGGGGGGTGGGTTAGGGCAGAGAGAGGAGGAGGGATGGAGATGGGAGGAGCGATTAGTGTGGGGGAGGTTGAGGAGGCAGTGTTTAACATGAGTACTGGAAAAGCACTGGGCATCGATGGATTTCAAATGATATTTACAGAGTTCATTGGGAGCAAAGACTTGTCTGGTGGAGGTCATGAATTGTATGCTGCGGGAGGGCAAGCTAAGTCAGACACAAAATATTGGAGTGGTTGTGTTGGTTCACAAAAAGCAAGTGGGGAGTGTTTTAAGTGCTTTTAGAGCTATTTTAATGTGTTCTGACTACAAGATTTTTGCAAAGATATTAGGTAATAGGATGAAGAAGGTAATTGGTGGGGTTGTACATAGGGGTCAGATGGGTATACCGGGACGAAGTATGAGAGTTGGGCATGGGCGCATAAGGGACTTTTTGGAGAGTTGCGAAGTGGGGAGGACTTTTGGGTACTGATTGGGCTTGTTTGTTGCATCTGGGGTTTGGACTGGGAGTAGCGCGGTGGGTCGATACACTATACTCATCGGCTATGGTAAGGGTCCAAGTTAATGGCAGATTGGGAAGGCTGGTTAAAATGGAGAGGGGATTACGGCAGGGGTGCCCTCTTTCACAAATTCTGTTTGCGTACATGCAACATCCGTTCTATGGGCTCGTTGAGGGGGTTGGGGCATTAAATGGGGAGAGGGAAGGGCGCTTAGGCATGTGGAGTATGTGGATGATACACTACCTGATGGAAGGGGTGGAGGGATTACGTATGGTGGAGAGGGTGTTGGGAATTTTTGGGGAGGCGTCTGGCATGAGAGTAAATAGGGCAAAATCGTGCTTACTAGAGGTGAGTGGCTTATACTCAAAAATTAGGGACAAAGGAATTAATGTACAATTGCTATGGATCCCATCACACATTGGATTACAATCCTTCATGATAAAGTTGATATGTTAGCCAAGAAGAGTATCCAGAGAGAAACGTAGAATATAACTTTGGTATAACTGTGTCTAGCATTAGAATAATATTAGGAGAGCAGTAAATAATGAAGATGATTGTTATAGGAATGCAGTTAGAAGCCTGAGTAGATCTATAACCCACTATGATAACATGAACGTAGATAAGTATGTTTTATGGAGCAACTTGCAATGTGAACAGACTGACTGATGTTGTAGTGGCCAGGCTTAGGCTTGGTTACAGTACTTCTGGCAGTTTGGGAGACACACAGATGATGATCAAACTAAATGTAAATTATGTGATCAGGCATATGGTCACTCTCTTGAACAGTATGTGCTTAATTGTCCACTTATTGAGGAATACAGAGACAGACAGTATAATAACCTATGTGACATGTCAAGATATCTTATTAATGAAAATAAGATACCAGATATACTAAGCAAATTCCTAAATTTGCTTGTAACAGATAAGTGAACTATAGATATGTAGATATAAATCCATATGTATTCCTGTTAACCCTTTGGGGCCTAGTTCCTAGGCCTTTTGTGTATCCACATGCTCTCGCGCTACCGTCCACAGGATGGATATGGGGTGCCAATAAACTATGCCACTTCGGTGGCAAAATCTAAAAAAAAAAAAAAAAAAAAAGTGCTTGGGTCGGGGAGGGGGGGGGGGGCTTGGGGTTGGAGTTTGGGTGGGCAGTGATGGATAATTTGAAGAGTTGTGGAGTTTTATACATGGCGAATGCGCAGAGGCTAGGCAGGTAAATTCAGAGAGGGTAGTGGAGAAAGTAGCGAGTAGATTAAGGGGTTTATGGGCAGGAGATGTCATATTACAGCAGAGGGAGGTAATAGTTAATTCGCTGGTTTACAGTAAGGTTTGGGGTATAGCGGAAGTGTATCCTTTGAGAACACAGGACTTACAAGAAATACAGAGATGAGCTATACATTATGTTTGGGGTTTTGGGATGGCATGGCTGAGCAAGGAAGTGGTGATGTCGAATGTGCACAGAGGGGGAGTGGGTCTTTTAGCATTGGGGCCGAGGGTGAAAGCCATATATGTAAAACAGTCATTCGTCATGGCTGGAGGGGAAAGAGGGGTAAGAGTGGGGAAGCTGATGGGGGATGTGCGGAGATGGTGGGGAGGTAAAGAGTTAATTGAATGTGAAGATATGCTGTGGGTTTTGTTATTGGTTAAAGATGTTTACCTGGAGTTTACCTGGAGAGAGTTCCGGGGGTCAACGCCCCGCGGCCCGGTCTGTGACCAGGCCTCCTGGTGGATCAGAGCCTGATCAACCAGGCTGTTGCTGCTGGCTGCACGCAAACCAACGTACGAGCCACAGCCCGGCTGATCCGGAACTGACTTTAGGTGCTTGTCCAGTGCCAGCTTGAAGACTGCCAGGGGTCTGTTGGTAATCCCCCTTATGTGTGCTTGTTGAGCGACTTAAAGTGGAGCATTTGGTATAATTGAGTGGGAGGACGGAAATCCTGCAGGGCGTATCGGTCTGTCCATTGTATGATTGGGGGACAAATGGGAAGACTTCTGGAGACTCAGGTTAATGTCTAGGGTACGTGAGTTGGTATACAGATTCATGATGGGGATCCTAGCTTCAAAAGCAGTTTTGAGTTTAATGGGTTTGGTGAGGGAACCGTCCTGCAGTCAGTGTGGTGAGCTGGAAACGGCATTTCATGCGGTTTATTTTTGTGAAGAATTGAGGGAGGTATGGATGTGGTTGGCGAGGGTTTTTTGTCTGCTAGGTGGGGGTAATGTGGAGACCCTGCAAGCTTTAACATTAGAGATAAAAGGGGTATCATGGGAGGTAAAAAGGGAGATTATGTATGTGGTAGTGGATTTTATGGATAATTCCTGGGAAATGAAGATGCTGGGGGGTAGGATCAAATTAGTATAGAAAATAAAAAAAAATACAAAAAAAAAAAAAGAAAAAAAAAAAAGGGCACGTGCAGCGCGTATCTACAAGACTGCTGGTAGGAACCTTACTTATTTATGGAGTCAGTGGGGAGCTTGTTTTCCAGTTGAACTACAGAGAGCTTACAGTCGTCGTCTCCTGCAATTGGTCAGGATAACCCATGTAGTGGACTGGTTTTCCCTCTTTGGTATCGGGTTTTCAACTGGTTTCCAGTGGTGGTGGCGAGTGTAATGGAATGGTTTTAGGCGAATGACATGGGTGGATTGTATGTAGTTGGGGTAAAAATGGATTATGGTTGGGTGTAACTAGTCTGATTCTCATTTGCTGTTGCCTAGGAATTGGAACAAGTAAAAACGGTGCAAGTGTGGATTGCTTTGGGTATGGAGGAGAATGTAGTGTGAATGTAAGTGTGTGTGTAAAAGTAATGTTCTTTAAGAATGAAGAACGCTATCTGTGTGAGCCCGTAATTAAAGAAATCAAGATGAGAAGTCCCAGGTAAAATGGTGTTCAGGGTTAATTTAACTTGTCTGGCTTAAATCCATAATATATCAAGATGAACAATTTAAGTGGTTCTTAACAACTTTTTCATGTATATAATGTTTTTTTTCATGGAAAAAAAATAATGTAACTACTTTTGGAGTGATGAGACTCTCCTTGTCAAAATAGGAAGGTAACATCTGAAGGATGATATTAACAGTTTTGTATATAATCCACAACAAATTATGATATAAAAGTGTTTGTGTTGGTTTCTGTTACAAAGTTTTTGATAGAATAAGATTTAATTTTGTTTTAACATACTTTTTGTTTTTTAAACTTTTTGTGTAAGGTGCAACGTTTTTAGTTGCTCGCCAGGGATGGTACTAGAAACCACCTGGGTGTTCAAGTGGAATGGAATGTACAACGTTTATTGTTGCAGGGGGAATGTACAAGACCACCTGGGTGTTCAAGATGTGAATGTAATGGTACAACGTTTATAGTTGAGCGCTGGTACAAGAACACCTGTGTGTTCAAGTGTGACATGGTAATGGTACAACTTTAGTTGATGCAGGGATGGTACAAGAACACCTGGTGTTCAAGTGTGAATGTAATGGTTACAACGTTTAGAGTTGATGCAGGAATGGTACAAAACACCTGGGTGTTCAAGTGTGAATGTAATGTGCAAACGTTTAGTTTGCTGCAGGGGGATGGTACAAGAACACCTGGGTGTTCAAGTGTGAATGTAATGTACAACGTTTAGTTGATCAGGGATGGTACATGCAAGAATACCTGGGTGTTCAAGTGTGAATGTAATGTACAAACGTTAGTTGCTGCAGGGATGATGGTACAAGAACACCTGGGTGTTCCAAGTGTGAATGTAATGGTTCCAACGTTTGAGTTGATCAGGGCTGGTACAAGAACACCTGGGTGTTTCACTTGTGAAAGTAATGGTACCAACGTTTATTTGATGCAGGGATGGTACAAGAACACCTGGGAGTTAAGTGTGAAAGAAATGGTACACCGTTTAGTTGAAAGCCTGGGATGGTAACAAGACCACCTGGGTGTTCAAGTGTGAAGAATGGTACAACGTTTAGTTTGATGACAAAAGGGATGGTACAAAGATCACCTGGATGTTCAGTGTGAATGTAATGGTACAAACGTTTAGTTGATGCAGGGATGGTACAAAGAACACCTGGGTGTTTCAAGTGTGAATGTAATGGTTACAGACCGTATAGTTGCTGCTCGGGATGGTACAAGAAACACCTGGGTGTTTCAAGTGTGAATGTAATGGAACAACCGTTTAGTTGATCTGGGGTGATGCAACAAGAACACCTGGTGTTCAACGGTGAATGTAATGTACAATGTTTAATTAGCTGCATGGGGATGGCACTAGAACACCTGGGTGTTCAAGTGTGAATGTCATGGTACAACTTTAGTAGCAGCTGGGATGGTCCAAGAACACCTGGTGTCAAGTGTCATGTAATGGTAACAACGTTTTATTGATGGCAGGGATGTAAAAACACCTGGGTGTACAAGTGTGAATGTAATGGTACAAAACGATTAGTTGACGCAGGATGAACCAGAACCCTGGGTGGTTCACGTAGTGAATGTAATGGTGACAACGTGTAGTTGCGCAGGGATGGTACAAAGGAACACCTGGGTGTTCCAGTGTTATGTAATGTAAAAAGTGTAGTTGCTGCATGGATGGTACAAGAACACCAGGGTGTTTCAAGTGTGATTAGGGTACAAACGGATTAGTTGATGCTGGGGCAGGTTGGTATCAAGAACAACCTGGGTGTTCAAGTGTGAATGTAATGGTAAACAAAACGTTTAATTTTGAATGCAGGGATGGTACAAAGAACACCTGGGTGTTTCAATGTGAATGTAATGGTACCAACGGTTTTAGTTGCGATGCAGGGAGGTAACAGAGAACCCCAGGGTTTCAAGTGTGAATGAGTGGAATGGTACAACGTTTAGTTATGCAGGGGATTTACAAGAACACCTGGAGTTCAAGTGTGAATGTAATGGTACAACGTTTTAGTTTGATGCAGGGATTGGTACCGGGGAACACCGGGTGTTCAAGTGAGAATGTACTGGTACAACGATTTCGATTGATGAGCTGGTAAGTACAAGCACACCTGGGTGGTCAAGTGGAATGTAATGGTACAACGTTTTTCGGTTGATGCCAGGATGTACAAGAACACCTGGGTTTCAGCCAAGTGTTGAGAATGTAAAATGGATACCCACCGTTTTTAGGTTGATGCAGGGGATGGTAGAACACGAGAACACCCTGGGTGTTCAAAGTGTGAAAATGTAAGGAACAAAACGTTTAGTTGAATGGCATGGAAGGTAACAAGAAACACCAGGGTGTTTTCAAGTGTGAAATTTATGGTACACACGTTTCGTTGTGCAGGGATGGTAACAAGGAACACTGGGTGTTTCCGTGTGAATGTAATGGTACAACGTTTTAAGATGCGGGATGGTACATAAACACCTGGGAGTTCAAGTGTGAATGTAATGGGTAACAATCGTTTAGTTGCTGCTGGGAAGGTACCAGAATCACCTGGGTGTTCAAGGTGTGAATGAAATTGGTACCAACGTTTAGGTTGAGCAGGATGCGAACAAGAACACCTGGGTGTTCTCGTGTGAATGGTAATGGTACCATAAAAAAAACACAAATCAAATGGTACACAAAGAAACCGTTTAAGCGGACGAGGACGGGTTGATGCTGGGATGAAATTTATCCACTCTGTGGTACGCACCCTGATGCTGTGTTCTTTTAAATCTATATACTGGTATGTGTAGTTTTAAATACACATATACCACCCACTACTTTTCACTCCATATATGAACACTGTACTCCGTCGGTATGCTATGGGGTCTATGGTATTTTTTTTTTATTGCACATGATTAATTATTAAATTATTTTATTTATTTATATCTTGTACTGTGCCTTTTCTAATAAAAATGTAAAAAAAAAGGTTCTCCATATCCAAGTTTGGCTATGCCACATCTCTACCAAGCATAAAGATATTGTAATAAAGTTGGTAGAATTACCGACAATATGTAAAGTAAAAGGACACAAGTGCAACTAATGTGACATTTATTGTGGCAACGTTTCGCTCTCCAGGAGCTTTATCAAGCCATTACAAACAATACATGGACACAGAGGGTATATATAGGATCAGAGTGAGGTGTAATACTAGTGAGGTACCATTTTGATGTTCACTAGTGGTAGTAGTAGTAGTAGTAGTAGTGGTAGTGACAAAAGTAATACAATATGGTAGAGCAATTAATTCGTACATGAGTAAAAGGATATAAAAGCTATTACTTGGGTAACATAAAAATAGGTTGGACAAATATAGACTGGAAAGAGGCAGCTTGTTTCAGTGTTCACTCTCTGTGCTTTGTGTAGTATAACAGGAGAGACTATGTGATGGCAGGGTTTACTGTTTTCAGGAGGATTCTTGCTAAGACTTCGGAGATGGTGAAGCTGCCGTTGTTTTGTTTAATTGTATTCGAAACAGCGATCAGTGCTGATTCGAGGCACTTGCGTCTGCGGAAATTAGTTTCTTTGATCACTAATTGGGCTTCTCTGAATTTCATGAGATGTTTGGTGGAATTTCGGTGTTGTACACAGGCGTTGTTCAAGTTATCGTTCCAACATGCGTAAATGTGTTCATTGATGCGGGTGTCGAGGTTTCTAGCTGTTTCACCTACGTAAATTTTGTCACAGCCTCCACAGGGTATAGTGTAAACTCCTGCATTGACTGGTTCGTGGTGCTTGGATTTTGTCCTGGTTATATCCTTTACTGAAGTGCTAGAAGCGATGGCGACTCTGGTGTTAGCTTGTGAAAGTACTTTTGAGACGTTCAGTGCAACCTGACTGTTGGGAAGAATTATAACTTTGCTGGGAGTGGTGTTGATGCGTGGAGAATTTATGATCTGAAGAGCTCTTTTCTTGCAGTCTTTGATGAAAAAAGGAGGAAAATGTAACTCCGTGAATGTTTGGTGAATGTATGTACACTCCTCGTCAAGAAACTCAGGACTACAAATTCGGTATGCTCTTAGGAAAATGAGTTTTGTTGATTGGGCTTTGGAATGGGAATAATGAGGCTATTGGTCCATGATTTAGGGAGCTCCCCAGTGACATAACTCATGTTATATAATTCAAGTAAAGGATTACCTGGTACTCGACACAGCAATCTGAGTATGTTGTAAGTAATACCATCCTCACCAGGCGACGTGGAGTTGCCCTTAGTTAGTGCTGCATCAAGTTCATAATTAGTGAAAGGAATGTTGCAGTCATCTGCCTTGCTGAGCATAAAGCAAACAAGTCTCTCCCTTGCATCATATTTGTCCATTAATTTCGCCTGTGTGGTACTGGGAAGACTGTCATAGCTAGATGTAGCAGCCCAAGCACTGACTAACTCATTCGCCCTATGCAAGGGATGAGGGTGCGCGATCTGCCCAGTTCTGTTACCCTTAATTCTATTTATGTCCCTCCATGCCCGGCAAGTGGGGTTTGTAGCATTGAGACCATTGACAAATTGTTCCCAGTCTGTTTGCGCAGCTCTGTCATACGCTCTCTGGCCGCAGCAAGGGCAGTTTGGAAGAGGCTCAGCATTTCAGGGGAACGATGGTTTCTATAGGCTAGGCCTAGTCTGCGAGCAGTACGTTTAAATGTTCGAATTTTGAATCATTGTAATAGGTATGATTTTTATAGACTTGATTATTATGGAAGTCATTTGGATTTAGAGTAGTAGGAGGTTTCAGAGGCGGCTCTAAGAAGTTCTGAATACTGCTCACAAGGTCATTGTTAAAAGTCTCGACAGGGGTACACTCATAGGAATTATCCCAGTCAGTCACATGTGAAACAAAGTCATCATGTTGATCGGGGGAAACATTAAGACGTTTCCGTTTGAATCCCACCAGGAGAATATCTAGAGAGGTAGCCTTGGGAAATGATCAAATGCTATATCTGTTACAATGGAAAAACTCACAGCTGGCAGAAGTAATGTTGAAGCCAAGACACAGATCAAGGACACCTCCATAGATATGTGTGGGTTCAAGGTCACCTACAATTTGCACATTATCATGACTGTTTAAGAGGGACAACAGTTGATTTGCCATTACGTTTACCAAACTGAGAGTTTCCAATGCTTTTTTTGGGCTTGCATTAAATCACCAATAATGAGAGTAGGTTCAGACTGAGCACAAGTTGGGAGCTCCAAATAATTAAAACTTATCAGCAGGAGCGTACAAGTTAAATATGTGAGAGCAGAGTTCCCCAAAATAAATCCTAACACCGTGATCTGTAGCCCCCCTGTTTTCTTATGTGCAAGAAGTTGATGGGAAGTGATTTTTTAATAAAATAGAAAACAAGAATTTAGTAGATTTGAGGTTATTTGCAACAAACGATGGCAATTGGGGGTTGGGTTTTTCAGGGACTCTGCACTCCTTTAGACACACAATTAATGGATTCAGTGGTTACTTTATGATGCAGGTCAGAAATCTTTTTCTAAGTGACGCAATATTCCACTTAAAATGGATAGTTTATACGAGTTTTTGGGTTTCCCTTATAAAAGTCCAGGGATAGTATTCAATTTCTCAGCAAAATGAAAAACTTACTAAATAACAAACAGACATAATCAATATCAAAATTTAGTATTATCCTTTATCCATGGTCTCCTAAGTGCACTTCCTTTGTGAGACCTCTTGGGAGTCTTTGTACACAGAGGTCACTGCGCTCTTTGGGCTGTGAATGTATGGAAGGGGACACTATCCCCGCACTCACCTCCGCTTTTATTACACTCATTTTACTATCAAACACATGTATCACTTCCTCATCATTATGACCAGTGATACATACACCATTATCAACAACCGGGTCATTCCACACTCAGTATCTATCAAACATTACTCTCATCAGGTTGACTATCATGATGGCCTTCACTGCCTTATCTGTTCACTGTGATTGTAAACCCACTATCAGATTCATCGTTTTTGTGATTTTATTAACACCACTGCAATCATCAGTTTGTTCATCATCACCACACTCATTTTCATAATGGCTGACTATCTGTGGGTTGATGTACTCATTTGCAACCTCTGTAAGTTTTTCCTCGTGGTGCTCAAGTTGTTGTTTCAAACACCATTGTTGCTTCTCCAGTACTGTTAAAGCGCAGTTGCATGTTGTGTAAACCCCCCCAGAAAGACTACGTCATCAGGAAGTATGAAGTCCCGATCAGCTGAGTCAGGTGGCTGACTGACAGCTGACTCAGCCAAAAAACTCATTTCGCCCAATATCCCTTACTAGCTGCTTGTGTAAAACATTTGAAAGGATGATTTTTAATCGTCTTATGCACAGAATTAAGGAATTCTTGTCACCCCGGTTGCATGGCTTCATGCATGGAAGGAGTGTGCATCATTGCATTACCACCTTTCTCACTCTGCACACTGACAGCTCATACACTACGTTCCTTGACCTTAAATCCGCTTTTATGTAGCCAACAGACATGTAATCATTAGTGAACTTGCCAGAAGGATTTTGGGGGATGCTTCTCCGCTTTAAAAGGGTTCCGCCCAAAAACC
>NC_069429.1:28815742-28836638 GCF_026875155.1 Cherax quadricarinatus
TTTTGAGACAAAACCCCCACCAAATTAAATACCTGTGCTGTAGTCCTACCACAGAGAATGATTACTCATGGCTGGTGGTAACCGTCAGTGGTATGCGGCGTTGAAGTTCCAATGGTAGATTCGAGATGGAGTCGAATCTTGATTGAGTCGAGTGATCCTGGCAAGGTCGCCACTTGTGAAGGCTTACTCAGCCCTGTAGCAACTTCAATAAGTATTACCAAAGCTGGCTCCTCCTCAGGAAAATTAATGAATAGAAAAAGAATGATAACAGTTAAATATAAACACTTTATTATTTAGAAATGAAAATATAAAACAATTAAATATGAATTTTTATCCTACTTAAAAAGAGATAAAAATACGAATAAATGAATAAAAAATTACATTTGAATTCAACGCTTAGATATATTACAGTGTAAACGGGGGTCAGTGTTGATGTTGACAACCGTCTTAGAAATAGTATCGCCGTTACTGATTGGGGGTCACAGGTGTTGGTCAACCACCAACAACTAGTTTCCAGAGTCTATAGCCTTGAATAGTCTGTCCAGATAAAAGGAATCACAGTGTTCTTCATCCACTGCAAATGATGGGTAGTTGCCTGCGGTTGACTACAATTAATCTAGAGTAGATCAAAAAGTGAACATCCCATGACTTGTGTGACAGTCAGTCCTCCTTCACATGTTTTCTTTAGTTGCCAGATGATACGACTGGGACATTCCAAGACTAATAAGAAACAAAGGTTACCACTGCAATTAAAGAAATTACTCTACATGATAAGTATAATTCAGTGACCCCCGTGTATTCGATATAATCCATTCCTTGAGAGCTCATCGAATACTGATAATATCGTAAAACCGGATCATCTTCCTCAAATTAATAAAAAAGAAAACAATAAACACTTTATTATATAGAAAATATAAAATATAAAACACTTAAATATGAAATATTAATCCTACATTAAAAAAAATGAAAAATGAAAAATATAAATGATAACTGAATTCAACGCTAATATAAAACTTGGGTGTCTGGTGTTGGTGACACTGCTTGTTGAAATCGTAGTCGTTGCCGATGATGGGCGGGGGGGTCGCAGGTGTTGGTTACAACTCACTGGCTAGTTCTTCACAGTATAGCCTTGAGTATTCTATCCCGATGACAGGAAAGCAGGTTCTTTACCGCTGCAATGATGAGGGGTTACGTCCTGCAATTTCATATAGGTGCACAGGTAATTAAATCCAAAAAGGGGAAGTCTCAGGACGTTAGTCCATCTCCATCAATTCTACTCGTTGATTGGCAGGTGACCCTCTCTGTCATCCAAGCTGGAAAGATAGACAGGTTACCCACTGCTTAAGAAATCACTCTCAATGATAAGTACAATACCTAAAAGATGTGGTGATTATTACAACAGTCAACTTAGAGCAAGACTGAAAGGACTAAGTTTATTATTGGTCAAAAGTGAAGCTTTCAACCAATAAATCCACTAGAATACAAGGCAGGCATGTACTTACAGTAGTGCTGGGAGCTGTGAGTCTAGTGATTACTGTTTGGACCGGAGCCCCACACGTCACCTTTCGGGGGGGGGGAGAAGGAGGGGAAGGGATAGCGGGAGCTAGACTGACCCTACCTTAACAAGCAGCCGGCAATCAAACTATCACTTTCGGGTGGGGAAAAAAGGCGGGAATAGCGGGAGCTAGACTTGCCTTACCTTAACAAGTAGCTGGCGAGCAAACCATCACTTTCGGGGAGGGTGGAAAAAAGGCGGGAATAGCGGGAGCTTGACTTACCCTACCTTAACAAGTAGCCGGCAATGAAACTATTGTTACTATATACTCCCTCGCTACTCCTATCTATTGAACTTTTCCCTCACACTCCCCCATACCAAGACTTATAGTCAAGGAGTATAAGAAGAATAGGCGAGGAAAAAGTTCTAACATATGGAAGTCGCGTAAGGCAAGAAATCTTCTACTGACTGTCACGACTTAACCAGAGAAATAATTGGATGAACCATTGATATACACAATATGGAACTTAAAAGCCTGGAGTGCCAATGTCCACCTCAAGAGGCGACTGTTGGTTCCCTTAAAAGTTTCTAGGTTCAGCAGGGCCCCGCTATATGGCGTTTCACTTTACGGCGTTCTGCTATTATGGTCATTTCAAATTATGACCAAAACTCGCTATACGGCTCCCCCCACCTGACTTTCTAATATGGTCACCGCGTCCCACCCTGTTTGTTTACATTTTTCGTGAGCTCAGTAAGCACTAAGTCTCTCCATTTTGTCTGGAAACTCCAAAATTTCAAATGTTTTTAAAAGTTATTTCATATTTTATATATACTCTGATAATTATACTTATGTATACCTGTACTTAAATAAACTTACATACTGTGCTGGCATGCAGGTACACATTAAAATCAGTAAGAGTGTCTTATGTCTCCAGACGTCATATTAGTAATGATAATAATAATCATCGAGTCTCATTTAAAATGTCATATATTACGTTAAATACACATTTTCATTAATCCATGTATGATTTTTTTTTTCAAAATTATATAATAAACACGATACATAACAAAAAAGATGAAAAATACACCCCACAATAGAATAAATAAACATAAATAGAGATGTGGTAGCCAGATAACTTGTACAAGTGATGCCAAGAAATAACATTTTCTCTAATCTAACATAAGAGAAAATGTTTACGGGGGTAACTGTAGAAAATTATTCCTTTCGTATGTAAGTTTATTCAGGTATACACAAATACAGTTACATAGATTATCATACATAACAACATATGTGTAGAGACTAGGATAACCCAAAAAAGTCAGAGTGACTTTTTTCCATTGCCTTCACTCAGAGCATCATTTCTTCTCAAAATGATGTTACATGAGAATGGTAGTGTTCTTCTTTATTTATTCTACCGTATCAATGTAGAGGACAACCTGTACACAATGTAACTTGTACACAAACCAGACGTGTACACTTCGTTTACAAAACTTACCTTCGCCTGGTTTGTTTACATAACTCTGCGCCTGTACTCTCTCATGCACTCATTCTTTCTCTCTCTCATTTATTCGTTTTATCTCATTTACTTTTCTCCGACCCTACATTAAGACTGCAAATAATTTTAAGGTAAGTAATGAGTGAACTGTATATACATTTTATCGCTCTGGGATGCTTAAATGTAATAGAATATTATGTGTAGGTGGGTTGGCCTGGGATTGTGCCCGGCTGACTACCATACATACCACACTTGATTTTTTACAATAAAAACTAATCATCTCACCCTATATTTTAAGGTAAGTAATGAGTGAACTGTATATACATTTTATCGCTCTGGGATGCTTAAATATCATAGAATTGTATGTGTGGGTGGGGTGGCCTGGTATGGGAGCCTGGCTGACTACCATACATACCACACTTGATTTTCTTACAATAAAAAACTACTTGTCTCACCCTAGATTAAGACTATAAATATTTTAAGGTAAGTAATGAGTGCACTATGTGTGCATTGTACTTTTTTTATTGTTTTTTGATGCCTGGTTCTATTGCTAACTTGATATATGTAAGTGTAAACTTGTTATCTAGTGTTTGTATGCATTTGTAAGTGGAAAAAAAGGGTGTTGCACTTTACGGCGGTTTCCGCTTTACGGCGGTAGCCTGGAACCTAACCAGCTGTATAAGTGGGGCCCTACTGTATATCAAAGGTTTGTGGTCCGTTTCTAAAATGAATTCTTTTCCCAGCAAATAAAATTTAAGTTTTGAGATACCCCACACAAGGGCCAAACATTTCTTTTCTATTGTGGAGTAACTCGTTTCTGCAGGAAGGAGTTTCCGGCTTAGGAAGCATACAGGGAAGGGAGTACCATCATGGTATTGTAGTAACACCGCACCTAAGCCAGTATTGGAGGCATCAGTTATTAAGCAAAATGTTTTATTAAAATCTGGAATCTTAAGTATAGGGTCTTTCAAAAAGATAATTTTAATCTCATTAAACTTTTCCCGAGCTATGTCGGAAAGTTCAAGAGGTTCCTTCACAGACTTTTTAAGGAAGTCAGATAAGATGCCTGTAAGATCAGTAAGGTCGGTGATAAAACCATGCATAAAACTTCACAAGAACCAAGTAAAGCTACTCATAGCATCTATGGTTTTGGAATTTAAATTCTAATAAAGCTTTGATCTTACTAGAGAGCTGCAGAGATTTATTGAAAGTATCAGTCCACGATAGTCCTAATCTTGTTTATACCCAAGGAAGCATTTCTTTGGCTTTGCAGTGGAGGGCATGTGACGTAGACCTATGCAAAACTGATGATAATACAGTTGGACCCCCGGTTAACAACTATTATTCATTCCAGTAGAATTTTCAGGTGCAGTACTGCCGTATTTTTTCTCCTAAGGAATATTGTGAAGTAGATTAGTCCATTTCAGACCCCCAAACATACACGTACAAACGCACTTACATAAATACACTTACATAATTGGTCGCATTTGGAGGCGATCGTTAGCGGGGGTCCACTGTATTTGGATATGTTTGCCTCACGTGGATGTCATTACGAAATGTTATCAAAAACAGTGACCCTCGCATAGCGGACGCCTTGCATAGCGGACAATCCGCATAGCGGACGCTTTGTTCACTAAAATTTTGCCCCGCATAGTGGACAAAAACCCGCACAGCGGCCGTTCGTCCGAGACGCTCCATGTGCGCCCTCAGCCAGCCTCACATGTCGTCCGCCCATGCCATTGTTACCAGCCAGCCTCCCGCGTAACATTCAAGCTACACTCGGAATATTTTCTATTATTAAGTGTTTTTTCGGTGCTGTTTTCTGGAAAATAAGTGACCATGGGCCCGCAAAAAGCTTCTAGTGACAACCGTACACCTCAAAGGGTAGCATACCCAATTGAAATGCAGAAAGAGATCATTGATAAGTATAAAAGTGGAGTACGTATCACCGACCTGGACAGGATGTACAAAAACCAAAATCAACCATCACTTCAATTTGGGCAAGAAAACGGCAATCAAGGAAGCTGTTGTTGCCAAAGGTTTAACTGTGGTTTTCGAAACAAAGATCGAAATGATGGAAGATGTTGAATAGACTCTTATTGGTGTGGATTAAATGAAAAAACCGCTAGCAGAGATAGCGTCCTCTCAAGCGACCATATGTGAAAGGCTAGGAAGTATGCATGACGATTTAATTAAAAAATGCCTGCAACTAGTGATGAAGTGAGTGAATAAGCCAGCAAAGGTTGGTTTTGAGAGATTTAAGAAGCGTAGTGGCACCCATAGTGTGATTAACGGCATGGTGAGGCTGCCAGTTTGGACCACAAAGCAGGCTGAAAAATATGAGCAGAGCATCAAGAGTACAAATAAAACTGAGGACTAACCTGAACAAGTGTTTTAATTGTGATGAAACAGGCCTGTCTGGAAGAAAATGCCAGCAGGACCTACAATTCACAGGAGGAAAAGCAACTCCCAGGACATAAGCCTATGAAAGACAGTGCTTACTTTGTTGATGTTTGCATGCTAGTGGTGAATTGCAAAGTTAAGTGCTTATAAATTTTAAATTTAGTGTATCACCTGAAACTCCCAAGCGTTCAGGCCAAAAGAATGTCCTCACTGATAAATTGTTGTGTGCTGTGGAGCAAACAGTAAGGCATGGGTCCACTAGTGAATTATTCTATAACTGGTTACACCATGCATTGCCCCAATGTGAAAGCTTACCTAACTGAAAAGAAATTAACTGTTAAGTTCCTCCTGGTGTTAGACAATGCCTCTGGGTGCATCCTACAGACGTGCAGAGCGACTTTATGGGGGACATAGCTTCAATTAAGGTAGAAGTTATTTGAGCCTCCTAATACACACCTCTCCTGCAGCCCATGGCACCAGCAGGTCCATTTCCAACTTCAAGAACTGTACACAAAAGCTCTTTTTTCAAAAGTGCTTTGAAGTGACCACAGACAGCTCGATTGACTCAAAAGAGTTTAGAAGGATCACTTTAATACTATCCCATTGTGTAAACTTATAGTAAGGCTTGGAGGGAGTGACTAAGACCCTTGAACCACTGCTTGAAGAAACAGTGGCCAAATGTGTAGACAAAAGGGATTTGAAGGGTTTGAGGCTAACCCTGAGAGGATATACCAGTTGAGGAATCAGAATTGTGGAATTGGGAAGTCCTTGAGGGTGGAGGTTAGTGGGGATGAATGAGTGAAGAGTTGGTGGAGGAGGACAATGAATAACTAACACTGATGAGCTGATAGATCAACTTCAAGAGCAGAGGCCAGACCAGGGAAACTGTTTCAAAGTAGGGGAGAGAGAAATTGAAGAATTGCCTACTTCAAAGATTAAGGAATGTGTGCCAAACAATGGCTTGAAGTGCAAACCTTATTTTGATGAAAATCACCCTCAACAGCTATTGCAATCCGTGCTGGTGACTGTTACAATGAGACACTGTCGTGAACCACTTTAGACAAATCATAAAGGAACGAGAGGTCAGGCCCTATGGACAGATAAGTTGTGGCGAAGAAGTCCAGTGACACTGAAGCTGGTCCTAGTGGCATAAACAGAAAAGGGAAGTAAACCCCAGAAAAGGGCTTGCAACCTCAAGGACCTAAAGTAAGGGGGATTCCCCTTCTAAGACACAAACACTCTCACCCCCTCCTCCCATCCCCATCAATCATCACCAGATCTTCAATAAAAGTAAGTTTCAATTTAATTGTAGCTAGCCTTTTACAGTTTTGTGTGAACTAAAATTAACATTTTTTGAGTGGTAAGAAAAAAATTTTTTATTCATACTTTTGGGTCTTGCACGGATTAATTTTATTCCATTCTATTTTCTTATGGGAAAAAACATTCGTCATCAGCGAACATTTCGCATACAGACCAGCCCCTCTTGCACGTATTAAGGTCGCTATGCGATGGTCCAACTGTAAACTAAACATTTGGCATATTACCCCAAGACCATTCTCATCAGTCTCACGTAGGTATCACAGGCAGATAACAAACGGGAAGCATAGGTCTAACTGCATCAGTCATTGGTGTGTAGGAACAATCGTGTACTGCTTAGAAGAAGGATCTAACATTACTTGATGATATCCCTGAGCAATATCAATCTCTGTAAAAGAAGAGCGTTCATAAAATTTTGTGTAATCGCTATCTATTAAGGGCATAGCTCAGGCATCCCACCGAGTTATGGCATTAAGGCCCCATCTTAAGTCCAATAGCAAGTCTATAAAAATTATCCTCCAATCTAAACCATGACTACTGGTGAGCAATAATGCAGATACTGAATGTTCAATGGTCTTTAGATTTAATAATTTGTCTACCTCGTCGGTCAAAAGCATCCCTAAGTGAACTGGAACTGGGTAATAATTTCGTTTGAATAGATGTCCGTCACTAAGTCAATCTTCTCTACTGGACTGCCGTGGAGGTTAACCCCTGTATATCAGTAAATGACGACAGAAAAGTAACTCACACATTGAAGTATTTCATGTCTCTTATTGGTCATCCAAATGTTCATTAAATTAAAGTTTGGTTGCACCCGAGTGGTCAAGAGTCACCAAGTCCTGTAGTTTTCATTCATCAAAGTCCCTAATTAGAGTGTCAATTACGCAACACCTTACATTCAATTGCATTGTCGTATCAATTTCGTGTGGAAAACTAGTCAAAGTATTAAGTGCAGTTAACCCGGGAAAAAATTTCTTTGGTAATATTTCATTAGGATGTTGATATGAATAAAGCTTAGGTTTCCCCTGGCTTCTATAAGTAGTCAAACTTTCCAATTTAAAAATACTTTACATGTACCATTCCATGCTACTAATAATTTATTTGACTTGATATGCAAAAGTACCAAGAACTTCATTCCCCTACTTAAAACAACCCTGCTACTTTTGGAATCAAAATAGGTTTTTGTACTGGTCCATTGACAAGTTAAGTTTTTCGCAACTATGTCAGAGGTCTTCTCAAGTTTGTATCTAAGGTCAAGGAGAAACGGTAAGAAGACTGAGCCTCACATTTACCTCCTCATTAGTCCATAAGTCATGAAGGATGACAGTGACCTCCCCCCGTGGCCTGTCTAACAAAGAGAAGTTCAAAAGGTGAAAAACCCAATGTCACTGGAACTTCCACATGCAAACAAGCACAGGGTAGGTGAAACAATGCCACTCCTTAAGGTTAAGGAGCCAAGGTTTACCTTAAAATTGACTTTAGAAACGAACGCAGCTCTTAAAAAGCATCCTCCCTTACAGCTGGGATGATATGATGTGGTGAAGAGAGTCTTTTCATCTCCAGAAGTTGGTATAGATGTTGCATTAAGTCAGTATGTGATTATTGTCCCACGGTGAGACAAAATTTCTCTAGGGATGGCCCACTCTGGAGAAGATGGACAAAAGGGCTTCAGCCTCCACTGTAGTGTTATGGTCTTAAAGGGTAAGGCTTCAGGGAAACTCGAAGCATAATCAACTAATTTTAATATATATCTATGTCCCTCAGATGAAAGTGGAGATAAAGACCAACGATGTCAATAGCTGACTCTGTCGGGGGGGATAGGTTCCGTACATGCCTGGTCATTGACCATAGTACTCGCTTGGTAACTCGGGAGGAATACAGTTGGCAAACTTTACATGATCTACATAGGTAAGAGATATCGAGGACATTTTGTTGGCCAAAAAAAGGTGTTCCCAAATTTTATTTAAGGTTTTACGATGTGAGAAATGTCCAGCCACGGCAGGTCAGAGCATTTAAGACAGTCTCTCTTGCATTGACTTGGAACAACTAAGATGGAAATAGTCTGTCTCATCTGAATTAATTTGAATACTGACTTGTAGCAAGATACCTTTAATATAGTCAAATATATATGAAAAGTTTTTCAATTTGGATAACTTGGTTTTGTTTAGCTGCATTTATGGCAATTCTGAAAGAGAAGGGCAATTACGTTTTAAATTGACAAATTAGACCTTCGATACATCAAGGCCTAAGTCAGGGAAATCAAAGGCTGGACAGTAGGAGAAGCCTGTAGGGGGGTGCTTAGGTCTGAGCATAGCAAGACATTATGGTAATTTGGAGGTGAGTAATTTACTTTCATCTACCAAGTGGAACTGGTGATCCACCTACCTCACTTTTCCGAGAGTAGCCTCAATGGTTTTTTAATCCCACATGAATCTCACAAGCCATTGTTCATCTGAACTTTCGAGGGGCTTCTCTGACTCTACATGAAGAGATCTGAAACACATATGTCCATCATAGGTGATGAAAGGCAATCTCAGAAGGAAAATGGCACTTTACATTACTTATTAGTACGGAGCAAGAAGTGATGGAGCAGTACAGCTTCATACCAACTGTGAACATTTAGACCTAATGTAACAACGGATGGTAGGAAAAAAGTGTCTGTACGGCCCAGTAGTCCTGAAAGTATAGCAGAGGAATGAGTTTCTTCTTTAAGAAAGGGAACAGCTTATCAGAAATGACTATACAGTGCAATCATGTCTCGTAAAATGGTAGATACATCCAGTCATTAACTGTTCCTGAACAGAAGGGTGCTTGGTCATTACGTCTTTAAAACATCATCCAACTTTTTGACCTTCTTAGAAGTGACACTCTGACTTATGTCCCATAACACCACACAAATGACAAACAGGAAAAAAGAAGTCATTTACTTTTCCACTAATGCTATGAATTCTTAAGGTCTGATGAACCCTTGCCCTTAGGGTTTCAATCCTATAGGTCAATTATAGAATTTGAGCCTCAGCGTACAGGTCAGCAGCCTCAGCAGTTCTCAGCTTTAATCCGGTTATGTTCTCTAATGAATGTTTTCTGTATCAGTTGAGGAAGACTGAGTCAGGACTGTTCAGCAACCATGAAGTCTCTAAGAGAATTCATAAGCTGTGATCAATTCCTGAACTCTCTATCTCAAAAGTTTGAACAAACGAAAAGTGTTACCTGTAACTGTTTGAAGTTCTGGCCCAGGCGTAAGGTGCATACATGAAATCTTTCCTGTAAGAATTTGTGGATTTTGATATGCTTTAAGGATTGCCTCTACAGTAGTATATAATTACAAATGATAACCTGCGACAAGTTCATAAATATTCAAAGTCGGTACCAAAAAGTAACATTCCTACCTATAAGCCAGTGTCAGCAGTCCATTCACAGAGGGAAGCGGTATATTCAAACAAGATAATGTTGAAGTTATGTCGTCCCCCACTGTAAGGGAGGTAAATTAGGTGTTGAATATGTGCACTAGCTGCATTATGTCAACTCTCCTTCCTCTAATTGGTGTTGTGTAAGATTTAACTTTTTACTCTCTAATTCAAGGCGAGCTTTTTAGAGCTCGCGATTCCTTTCCATCTCTCTTTAAACTCAAGTTCTCTAAGCTTTTTCCTCATGTTCTCTAGCTTTTTCCTCACTCTCTATCCTTTGCTTCTTTCACAAGTTCTCTTATTTTAACCTGTTCCTCACGTATTTTAGCTGTAATCTCACGTTCTCTAGCTCTTCACGCAAGTCCTATCATGCCCTTTTTGTCTTCTCTTTCTCTTTCTAACCGTCTTTCTCGGAATCTCTCTCAATTCTCTCTCTCCTTTTTCTCTCTCTTTCCCTTTCTAACTGTCTCTCTCTCTCTCAATTCTCTCTCTTTCAAGACCTTTCCTGATCTTAGCACTAATGAAAGATTCTAATTTTTCCCTGTTTATTCCCTAACTTCCACGTTTCATACCAAACTGGTAATCTTCCATACACTGCAAGAATAACTTAAACTACAGGGAAATGAAATGGGTATTAAAAGAACACGGATTGTTCAATTCCTGCACCGCTCAAACTGTAAATAAACCCGGGCTCGATCGCCTACTTCAATTAAACAAATGTATAATTTAAAACGAAGGTTTCTATGCCGGTTCCGAGCAAACAGTAATAGAATGGGTCACATGACCAACCAATCTTCTCACCGAACAAATCAAGAGTGTCCTATGACAGTATCCCATGATATAATAAAGAAGTCTCAATTAGAACAATTGTCACTGGAAAATCTCGGGGTCCCCTTGAGGTCTAATCCAAAGAGTTCAAGCTCACACAAAAAATAGATGCAGATAACTATATTCCTTCCTTGACTTGACTTACAATAAACTGAGACAATAACAATCACCAAATCTTTTAAATACCTGAACTGTAGTCCCTACCATAGAGAACTGATTACTCATGGCTGTGTAACCGCTTGGGATTGCGCATTGAAGTACCAATGGTTAGATTCGAGATGGAGATTGAATCTTGATTTAGTAGAGGTGATCCTGGCAAGGTCGCCACTTGTGAAGGCTTACTCAGCCCTGTAACAACTTCAGACAGTATTACCCAGGCTGGCTCCTCCTCAGGAAAATTAGTGAATAGAAAAAGAAATAATAACAGACAAAACGTAAAACTTTATTATATAGAAAATATAAAATATAAAACACTTAAATATGAAATATTAATCCTACATTAAAGAAAATGAAAAACGAAAAATATAAATGATAACTGAATTCAACGCTAATATAAAACTTGGGCGTCTGGTGTAGGTAACACTGCTTGTTGAAATTGTAGCCATTGCCGATGATGGGGGGGGGGTCGCAGGTGTTGGTTACAACCCACTGGCTAGTTCTTCACAGTATAGCCTTGAGTATTCTATCCCGATGACAGGAAAGCAGGTTCTTTACCGCTGCAATGATGAGGGGTTACATCCTGCAATTTCATACAGGTGCACAGGTAATTAAATCTAAAAAGGGGAAGTCTCAGGATGTTAGTCCATCTCCATCAATTCTACTCGTTGATTGGCAGGTGACCCTCTCTGTCATCCAAGCTGGAAAGATAGACAGGTTACCCACTGCTTAAGAAATCACTCTTCATGATAAGTACAATACCTAAAAGATGTGGTGATTATTACAACAGTCAACTTAGAGCAAGACTGGAAGGACTAAGTTTATTATTGGTCAAAAGTGAAGCTTTCAACCAATAAATCCACTAGAATACAAGGCAGGCATGTACTTACAGTAGTGCTGGGAGCTGTGAGTCTAGTGATTACTGTTTGGACCTGAGCCTGATACGTCACCTTTTGGGGGGGGGAAGAAGGAGGGGAAGGGATAGCGGGAGCTAGACTGACCCTACCTTAACAAGCAGCCGGCAATCAAACTATCACTTTCGGGGTGGGGGAAAAAAGGCGG
The DNA here is from genome assembly GCF_026875155.1 of Cherax quadricarinatus. Lineage (NCBI taxonomy): Eukaryota > Metazoa > Arthropoda > Malacostraca > Decapoda > Parastacidae > Cherax > Cherax quadricarinatus. Next base: position 28,827,907 of record NC_069429.1, read on the forward strand.
GAATAGCGGGAGCTAGACTTGCCTTACCTTAACAAGTAGCCGGCAAGCAAGCTATCACTTTCGGGGAGGAGGAAAAAAGGCGGGAATAGCGGGAGCTTGACTTACCCTACCTTAACAAGTAGCCGGCAATGAAACTATTGTTACTATATACTCCCTCGCTACTCCTATCTATTGAACTTTTCCCTCACAACCTTTAATGAAGATCTGGTGATGATTGATGGGATGGAAGGAGGGGAGAGGTGTTTAGAAGGGGAATCCCCTTCCATTAGGACTTGAGGTAGCAAGTCCTTTTCCGGGGTTACTTCTCTTCTTCTTTTAATGGCGCTAGGACCAGCTTGAGAGTCACTGGACGCCTGTCGCACAACATAACTGGCTGCTTCACCATGCCTAATCACACTATGTATGCCACTACGATTCTTAAATCTTTCAAACCAACCTTTGCTGGCCTTAAATTCACTCACATCAGCACTAGTTGCAGGCAATTAGGCAATTTCTTTACCAAATCGTCATGCAACTGCCTAGCCTTTTCACAAATGATCACTTGAGAGATGCTATCTCCTACTATCTGTTTTTCATTTATCCACACCAGTAACAGTCTCTCAACATTTTCTAACACTTGTGGTCACTGTTTCATAATCACAGTTGCACCTTTTGCAAGAACAGCTTCCTTGATTGCCATTTTCCTGATCACTATAGTAGAGATGGTTGATTGGGGTTTATTATACAACCTGACCAGCTCCGACACACACACTCCACTTTCGTACTTTGCAATTAGCTCTTTCTTTATTTCAATAGTCATTAGCGCCTTTTTTCTCGAAGGGTTGGCACTAGAAGCTTTCTTGGGGCCCATGGTGACTTATTTTGCAGAAAGAAGCACCAAAAACAGTGATAATATGGATAATATGGAATGTACCGAATGTATCCTTAGATGCGCGCACACTAGCTGGCTTGTAAACACTGGCACACATGGGGCAGTTCAGGCCACACGTGGACACGTCTCGTACCAAATACCGGGTTTTCAATCGGATACCGAGGCAAAAATTTTGCAATATAATGCTTCGAATACCGGTTTTATCGAATACCAATGCCATTGAATACCGGGGGTCCACTGTATTCAAAAGAAATGGTGATTATCTAAAAGCATAACGTGGAACTCAAGGACTGAAAGGACTAAGTTTATTATTGGTCCAAAGTGAAGCTTTCAACCAATATATCCACTAGAATAGGAGCAGAGGCTTTTACTTACAGTTGTGCTGAGAGCTGTGAGTCAAGCGATTACTGTTTGGTCGGAGCCTCACACATCACCTTTCTGGGTGGAGAAAAGGGCGGTGGGAATAGCTGAACCTAGTCACTGACCCTACCTTAACAAGGAGACTGCCAATCAAATTATCATCACCATATACTCGCTTGCTACCCCTATCTGTTGAACTTTTCCCTCACAGAGAAGTAAATGCGAGGGTCTTGGCAAGAGGCGTGGAGTTAAAAGATAAAGAATCACACGCAAAGTGGGAGTTGTCACAGTTACTTTTTGCTGATGACACTGTGCTCTTGGGAGATTCTGAAGAGAAGTTGCAGAGGTTGGTGGATGAATTTGGTAGGGTCTGTAAAATAAGAAAATTTAAAGTGAATACAGGAAAGAGTAAGCTTATGAGGATAAAAAGATTAGGTGATGAAAGATTGGATATCAGATTGGAGGGAGAGAGTATGGAGGAGGTGAATGTATTCAGATATTTGGAAGTGGACGTGTCAGCGGATGGGTCTATGAAAGATGAGATGAATCATAGAATTGATGAGGGGAAAAGGGTGTGCAGTGCACTTAGGAGTCTGTGGAGACAAAGAGCTTTGTCCTTGAAAGGAAAGAGGGAATGTATGAGAATATAGTTTTACCAATGCTCTTATATGGGTGTGAAGCATGGGCAATGAATGTTGCAGCAAGGAGAAGGCTGGAAGTAGCGAGATGTCATGTCTGAGGGCAATGTGTTGTATGAATATAATGCAGAGAATTCATTGTTTGGAAGTTAGGAGGAGGTGCGGGATTGCCAAAACTGTTGTCCAGAGGGCTGAGGAAGGGTTGTTGAGGTGGTTCAGACATGTAGAGAGAATGTAACAAAACAGATTGACTTCAAGAGTGTATCAATCTGTAGTGGAAGGAAGGTGGGGGTAGGGGTTGGCCTAGGAAAAGTTGGAGGGAGAAGGTAAAGGAGGTTTTGTGTGCAAGGGGCTTTGACTTCCAGCAAGCATGCATGAGCGTATTTGATAGGAGTGAATGGAGACAAATGGTTTTTAATACTTGACGTGCTGTTGGAGTGTGAGCAAAGTAACATTTATGAAGGGATTCAAGGAAACGGCAGGCCGGACTTGAGTCCTGGAGATGGGAAGTACAGTGCCTGCACTCTGAAGGAGGGGTGTTAATGTTGCAGTTTAAAAACTGTAGTGTAAAGCATCCTTCTGGCAAGACAGTGATGGAGTGAATGATGGTGAAAGTTTTTCTTTTCCGGGCCACCCTGCCTTGGTGGGAATTGGCCAGTGTGATAATAATAATAAAATAATAATGTTACAGTGGAAAGAGAGCCACTATCATGCCTAGGCATTATGGACAGACTTAATTTAATGGCCTACAGACTACTTAATACTCAAGAAATTTATCATAGTTTAAGTTGTACAATAGCTTCAATAGTACAGTTCTTATAATTATGCAATTGTATGAATAAGAGTAAATCTGTTTTTTGTGTGAATAAAAATTTGAAATGAAAAGCAAGCATAATATAAGAAGTTCCTGGAGAGGTGACTAATGAACAGAGAAAATGTTACTTTAGTGTCAGGAATGTCTTCATTATTTATTTTGGACCCTATTTTGAAATTGGTCTTTCTTGAATTTTGTGTGAAATTGGAAAAATTAGTATTTTCTAATCACTTTACTGAGTAGTTAAAATAGGTAAATGGGCAGTTTCTTGAACTCAATCAATAGAATGAAAGGAGTTCTAACTTTATAGCTATGAGTTTGGTCAACTGGAACACTGAAATTGGCCCAAATTAGGGCTGAAAAGAGGTGAAATCACTGATAAGTAAATATCGCATGACTACTTAATTTGTGAGAGCGCAATTCCAAAAGTTTTCCATCAAATTTTGCACTTTTGGTTTCAATACCTTTGGGAAAAGATTCTCTATCATTTCATTTCATAAGAAATTTTTTTTTTTTTTTAAATCTTTGACCCTGACCCTGAGAGCTGGGGCCATAACCTTTCATAACCCTTCTTCTTGCACACTCCTACAACACACTAGTCTCTGACCTTTGTATATTCCTCCTTTAGCACAATTCACCCTGCAGTGCTCTATGACCTTTTCAGGTTTAGCACCTTGATTATATTACTGCTTCTCCTCACTCAACAACAGAGTTCCGTTCCTAAGACCATGTTGGTATACAAATTTATCACTAAGTGAGGAGCATAATATGACAGTGGGTTTGTGTCAACCATGTTTGATATTGTTTTAATGTCATCTTTGCTCCATTTATTACATTTCTGGTATATTTTTAAGTGTTTATATAGTAGTGTACTGTATATTGTAATAAACAGGATAGAGAAAATCAGCTCTAATATACATTATTTAGGTATGCATACTGGTCAGAGAGCCCATCGTAAGTCTGAGGTGTCGGTAAACGAGTACGTCGCTAAGTGAGGAGAGGCTGTATTAATATTATTATACTCCAAGAATATAATAAAAATTAAAGATGTTTGTGTTGAAGTCATATTGTTTACTCAGTTATTAGTAAACATAATTATTATATACAACTTGTGATTTATCTTGAAGATCTTTACAGATAAACATTTAAGTGACAATTTTATTTAGTGAAGCATGTGACAATAGAGAAAACAGTCTTTTTAGTTGAGTATGTTGTGTTGGTAATTGTGGAATATTGTGCTATACTGACTCAAGTTTCTATTGCAGACGTATTTTGTGGAGGACTACCAGGTTGTGTCTTGCCAGACACTATATCTTCAGTACTTCAAGAAGCACCAGTGTAAGTGTCTTGAACAACAACTGATATTGCAGAAGTATTTTGTGGAAGACTACCAGGTTGTGTCTTGCCAGACACTATATCTTCAGTACTTCAAGAAGCACCAGTGTAAGTGTCTTGAACAACAACTGATATTGCAGAAGTATTTTGTGGAAGACTACCAGGTTGTGTCTTGCCAGACACTATATCTTCAGTACTTCAAGAAGCACCAGTGTAAGTGTCTTGAACAACAACTGATATTGCAGAAGTATTTTGTGGAAGACTACCAGGTTGTGTCTTGCCAGACACTATATCTTCAGTACTTCAAGAAGCACCAGTGTAAGTGTCTTGGGAACAACAACTGATATTGCAGAAGTATTTTGTGGAAGACTACCAGGTTGTGTCTTGCCAGACACTATATCTTCAGTACTTAAAGAAAGGCAACAGGTGTTCTTCTTGTGAATTTTTAACTAGCTATTACTAATTAAACAATTTTCTTTTGATATTGGGAATTCTATCAAAAAATGCATCGCAGTTAATTCTTTGAGGGTTCGTTTTGTAGTTCTATGACCTTTAAGCCGGGGTCCAAGCTGCAGTACTACAACATAAGCTCAGCTTACTCAGATAAGCTGTGAGCAGTAAATTTGGGCCTAATCTTAAGTTAATTTTTAAGCCTGCCCATAATGCTCTGCATACAAGGGGCGTTGGCATGCTGCAATTTAAAAATTGTATTCCTTGTACTTCTCTGTATCATGTTCAAATAAATAAATAAATAAATAAATATGAGAGAATGAATCTCTGTGGTAAGTGTGCATCATATAAAACAAATCCTGCAGCAGGCAGTGCATAATGAGAAAAAAACAAAGTGCAACTGTGTTTTTGGATTAAAACAGCAAATTTTTTATGTATTTTCATATGTTTTTTATAGTAGCATTCACTGTTTCTTGGTCTCATTTGATAGAATAGAAGATGTATTACAGAAATGACTTTGATGGATTTTAGTACAGAAAATAACTTGAAATTGAGTTCAGAGTAATAGAAATGTTCTATTTTTGCTGATATTAGAGGATAAACAATCACATCACGTGTCCAATACACGTCAGCTGGCGGGTTTAATGTGTGCTGCTGTATGCACTGATATTATTTATACAATTATTACAATATTGAATAACAGTAACTTTTCTATTTTTTAGTGTGCATAAAAATAATTTGTGAATAAAAAAATCAAAATGAAATTCATCTGTAAAGCCTACAAATGTAACTAATAAATAGTAGAAATGTTAGTTTAGTGCCAGGTTGCCTGCATTGATTATTCTGGACCCTATTTTGAAATTGGAATATTTTGAATTTTGTGTGAAATTGGCCATATTACCAATTTCCTATCACTTTATTGGAAGGTTGAAATAGTTGAATTAGGTAATTTTATGTGCTTAATAGATAATATAGAACACATACTAGTGAAATAGCTAAGAATTTGGTCTGATGGAACTATGTAATTAGCCAAAAATATAACTCGAACATTTCTGACACAGCAAAATTTGCAGGAGTATAACTTCATCAATTCTCTATAAAATTATGTACTTTTTATTTTATTACATTCAGAAAAAGATTATCAATGATTTCCTAAAAAAAAAAAAAATATTTTTAGACCTGTGGGAATTTTCAAAATGGGTTCTAACCTCAAAGGGTCATGAAAGAATACAGAAAATATTGTTAAAACAAGAGCAAATAATAATAATAATATTGTTGAGTGTATCTGCAGTGTTCTAGTACATACATTAATGTTTTAACACAAAACAAAAATTATGAGAGTGTTTTAAACAAACAATATAAACTTTAATAGTGCTCAATTTAAGTTGGAAAAGTTTGCCTAAAATAAATCTTAACATGGAAAATGTTCAAGAAAACCATGTGTCAAATGCCCAAATTTTAAAAAAAAAATCATGAAATAGACATGTGAGTACGTAAGGAAAATTAACTATACCACTGTTGTATGACTAAAATATTTTAAATGAAATACCTTCATTTAAAAACATGGAAAAACATAAAGAACACAATCATGTGAAGTTCTGAGTGTCTGAATGTTTTAGTCAAAAAAGCCATCTTGTGTCACATGCGAGAGTACATACAGGAGATAAACCATATAAATTTGCGGAGAGTTTGAAATGTTTTAATGAAAAAAGTAATCTTGAGACACATGCGAGAGTACATACAGGAGATAAGCCATATCAATGTGCTGAGTGTCTGAAATGTTTTAGTGTAAAAGGCAGTCTTGTGTCACATATGAGAGTACATACAGGAGACAAATCATATGAATGTTCTGAGTGTCTGAAAGGTTTTAGTCAAAAAAGCAGTCTTGTGACACATATGAGAGTACATACAGGAGATAAACCATATCAGTGTGCTGAGTGTTTGAAATGTTTTAGTATAAAAAGTAATCTTGTGACACACATGAGAGTACATACAGGAGATAAACCATATCAATGTGAAGAGTGTTTGAAATGTTTTAGTGAAAAAAGGATTCTTGAGAGACATGTGAGAGTACATACAGGAGATAAACCATATCAATGCACTGAGTGTCTGAAATGTTTTAGTGTAAAATGCAGTCTTGTGTCACATATGAGAGTACTACATACAAGAGACAAATCATATGAATGTTCTGAGTGTCTGAAATGTTTTAGTCGAAAAAGCCATCTTGTGACACACATGAGAGTACATACAGGAGATAAACCATATCAATGTGCAGAGTGTCTGAAATGCTTTAGATTAAAAAGTAACCTTGTGGTGCACATGAGAGTACATACAGGAGATAAACCATATAAGTGTGCAGAGTGTTTGAAATGTTTTAGTGAAAAAAGGATTCTTGAGAGACATGTGAGAGTACATACAGGAGATAAACCATATCAGTGTGCTGAGTGTCTGAAATGTTTTAGTATAAAAAGCAATCTTGTGACACATATGAGAGTACATACAGGAGATAAACCATATCAATGTTCTGAGTGTCTGAAATGTTTTAATCAAAAAAGCAATCTTGTGAAACATACAAAAGTTCATTCAAGAAATAAAACATGTTAGTGTTTAATGTTTCAGAAATATTTTAGTTATAAACTCATCAGAATTTTTATTTATTTTTTTTTTATTTATTTATTTTTTTTATGTTTTTGCAAACAGGAATGAGATTTTGTATTTTACGTAGTGGGTTGCAATGAAAGAGACCCTTATTATGCTAGGCATTAGGGCCAACTTAAATATTCGTTTCAAACTACTTAACACAAGGATTATATCATATTTTCCCACAGTGGTTGAAATTTTTCATAGTTTACATTTAAATTTTTAACCCCTTTGGGGTCCATCCCGTAGTTTAGGTTTTTCGTTGGGGTCCAAACCGTGGGCTTACCCAAAAATTCTAGTGGCATCAAATTTAGTGTGAGAAGGCTGGTAGGCCTACATCTGAGAGAATGGGTCTAGGTGGTCAGTATGCATGCTATAGAAAAAATCTAGACGCTCGCATGGCATTGTGGGAATGCCGCCAAAGCAGCTTTGTTCATCATGCCTGGCGGCAAGGAAGCTCTCACTCCCCACTCACTCTCTGGGTGAATTCTGACTCTCCTCTTCACACCTTGCAGTTCTAAGACTGATGGAAGTGGAGCTGAAGACGAATTCTATGGTTTTGAACCATATGGTGCCATTGTACCATATGGTACAATAGTGCGATGTCATACAATGGTATCATATGGTACAAGGGTATCATATGGTACAATGGTACCATATGGTACAATGCACCATATAGTACATTGTACCATATGGTACATTGTACCATATGGTACAGTGTACAGGGACCCTAATGGAAATAAGTCTGTCTGACATTTTTGGTTACCCTAGGTTCTCCAAACATATGCTGCTGTGTATGATATTCTTTTTTTTATCACACTGGCCGATTCCCACCAAGGCAGGGTGGCCCGAAAAAGAAAAACTTTCACCATCATTCACTCCATCACTGTCTTGCCAGAAGGGTGCTTTACACTACAGTTTTTAAACTGCAACATTAACACCCCTCCTTCAGAGTGCAGGCACTGTACTTCCCATCTCCAGGACTCAAGTCCGGCCTGCCGGTTTCCCTGAATCCCTTCATAAATGTTACTTTGCTCACACTCCAACAGCACGTCAAGTATTAAAAACCATTTGTCTCCATTCACTCCCATCAAAACACGCTCACGACGCCTGCTGGAAAGTCCAAGCCCCTCGCACACAAAACCTCTTTACCCCCTCCCTCCAACCTTTCCTAGGCTGACCCCTACCACGCCTTCCCTTTCCCCTACAGACTGATACACTCTTGAAGTCATTTTTGTTTTCACTCCATTCTCTCTACATGTCCGGGAACCACCCCAACAACCCTTCCTCAGCCCTCTGGACAACAGTTTTGGCATCCCGCACCTCCTCCTAACTTTCCCAAACTTGAAATTCTCTGCATTATATTCACACCACACATTGCCCTCAGATATGACATCTCCACTGCCTCCAGCCTTCTCCCCGCTGCAACATTCATCACCCATGCTTCACACCCATATAAGAGCGTTGGTAAAACTATACTCTCATACATTCCCCACTTTGCTCCAAGGGCAAAGTTCTTTGTCTCCACAGACTCCTAAGGCAACCACTCACTCTTTTTCCCTCATCAATTCTATGAATTACCCATCTTTCTAGACCCCTCCGCTGAACGTCCACTCCCAAATTC
>NC_069429.1:28837138-28852337 GCF_026875155.1 Cherax quadricarinatus
AAACACCCTGTCACACCCGAGCACCTGCGTTGAACCTGGGTATATATTTACGTTGAACGCACTGGCCAACTCGTTTTTTTTCACTCAAAAGGGTTTGGTCCAGTTATAGGTATATAAGGATGCCCCTTACCAAAAAGGGTGCCATTATTTTCTCACTAGTCCCTGAATACCCCAAAACATCTGGTATCTTTCAATGTTTTACACCCATGTATACCAATATCCAATAGCACCCTTCAGTACAGATAAAAAATTTTATACCAAAGCGTTTCCTTTTTGCACGGTTTACGCTTAAATGAAGCCTATATAAACAAAACAAAGACCGTCAGTTACAAGTTCTTGAATGAAAAAAGTACATTATATATATATAAATATATATTATATATAATATATATTTTTATAATAATATAAAATTATATTATTAAATTATTTATTTTTTTTTTTATCACACTGGCCGATTCCCCCCCAGGGGGGTGGCCAAAAAGAAAAACTTTCACCACTTTCCTCCATCACTGTTTGCAGAAGGGTGTTTTACACTACATTTTTAAACTGCAACATTAACACCCCTCCTTCAGATTTGCAGGCGTGTATTTCCCTCTCCAGGATCAAGCCCGGCCTCCGGTTTCCCTGAATCCCTTCAAAATTTTACTTTGCTCACACCCCAACAGCACGTCATTTTTTAAAAACCCATTTTCCCCATTCACCCTATCAACATCTCACACATGCCTGGGAAGTCCCAAGCCCCTCGCACCCCAAAACCTCCTTTCCCCCCTCCCCCCAACCTTTCCTAGGCCGACCCCAACCCGCCTTCCTTCCACTACAGACTGATCACCTTGAAGTCCTTCTGTTTTCCCCCATTCCTTACATGTCCGAACCACCTCAAAAACCCTTCCTCAGCCTGTGGAAACAGTTTTTTGGGAACCCGCACCCCCTCCTAATTCCAAACTCAATTCTCGCATTATATTCACACCACCTTGCCCTCAGACTGACATCTCCACTGCCTCCAGCCTTCCTCACTGCAAAATTCATACCCAGCTTCACACCCATAAAGAGCGTTGGTAAAAATATCTTCATTCATTCCCCTCTTTTCCTCAAGGACAAGTTTTTTGTCTCCCCAGACTCCTAAGTGCACCACTCACTCTTTTTCCCCCATCAAATTTTATGAATTTTACCCCATTTTTTTAGCCCATCTGTGACCTCCCCTCCCCAAAAATCGAATACTTCACCCCCCTGTGGGATATCATGTTTTGCCATGGTGCACTCAAGTACTTTTTACTTTTCCCCCGAAAATTTTTCCCACAAGGGGGAAAAGAATATTAAAAAAAATTCCAGTTCTTGGGCCCGGCCCCCAAGGGGACAAGTAGGTAGAATTACACTTTGAGGTCTAAAAGTGGGGGGGTTGGGGAAAAAAAGGGGATTTGCTCAATCCCAATATGGTTTGCTGGTGGATACTGGACATCATAGGCTGGTTGTGCAGGTAGTTGTGGTTGTGGTGGGGGTGGTTGATGTCCGCTTTGTCCTTGAACTGATGAGTCCCCGCATGGTTCCCAGCCTGGGCTGGTGAGTCATGCATGGCCGGGCTCTACCATCACCACTTCCACAATTCTGATGCCTGTGGTCTATCCATGCCAAGTGTAGCCACTCATCCTCACTTTCACTGTCTATTCCTGGTGTAGAGCACAGGATGTGCTCCGGGTTGTACTCCGTCCCCTGGGCACTGAAATAGGGTATACTACCCGAGCCCCATTCCATGGTGTACATCCCGACGCTTCACTGGTGAATTTTTTCCTCACTATCACTACTCGAATGTCATCAAGAGCAAAAAAAATTACAATCCACGTCACTATCATCATAAATTACTGAAGTTAGAGGCCTTGCCACATGAAAATAATAGTTTTCTCTTGCACTGGGTACATCTGACCTTGACTGAGGAGTGCCCACACCAGAGGTAGAAGGTTGAGGATCTTTCAGGGTTTCTGCGCTATTATCGATATCCTGGTCATTCCTTTCAGTCACTAACTGATCAAAGCCAAAGAATTTGTCTTCTTTTCCCAAACTTCCATCAGAGTCAGAACTATCAGATAGGAAGAGGAGAATCCCAATTTTCCTTGGAGTGAGAGTTTGCCTTGCAACGAGGCATGGTAAACAAAGGTAACTAAAGCCGGCGTTCCCAATGCTATGTTTATGGCGCACACACACCATGCAGACCGTTCTTTCACATGTAGGCCTATGAGCGTTTTCACGCTAAATTTGAGGCCGCTAGAATTTTGGCATAGATCTATGGTTTGGACCCTGAACGTGAAGCCAGAGATCTACGGGACAGACCCTGAAAGGGTTAAGATTTCCCTAAAATGGGACATGGTTCTGCCACTGAACTTGTTGCAAAGATGGCTTGTTTCAGCTTGCTCAGGGTGGTACTTCTCCACAAACATTTGGACATCATTCCACTTGGCGCAGATCTCCTTAATCTTTGAATCGGCATGCAACTCCTGCCTTTTCACAAATAATCATCTCGAAACACTATCACCTGCCACTCGTTATCCTTGATCCACCAGCAACAACTTCTCAACCTGATCAATTGTCTGTGGTCTTTTTTTGGTTAGCATATTAACACCTTTCGCAACATCAGCTTCCTTGATTTGTTTTATTTTTGCCAGGATAGAAGCGAGAGTCGACTTTTTTTTCTCATACATCCTGGAAAAGCTCAACAAGTTTCACACCACTCTAATACTTTTGTATTATTTCCTTTTTCAATCTATGGTGTTTTTCACTTTCTTTACCACAGGGGTACACTAGCAAGTTTCTTTGGGCCTCATGGTAGCTTATTTCACGTCCCAACAAGCACTAACACAATGATAATTGTTAAAATATTTGAATGAGAGTGCAGGTTAGTGTTCACTCAAGCATCGACAAAGCCAGACTGGCTCACGGCGCATGCCGGGGGACACGGACAGAGTGGGCTGGCAGACAGGTCGGGTAGGGGCAGTTCAAAAATAGGGGCAAGTTCGATAATAGGGACAAAGTTGGTTAGAAAAAAGCTATCAATTTTTGAAGTGTTCGATAAATGATACATTCGAAATCTGAGGTTCCATGTTTTTTAGAGTATTGTGTTGCAGTGCAAAGCAGCCACTACCCATGCCTAGGCATTATGGGCAGACTTAATTTAATGGCTTACAGACTACTTAATATTCAAGAAATTTATCATAGTTAAGTTGAACAATAGTTTCAATAGTACAATTATTATAATTATACAATTGTATGAACAAGAGCAAATCTTCTTTTTTTTGTGTGAATAAAAATTTGAAATGAAAAGCAAGCATAATATAAGAAGTTCCTGGAGAGGTGACTAATGAACAGAGAAATTGTTATTTTAGTGTCAGGAATGTCTTCATTATTTATTTTGGACCCTATTTTGAAAATGGTCTTTCTTGAATTTCGTGTGAAACTGGAAAAATTAGTATTTTCTGATCACTTTACTGAGTAGTTGAAATAGGTAAATGGGCAAGTTCTTGCACTCAATTGATAGAATGAAAGCAGTTCTAATGTCATAGCTTTGAGTTTGGTTGACTGGAGCACTGGAATTGGCCCAAAAATTTGGGCTGAAAAGAGGCGAAAATCACTGATAAGTAAATATAGCATTACTAAATTTGTGAGAGCGTGATTCCAAAAGTTTTCCTTCAAATTTTGTGCTTTTGGTTTCATTACTTTTGGTAAAAGATTCTCTATCATTTCATAAGAAAAAAAAAATTGGGGGGGAAAAATCTTTGACCCTGAGAGCAGGTTTGAGAGCAGGGGTCACAACCTTTCCTAACAGTACCTCTTGCACACTCCTACAACACACTAGTCTCTGACCTTGTATATTCCTTCTTTAGCACAATTCACCCTGCAGTGCCTATTAACCTTTTCAGGTTTAAGCACTTTGATTATATTACTGCTTCTCCTCACTCAACAACAGAGTTCCGTTCCTAAGACCATGTCAGTATACAAATTTATCGCTAAGTGAGGAGCATAATAAAGTGATAGTGGGTTTGTGTCAACTATGTTTGGCATTGTTTTAATGTCATCTTTGCTCCATTTATTACATTTCTGGTATATTTTTAAATGTTTGTATAGTAGTGTACTGTATATTGTAATAAACAGAATAAAGGTAATCAGCTCGAATATACATTATTTGGGTATGCATACTGGTCAGACAGCCCATCGTAAGTCTGAGGTGTCGGTAAACGAGTACGTCGCTAAGTGAGGAAAGTCTGTATTAATATTATTATACTTCAAGAATATAATAAAAATTAAAGATGTTTGTGTTGAAGTCATATTGTTTACTCAGTTATTAGTTAACATAATTATTATAAACAACTTGTGATTTATCTTGATTTTTACAGATAAACATTTAAGTGACAATTTTATTTAGTGAAGCATGTGACAATAGAGAGAAAAATCTTTTTTAGTTGAGTATGTTGTGTTGGTAATTGTGGAATATTGTGCTATACTGACTCAAGTTTCTATTGCAGAAGTATTTTGTGGAAGACTACCAGGTTGTGTCTTGCCAGACACTATATCTTCAGTACTTCAAGAAGCACCAGTGTAAGTGTCTTGAACAACAACTGATATTGCAGAAGTATTTGTGGAGGACTACCAGGTTGTGTCTTGCCAGACACTATATCTTCAGTACTTCAAGAAAGGCAAAAGCTGTTCTTGTGAATTTTTAACTAGCTATTACTAATTAAAAAATTTTGCTTTGAAAATTTGGGGAAATTCTAAAAATACATGCAGTTAATATTCTAAAATTGAAAGGGTTTGTTTTGTAGTTCTATGACTTTTAAGCGGGGGGGTCAAGCTGTAGTAGTCGCAACATGAGCTCAGCTTACTCAGTTAAGTGTGAGCAGTAAATTTGGGCCTAAATATGAGAGAATGAATCTCTGTGGTAAGTGTGCACCATATTTAAAACAAAAGCTGCAGCAGGCAGTTGCATAATGAGAAAAAAAAAGTTGCAACTGTGGGTTTTTTGGATTAACACAGCAAATTTATGGGTATTTTTATGTGTTTTTTTATAGTAGCAATTCACTGTTCTTGGTCTCATTTGATAGAATAGAAGGATGTATTACAGAAATGCCTTTTGATGATTTTTAGTACAGAAATAACTTGGAAATTGAGTTCAGAGTTGTGGAAATGTTCCTGTTTTTGTCTGATATTAGAGGATAAACAATCACATCACGTGTGCAATAACATCCAGCTGGTTATTGGGTTTAATGGTGTGCTGCTGAATTGCAATGATATTATTTATTTATTATTACAATATTGATAACAGTAACTTTTCTATTTTTTAGTGGCCATTTAAAAATAATTTGTGGAATTATAAAAATATTCAAAAAAAAATGAAATTCATCTGTAAAGCCTACAAATGTAAACTAATATGTATAGAAATGTTAGTTTTAATGCCAGGTTTGCCTGTACTGATTATCTGGAACCCTATTTTTTGGAAAATTGGGAAAATTGTTGAAATTTTGTGTGAAATTGGCCATTATTTCCAATTTCCAATCACTTTATTGGAAGTTGAAATAGTTGAAATTGGGCAATTTTTTATGTGCTTATATAGATAATATGGAACACATACTAGTGAAAATAGCTAAGAATTTGGTGTAAATTGGTTCTATTGTAATTGGCCAAAAACATGACTAAAGTGGGCAAAATTGCTAATGCATATAATTTTCTGACACACACCAAAATTTGCAGGGGGAGTATAACTTCATCTATTCTTTATAAAATATTGTACTTTTTATTTTATTACATTATTAATATTTCTCTATGTTTCCAAGACCCTGTGGGGAATTTTAGACTGGGGGGGTCTGAACCCTCAAAAGCGTGTCAAATAAAAGAATTACAAAAAAAAATTTGTTTAAACACCATCCAAGAGCAAATAATATAATAATAATATAATAATAATAATATTGTGAGTGTTTGTCAGTGTTTTTAGTAACATTCCATTATGTTTTAACACAAACAAAAAAATTATGATAGTGTTTTAACAATATGTAACTTTATTAATGTCATATGTAGGAAAAGTTTTTCCTAAATAAAATCTTAATCATGGGAATATGTTCATAAGGAAAAACCATGTTGTTCAGTGTCCAAAAATTGTTAAAAAATATCATGGAAATAGGACATGTGTGTACATAAGGAAGAATTTAACTATACCATGTTGTATGACTAAATATTTTTTAATTGAAATACTTCATTTTAAAAAATATGGAAAATACATAAAGAACATAATCATATGAATGTTCTGAGTGTCTGAAATGTCTTTATAGTCAAAATTCATCTTGTGATGAAAACACATGAAAGAGTACATACATGGAGATAAACCACATGAAATGTTCTGAGTCTGTCTGAAAATGTTTATAGTGAAAAAAGTAATCTTGTGAAACAACAGTGAGAGTACATACGGAGATTAAAACCATATGAATGTTCTGAGTGTTTGAAATTGTTTTAGTCCAAAAAGTAATCTTGTGAAAACACATGAGAGTTACATACAGGAGAATAAACCACGTTGAATGTTTGAGTGTCTGAAATGTTTTAGTAGTGAAAAAAATAATCTTGTGAAAAAAACACATGAGAGTACATACAGGAGATAAAACATTATGAATGTTCTGAGTGCTGATTGTTTTAGTGAAAAAAGCAAGTCTTTGTGAAACACATGATGAGTACATACAGGAGATAAACTATATGAATGTTCTGAGTTAAATCTCTTCTGTCTGAAATGTTTTAATGTAAAAAAGCAGTCTTGTGGAAACATATGAGAGTGCATACAGGAGATAAACCATATCAATGTTCTGAGTGTCTGAAATGTTGTAGGTGAAAAAAAGTAATCTTACGACACATGGGAGAGTACATACAGGGATAAACCATATGAATGTTCTGAGTGTCTGAATGTTTTAGTATAAAAGCAGTCTTGTGAAACATTGAAAGTGCATACAGGAATAAACCCATATCAAATGTTCTGAGTGTCTGAATGTTTTTAATGTGTAAAAGCAGTCTTGTGGAAACATATGAAGACGTGCATACAGGAGATAAACCATATCAATGTTCTGAGTGTCTGAATGTTTTATGGAAAAAAATTAAAACTTACGGCCATGTGGAGATGTACATACTGGAAGATAAAACCATATGAATGTTTCTGTGTTCTTTGATTGTCTGAAATGTTTTAGTGATAAAAGCAGTCTGTGAAAGGCATATGAAAGTGCATACAGGAGATATAAACCATATCAATGATTTGAGTGTCTGAAATGTTTTAGTGAAAAAAAAAGTATTCTTAGGACACATGTTTGAGAGTTACATGCAGGAGAATAAACCATATCAATGTTCGGAGTGTCTGAAATGTTTTAGTCGAAAAAGCCATCTAGTTGACACACCATGAGATGTAATACAGTAGATAAACCTACCAATCGTTCTGATATGTCTGAAAGAGTTTTCAGTTGTAAAAAAGCGTCTTGTGACACTCATATGAGGAGTACATACATGAGATAAAACTTACCAATGTTCGAATGTCTGAAGTGTTTCAATGTATAAAAAAGCAGTATTTGTGACACATATGAGGAGTACATACAGAAAATAAATCCATTATTCAATGTTTTGAGTTGTCTGAAATGGTTTTATGTGAAAAGCCATCTTGTGACACACATGAGAGTTCACCTTAAGTTTACCTGGAGAGAGTTCTGGGGGTCAACGCCCCCGCAGCCCAGTCTGTGACCAGGCCTCCTGGTGGATCAGAGCCTGATCAACCAGGCTGTTACTGCTGGCTGCATGCAATCCAACATACGAGCCACAGCTCGGCTCGTCAGTTGCCGACTTTAGGTGCTTGTCCAGTGCCTGCTTGAAGACAGCCAGGGGTCTATTAGTAATCCCCCTTATGTATGCTGGGAGGCAGTTGAACAGTCTTGGGCCCCTGACACTTATTGTATTGTCTCTTAACGTGCTAGTGATACCCCTGCTTTTCATTGGAGGGATGTTGCATCATCTGCTGAGTCTTTTGCTTTCGTTGTTAGTGATTTTCATGTGCAAGTTTGGTACTAGTCCCTCTAGGATTTTCCAGGTGTATATAATCATGTATCTCTCCCGCCTGCATTCCAGGGAGTACAGGTTCAGGAACTTCAAGTGCTCCCAGTAATTGAGGTGTTTTATCTCCGTTATATGCGCCATGAAGGTTCTCTGTACATTTTCTAGGTCAGCAATTTCACCTGCCTTAAAAGGTGCTGTTAGTGTGCAGCAATATTCCTGCCTAGATAGAACAAGCAACCTGAAGAGTGTCATCATGGACTTGGCATCCCTAGTTTTGAAGGTTCTCATTATCCATCCTGTCATTTTTCTAGCAGATGTGATTGATACAGTGTTATGGTCCTTGAATGTGAGATCCTCCAACATGATCACTCCCAGGTCTTTGACGTTGGTTTTTCGCTCTATTTTGTGGCTGGAATTTGTTTTGTACTCTGATGAAGTTTTAATTTCCTCATGTTCACCATATCAGAGTACAGTGGACCCTCAACCAGCGATATTAATCCGTTCCTGAGAGCTCATCGTTAGTCAAAATAATCGTTAGTCAAGTTAATTTTCCCCATAAGAAATAATGGAAATCAAATTAATCTGTGCAAGACACCCAAAAGTATTGAAAAAAAAAAAATTTTACCACATGAAATATTAATTTTAATACACACAAACTGAAGATTACATGCACAGTTACATGACACTTACTTTTATTGAAGATCTGGTGATGATTGATGGGATGGGAGGAGGGGAGAGTGTTATCTTCTTATTGTTTAGAAGGGGAATCCCCTTCCATTAGCACTTGAGGCAGCAAGTCTTTTTCTGGGGTTACTTCCCTTGTTCTTTTAATGCCCACTAGGACCAGCTTGAGAGTCAATGGAACTTCTGTCGCACAATATCTGTCCATGAAGAGGCCTGTACCTCCCGTTCCTTTATGACTTCCTAAAGTGTCACAAACATTGTCAGTTACCATTTTGCCAACACGCTTGCCCAGTAGCTGTGGTCGGGTGATTATCATCCATAAACTTTGCACTTTAAGCCACATTGCACAGATTTCTTATCTTAGAAGAGGCAACCTTCTTCAATTTCTCTCTCCTCTTCCCCTCCTCCGAAGCCAGTTTCCTCCAGGTATTTGCCCTCTTGCTTGCTGTTCAAGAAGATCTAGCAGCTCATCAATGGTTAAGTTCTTCAACTGTCCTCCACCACCAACTCTTTCCACATCCTCACCAACACACTAACCTTCCAACCCCAAGGACTTCCCCAATTCCACAATGGATTCCTCAACTGGCATAGGATTCTCAGGGTTAGCCTCAAACCCCTTCAAAATCCCTTTTGTACTACACATTTTCTGGCCAACAAGTTTTTTCCAAGCAAGTTCAATGTCCCTCTTAGTCAGACTTCCTCCCAAGCCTTACCTATAATTTTACACAATTGAGGATGGTAAAATGATCTTTTCTAAACTCTCTAGAGTCAGTTGAGTTTCTGAGGTCACTACAAAACACCTTTCAAACATAGCTTTTTGTGTACAGTTTCTTGAAGTTGGAAAATAACCTGCTGGTTGATGGGCTGCAAGGAGAGGAGTCGTATTAAGGAGGCAAAAACTTCACCTTAATGAAGCTCATGCCCCTAGAAAGTTGCTCTGCCACTCTGTAGGATGACCGGGGGCATTTTTAATACCAGGAGGCATTTAAAGGTCTAATTTTTTTTTAAATTGGGTAATTTTTCACATGGGGGGCAAATGCATGGTGTAAACCAGCCATAAAAAAAATCCCTTGACCCATCCTTACTGTTTTCCCTCCACAGAAAACCACAAATTACCTTGAGGCATTGTTTTTCCTAAACACCTGGGGTTTAGGTGAACCCATAAAGGTTTTTTTTGCAATCCCATAGCATGGCACTCAACAAAGAAAAGCCTGTCTTTCATGGGCTTATGCCCTGGGGTGCCTTTTCCTCCCTGGTAATTACCCCCTTGCGGGATTTTTTTTCCCAAAAAGGCCTGTTTTTCAAAATTTTTAAAACTTTTTCGGGTTTCAGTCCTTCACTGTCTATGTACTCCTTGAAGTCCGCAATTTTTTCAGCCGATTTGTGGTCCAAACGGGGCCCCTACCATCCCTTATCACACTTGAATGCCCTATTTTCTTAAATCTCTAAAACCCAACCCTTTTGTGGCCTTAAATTCACTCACATCACTTTTGCGGGCCCTTTTTTTTTTAATTAAATCGTCAGCAACTTCCTAGCCTTTTACATATGATAATTTGAGAGATGCTGTCCCTGCTACCCTTTTTTCTCGTTTATCCACCCAATAACAGTTCCAATATTTGAGTACTTGGATCTCAGTTTTTGAAAACATGTTGCACCTTTGGCAAAAACAGCTTCCTTGATTGCCGTTTTCTTGCCCACAATAGTAGCGATGGTTGATTGGGGTTTATTATACAACCTGACCACTCAGAGATACGCACTCCACTTTCATATTTATCAATGATCTCTTTCTTCATCTCCATAGTAATTCTCACTCTTTTTGCTGTAGGGTTGGCACTAGAAGCTTTCTTGGGGCCCATGGTGACTTATTTTGCAGGTGCAATCACTAAAAAGGCTGTGATAATATGAAATGTTCCAGTTGTATGTTTGGAAGCGACCGCGGTGGCTGGCTGGCTTGTAAACACTGGCACCAAAGGGACAAGTGAGGCGCGCTCAGGCCAAAGTGGACGCGTATGGTACGGAACGAATAGAGCTGGTGGGTTTTTAAGCGCTAGTCAAGGCAAAATTTTTGCGTTTAAATGAATCGCTAGTCAGATTTATCGTTAATCGATGCCATCGCTGGTTGAGGGCCCACTGTAATTGAAATTTCTCATCGTTGAACTTCATATTGTTTTCTGAAGCCCATTGAAAGATTTGGTTGACATCTGCCTGGAGCCTTGCAGTGTCTGCAATGGAAGACACTGTCATGCAGATTCGGGTGTCATCTGCAAAGGAAGACATGGTGCTGTGGCTGACATCCTTGTCTATGTCAGATATGACGATGAGAAACAAGATGGTAGTGAGTACTGTGCCTTGTGGAACAGAGCTTTTCACCATAGCTGCCTCAGACTTTACTCTTTTGACTACTACTCTTTGTGTTCTGTTTGGGAGGAAATTATCGATCAATCTACCAACTTTTCCTGTTATTCCTTTAGCACGCATTTTGTGTCCTATTACGCCATGGTCACACTTGTCGAAGGCTTTTGCAAAGTCTGTATATATTATATCTGCATTCTTTTTGTCTTCTAGTGCATCTAGGACCTTGTCGTAGTGATCCAGTAGTTGGGACAGACAGGGGTGACCTGCTCCAAACCTATGTTGTCCTGGGTTGTGTAATTGATGGGTATCTAGATGGAAGGTGATCTTGCTTCCTAGAACCCTTTCAAAGATTTTTATATGGGATGTTAGTGCCCCCTTTGTGGAGTGGGGCTATGTCTGTTGTTTTTAGTAACTGTGGGACGACCCCCGTGTCCATGCTTCCTCTCCGATAGTAATGGATTTAAATTAGATAAGTTTAGATTTAGGAAGGACATAGGAAAGTATTGGTTTGGAAATAGGTGTTGATGAGTGAACAGTCTACCTAGTTGGGTTATTGAGGCTGGGACTTTGGGTAGTTTCAAATCTAGGTTGGATAAGTACATGAGTGGGAGGGGTTGGATTTGAGTGGGAATTTCACATCAGAGCTTATTTCTTGGGTGGCATTGAAAATTGGGTTGGGCAAATGTTTTGTTAGTGGGATGAATTGTAAAGGACCTGCCTAGTATGGGCCAGCAGGCCTCCTGCAGTGTTCCTCCTTTCTTATGTTCTTATGATAGTAAAAGCTCGTGATAGGGGCTTCTTGCAGTTCTTGATGAACATGTAGTTCCATGAGTCTGGCCCCGGGGCAGAGTGCATGGGCATGTCATTTATCGCCTGTTCGAAGTCATTTGGCATCAGGATAACATCAGATAGGGTTGTGTTTACTAAATTCTGTGGCTCTCTCATAAAAAATTTATTTTGATCTTCGACTCTCAGTCTGGTTAGAGACTTGCTGAAAACTGAGTCATATTGGGACTTAAGTAGTTCATTTATTTCCTTGCTGTCATCTGTGTAGGACCCATCTTGTTCAAGTAGGGGCCCATTACTGGATGTTGTTCTTGACTTTGATTTGGCTAATAAAAGAAATACTTTGGGTTTCTTTCGATTTCATTTATGGCTTTTAGCTCTTCCCATGATTCCTGACTCCTATAAGATTCCTTTAGCGACTCCCTACGTTTTATCAGATATATTGGCCTCTTTTAGCCGCTCTGTTATTCTTTTCCATCACCTGTAAAGCGAGCGCCTGTCTCTTTCTATTTTACATCTACTCCTCCTTTTCTTAAAGGAATAATCCTTGAGCATACATTGAGTGCCACCGAGTTAATCTGCTCTAGGCATAAGTTGGGGTCTGTGTTGCTTAGTCTATCTTCCCAGCTTATATCATTTAGGACTTGGTTTACTTGGTCCCACTTTATGTTCTTGTTATTGAAGTTGAATTTGGTGAAGGCTCCATATCAATGTTCTGAGTGTCTGAAATGTTTTAATCAAAAAAGCAATCATGTGAAACATACACAAGTTCATTCAAGAGATAAAACATGTTAGTGTTTAACCCTTTCAGGGTTCGTCCCATAGATCTACGGCTTTTTGGTGAGTGTCCAAACCGTAGATCTACGCCAAAATTCTAGCGCCGTCAAATTTAGCGCAAAAGCGCTCATAGGCCTACATGTGAGAGAATGGTCTGCCGCCGTGGGTGTGCGCCATAACAAAAAAATCTAGGCACCTGGCATAGCATTGTGGGAAACGCGGCTCATTCACCCTTGTTCACCATGCCTCGTCGCAAGTCAGCTCTCACTCCCCGGAAAATTGGGACTCTCCTCTTCCTGTCTGATAGTTCTGACACTGATGGAAGTGGAAATGAAGACGAATTCTACGGCTTTGATAAGTTAGTGACTGAAAATAATGACCAGGATATCGATAATAGTGCAGAAAACCCCGACGATCCTCGACCTTCTACCTCTGGTGTGGGCACTCGTGACTCATGGTCGGGTGTTCCTAAACGTAAGAGAAAACTAATATTTTCCCGTGGCCAGGCCTCTGACTTCAGTAATGACGATGATTCTGACGTGGATTGTGATTTTATTGCGCTCGACGATCATTCGAGTAGTGATAGTGAGGAAACATATTCACCAGTGAAGCGTCGGTATGTTCGCCGCCGCATGCGCTCGGGTAGTGTACCCTATGCTGTGCCCAGGGGACGGAGTACATCCCGGAGTACATCCCGGAGTACATCCCGTGGCCCTACACCCGTTTTAGGTAGTGATAGTGAGGATGATGTGGCTACACTTGGCATGGATGGGCCACAGGCATCAGTGGATGGTGTTAGTGGTGCTGGTGGTGGTAGTGGCACCGCCATGCATGACTCACTGTGCCACGCGGGGACCCACGCTGCTGACTCGTCAGTTCAAGGACAAAGCGGAGCGTCAGCCACCAGCCTGCCACAACCACAACCACCCGTACAACCAGCCTATGATGTCCAGTATCCACCAGCAAACCGTATGTGGGATTGGCAGCAAAATCCCAATTTTGTTCCCAACCCTCACCACTTTGATGACTCTCAAAGTGGAATTCTACCTACCTGTCCCCTTGGAACCACGGCCAATGAACTGGAATTCTTTGAATTATTCTTTGACCAGCCATTGATGGAAATTATTGCCAGGGAAAGTAATAAGTATTTTCAGTACACCATGGCAAATACGATCTTATCACCACAGTCAGGACTACACAGGTGGAAAGAGACGACTGTTTCAGAAATGTATTTACTTTTTGCAACAATAATGCTTATGCCTCACGTCTATAAGCATTATATAAAAGCATAGTGGTCCACAGATCGGCTAATTTGTACCCCATCCTTCAGTGAAATAATACCAGTGAACAGGTTTATCTTACTGTTACGTATGTTGCACTTCTCTGACAAAACCAGGCCTGACAGAAGTGACAGGTTATACAAGATTAGAAATGTTTTCATGTATCTCAAACAAAAGTTCCTCTTCAAGGGGGGCTCCTTGGCGTGGTGAAGAGGCTCTTGGTCTGAGGAATTAGACCTGTCGGTCTTCTTCCTCAGACCGAACCTAATTACCCCCCCAATCTCTCCTCCCCTATCCCATCCTCCCCATCCTCCCCTTTTTCCTTTCCTCCTCCTCCTCCCAACCCCTCCCTTTTACCCTTCCTTTTTGTCCTTTGGGATTTCTCCCACAGGCGCGCTAGTTCCTAGGTAGGGGAAAGGATACCGGGGTCCATCCCATTCCGTTGAGGTTCTTAGCGGTGGCGTAGTTTGCCGTGGAATCTGGATCGCCTGGGGATGTCCCGATCCCTACTCCGGTATCCCGGGAGTAGCTTTGGGTGTCTTTCGGGCGACGAGTGTATCTCTGGAAGCCACCTTTCGGATTCCGGGGGTGGTGGCCGAAGGAGGTATGCTTTGTGGCGGATATCCGGCTGCCCTCTCTTGTCCACCGAGGTAGCTCGGCAGATGTGAGGTTGCTATCCCGGATTGTTAGTTTACTAGCATGATGGGTAGGGTATGGCATGGGTTCCATGCTGCATCTGCGCTACTTGCGGTGCTGAGGTCCTCTTGGGCGCGGAGGGAGATTTCTGGCCCTTTCATTCCTCCTAGGAACTATCCCTCCCCAGTCCCCCCTTTTTTTATTCTTTTTTTATTTTTATTTTCTTTTCTTCTTTCTTTTTTTTTCTTAAAAACAAAAAGAAAGAAGTACCCTAACCATGGCAGCCCTAGTCCATGAACCTGGTACCCCCGGGCCCCTCTTGATACCGCACCCTGTTCTGACCCTGCCTCGTCTTTGGACCACTCTTCAGACATTCCTCATGCCTCTGTACCTATTGCCGGTGCTGTTTCCTCACCCACTTCAGGTACTGAGGCCTCGACTGACTCCTTCGATTTATCGGACCTTCGCTCTCCTCTGACTATGCTTCCGGCCTCTCCCTCTACGGTGCGGCAATTTTCAAATCGCCGACCCGTTCCACGTCGGACCAACTCTGGTCCCACGCCTAAACGCCCAAAGACAATTACCTGCTGATGATACTTCTCCACCCCTTTTCGTTCTTCTCAGAAACG
>NC_069429.1:28852837-28907417 GCF_026875155.1 Cherax quadricarinatus
TAAAATTAATAATTTTAATTTTTTATTTCTTGATTTTATTTTAATTTTTATTTTTTTTTTTTTTTCAAAATGCCATTCCCCGGCGGGGCCCCAAAAGAATTTCCACTTAAACTCCTCATGTCTTCCAAAGGGTGCTTTACTAATTTTTAAATAAAATTAAACCCCCCCCCCTCGGGTTGCAGGGCTTGCACCTGTATTCCCCTTTCCAAAGATAAGGTCCTGCTTTTCCTGTCCCAAATATAATCTACATTTACCCTTTCAATTTTTAAAAACCATTTGTTAAAACAAATCCAAACAGCCACACATGCCCTAGTCCAACATCCCCAAAAACCCCTTTTCCCCCCCTTAGAAAAGCAAACACAACCTACCAACACCCCTTCCTTATAAAAATACATTTGAATTTTTGTTTGATTTTTACATTTCCCCCCTTAAACCCCTTCCCTTTCCCTGTGGCCGGTTTTGGAATCAACCCCCAAAATTAAAAAAAAAACCTTCAATTATTTCACACATCTAAAAGATTCACTTTCCTGTGTTTTCAAACCTCATACATCTTCCCCCCATATGGCTTTTAAATTACTTAATCTTCTTTTTTGCAAGGGAAAATCTTTCTCCAAATCCTAATCCCACTCTTTCCCTTTTGCCCTCCTTTATGACCTTGGGGTGAACTCATCAATTTGAATGTCCCCCTGGACTCTATTCCTTCACTAAATACTTGTTACTTCCCTACAATGTTCTAAGGCTGGTCAAAGAAATTCAAAAAATTCCAGTTCATTGGCCAGGGTTTTCCCAAAGGGGACAAGTAGGTAAATTCCACTTTGAGAGTCATCAAAGTGTGGGGCGGGCAAAATGGGATTTTGCGGCCAATCCCAGATATGGTTTGCTGGTGGAAAATGGACATCATAGGCTGGTTGTGCAGGTAGTTGTGGTTGTGGTGGGTGGGGTTGATGTCCGCTTTGTCCTTGAACTGATGAGCCCACAGCATGGTTCCCAGCCTGGGCTGGTGAGTCATGCATGGCCGTGGGTCTACCATCACCACTTTCCACAATCTACTGATTGCCTGTGGTCTATCCATGCCAAGTGTAGCCACATCATCCTCACTTTCACTGTCTATTCCTGGTTTTAGAGCCACAGGGGTGTGCTCCGGGATGTACTCCGTCCCCTGGGCACTGCATTTGGGTATACTACCCGAGCGCATTCCGGCGGGTAATACCGAGCTTCACTGGTGAATATATTTCCTCACTATCACTAAATCGAATGATCATCAAGAGCAATAAAATTACAATCCACGTCACTATCATCATTTATTACTGAAGTTAGAGGCCTGGCCACGTGAAAATAATAGTTTTCTCTTGCACTGAGGTACATCTGACCGTGACTGAGGAGTGCCCACACCAGAGGTAGAAGGTTGAGGATCGTCAGGGTTTTCTGCACTATTATCGATATCCTGGTCATTCCTTTCAGTCACTAACTGATCAAAGCCAAAGAATTTGTCTTCATTTCCACTTCCATCAGAGTCAGAACTATCAGATAGGAAGAGGAGAATCCCAATTTTCCTTGGAGTGAGAGCTGCCTTGCAACGAGGCATGGTGAACAAAGGTAACTGAGCCGGCGTTCCCACAATGCTATGTTTATGGCGCACACACACCATGCAGACCCGTTCTCTCACATGTAGGCCTATGAGCGTTAGCGTGCTAAATTTGAGGCCGCTAGAATTTTGGCATAGATCTATGGTTTGGACCCTGAACGTGAAGCCGTAGATCTATGGGACGGACCCTGAAAGGGTTAAGATTTCCCTAAAATGGGACATGGTTCTGCCACTGAACTTGTTGCAAAGATGGCTTGTTTCAGCTTGCTCAGGGTGGTACTTCTCCACAAACATTTGGACATCATTCTACTTGGCGCAGATCTCTTTAATCTTTGAATCGGCATGCAACTTCCTTGCCTTTTCACAAATAATCATCTCTGAAACACTATCACCTGCCATCTCGTTATCCTTGATCCACACCAGCAACAACTTCTCAACCTGATCAATTGTCTGTGGTCTTTTTTTGGTTAGCATATTAACACCTTTCGCAACATCAGCTTCCTTGATTTGTTCTTTCTTTGCCAGGATAGAAGCGAGAGTCGACTTGTTTTTCTCATACATCCAGGCAAGCTCAACAAGTTTCACACCACTCTAATACTTTTGTATTATTTCCTTCTTCACATCTATGGTGTTTTTCACTTTCTTTACCACAGGGGTACCACTAGCAAGTTTCTTTGGGCCCATGGTAGCTTATTTCACAGTCCCACAAGCACTAAACACAATGAATTAATTGTAAAATATTTGAATGAGAGTGCAGGTTAGTGTTCACTCAAGCATCGACAAAGCCAGACTGGCTCACGGCGCATGCACGGGGACACGGACAGAGTGGGCTGGCAGACAGGTCTGGTAGCTGGCAGTTCAAAAATAGGGGCGAGTTCGATAATAGGGACAAAGTTGGTTAGAAAAAAGCTATCAATTTTTGAAGTGTTCGATAAATGATACATTCGAAATCTGAGGTTCCACTGTATTTACAGTAATGTGTTGCAGTACAAAAAGAGCCACTATCATGCCTAGGCATTATGGGCAGACTTAATTTAATGGCTTACAGACTACTTAATATTCAAGAAATTTATCATAGTTAAGTTGAACAATAGTTTCAATAGTACAATTATTATAATTATACAATTGTATGAACAAGAGCTAATCTTATTTTTTTTGTGTGAATAAAAAATTTGAAATGGAAAAGCAAGCATAATATAAGAAGTTCCTGAGAGGTGACAATGAACAGAGAAATTTTGTTTTTTTATGTCAGGAATTTTTCATTTTTTTTTGGGACCCTATTTTGAAAAGGGTCTTTCTTGAATTTCGGGAAACGGAAAAAATTAGTTTTTTGATCACTTTTATGAGTTTTTTAAATAGGAAAAAGGGCAAGTTCTTGCACCAATTGATAAATGAAAGCATTCTAAATTCTAGATTTGAGTTGGTCGCTGGAGCATAAATTGGGCCCAATTAGGCGAAAAGGGCGAAATCCTGATAAGTAAATAAGCATTACAAAAATTTGTGGAGCTGATTCCAAAAGTTTTCCTTAAATTTTTTGGTTTTTGGGGTTTTATTACTTTTGGTAAAAGTTCTCAAATTTCATAAAAAAAAAAAATTGGGGGGAAAAATCTTTGACCCTGAGACAGGTTTGAGACAGGGTCAAAACCCTTTTTCCTAACAGTACCTCTTGCAACCCCTAAAACACACTATCTCTGACCTTTGTATTTTCCTTCTTTAGCACAATTCCCCCCTGCAGGCTCTATAACCTTTTCGGGTTTTTGCTTTGTTTATTCTCTTCTCCTCATCAACAACGGTTCCGTTCCTAAACCATGTCAGTAACAAATTTATCGCAATGGGGAGCAAAATAAAGTGATGTGGGTTTGTTTTCAACTATTTTTGGCATTTTTTTAATGTCATTTTTGCCCCATTTATTACTTTTCTGGTAAAATTTTTTAAATGTTTGTATGTAGTGTACGTATTTTGAAATAAACAGAATAAAGGTAATCAGCTCAAATAAAAATTTTTTGGGGGTATGCATATGGTCA
This sequence comes from Cherax quadricarinatus, assembly GCF_026875155.1. NCBI lineage: Eukaryota > Metazoa > Arthropoda > Malacostraca > Decapoda > Parastacidae > Cherax > Cherax quadricarinatus. The sequence goes on from NC_069429.1 coordinate 28,856,447, forward strand.
AAGCCCATCGAAGCTAGGTGTCGGTAAAAAGTACGTCGCAAATGAGGAAATCTGTATTAATATTTTATACTTAAAGAATAAAAAAAAAATTAAAAGATTTTGGTTAAGTCATAGTTTACTCAGTTATAAGTTAACAAATTTTTAAAAAACAACTTGTATTTTTTTTGATTTTTCAGAAAAATTTAAGTGACATTTTATTTAGTGAAGCATTGACAATAGAGAGAAAAATCTTTTTTAGTTTAGTTTTTGTTTGGTAATTGTGGAATATTGGCTAACGCTCAAGTTTTATTTCAGAAGTATTTTGTGAAGACTACCAGTTTGTTTTTGCCAGACACTATACTTCAGTACTTCAAGAACACCATGTAAATGTCTTGAACAACAACTGATATTGCAGAATATTTTGTGGAAGACTACCATTTGTCTTGCCAGCACATATTTCAGTACTCAAAAAGGCAAAAGCTGCTTTTGAATTTTTAATACATTACTAATTAAAAAATTTTTTCTTTTAAATTGGGGAATTTTTAAAAATACATGGCATTTTTTCTTGAAGGTTCGTTTTGTAGTTTTTATGATTTTTAAACCGGGTCCAAGCGTAGACGCCAGAGCTCAGCTTACTCAATAAGCGTGAGCATAAATTTTGGGGTAATATAGAGAGAACTCGTGGGGAAATGTGCCCATTAAAACAAATCCGCAGCAGGCATTTTCATAAGAGGGAAAAAAAAAGGAAATGTGTTTTTGGATTAAAACAGCAAATTTTTGGTGTATTTTTATGTGTTTTTTATAGTAGCATTCACTGTTTCTTGGTCTCATTTGATAAAATATAAGATGTATTACAGAAATGACTTTGATGGATTTTAGTACAGAAAATAACTTGAAATTGAGTTCAGAGTTGTGGAAATGTTCTATTTTTGCTGATATCAGAGGGTAAACAACCACATCACGTGTGCAATACACATCAGCTGGTGGGTTTAATGTGTGCTGCTGAATGCACTGATATTATTTATACAATTATTACAATATTGAATAACAGTAACTTTTCTATTTTTTATTGTGCATAAAAATAATTTGTGAATAAAAAATCAAAATGAAATTCATCTGTAAAGCCTACAAATGTAACTAATATGTACTAGAAATGTTAGTTTAATGCCAGGTTGCCTGTACTGATTATTCAGGACCCTATTTTGAAAAATTTGGGAAAATTTTGAATTTTGTGTGAAATTGGTCATATTACCAATACCAGGTTGCTTGCTTTGATTATTCTGGACCTTATTTTGAAATTAAAATATTTTGAATTTTGTGTGAAATTGGCCTTATTACCAATTTTCAATCACTTTATTGGGAAGTTGAAATAGTTGAATTGGGCAATTTTATGTGCTTAATAGATAATATGGAACACATACTAGTGAAATAGCTAAGAATTTGGTGTAATGGAACTATGTAATTGGCCAAAAACAGGACTCAAAGTGGGGAAAATTGCCAATGCATAAATATTTCTGACACAGCAAATTTGCAGGGTATAATTCACAATTCTTTATAAATTATGTCTTTTTATTTATTACATTATTAATACAATTCTCTATGATTTCCTAAGACCCGTGGGGAATTTTCAGACTGGGGGTCCTAAACCCCTCAAAGGGTCAAAAAAAAGATACAGAAAAAATTGTTTAAACACAAGAGCAAATAATAATAATAATAATAATAATAATAATAATAATAATAATAATAATAATAATAATAATGTTGTTGAGTGTATCTGCAGTGTTCTAGTACATATATTAATGTTTTAACACAAACCAAAAATTATGATAGTGTTTTAACAAACAATATGAACTTTATTAATGATCATAAGTAGGAAAAGTTTTGCCTAAATAAATCTTAACATGGGAATATGTTCATAAGGAAAACCATGTGTTCAGTGTCCAAAATTGTTAAAAATATCATGAAATAGACATGTGTGTACATACCTGGAGTTTACCTGGAGAGAGTTTCGGGGGTCAACGCCCCCGCAGCCCGGTCTGTGACCAGGCCTCCTGGTGGATCAGCGCCTGATCAACCAGGCTGTTGCTGCTGGCTGCACGCAAACCAACGTACGAGCCACAGGAAGATTAACTATACCACTGTTGTATGACTAAAATATTTTAAATGAAATACCTTCATTTAAAAAATATGGAAAAACATAAAGAACATAAACCATATGAATGTTCTGAGTGTCTGAAATGTTTTAGTCGAAAAAGCCATCTTGTGATACACATGAGAGTACATACAGGAGATAAACCATATCAATGTTCTGAGTGTCTGAAATGTTTTAGTCGAAAAAGCCATCTTGTGATACACATGAGAGTACATACAGGAGATAAACCATATCAATGTTCTGAGTGTTTGAAATGTTTTAGTGAAAAAAGCAGTCTTGTGAAACATATGAAAATGCATACGAATAAACCAATCAAAGTTCTGAGTGTTTGAAATGTTTTAGTGAAAAAAACAGTCTTGTGAAACATATGAAAATGCATACAGGAGATAAACCATATCAATGTTCTGAGTGTCTGAAATGTTTTAGTCAAAAAAGTAATCTTAGGACACATGTGAGAGTACATACAGGAGATAAACCATATCAATGTTCTGAGTGTCTGAAATGTTTTAGTCGAAAAAGCTATCTTGTGACACACATGAGAGTACATACAGGAGATAAACCATATCAATGCGATGAGTGTCTGAAATGTTTTAATGTAAAAGCCAGACTTCTGTCACATATGAGAGTACATACAGGAGATAAACCATATCAATGTGCAGAGTGTTTGAAATGTTTTAGTGTAAAAAGTAATCTTAGGACACATGTGAGAGTACATACAGGAGATAAACCATATCAATGTTCTGAGTGTCTGAAATGTTTTAGTCGAAAAAGCCATCTTGTGACACACATGAGAGTACATACAGGAGATAAACCATATCAATGCGATGAGTGTCTGAAATGTTTTAATGTAAAAGGCAGACTTCTGTCACATATGAGAGTACATACAGGGGATAAACCATATCAGTGCACAGAGTGTTTGAAATGTTTTACTCAAAAAGGCAATCTTGTGACACACATGAGAGTACATACAGGAGAAAAACCATATCAATGTTCTGAATGTCTGAAGAGTTTCAGTGTAAAAAGCAATCTTGTGACACATATGAGAGTACATACATGAGATAAACCATATCAATGTTCTGAGTGTCTGAAATGTTTTAATGTGAAAAGCCATCTTGTGACACACATGAGAGTTCACCTTAAGTTTACCTGGAGAGAGTTCTGGGGGTCAACGCCCCCGCAGCCCAGTCTGTGACCAGACCTCCTGGTGGATCAGAGCCTGATGAACCAGGCTGTTACTGCTGGCTGCATGCAATCCAACATACGAGCCACAGCTCGGCTCGTCAGTTACCGACTTTAGGTGCTTGTCCAGTGCCTGCTTGAAGACAGCCAGGGGTCTATTAGTAATCCCCCTTATGTATGCTGGGAGGCAGTTGAACAGTCTTGGGCCCCTGACACTTATTGTATTGTCTCTTAACGTGCTAGTGACACCCCTGCTTTTCATTGGGGGGATGTTGCATCATCTGCTGAGTCTTTTGCTTTCGTAGTGAGTGATTTTCGTGTACAAGTTTGGTACTAGTCCCTCTAGGATTTTCCAGGTGTATATAATCATGTATCCCTCCCGCCTGCATTCCAGGGAGTACAGGTTCAGGAACTTCAAGTGCTCCCAGTAATTGAGGTGTTTTATCTCCGTTATATGTGCCGTGAAGGTTCTCTGTACATTTTCTAGGTCAGCAATTTCACCTGCCTTAAAAGGTGCTGTTAGTGTGCAGCAATATTCCTGCCTAGATAGAACAAGCAACCTGAAGAGTGTCATCATGGGCTTGGCATCCCTAGTTTTGAGGTTCTCTTTACCCATCCTGTCATTTTTTCTAGCAGATGTGATTGATACAGTGTTATGGTCCTTGAATGTGAGATCCTCCAACATGATCACTCCCAGGTCTTTGACGTTGGTTTTTCGCTCTATTTTGTAGCTGGAATTTGTTTTGTACTCTGATGAAATTTTAATTTCCTCATGTTTACCATATCATAGTACAGTGGACCCTCAACCAGCGATATTAATCCATTCCTGAGAGCTCATCGTTAGTCAAAATAATCGTTAGTCAAGTTAATTTTCCCCATAAGAAATAATGGAAATCAAATTAATCCGTGCAAGACACCCAAAAGTATTGAAAAAAAAAAATTTTACCACATGAAATATTAATTTTAATACACACAAACTGAAGAAGACATGCACAGTTACATGACACTTACTTTTATTGAAGATCTGGTGATGATTGATGGGATGGGAGGAGGACAGAGCATTATCTTCTTATTGTTTAAAAAGGGGAATCCCCTTCCTTTTGACTTGAGGCAGCAAAATTTTTTTTTCTGGGGTTATTTCCCCTTTTTCCCCCTTTTTAATCCCAATTTAGGACCAGCTTGAGAGCCCTTCCTCTTAAAGGGGGGGCCCCTTGGCGTGGTAAAGAGGCTCTTGGTCTGGGGGAATTAGACCTATTGGCCCTTTTCCTCAGACCAAAACCTAATTACCCCCCAATCTCCCCCCCCCCTATCCCATCCCCCCATCCCCCCCTTTTTTCCCTTTCCTCCTCCTCCTCCCCACTCCCCCCCCCTTTTGGGGCCCTTTTCCTCTTTTTGTCCTTTGGGATTTTTTCCCCCCCAAAGGCGCTCTATTTCCTGGGTAAAAAAAAGGGGATACCGGGGTCCCATCCCTTTTCCGGGGGGTTCTTAGGGTGGCGTTTTTTCCCTTTGGAATCTGGATCGCCGGGGGATGTTCCCCGCCCCCCTCTCCGGTTTTTCCCGGGATTAGCTTTGGGTGCCCTTTCGGGCGACGAGTGTATCCCTGGAAGCCCCCCTTTTCGGTTTGGGGGGTGGGGGCCCGGGAAGGAGGTATGTTTTGGGGGGATATCCGGCCGCCCTTCTTTTGTCCACAGGGGTTTGCTCGGCAGATGTGAGGTTGCTACCCCCGGATTTTTTATTTTACACCCTTGGGGGTTAGGGTATGGCACGGGTTTCCATGCTGCATTTTTGGCGCAACTTTGGTGCTGAGGCCCTTTGGGGCGCGGGGGGAGTTTTCTGGCCCTTTCATTCCTCCTAGGCCCTTTCCCCCCCGGGTTTCCCACCTTTTTTTTTTTTTTTTTTTTTATTTTTTTTTTCCCTTCTTTCTTTTTTTTTTTTTAAAAACCAAAAGAAGAAGAAAACCAAACCAGGGCCCAGCCCTAGTCCAAAAAACCGGGGCCCCCCCGGGGCCCCCTTCTTGATACCGCACCCCGTTCTAAACCCCCCTCGTCTTTGGACCCTTCTTCAGACTTTTCCTCAGGGCCTCTGACCTATTGCCGGTGCTGTTTCCTAAACCCTCTTCAGGTACTGGGGCCCTCGACTGCCTCCTTCGTTTTATCTTTTTTTTTTTTTTTCGGGCCCCTTTCCTCCCTTGACTATGTTTCCCGGCCCTCTCCCTTTTCGGTGTTTCCCTTTTTTCAAATCGCCGACCCTTAAAAGTCGGACCAACTCTGGTCCCACGCCTAAACGAAAAACGACAATTACCTGCTGATGTTTACTTCTCCACCTTCCCCTTTCGGGGGGGGGTTTGCTTTTTTCCAAAACACGCACGCCCCTTCATTTACCTTTCCCGCTCAGCCCCCAGCCCTGAACAGTGGACAAAATTTTTTCCACTTTCGAAACTTCCTCTCCCGCCTATTTTTCTGACCATGGGATTGGAAAGGGCACTCCTACCCCAAGGTTGGTAAAGATATTTCTTTTACCCTTTTTAAGAGCGGTATCGCATCATTCCCCTTTCAAAATGCCCCCAGGCTCATGATTTCTTCGTTTTTTTTTCCCATACGTTTATGTTCCTGTCACTCTTGAAAAACATTTTCCCCTAAATTTCCCTTGTAGTGGTCCCCCGTCATTCTCCCCCATACCATGTTCAAAAAAATTTTCCCAGACTTGGGGAAACCAAACATTCTAAAACCCAGCTGGAACCCCAAAAGATCCCCCAAACCCTTTCAAGGTAGACCCCTTACGTTCTCCCTGCCCGGGGCGGAGACGATACCCTAAAATTGTGGTCGTTTAACTTTTGACAGCCGAGAATCCCATCCCTTTTTATATAGCGGGGGCATGGGTTACAATTTTCAAAAAGGTGATCCCTCCCACCACAACAGTGTGGGAAATTGCTTGCGTTTTGGGCCATCCAGCGAAATATTGCAGTTTCTTTTCGCCAAATTTTGCCCAGTCTGTGGTCCCGATGACCATTCTAATACTTTCTTGAAAATTCGTTTCCTCCTTTCCCCTAACTGTCATAAAGGCTCCCCCTTTTTCAAACTTTTCCGCCGTTTCAGGCCCTTTTTTAAACACCCGGGAAACCCGTTCCCCTCAAAGAGACAAAAGGGTTTCCCCCCTTTAAATGCCATGGCAGTTTCTAAATTTTCCGCCCCCAAAGGGAGACCCCCACGTGTTTTTTTTTTTCCCCGTTGTTTAAAAACGTCCCCCCACTTCAAAGTATCCCATTTCAAAAACCCCCCCTCTGGGGGTTACCTCTCCCATAACCCACTCCTGTATCTAACCTTTTGCTGTCCCCCAGCTCAAAAACGTTCCCTTTCAACGCCTCAGTCAATCTCGCTTCTTCGATTTCCTCTTCAAAAGCCTCAGTATCGACGAGACCTCGTACAAAACCTCCCCCCCAAATCGTCCCTTACTTCCAAAATCAAAAAAAGGGTTCCCGGGAACCCACCCCCTTCCCCTTCTTCCTCCCCCCCTTTTTTACCCTCCCTGTCTCTGTCCCTAGTTCTTCCCCTCTCACTGGCCAGTTACAAGGCAGGGTTCCCCTCCTCCTGTAATGTACCTTCCTCCCCTTTTCCCTTTCCCAAGTTTCTTCCTTTTCCCGCCCCCTCCCGGGTTTCCCTGCCTTTTCGGCCCCCTCCCAAACGCCCTTTCCCCCAGCCCCTCCCCCTTTTTCCCGCCCCCCCCTCCCTTTGGTACGTCCAATAACAGTTCCAATCTTTACTAAATCCTCCCCCTCCTTTCCCCAAATATTGTCCCCCATCAAACACCCTCTAAATTCCGAAAAAACTTGAAGAAAATCTCTGAAAAATATTGCAGAGCCCAAACCATCAATGGAAATGATCCACCTTCCGCTCTTTCTCTCCCTTGTCCATCTGCGCAACCCTTTTTTCCCACAGTGCACCTTTCCCTTTCCCCGCTGCTTGAACTTTTTTCCACTCCCCCCGGCATGTGGACTTTTCAAACCCCCTTTAGCCCTTTGGGAAAACCCTTTTACCTGCAGATTTCAAGTTTTCTTTATAAATTGCCAACATGGCCTTTTAACAGGGGAAAATTTTACGCGGCCCCCGGGGTAAGGGGGGGAGCTTCAGATGTTATTTCCCCCAAAGGTTTGCCCCTTTTTGGTTTTTGGGCTTAAAAGGAAACCCCAAAATTACATTTCTCTGTTTATTTCTAAAATCTCAGGTTTAAAATTTTTTGGTATTTTCAGTTCCTTTTCCTGATGGGCCCTTTTAAATTTGGAAAGTGCCCTTTTTTCCCCCGCCCTGAAAATCCAAAACCATAAAGCTATTTGTTCATACTTCGCTCCCATTACCCAGCAGCCCGTTTTACTTAAAATAGGGGGTTATACGCTTTTTTTTATATCTCTTCCTTCTCGGCATTATCTTTTCCGGGATTTTTCCTTTCCTTGTTTCGTCATTACCCCCAAAGGGATTCTTTTAATTGGGTGATTTTAACCCCCCCAAACCCTTTTTCCCTCGGGGGGGGGGTTCGCTGTGATTCCCGGGGTTTTCATTAGAGGTTTTCTTCCACCCCCCCCCCTCCATGTTTTAAATACGGTACTACACCCAAAATTTTGATCCTCAGATTTAAAAACTCTCTCTTGCTTTTCGTCTCTCATTTGGGCTTTTTCCTCCGCCCGCATTAGACTTCACTTGGGTTTTTTCTCCCGGACTTACATGACAGGGGATCATTCCCAATCATTTTTAAATTTCCCTTTTCATTTTCCCCACCCCCCCCCTTCGAACCCCACCCCTGGAAAATTTAATGGGGAAAATTTGGGAACCTTTACTCACACCTAACTGTTTTTTTTAAAAAAGGTTTTCCCTTTTTCGTCCCCCATCGATGAGCTTTTACACCTCTTTTCTTTCCCCCGTTTTTCACCGCAGCTTCTCATTCTATACCCCCAAAAAACCCGGGGAGGAAATTTAGAAATGCGTTGGGCCCTTTGGTTTCCCCCCCGCTTGTGCTTTGTGCAGTACGTTTGAAACAAAGTTCAGGGGGAGGTACCCGGGACAAAAGAACCCCAGAGCGACCTTTTCCTTTATTTTAAACAGAAACCCTGCGATTTGCTCGCCGTGTCCCTCCGTGACGCTAAATGCACTTGCCGGGAGATTTGCTCCACCATCACCTCTGCTTTTCCCCTATGAGGGAGTCTGGGAAAAAAAATACGAAAACTGAGTGGTAAATATTTTTCCTGACCCGGGTTTTATATACCCAAAACCCCAGGAAAGTTGCAATGAAATTTGGGGAATCATCTGGTCCGTTTTCTCAGGGGGCTCCATTATGCCCCTCTTTTTCTTTCCCCCAAAGTCTGCCAGAGATTAGCACCCTTTGGGCTTTTTTCTCTCAGAGAAGAACATAAAATGTGGGCCCTTTTTCCCCAAATTTAAGAATGGGGGCAAACACTAAGCTTGTGATCATCGGCAGCTTTGGGGGGGACGACATTTATATTGTATGCTACAACATTTTCACAGTCAGCCCTTCAGTCCATTTCGCCTTTACAATTTTTATTTGGTCAAAAGGAGTTTTCCACACTGTTTGGGAAAACCGCCCTTGTTCTCCCCTTTTTGCAAAACCCGGGGACTACAGGACATGAAACCTTTCCCAAAATGTCCCATTCTCTTAAAGTGCAGTTTGCAAAGTAATGGAATGCCTAGTAAATTGAGTTTTTTGTGGTAATTTTGGACACACAACAAATCTCTCCATCGCCAATAGGCTTTGTAAGGGGCGTTCTAAAACCCTAGACCCCTTTTACGCTTGGATAGTATGTTCGTAAATTGGGCCCTTTTCGAATAACCACTCAGTTAAATTTCCATATTTTTTTTAACCCCGAAAAAAACATTTTGACCAACTTTTGGGGGTATAATATTTTAGCCAAGCCCACCCTTAGGCCCTTTTAGGCAATCTAAACCCTCCTTCCTTAAGAAAATTTTTAACTGATAGGGATTTCCCTGTTTGGGTTAATAATGGCCTCCCCGGGCTTTATTCCCCAAACTGAAGGTGTCCCCCAGGGATGTTTCTGAGGGACAACTCTTTTTCCCCCTTGCTATTAATGATTTGGCCTCTAGTCTTCCCTCAAATATTTGGTCATCACCCCTTTTTGATGACTTCGCTATTTTCCTGTGGAGCGCTGCTGTCACCTCCTTCCCGTTTCTCTCCAACATGCAATCGAACCCGTGTTTTAAAATTTGGGGGACCCATGTGGGTTTTTAAAATTTTCCCCGCCAAATAAAACCCACCCAAAACCTTTCACTTTTGGGTTGTCAACTCCGATCATTTCCCTTTTACCCTTTTGGTCCCGTTAAAAAACCCGAAAGTGATACAGTCAAGTTTCTGGGCCTCCTCTTTGATCGTAGGTTATCCTGGAAACCTCACATTACCCCTTGAAGGCCCAAATTGTCACAAAACCGGCTGAACCTTCTTATTAAAACCCCTTTCTCATCTTTTGTGGGGAGCTGTTCGTCGAACCCCCCCCTTTGCCCCATTCCCCCCTTATTTTTTCGAAACTTGAAATTTTGGGACCAGATCTATTCATCGGCATCTCCTGCTACTCTCCCTAGCCTTAATCCCATTTTATCACCAAGGAAAACATTTAAGCCTTGGTGCCCCTTCCCCTCTTCTCTTGTCGAGAGCCCCCTATGGAAAACGGGAAAGTTCCTCCCCTTTTCCCAAACGCCCCTATGGGCCCCTTGCCTGCCTACTAAAAGTACGCTCTCATTTATTCCCCAATCCTTCCATTTTTTTGAATGGTCACTGATATTTGTAGGGATTCTTTTTTTGTTCGCACCCCGTTTACCCCCCGTCCCTTCTCTTTCGCCTTTATTTGCTCTTTCTTCTCTTTCCCCTACCACCTTTTTAAAGTACATGTACATTCACTTTTTTCCCCACCCCCCTGGGGAAATTCCAGCTGTTCGAGTCTGTTCTTTTTTCCCCCCCCTTGCTCGAAAGCCCAACTGTCTACGGGGCGCTTCCTGCCTCTTTTCTTGACCATTTTATCTCAAATTTTCATGGGATTTCTGTGTACCCCAGATGGCTTAAGTCTTCTGACGGGGGTAGGATTCGCCCGCAGTGTTTCCCCAGCGTTTGTCCCAAGGGGATTTCTATCTTCGGGTAGTATTTTTACTGCCTTTAAATTTTATGCCATCCTTACAAAACCCCTTTTGTATTGCATCTATGCCTGGTCATTTATTTTTGGGTTTCTCGACTCCCTTTGTGCTTTACAGGCTATACAAAAATTTGATACACCTCCCCCCTTTGTCCTCCCCTATCCAACTTTTTGGGTAAAGCCGCATCTTTACCAAGGGATTAAAAATATTGTTTTTTGTTGGGTCCCGGGGCATGTTTACGTTTCAGGGCAATTTAACAGGCAGGCACTGCTTTTCGCGGGGCAGCCCGTACATGACCCAACCCTTTTTTATAAGGATTCCCCTTTCCCGGCTATTTTGCTGCAATTCTTCCCACCTTCACACCCTTTGGGAAAAAAACGTTGGTCTTTCTTGCTCGGCAACAAAGTTCAGTTATTAAACCGAGTTTTTGGTCATGGCCGTCTTCTTATCACCAATTTTCGAGGTTGGGAGATACTTCCCCGTTTCGCATTGGCCCAAACTGTTTACTCATGGGGTATCTAAAGGAGAGGCGTCTTTCTCCTCTCTGTGAAAAATTGCCCAAGCTCCATTACGTCAGCCACATTCGTTGGACTTTCCCACTTTTCAACGAAACACGCAGAATTTACCCGTCGTCGCTTCGCTTTCCCCTGCCCCCTTCTTTACCTTCCCCTTTTCCCCTGAGGACCCACCTTTCATCCGGGGCTCTCTCATTGACTTTTTTTACAACGGAAAAAACTGAAATTCCCCAAAATTTTGTTTCCTTTTAGCCCTTTTACTTCAAACTCTTGCTACCTTTACCCCGAAATATCCCCTGCCCCCCCTTTTTCCCGTAACCCCTGAATTTTAATTCCCCCCCTCCCTTCTGCCATCCAATTTTTCCCCTTTCTTCCTTCCCCACCCTGCAGCGCTTTTATACCCTTGTGGCTTTTGAGCTTCTTTTTTTATTTTAAAAAAATAATAATGACCAGCTAGAGATACCACTCCACTTTCAAATTTATCAAAGATTTTCTTTTTTCAACTCCTAGTAATTCTCACTCTTTTTTCTGTAGGGTTGGCACTAGGGAAACTTTTTTGGGGCCCCTGGTGACTTATTTTGGGAGTGCAATCCTTTAAAAAAGGGGTGTGATAATATGAAATGTTAGTTGTATGTTTGGAAAAACGAACCCCGGGGGCTGTGGTTTTTAAACCCCTGGCACCCAAAAAAACAATGAGGGCGCGCTCCCGGCCAAAGTGGACCCCGGGATGGTAAAGGAACGAATGAGCTGGGCGGGTTTTTAAAGGCTAGTCCCAAAGGGAAAATTTTTTTGGTTTTAAATGAATCGCTAGTAGATTTATCGTTAATCGATGCCATCGGGGGGTTGAGGGGCCCCCCGTAAAAAGAAATTTCCAAACGTTGAAAATTCATATTGTTTTTTTGAAGCCCAAATTTAAAGGGTTTTGGGTTTACATCTGCCCCCGGAAACCTTGCAGTTGGGGGGGGGCTGCAAAGGAAACCCCTGGCAGAAATTGGGTGTCATCTGCAAAGGAAGACATGGTGCTGTGGCTGACATCCTTGTCTATGTCAGATATGATGATGAGAAACAAGATGGTAGTGAGTACTGTGCCTTGTGGAACAGAGCTTTTCACCATAGCTGCCTCAGACTTTACTCTTTTGACTACTACTCTTTGTGTTCTGTTTGGGAGGAAATTATAGATCCATCTACCAACTTTTCCTGTTATTCCTTTAGCACGCATTTTGTGTCCTATTACGCCATGGTCACACTTGTCGAAGGCTTTTGCAAAGTCTGTATATATTATATCTGCATTCTTTTTGTCTTCTAGTGCATCTAGGACCTTGTAGTTGGGACAGACAGGGGTGACCTGCTCCAAACCCATGTTGCCCTGGGTTGTGTAATTGATGGGTATCTAGATGGAAGGTGATCTTGCTTCCTAGGACCCTTTCAAAGATTTTTATATGGGATGTTAGTGCTATCGGTCTGTTGTTCTTTGCTATTGCTTTACTGCCCCCTTTGTGGAGTGGGGCTATGTCTGTTGTTTTTAGTAACTGTGGGACGACCCCAGTGTACATGCTTCCTCTCCGATAGTAAAAGCTCGTGATAGGGGCTTCTTGCAGTTCTTGATGAACATGTAGTTCCATAAGTCTGGCCCTGGGGCAGAGTGCATGGGCATGTCATTTATCGCCTGTTCGAAGTCATTTGGCATCAGGATAACATCAGATAGGCTTGTGTTTACTAAATTCTGTGGCTCCCTCATAAAAAATTTATTTTGATCTTCGACTCTCAGTCTGGTTAGAGACTTGCTGAAAACTGAGTCATATTGGGACTTAAGTAGTTCATTTATTTCCTTGCTGTCATCTGTGTAGGACCCATCTTGTTCAAGTAGGGGCCCATTACTGGATGTTGTTCTTGACTTTGATTTGGCATAATAAAAGAAATACTTTGGGTTTCTTTCGATTTCATTTATGGCTTTTAGCTCTTCCCGTGATTCCTGACTCCTATAAGATTCCTTTAGCGACTCCCTACGTATTTCAGATATATGGCCTCTTTTAGCCGCTCTGTTATTCTTTTCCATCACCTGTAAAGCGAGCGCCTGTCTCTTTCTATTTTACATCTACTCCTCCTTTTTCTTAAAGGAATAATACTTGAGCATACATTGAGTGCCACCTAGTTAATCTGCTTAGGCATAAGTTGGGGGTCTGTGTTGCTTAGTCTATCTTCCCAGCTTATATCATTTAGGACTTGGTTTACTTGATCCCACTTTATGTTTTTGTTATTGAAGTTGAATTTGGTGAAGGCTCCATATAAAATGTTCTGAGTGTCTGAAATGTTTTAATCAAAAAAGCAATCATGTGAAACATACACAAGTTCATTCAAGAGATAAAACATGTTAGTGTTTAACCCTTTCAGGGTCCGTCCCGTAGATCTATGGCTTTTCGGTGAGTGTCCAAACCGTAGATCTACGCCAAAATTCTAGCGCCGTCAAATTTAGCGCAAAAGCGCTCATAGGCCTACATGTGAGAGAATGGGTCTGCGCCGTGGGTGTGCGCCATAAACAAAAAATCTAGGCGCCTGCATAGCATTGTGGGAACGCCGGCTCATTCACCCTTGTTCACCATGCCTAGTCGCAAGTTAGCTCTCACTCCCCGGAAAATTGGGACTCTCCTCTTCCTGTCTGATAGTTCTGACACTGATGGAAGTGGAAATGAAGACGAATTCTATGGCTTTGATAAGTTAGTGACCGAAAATAATGACCAGGATATCGATAATAGTGCAGAAAACCCCGACGATCCTCGACCTTCTACCTCTGGTGTGGGCACTCGTGACTCATGGTCGGGTGTTCCTAAACGTAAGAGAAAACTAATATTTTCCCGTGGCCAGGCCTCTGATTTCCCAGTAATGACGATGATTCTGACGTGGATTGTGATTTTATTGCGCTCGACGATCATTCGAGTAGTGATAGTGAGGAAACATATTCACCAGTGAAGCGTCGGTATGTTCGCCGCCGCATGCGCTCGGGTAGTGTACCCTATGGTGTGCCCAGGGGACGGAGTACATCCCGGAGTACATCCCGTGGCCCTACACCCATTTTAGGTAGTGATAGTGAGGATGATGTGGCTACACTTGGCATGGATGGGCCACAGGCATCAGTGGATGGTTTTTAGTGGTGCTGGTGGTGGTAGTGGCACCGCCATGCGTGACTCACTGTGCCACGCGGGGACCCACGCTGCTGACTCGTCAGTTCAAGGACAAAGTGGAGCGTCAGCCACCAGCCTGCCACAACCACAACCACCCGTACAACCAGCCTATGATGTCCAGTATCCACCAGCAAACCGTATGTGGGATTGGCAGCAAAATCCCAATTTTGTTCCCAACCCTCACCACTTTGATGACTCTCAAAGTGGAATTCTACCTACCTGTCCCCTTGGAACCACGGCCAATGAACTGGAATTCTTTGAATTATTCTTTGACCAGCCATTGATGAAAATTATTGCCAGGGAAAGTAATAAGTATTTTCAGTACACCATGGCAAATACGATCTTATCACCACAGTCAGGACTACACAGGTGGAAAGAGACGACTGTTTCAGAAATGTATTTGCTTTTTGCAACAATAATGCTTATGCCTCACATCTATAAGCATAATATAAAAGCATACTGGTCCACAGATCGGCTAATTTGTACCCCATCCTTCAGTGAAATAATACCAGTGAACAGGTTTATCTTACTGTTACGTATGTTGCACTTCTCTGACAAAACCAGGCCTGACAGAAGTGACAGGTTATACAAGATTAGAAATGTTTTCATGTATCTCAAACAAAAGTTCAGGATATACTTTTATCCATTCAAGAATCTTGTAATTGACGAGTCTTTGATTTTGTTCAAAGGTAGACTGTCATTCAAGCAGTATATACCGAGCAAGAGGAACCGCTTTGGTATAAAATTGTTTGTACTCTGTGATTGTGACAGTGGCCTGGTGTTGGATATTGTTGTATACACGGGTAGTAAAAAAATTTAAAGATACCAAGATGTTATTGGGTATCTCAGGTGACGTAGTGAGAAACATGATGGCACCTTATCTTGGTAAGGGCCATACATTATATACCAATAACTGGTACACAAGCCCATTACTCAGTGATTTCATTCGAGTGAACAAGACAGATGTGTGTGGCACAGTGCGTTCTAATCATAAACATATGCCCAGGCTCAATGCAGGTGTTCGTGGTGATGACGTGCAGGTGTTTACTGCCAATGACATCATGGCATTATGGTGGCATGACAAACGAGATGTCACATTGTTGACAACCATTCACCGTAATGAAATGCAAGACAGTGGCAAAGTTGATCGAGTGACTAATGAACGTATTCGAAAACCAGTGTCAGTGATTGATTATACACAAAACATGCGCTTGGTTGACAAGTGTGACATGCAGATTGGTTTTGTTGACTGTTCGTAAGAGTTACAAGTGGTACATGAAACTTTTCTTCCATCTCATGGACATTTCATGCTGAATGCATATAATATGTACCAAATAAAGACTGGTAACAGACCACCGTATGGTGAATTTTGTTTGTCTGTTGTCAGACAACTCATAATGAAGTACCAGGTAACAACACCTGCAATACAACATGGTCCTCGAATTCATCACAATATACCCAAGCGTTTGAGGAGAGAAGGTGATCATTTCATAATACAGCTTCCTTCAACTCAAAAGAAATTTGCTCAGAAGAGATGCATTGTCTGTGCACAAACAAAACGACGGCAACAAAGACGCAAAGACACTCGGTTTATGTGTGAGGAATGTAAGGTGCCTCTGTGCATGGTGCCTTGTTTCAAGGAGTTCCACAAGCTCCAGCAGTTCTAAAACCATGTCCAGTGATTGTAAATATGTAAATATATGATAGAACATTAGTTTTTTTTTTATTTTATTATCACACCGGCCGATCCCACCAAGCAGGTTTGCCGAAAAAAAACTTTCACCATCATTCACTCCATCACTGTCTTGCCAGAAGGGTGCTTTACACTACAGTTTTTAAACTGCAACATTAACACCCCTCTTCAGAGTGGCATGTACTTCCCAACTCAAACAACGGTTTTAATACCTTCTAATGTTATTTGGCTCACCACTCCACAGCTCAGTATAAAAAACCTTGCTCCTTACTCTATCAAAACCTCATCCAGCTGCTGAATATTGCTCAACCTCCAACACAAACTTCCTTTAGTATAAAAATATTTTCATGTTTATTGTAATAAACACAGTGGTAACAGAATTTGCCTATAACCTTAGTGCGGTTATTGTGTTCAATACAGTGTTTATAAATCAATTATATACATATGGTCTAGGCCAAACAGTTTAGTGAAAAAAAAAATGAAAGAAAGAAAACAAAACATAAGAATAATATTAATGGTTTTGGAATTCATGATGTTGCCACAATCATTTGTATACTTCTTGAGATATTCGGTAAGTTATATTCATATTTTTTTATTACCTTCACAAAAGCTCTTAATCTGTAAGAAAAAAATTTTTTTTAAAATTTTTGGACACTTGTGCTAGAAATTAGTTGGACCAAAGTTAGTTGAAATATTTAGTAAATCATCAGATATATACAGTAACCAACAGTAAATGAAATATGTTAATGAAATGTAAATCTGAAATATGAGTTCATAGAGGGGAAATTGTAATGTTCAGAATATCTTATATATTTTATAAAAGTAAATCTAGTATCATGAGATAATATTACAGTTAATCAATAAATATCTATGGAAAATACTGTAAGGTTAAGTCTGTAATCTGTGTACTTCAGTAACCAAGAATTCTGCACTGAAATGTTCAGTGAACAACAGTAGTGAAATATTCAGTCAACAACAGTAGTGAAATATTCAGTCAACAACAGTAGTGAAATATTCAGTCAACAACAGTAGTGAAATATTCAGTCAACAACAGTAGTGAAATATTCAGTGAACAACAGTAGTGAAATAGTCAGTGAACAACAGTAGTGAAATATTCAGTGAACAACAGTAGTGAAATAGTGAACAACTGTAGTGAAATATTCAGTGAACAACAGTAGTGAAATAGTCAGTGAACAACTGTAGTGAAATATTCAGTGAACAACAGTAATGAAATATTTAGTGAACAACAGTAGTGAAATATTCAGTGAACAACTGTAGTGAAATATTCAGTGAACAACAGTAGTGAAATATTCAGTGAACAACAGTAGTGAAATATTCAGTGAACAACAGTAGTGAAATATTCAGTGAACAACTGTAGTGAAATATTCAGTGAACAACAGTAATGAAATATTCAGTGAACAACAGTAGTGAAATATTCAGTGAACAACAGTAATGAAATGTTCAGTGAACAACAGTAGTGAAATATTCAGTCAACAACAGTAGTGAAATAAGTGCAGTAAGAGAACACTGGTGTCAATACTATAAATCTAAGACTGTTCATTCTTTTAATAGTATTATAAATATTCCCACAACAATGATAGAAGTAGAAGTGATGCAAGGAGGGAAGAGTATATGGAGAAAAAGAGAGAGGTTAAGAGAGTGGTGAAGCAATGTAAAAAGAGAGCAAATGAGAGAGTGGGTGAGATGTTATCAACAAATTTTGTTGAAAATAAGAAAAAGTTTTGGAGTGAGATTAACAAGTTAAGAAAGCCTAGAGAACAAATGGATTTGTCAGTTAAAAATAGGAGAGGAGAGTTATTAAATGGAGAGTTAGAGGTATTGGGGAAGATGGAGGGAATATTTTGAGGGAAATTTTTAAATGTTGATGAAGATAGGGAAGCTGTGATTTCGTGTATAGGGCAAGGAGGAATAACATCTTGTAGGAGTGAGGAAGAGCCAGTTGTGAGTGTGGGGGAAGTTCGTGAGGCAGTAGGTAAATGAAAGGGGTAAGGCAGCCGGGATTGATGGGATAAAGATAGAAATGTTAAAAGCAGGTGGGGATATAGTTTTGGAGTGGTTGGTGCAATTATTTTAATAACTGTATGGAAGAGGGTTAAGGTACCTAGGATTGGCAGAGAGCATGCATAGTTCCTTTGTATAAAGGCAAAGGGGATAAAAGAGAGTGCAAAAATTATAGGGGGATAAGTCTGCTGAGTATACCTGGTAAAGTGTATGGTAGAGTTATTATTTGAAAGAATTAAGAGTAAGATGGAGAATAGGATAGCAGATGAACAAGGAGGCTTTAGGAAAGGTAGGGGGTGTGTGGACCAGGTGTTTACAGTGAAACATATAAGTGAACAGTATTTAGATAAGGCTAAAGAGGTCTTTGTGGCATTTATGGATTTGGAAAGGCGTATGACAGGGTGGATAGGGGGGCAATGTGGCAGATGTTGCAAGTGTATGGTGTAGGAGGTAGGTTACTGAAAGCAGTAAAGAGTTTTTACGAGGATAGTGAGGCTCAAGTTAGAGTATGTAGGAAAGAGGGAAATTATTTCCCAGTAAAAGTAGGACTTAGACAAGGATGTGTGATGTCACCGTGGTTGTTTAATATATTTATAGATGGGGCTGTAAGAGAAGTAAATGCGAGGGTCTTGACAAGATGCGTGGAGTTAAAAGATAAAGAATCACACACAAAGTGGGAGTTGTCACAGCTGCTCTTTGCTGATGACACTGTGCTCTTGGGAGATTCTGAAGAGAAGTTGCAGAGATTGGTGGATGAATTTGGTAGGGTGTGCAAAAGAAGAAAATTAAAGGTGAATACAGGAAAGAGTATGGTTATGAGGATAACAAAAAGATTAGGTGATGAAAGATTGAATATTAGATTGGAGGGAGAGAGTATGGAGGAGGTGAATGTATTCAGATATTTGGGAGTGGACGTATCAGCGGATGGGTCTATGAAAGATGAGGTGAATCATAGAATTGATGAGGGAAAAAGAGTGAGTGGTGCACTTAGGAGTCTGTGGAGACAAAGAACTTTGTCCTTGGAGGCAAAGAGGGGAATGTATGAGAGTATAGTTTTACCAATGCTCTTATATGGGTGTGAAGCATGGGTGATGAATGTTGCAGCGAGGAGAAGGCTGGAGGCAGTGGAGATGTCATGTCTGAGGGCAATGTGTGGTGTGAATATAATGCAGAGAATTCGTAGTTTGGAAGTTAGGAGGAGGTGCGGGATTACCAAAACTGTTGTCCACAGGGCTGAGGAAGGGTTGTTGAGGTGGTTCGGACATGTAGAGAGAATGGAGCGAAACAGAATGACTTCAAGAGTGTATCAGTCTGTAGTGGAAGGAAGGCGGGGTAGGGGTCGGCCTAGGAAAGGTTGGAGAGAGGGGGTAAAGGAGGTTTTGTGTGCGAGGGGCTTGGACTTCCAGCAGGTATGCATGAGCGTGTTTGATAGGAGTGAATGGAGACAAATGGTTTTTAATACTTGACGTGCTGTTGGAGTGTGAGCAAAGTAACATTTATGAAGGGGTTCAGGGAAACCGGCAGGCCGGACTTGAGTCCTGGAGATGGGAAGTACAGTGCCTGCACTCTGAAGGAGGGGTGTTAATGTTGCAGTTTAAAAACTGTAGTGTAAAGCACCCTTCTGGCAAGACAGTGATGGAGTGAATGATGGTGAAAGTTTTTCTTTTTCGGGCCACCCTGCCTTGGTGGGAATCGGCCAGTGTGTTAATAAAAAAATAAATAACAATGATAGAACTTAACAAACTTTAATTATATCTATATAGTCTTTTTGTTTCTGTTTCTATTGATCAAATGTGAGGAATTGAGTTATTTGAAGCCTGTGTTGTCTTACTTGTTAAGGTTATCAATACCAGAGGTGCTATAGTGACAAGAATGTACTGCTTCTCTCATCTTTGAAGCCTGTGTTGTCTTACTTGTTAAGGTTATCAATACCAGAGGTGCTATGGTTGACAAGAATGTACTGCTTCTCTCATCTTTGAAGCCTGTGTTGTCTTACTTGTTAAGGTTATCAATACCAGAGGTGCTATGGTAGACAAGAATGCACTGCTTCTCTCATCTTTGTATGTAATATATGTGGTTAGCCAGACTTGAGTCCTGGAGGTAAATGGTACATTGACTGCACTCTGATGGAGGGGCTGAGATATTTTCAGTTTTGAACTATATTACTGGCGAGCCTCTAACAAAACAGCGATGAAGTGAGTGATGGTGAACATGTTTCTTCATTTTGGGTTAACTTGCCTTGGTAGGAGAAGCTAGTGTTAACAAAATATGCTATTGGAACACACAGCAATGCAGAGCAAAACTTTTATTGAGACAGAGTTTCAACTTTTACAAATAGCAACATTTTTCAGGCCACTCTCCATAATGCCATTTCCTTGGTTTATGTGTTGGGAAAATTATGGTATTTTACAGTGTTGATGTAATATTTTCCCCAAAATAAGTATTGAAAATTAAGCTAGTGTCTTAGTGGCCAAAGATTAAGTTGTTCATAATTCTCAACCTGAGTGTAGAGAAGTGCTTCAGTACTAGACAGTAAACTAAGATCATGTTATTATAATTATTATCATAATCTTTATTTAAGCATGATACAGTGTTTGTACAGAGATGTGTGACATTTAGGTGTTCATGCAGAAAGAACAATGTTCTGCAGAACATTTCTGACAAACTTAAGACTTTCTTAAGACTAATTTGACAATAACTTATTTATATTTATATACAAGATCTCTGGGTGATCATAAACAATAAATTTTATTATTACAAGACACACAAGACTTTGCATATTAACATATTTTATTTATAAAACATTAAATTTAATTGTCATAATGATTTGTGGAAACCATTTTTCACTAATATGTATTAGAAATTATCATAAATCAAAAAAATTTGTTGCCTCTTAGCACCAGTACACTAAGGTAAACCAGGCAACACATTGAGTCTGATGAATTATAGTTAGTATCAGTAGGTGAACTTGCCTGTTTACCTTCATACAACATGGATATAATACTTTTACCTCAAATGATCCTGATATTAAGAGAACATTATCAGTTATAAAAAGACAATAATAAAATTATTGTGTGTTTAAAGGGTTTCAAACAATGATACATACTAGTACAGTAGACCCTCGGGTAACTACATTAATCCATTCCAGAGAGCTTTTCTTTAACCAATTTTTTTGTTAGCCGAATTAATTTTCCCATAAGAAATAGTGGATATCCAATTACTCTAATCCATTCCAGACACCCAAAAGTATTAAACAAATTAATTTTTTTACATGAAATAAACATTTCCCTACACAGAAAACAATGAGACATGCAGAATAAACAATACTGAAATGACACTTACCTTTATTGAGGACTTATTGATGAATGATGAGATAGGAAGAAGGCAGAGGATGGAGGAGTTTATGATTGTTTTGAAGGGTAATCTCCTTCTATGAAGACTTCAGGTACCAAGTCCTTTTCTGGAGTTACCTTCTTTGTTTTTTAATGGCACTAGGACCAGCTTGAGAGTCACTGGACCCCTGTCGCACCAAAAAATCTGTCCAGAGAGCTCTGTTTCTAGTGTCTCTTTAAGATTTCCCTAAAATGTTGCCAATACAGCCTGCAACAGTTGTGTCAGGGTAATGTTCATCCATAAAGGTTTGCACTTCAACCCACTTTGCACAAATGGCCTTAATCTTTGACGAAGGCAACTTCCTCCATTTTATTTTATTATTATTATCACACTGGCCAATTCCCACCAAGACAGGGTGGCCCGAAAAAGAAAAACTTTCACCATCATTCACTCCATCACTGTCTTGCCAGAAGGGTGCTTTACACTACAGTTTTTAAACTGCAATATTAACACCCCTCCTTCAGAGTGCAGGCACTGTACTTCCTCCATCTCTGAAGAAAATTCCTGAGCTGTGATCTGTTGCTGTTGCACCTCAAGCTCTTGTGGCTCTGTAGTGGTTAGCTCTTCATCATCATCATCCTCCAAAAACTCTTCTACATCCTTTCCACTAATCTCCAACCCCATGGACTTCCCCAATACCACAATAGCTTCTACAACTGACATTGGCTCCTCAGGGTTAGCCCCAAACCCTTCAAAATTCCTCTCTTGTACACATTCTAGCCACAGTTTTCTCCAAGCAGAGTTCAAAGTCTGGGAAGTCACTCCCTCCCAAGCTTTCTTTGGGTCCATGGTCACTTATTTAGCAGTTACAAGCACTAAAAACAATGGAATAATACAAAATATATTGCATGTACACATGGAATTGTCCTCACTTGTAAACAATGGTACATTGGCTGTTCATGGAGTCATGGAGTGGCCGGGCCACTCAGGCCATGCAGACACGTTCATGATGAATGTTCTTAGCCAAGCTAATATTTTGACACAAAAACGTGTTGTTACCCAATTTTTTCGTTAGCTGATGACGTCGTTATCCGAGGGTCCACTGTAATGGTAATACACTAGGCCCCCACTTTACAGAATTTTGCCTTATGGCATTCCGCTAATACAGTGGACTCCCGACTTCCAATATTAATCCGTTCCTGAGAGCACATTGTAAGATGAAATTATCGTTAGGCAAATTAATTTTCCCCTTGAGAAATAATGGAAATAAAATTAATCCATTCAAGACACCCAAAAGTATTAAAAAAAAAAAATTTACCACATGAAATATAAATTTTCCTACACACAAAAAGGATACTTGCACAATATATACTGTGCATATACTAGTGTACTAAATGAAGAATAAATGACACTTACCTTTATTGAAGATGTAGTGATGAGTGATGAGACACTGTGTCCTGGGAGTGCCTTTTCCTCCTGAGTAATGTAGGTCCTGTTTGCCATTTTCTTCCAGAACAGGCCTTATCACACTGTGTATGCCACTGCAATTCTTAAGTGTCTCAAACTAACCTTTGCTGGCCTTAAATTCACCAATATGAGCACTAGTTCCTGGCATTTTTTCCTGTTCACCTGGGTGTTAGTCGATAGGTGTAGGTCACATCCTGGAAGACAAAATTAAGGACCCCAATGGTAATAAGTTAGACAGTCCTCGATGACACACTGACTTTCTTGGGTTATCCTGGGTGGCTAACCCTCTGGGGTTAATTGTTTCTCAGTATTCTCGAAAAGCCACACCAATAGCAGTCTCTCCACATCTTCGAGTAGTACAGCTGACCGTGGTGCAGCAGCAGCTGACCATGGTGCAGTAGCAGCTGACCATGGTGCAGCAGTAGCTGACCATGGTGCAGCAGCAGCTGACCATGGTGAAGCAACAGCTGACCATGGTGCAGCAGGAGCTGACCATGGTGCAGCAGCAGCTGATCGTGGTTCAGCAGCAGCTGATGGTGCTACAGCAGCAGCAACAGCTGACCATGGTACAGCAGCAGCAGCAGCTGACCGTGGTGCAGCAGCAGCTGACCGTGGTGCAGCAGCAACTGACCGTGGTACGAATGATGTAAGTCGAGTTTTTCAACGTATGTCGGGGTCAAATTTTTATGATGACAAGCATCATAAGTCAGTTTTAATGTAGGTTGAGGACATCATAAGTTGGGGGTCCACTGTACATACATTTCAAATTATGATCAAAACTTGCAATACGGCTTCCCCCAATTAACTCTAATACAGTCATCCTGCACCACCTGTAAGCCCCATGTGACTCAAAGTGGGTAAAATCACCAATGCATAAATATCAACGACACGGCAAAGTTTGCAAGAGTGTAATTTCATAAATTTTTTTAGCAAATTTCATACTTTTTGTTTTATTACATTCAGAAAAAGATTCTCTACCATTTCATACCCCTCAGGGAAGGTTCCTTGATGTTGGTGAGGGGCTCTTGATTTAGGGAATTGGATCTGTGCTCCAGTTCCTTGAATTAAGCCTGAATGCCTTCCACATCCCACCAGGTGCTGTATAATTCTATGGGTTTAGCGCTTCCCCTTGATTATAATAATAATACCATTTCATAAGAATTTTTTTTTTTTAAATTCTTAGACTCTGAAGAAATTTTAGATTATGGGTCTGGAGCCTCAAAGGGTTAAAATGGTCAGAGAGTAGGCTGACTATATGATAATTATCATTCATAAGCTATGTTACTGAATATGGAATAAAAGATACGGAATTAGTTACAAATTACAAGATGTACTTTTGGAGAGAGTTTCAGGGGTCAATGCCCAGTCTGAGACCAGACCCCTCTTCAAGGGGGGCTCCTTGGCGTGGTGAAGAGGCTCTTGGTCTGAGAAATTAGACGTGTCGGTCTCCTTCCTCTGACCGAACCTAATTACCCCCCAATCCCCCGTTCCCTATCCCATCCTCCCCTTTTTCCTTCCCTCCTCCTCCTCCCCACCCCTCCCTTTTGCCCTTCCTTTTTCGCCTTTGTTTTTTTTTTTTTTTTTTTTCCACAGGCAGGCTAGTTCCTAGGTAGGGGAAAGGGTACCGGGGTCCATCTCATTCTGTTGAGGTTCTTGGCGGTGGCGCAGTTTGCCATGGAATCTGGATTGCCTGGGGATGCCCCGATCCCTCTCCGGTATCCCGGAGGGTGGCTTTGGGTGTCTCTTGGGCGACGGGTGTATCTCTGGAAGCCACCTTTCGGATTCCGGGGGTGGTGGCCAAAGGAGGTATGCTTTGTGGTGGATTCCCGGCCGCCCTCTCTTTTGTCCACCGAGGTAGCTCGGCAGATGTGAGGTTGCTATCCCGGATTGTTAGTTTACTGGCATGATGGGTAGGGTATGGCATGGGTTCCATGCTGCATCTGCACTACTTGCGGTGCTGAGGTCCTCTTGGGCATGGAGGGAGATTTCTGGCCCTTTCATTCCTCCTAGGAACTATCCCTCCCCGGTCCCCCATTTTTTTATTCTTTTTTTTTATTTTTATTTTCTTTTCTTTCTTTTTTTTTCTTAAAAAAAAAGAAAGAAGTAACCTAACCATGGCAGCCCTAGTCCATGAACCTGCTACCCCAGGGCCCCTTCTTGATACCGCACACCGTTCTGACCCTGCCTCGTCTTTGGACCACTCTTCGGACACTCCTCATGCCTCTTTCCCTCTTGCCGGTGCTGTTTCCTCACCCGCTTCAGGTACTTAGGTCTCTACTGACTCCTTCGATTTATCTGACCTTCTCTCTCCTTTGACTATGCTTCCGGCCTCTCCCTCTATGGTGCAGCAATTTTCGAATCGCCGACCCATTCCACGTCAGACTAAACTCGGGTCCCACGCCTAAATGCCAATGACAATTACCTGCTGATGATACTTCTCCACCTTCTCGTTCTTCTCAGAAAAGATAGACACATCCTTCACTACCTTTCCACGCTCAGTTTCAGACTGCACAATGGATAATTCTTCACTTTACGACCGACTTCCTCTACTGCCTATCTTTCTGACCACAGTATTAGCAAGGCACTCCTACGCCATGTTGGTAAAAGATTTTCTTTTCATGTTCTTAAGAGCGGTATGTGCATCATCACCATACAGAATGCTACCAGGCTCATGAGCTTTCTCGTCTTTCCCTGTCACTATTGAAAAACATCATTCCCCAATTCTTGTAGTGGAAACCGTCATTCTCCCCCTTTACCATAGTTCAACAAAATTTCCAGACATGTGGCACTGACATTCTTGAACAGCTGGAACTCCAAGATCCCCCAATCCTCAAGGTGACACTTAACGTTCTTCCTGCCCGGGGGCGGAGACATACCCTAGCAATGTGGCTCATTTAACTTTTGGACAGCCGTGAACTCCCATCCTCAGTTTATGTAGCAGGACATGGTTACAAGTTCGAAAGGTGAATCCCTACACCGCAACAGTGTAGAAATTGCTGGCGATTTGGCCATCCAGTGAAATATTGCAGATCTATCGCCGAATGTCCAGTCTGTGGGCAGATGACCATTCTAAACGTCTTGCAATCGATCTCCCTCTTGCCTTAACTGTCATGAGGGTCAAACCCTTTGTACTCTCGCTGTTGTCAAGTCTACTTAAACGCGGAAAATCCGTTAAACCTCAAAGAGGCAGAAGGTCTCCCCCTTTTGCCATGGCAGTTTCTCATCTCTGCCTCCCAAAGGGGGACTCCCTGTGTTTCTTATTCCGTGTTTTTAAAACGTCCCCCACTTCTGGTTTCCCATTTCTGCATCCACCTCTGTGGTTACCTCTCCCATAGTCATCCTGTATCTAATTCTTTTGCTGTCCTCGGCTCAGATGTCCCCACTTCAACGCCTCAGTCTGATCTCCCCTTCTTCTTGTGTTCCTCTCTCACAAGCCTCAGTAGCGAGGAGATCCGTATGACACCTCCTCCCAATCGTCCCCTACTCTCAAAAGTCAAAAAAAAGGTCCGTTAACACCTCCTACCCATTTTTCCCACCTCCTCATTTTACCTTCCCTGTCTCTGTTCCTGGTTCTCCCCGCTCACTGGCTCTGTTACAAGTGTAGAGGTTCACCCTCCTCCTCGTACTGTTAAACCCTTTTCCCCTGTTCACTCCCAAGTTTCTTCCTCTTCTGCCACCTCCCAGGTTTCTGCCTCTTCTGTCCCCTTCCACGCTTCTCCAGTTCCCTCCACCCTTTCGTCCCCCCCTACCTTGGTACAGTCCAATACAGTTCCAATCTTTATTCATCCTCCCCCACCATTCCAATATTGTCTCCCATACGACTCTCTGAATTCTGAAAAACTTGAAGCAATCTCTGAATATATTGCAGAGACCAAACCATCAATGGACACTGATCCACCCTCCGCTCCTTCCTTCTCCTGTGCTCCATCTGCGCAACTCCTTTCTTCACAGCACACCGTTCCTTCACTGCTTGAACGTTTCCACTGCCTCCGCATGTGGACTTTTCTAACCCCTCTAGTCCATAGGAACCTTACCTGTGGATTTCAGGTATCTTTATCATTGCCAATCATGGCCTATTTACAGTGGAATATACATGGCCTCAGGGGTAATCGGGGTGAGCTTCAGATGTTACTCTCCCAGTTTTCCCCTGTTGGTGTTTGCTTACAGGAACCAAATTACACTCTGCTGTTATCTCTCCCATCTCAGGCTATAATTTATTGTATTCTTCAGATCCTTTTCCTGATGGGACCTTTAATGAAAGTGCCCTTCTTCTACGCACTGATATTCCGTACCATCAGCTATTTGTTCGTACTTCGCTGCATTACACAGCAGCCCGTATCCACTTGCATAGGTGGTATATGCTCTGTTCTTTATGTCTCTCTCCTTCTTGGGCATTATCTATTCCGGATATTGCCTTTCTTGTTTCGTCATTACCGCTACCGATTCTGTTACCTGGTGATTTTAATGCCCACCATTTCCTCTGGGGGGTCTCACTGATTCCTGTGGCATTCAGTTAGAGGCTTTTTTTGCCACCCACCCCCTCCATGTTTTAAATACAGGTACTCACACCCATTTTGATCCTCGGACTCACACTCTCTCTTGCATCGATCTCTGAGTCTGCTCTTCCTCCGCCGCATTAGACTTCACTTGGTCTGTTCTCCCAGACTCACATGACAGCGATCATTTCCCAATCATTCTTACTTCCCCTTCATATTCACCACCTCTTCGCATCCCACGCTGGCAATTTGATCAGGCAAATTGGAACCTTCACTCACAGCTAACTGTTTTTAGAGAGGTTCCTTCTTCGTCCTCCATCAATGAGCTTTTACACCTCTTCTCGTCCTCCGTTTTAACTGCAGCTTCTCATTCTATACCCCAAACTTCGGGCAGGCATTCTCAGAAATGCATGCCTTGGTGGTCTCCTGCTTGTGCTCGTGCAGTACGTTTGAAACGCGCTGCATGGGGCAGGTACTGGTACAATAGAACCACAGAGAGACTTCTTGATTTTAAGCAGAAGTGTGCAATTGCTCTCCGTGTAATCCGTGATGCTAAACGCACTTGCTGGCGAGATTATGTCTCCACCATCACCTCTGCTTCCTCTATTAGTGCAGTCTGGAAAAAAGTATGAAAACTGAGTGGTAAATATTCTCCTGACCAGGCTCCTGTTCTGTGGGTTGCAGGTGTTGATATAGCAAACCCACTAGATGTTGCCAGTGAAATTGTCAATCATCTGGTCTGTATTTCTCAGGGACTCCATCTATGCCCCTCATTTCTTTCCTCAAAGTCTGCCAGAGAATTAGCACCCTTGGACTTTTCTTCTCAGAGAAGAACAGTATAATGTGCCTTTTACACTTCAAGAACTGGAGGCAACACTCTCAGCTTGCCGATCATCGGCAGCTGGGCCCGACGACATTCATATTCCTATGCCAAAACATTTACATCAGTCAGCACTTGCAGTCCTATTACGCCTTTACGATCTTATTTGGTCACAAGGAGTTCTTACACAGCTGTGGAAATCTGCCATTGTTCTCCCTTTTCGCAAACCAGGCACTATGGGACATGAAACCTCCCACTATCGTCCCATTGCTCTTACCAGTGCAGTTTGCAAAGTGATGGAACGCCTAGTAAATAGACATGTGGTGTGGTATTTAAAGACACACAACAGTTTCTCCACTCATCAATATGGCTTTCGTAAGGGACGTTCTACCATAGACCCCTTACTACGCTTGGATACGTATGTTCGTAATGCCTTTGCGAATAACCACTCAGTTATTGCCATATTTTTTGACCTTGAGAAGGCATATGACACAACTTGGAGGTATAATATTTTAGCCCAAGCCCACTCCTTAGGCCTTCGAGGCAATCTACCATCCTTCCTTAAGAACTTTTTAACTGACAGGCATTTCCGTGTTCTGGTTAATAATGTGCTCTCCCCGGACTTTATCCAAGCTGAAGGTGTCCCCCAGGGATGTGTTCTGAGCACAACACTTTTTCTCCTTGCTATTAATGATTTGGCCTCTAGTCTTCCATCAAATATTTGGTCATCACTCTATGTTGATGACTTCGCTATTGCCTGTGCAGGCGCTGACTGTCACCTCATTACAGTTTTTCTCCAGCATGCAGTCGACCGTGTTTCCAATTGGGCAACCACACATGGGTTTAAATTTTCCAGCACTAAAACCCACCAAATTACTTTCACTAGACGCTCTGTCATCTCCGATCATCCTTTGTACCTCTATGGCTCCCGTATCCCTGAACGTGATACAGTCGAGTATCTGGGCCTCCTCTTTGATTGTAGGTTATCCTGGAAACCTCACATTACCTCTCTGAAGGCAACTTGTCACAGCTGGCAGACCTTCTTAAAACCCTTGCTCATTTTTCCCATGGGGAGCTGATAGTTGAACTCTCCTTCGCCTACTTTCCCCACCCTTATTTTATCGAAACTTGATTATTGTGACCATATCTATTCAGCAGCGTCTCCTGCTACTCTCTCTAGCCTTAACCCCATTCATCACCAAGGATTACGTTTATGCCTGGTGCTTTTCGCTCTTTCCCCTGTAGAGGGGCCTCTATGCAGAAGCGAACGTTCCATCCTTATCCGATCGCCGTGATGCCCATTGCCTTCGCTACTATGTACGCTCTCATGATCTCCGCAACCCTTTCCTTTTTATAAAATGGTCACTGATATTAGTAGACATTCTTTATTTGTTCGCCGCCCCTGTTTACTCCGTCCCTTCTCTCTTCCCCTTCATTTGCTCTTGTCTTCTTTTTAAATTACCACCTTTCTATGTACATGTAGCATCTCACTTTTCCCTCCCCCCCTGGGAAGTTCCAGCTGTTCGAGTCTGTTCTTTCTCTCTCCCTTGTTTCAAAAGCCCAACTGTCTACGGTCGCTTCCCGCTTTCTTTTTCTTGACCACTTTCACTCTCATTCTCATGCCATTGCAGTGTACACAGATGGCTCTAAGTCTTCAGACAGCATAGGATTCACAGCATGGTTTCGGACAGCGTCGTACAAGGGCATTTACTATCTTCGGCTAGTATTTTTACTGCCGAATTGTATGCCATCCTTACAGCACTTATCCATATTGCATCTTGCCTGTGTCATCATTTGTGGTTTTTCTCAGACTCCCTTATGCTTTACAGGCTATTCAGAAGTTTTATACACCTCACCCCTTAGTCCTCCCCTATCCAACTTTGGCTATGCCACATCTTTACCAAGCATAAAGTATTTTGTTGGGTCCCTGGTCATGTTGAAAATACAGGCAAAGAACAGGCAGACACTGCTGTGCGGTCAGCAGTACATGACCTACCAGTTTCATATAGAGGTATTTCCATTTACGGACTATTTTGCTGCAATATCTTCCACCTTCACACACCCTTGGCAACAACGTTGGTCTACTATGCTCGGCAACAAAAATTCAATCTATTAAACGAGTATAGGTTACTGGGCCCTCTCTTATCACCAGTGTCGAGGTTGGGAGACTACTCTCTCCTGTCTTCGCATTGGCCATACTCGTCTTACTCATGGATATCTCATGGAGAGGCGCCCTGCTCCTCTCTGTGAGAATTGCCAAGCTCCGTTATCAGTCAGACAAATTTTGTTGGACTGTCCCCTTTATCAACGAGCACGCAGAATTTACCTCCGTCGTCGTCTTCACTCCGCTGCTCTCTCATTACCTTCCCTTCTCGCTGATGGACCCGCCTTTCATCCAGACTCTCTCATTGACTTTTTGACAACAACTGACTTACTTCACAAATTCTGATACCTTCAGCCCTTTCTACTTCAATCTCTTGCTACCCTCTACCCCCGTACTATCCTCTGCCCCGCTGTTTTCTGTAACCTACTGATCATCCCTCCTCCCTTCTGCCATCCAATACCCTCGCTTCCTTCCCTACCCTGCAGCACTGTATAGCCCTTGTGGCTTAGCGCTTCTTCTTGATTATAATAATAATAATTAGACCAGACCTCCTGGTGGATCAGGGTCTGATCAACCAAGCTGTTACTACTGGCCACACAACCGATGTACAAACCACAGTTCAGCTGATCAGGAACTGACTTAACCCTTTCAGGGTCCGTCCCGTAGATCTACGGCTTTACGTTCAGGGTCCAAACCGTAGATCTACGCCATGAGCTCAGCTCACTCTGATAAACTGTGAGTGGTACATTTGGGCCTAGATATGAGAGAATACATCTATGTGGTATGTGTGCACCACATAAAACAGATCCTGCAGCACACTGTGTATAATGAGAGAAAAAAAATGAAATCATGATTTTTCGATTAAAACAGCAACTTTGCAGTGTTTTTTCGTATTGTTTTTAATAGATGTATTTGCTATTTCTTGGGTCTCATTTGATAGAATGGAAGACATATTACAGAAATAGAGATGATTTTGTTTGGTTTTAGCATTGGAAATGGCTTGAAACTGAGCTCAAAGTAGCGGAAATGTTAAATTTTGCCGATATTAAAGGGGTAAACAAACGACCTCACACATCTAATACACGTCAGCTGGTGGGTCTAATATACTTTCACAAATATGGTGATGATATTTATACAATTATTACAGTATTGCATAAGAGTAAATCTCTTTTTTTTGGTGTGAATAAAAATTCATTATGGAATAAAAAATCAAAATGTAATTTATTTGTAAAGCCTCAAAACATAACTAATGAACAGAGGAAATGTTAGTTTAGTGCCAGGAATGCCTACATTGTTCATTCTGGACCCTATTTTGAAATTGGAATATTTTGAACTTTGTGTTAAATTGGCCAAATAACAATTTCCGATCACTTTATTTTTGTAGTTGAAACAGTTGACTTGGCGATTTCTTGTGCTCAATCAATAGAATAGAAGTAATACTAGTGAAATAGCTAAGAATTTGGTTGATTGGAATAATGTAATTGGCCTAAAAATGGGAGTCAAAGTCGGCAAAATCGCCGATTCGTAAATATCGCTGACACATCAAAATTCGCGAGAGCATAATTTCGTCAATTTTCCACCAAATTTCGTACTTTTTGTTTTATTACCTTCACAAAAAGATTCTCTACAACGATTTCATAAGAAAAAAAAAACAAATTTTTTTTTGAAAATTCTTGGACACTGGTGCGTGACTCCAGATTTGGGCCTTGGACCCTGAAAGGGTTAATGTGTTTGTCCAGCACCTTCTTAACCCCTTTCACTGTCAGTCCTATAATATTATGGCTTGCAAGCCAGTGTCAGTTGCATAATATTACAACTTGCAAGCCATGTCAGTCCCATAATATGACTTGCAAGCCAGTGTCAGTCCCATAATATTATGACATGCAAGCCAGTGTCAGTCCCATAATATTACGACTTGAAAGCCCGTGTCAGTCCCATAATAATTTCAACTTGCAAGACAGTGTCAGTCATATAATATTACAACTTGCAAGACAGTGTCAGTCCCATAATATTATGACTTGCAAGCCAGTGTCATCCCATAATATTACGGCTTGCAAGCCAGTGTCAGGCCCATAATAATTACAACTTGCAAGCCAGTGTCAGTACCATAATATTACAGCTTGCAAGCCAATGTCAGTCCCATAATATTACGACTTGCAGGTTAAATCACCACCACCAGATGTAGACCAAACGAAATGTAAACTTGCCAGATGGATTATTGTCACACCCTGCGTCATTATGTACTGGAGTGCGATAAAATTAATGAATTTAGAAACAACTCACTCAGAAGTGTTCAAGAAATGGCTAAGTATTTTATCCACAGTGGTATATTACAGACCATTCTGGAGAAATACCCTGACTTTGCTAGCTGTAAATAAAGCATTACCACATATGTGCATGTGTGTGTGTGTGTGTGTGTGTGTTGTGTGTGTGTGTGTGTGTGTGTGTGTGTGTGTGTGTGTGTGTGTGTGTACTCACCTATTTGTACTCACCTATTTGTGGTTGCAGGGGTCGAGTCACAGCTCCTGGCCCCGCCTCTTCGCTGATTGCTACTAGGTCCTCTCTCTCCCTGCCCCATGAGCTCTATCATACCTCGCCTTAAAACTATGTATGTGTGTGTGTGAGTATGAGTGTACTCACCTAGTTGTACTCACCTAGTTGAGGTTGCGGGGGTCGAGTCCGAGCTCCTGGCCCCGCCTCTTCACTGATCGCTACTAGGTCACTCTCCCTGAGCCGTGAGCTTTATCAAAACCTCTGCTTAAAGCTATGTATGGATTCCTGCCTCCACTACATCGCTTCCCAAAACATTCCACTTACTGACTACTCTGTGGCTGAAGAAATACTTCCTAACATCCCTGTGATTCATCTGGTCTTTAGCTTCCAACTGTGTCCCCTTGTTACTGTGCAATCTCTGGAACATCCTGTCTTTGTCCCCCCTTTGTCAATTCCCCTCAGTATTTTGTATGTCGTTATCATGTCCCCCCTATCTCCCCTGTCCTCCTGTCGTCAGTTGATTTCCCTTAACCTCTCCTCGTAGGACATACCTTTTAGCTCTGGGACTAGTCTTGTTGCAAACCTTGCACTTTCTCTAGTTTCTTTACGTGCTTGGCTGGGTGTGGGTTCCAAACTGGTGCCGCATACTCCAATATGGGCCTAACGTATACGGTGAAACAGGGTCCTGAACGATTCCTTTTTAAAGATGTGGGAAAATGCTGTTCTGGGGTTTGCTGGGCGCCCATAGCTGCAGCAGTTATTTGGTTGATGTGCGCTTCAGGAGATGTGCCTGTTTATTAACTCACCCCAAGATCTTTTTCCTTGAGTGAGGTTTGTAGCCCTCTGACCCCCTAGACTGTACTCCGTCTGCGGCCTTCTTTGCCCTTCCCCAATCTTCATGACTTTGCACTTGGTGGGATTGAACTCCAGGAGCCAATTGCGGGACCAGGTCTGCAGCCTGTCCAATCCCTTTTATTCTGCCTGGCCCTTCGATCGAGTGTATTCTTCTCATCAACTTCACGTCATCTGCAAACAGGACACCTCAGAGTCTATTCCTTCCGTAAATGTCGTTCACAAATACCAGGAACAGCACTGGTCCTAGGACTGCCCCCTGCGGGACCCCGCTGGTCACAGGTGCCCACTCTGACACCTCGCCACTTTACCATGACTCGCTGCTGTCTTCCTGACAAGTATTCCCTGATCCATTGTAGGGGCCTTCCCTGTTATCCCTGCTTGGTCCTCCAGTTTTTTCACCAATCCTTGTGTGGAACTGTGTCAAACGCCTTCTTGCAGTCCAAGAAAATGCAATCCACCCACCCCTCTCTCTCTTGTCTTACTACTGTGTGTGTGTGTATGAGTGTGTGTGTGTATGTGTATAGTGTGTGAGTGTGTGTGTGTGTGTGTGTGTGTGTGTGTGTGTGTGTGTGTGTGAGTATGAGTGTGTGGTGTGTGTATGAGTGTGTGTGTGGTATCAGTGTGTGTGCGTGTGTGTGTATGAGTTTGTGTATGTGTGTGTGTGTGTTTATGTGTGTGTGTGTATGAATTTGTATGTGTGTGTGTGTGTGTAGAGAGAGAGAGAGACTCAGCAATCAACATTTGCACCAATAAATCACTACAGTTGTGACCGGGTGTGGAAGTGTGAAAATTTCTCATTACTCAAAATTTGTTCATGATTGCAGCCATGTATAAACGTAAAATAACCATTCTTACAGTATTCATTACCTTTGTAACTTGTGAGTTCATTACCTTTGTATCTTGTGAGTTCATTACCTTGTACCTAGTTCAGCCATCAAAACTTTGGAGCCCGGTCCTGGGCCCATTGTGTACCTCTGAATCTGTAAATCCTTGTAAATTTTCATGATTGTGACTAGACCTACCCGGAGTTCATTACCTTTGTAAATTGTGAGTTCATTACCTTTTTAAATTGTGAATTCATTACCTCTGTAACTTCTCAGCTATCAAAAATTTGAGGCCCATCCCTGGACCCATTATGTACCTCTGGGAATCTTTTGACTACCGCCCACAAGGGTGGGTATGGGGTGCATAATAAACATATTAAACTAAAAAAAAAAAAAAAAAAAAAACTTGCAAGACAGTGTCAGTCACAATATTACGACTTGCAAGACAGTGTCAGTCCTATAATATTACGACTTGCAAGACATGTCAGCGTGTCAGCATGCCTCATTGTGCTCCGTGTTTTTTTGTGTTTTCACGGTCACTCTTACGTGCTAGAACTTTAATTTGTGCCATCAATCCTATACAATACGTCCTTCTAGTGCTTGGAACCAATTTTTGGGTGGAAAACATTATATAAATGAGTTTAAAAAAAAAAGGAAATTAGTGTGCACTACCTAGCAAGTTTACTGCCAGAGGGGAATCATAGGCCTAGTGTGCCATGTGCAAAATAATAATAATAGAACTTTTCTTTGTCAGAGGAAAGAAAGTCTCCCTGATAACATTGTGTATACACAGTGTATAGTGTATACTACAGTGGCTCCCTAGTATATAGAAAATAAATGCTAAAGTGTCATTTGATAACAGGTGAATTTGTAAATGAAGTGATAAGCCTATAGATGCAGGTGCCAGAAGTCGCCAGAAACTTGCCACACAGGTCAGCTGCTTTAATAATCTTCCTGGCCTGCTAGTGTACCTCGCATATAATCTAGTGATATCAGTGAATAGCAGAATACAGTGTTGTAGGAGCAACTAATCAGTAATATAATGGTACTTAGTGGAGTGGAGTGACTTTCATTAGTTTCTCTTTTCTTGAAATACCAGACGTATACTGTGAATTTCATATAACCTGTAGTTACCAGCGGTCGCAATATACACAATGAGAAGCAAATATTACTACAGAAAAAGCGTCTTTCCTCCAAAAAATTTCCACCTGTCAAGTATAGTGATAATATAACATTTGTTGTGGTGGAGACGGAAAAAACCTAGAAAAGCTAGATACAGTGATCGATAAACAAGGGTTGAGGCTCGAACGTTTGTCATTGTAGGAGCTGCCAGCAATCACCAGTTCTTCAACACGCAAGTTACACTTTTGTATCAATCAAATCTCATATTACTCGGGTAGATAATTTCCAGTGGATCCTTCATGTGTTAGCCCAAATCACCGACAAGTATGTTTTAAATAAGTGATCCACTGACCAGATCAGACTAGTTCCGAACCCTTGACTGGTCTGAACCCTTGACCGGTTTCAAATGGATTCGTTGGACAATAAAGCAGACTGTAAATGGATCGAGTTGTAGGCACCCTTATCAAACACAAACAATAAATATAAAATCAGGAACATACACCGGTAAGCTGTCCTAATATACAAGTACAGTTAGAAATAGAAATACAAATAGCTAGAGCTTCACTTTAAGGAGGTTATTAATAGAGTATTCAAGAGGTTGCTAGTAGAATTACAGTAAATCAACCACTCAAATTATTATGAAGCTCTGTGTAGTCTGCAGTCAATCAAACAAACGGGCTTCCACATGGATAAATTGTCATTTTTGTGAAAATTGGTGTCACGCCCCTTGTGCAGATATCCAAGAACTAGCTACAAACAGTATAAAATCAGGGAAGTGTTTTTGGGTATGCCCAAATGAGATAAATCTGTGGACTAAAATCATATTGGTATTAAAAGAGGATAACATCAAAGCTGCTTTCATAGAAAACCTGGAATCATTCTACAACAGATGGGAACATAAAAAGTCTGGGCTGGATGGTACTGCCCTTGATGCTGGCCATGTAGTCAGAAACTGTAAGGCTGGAGGTGCTGTCCTGGTAGTCAGTAAATGTGAGGCTGATAGTGCTGTTCTGGGAGACAGTAATGGTGAAGCTGGAGGTGCTGTCCTGAGAGACAGTAATGGTGAAGCTGGAGATTTTGTCCAGGTAGTCGGGAAATATACGCAGGAGAGAATGCATATAAATGACCTCATGGGAGACAGGAGCTGTAGTGGGGAAACAAGTGTTGTCAAAGATAAGATAAAACCAATATTGCAAACTAGTAATACCACACGAAATAGCAAACAAGAGGACTCCACTAGCAATAGTGAGGATATATTACCAAAAACAACTGGTGAGAGCTCCATCGTTGGTGCTAGTGAAGATAGGAATAAGACAAGTAAACATGCACCAACAGGGAATACAGTCACAGAAACCCAAGGCAAATGGAAACCAAGCCTGTGCACATACTATGCACTTGGTATCTGCAGGCATGGGAAATCTGGAAAAACAGATGGGACGTGCAACTATGACCACCCTAGAAAATGTTGTGCCCATATGACAACAGGAAAATGCAAACTCCCTTCCTGTAAGCTTTTTCACCCTGAAATGTGTTCCTCTTCAGTACAGGAAAGACTGTGCTATAACTTAAATTGCCAGGCACACCATCTAAAGGGGACAAAAAGATACAAAACATCCAGGCCATGGGAAAACCTGGGTAGCTACAGCCACTCAAGAGGGAGAGGTTTTTTAGTGCCAGGAAGGAAAAAAAATTGGCAGGAAATGGCAGAAATCGTACACCAAATCCAGTCATTCCTGGAGTGGAACCACAGTCGATGGCCTCCACTCCAAACCAACAGATACAGATACTAATGCCAGAAAAAAAATCCCCCCCAGTACCAACAATACCACCAGCCCGATGACATTCTTTGCAAATATACAGGGTCTAAAGCCAGCAACAAACAACAAAATACCTTTCATCCGTGGACTACTTGCAGAGGCAAATGCAATGTTTGCGGCTTTCACTGAGACCCACATAAAGGATCACTTGGACAACGAAATACGGATCCCAGGTTACAACCTATACAGATGTGACAGAGTGAACAGGCAAAAGGGGGGGGGGGTTGGCCTGTACAACACAGAGTCACTTGTTTGCACAGAACTCCTTAATGCCTCAAATGATGTAGTGGAAGTTTTAGCAGTAAAGATCGAGAACCTAAACCTAGTCATTGTGGTAGTCTACAAGCCTACTGATGCAAGGTCCCAGCAATTCCAGGAACAGCTGTTAAAAATTGACCACTGTTTGGAAAATCTGCCAACTCCAGCCCCCAACATCTTGCTCCTGGGGGATTTCAACTTAAGGCACCTAAAATGGAGGAATATAGCAAATAATGTTGTTGCAGTAATAACACCAGGAGGCAGCTCTGATGAGAACTCACACACACACAAGCTTTTAAATCTCTGCACAAAATTCAATTTAAACCAGCAAATAATAGAGCCTACTAGACTGGAGAATACACTAGACCTCTTCTTCACTAACAATGATGATCTGATACGAAATGTCACCATATCAAAAACAATATACTCAGATCACAACATAATTGAGATTCAGATATGTATGCGCGGAGCCCCAGACCGACATAATGAGATTAGTCACGAGGAAGCATTCACAAAATTCAACTTCAATAACAAAAACATATGTGATGAATGGTTTGAAAAACCAACAAGTTGAAGATTGAGACACTTATGCAGCATATGGGAATCTTTATTCAGGAAACGTTTCGCCACACAGTGGCTTCATCAGTCCAATGCAAAGAGGAAGGCGTAAGGAGAGGAGGAGAATGAGGTAATCAGTCCCTCAACCTGGAGTCGATGTGTTCAGTCCATCAATCTTGTAGAATGTACATTCTACAAGATTGATGGACTGAACACATCGACTCCAGGTTGAGGGACTGATTACCTCATTCTCCTCCTCTCCTTACGCCTTCCTCTTTGCATTGGACTGATGAGGCCACTGTGTGGCGAAACGTTTCCTGAATAAAGATTCCTATATGCTGCATAAGTGTCTCAATCTTCAACAAAAACATAAAGTGGGACCAAGTAAACCAAGTCCTAATGGATATAAGCTGGGATATAAGCAACACAGACCCCAACTTATGCTTAGAACAGATTAACTCGGTGGTACTCGATGTATGCACAAGGCTTATTCCTCTAAGAAGAAGGAGGAGTAGATGTAAAATAGAAAGAGACAGACGCTCCCTTTACATGCGATGGAAAAGAATAACAGAGCGGCTAAAACAGGTCAATATATCTGAAAGGCTTAGGGAGTCACTGGTCAGAGAAATAGCAAGCATCGAACTTAAGCTAAAGGAATCTTATAGGAGTCAGGAATCGCGGGAAGAACTAAAAGCCATAAATGAAATCGAAACCCAAAGAATTTCTTCTCCTATGCCAAATCAAAGTCGAGAACAACGTCCAGTGTTGGGCCCCTACTTAAACAAGATGGGTCCAACACAGATGACAGCAAGGAAATGAGTGAGCTACTCAAGTCCCAATATGACTCAGTTTTTAGCAAGCCGCTAACCAGACTGAGAGTCGAAGATCAAAATGAATTTTTTATGAGAGCGCCACAGAATTTGGTTAACACAAGCCTATCTGACGTTATCCTGATGCCAAATGACTTCGAACAGGCGATAAATGACATGCCCATGCACTCTGCCCCTGGGCCAGACTCCTGGAACTCCGTGTTCATCAAGAACTGCAAGAAGCCCCTATCACGAGCTTTTACCATCCTGTGAAGAGGGAGCATGGACACGGGGTCGTCCCACAGTTACTAAAAACAACAGACATAGCCCCACTCCACAAATGGGCAGTAAAGCAATATCAAAGAACTACGGACTGATAGCACTAAGATCCCATATCATAAAAATCTTTGAAAGGGTCCTTAGAAGCAAGATCGCCACCCATATAGAAACCCATCAATTACACATCCCATGGCAACATGGGTTTAGAACAGGTCACTCCTGTCTGTCTCAACTATTGGATCACTACGACAAGGTCCTAGATGCACTAGAAGACAAAAAGAATGCAGATGTAATATATACGGACTTTGTGTAAGTCTTCGACAAGTGTGACCATGGAGTAATAGAGCACAAAATGTGTGCTAAAGGAATAACAGGAAAAGTTGGTCGATGGATCTATAATTTCCTCACTAACCCGAACACAGAGAGTAGTAGTCAACAGAGTAAAGTCCAAGGCAGCTATGGTGAAAAGCTCTGTTCCACTAGGCACAGTACTCGCTCCAATCTTGTTCCTCATCCTCATATCTGACATAGGGCAAGGATGTCAGCCACAGCACCATGTCTTCCTTTGCAGATGACACCCGAATCTGCATGACAGTGTCTTCCATTGCAGACACTGCAAGGCTCCAGGCGGACATCAACCAAATCTTTCAGTGGGCCGCAGAAACCAATATGAAGTTCAACGATGAGAAATTTCAATTACTCAGATATGTTAAACACGAGGAAATTAAATCTTCATCAGAGTACAAAACAAATTCTTGCCACAAAATAGAGCGAAAGACCAACATCAAAGACCTCGGAGTGACCATGTTGGAGGATCTCACCTTCAAGGACCATAACATTGTATCAATCGCATCTGCTAGAAAAATGACAGGATGGATAATGAGAACCTTCAAAACTAGGGATGCCAAGCCCATGATGACACTCTTCAGGTCAATTGTTCTATCTAGGCTTGAATATTGCTGCACACTTACAGCACCTTTGAAGGCAGGTGAAATTGCTGACCTAGAAAATGTACAGAGAACCTTCACGGCACGCGTAACGGAGATAAAACACCTCAGTTACTAAGAGTGCTTGAGGTTCCTGAACCTGTATTCCCTAGAACGCAGGCGGGAGAGATACATGATTATATACACCTGGAAAATCCTAGAGGGACTAGTACCGAACTTGCACACGAAAATCACTCACTACAAAAGCAAAAGACTTGGCAGACGATGGAACATCCCCCCAATGAAAAGCAGGGGTGCCACTAGCACGTTAAAAGACCATACAATAAGTGTCAGGGGCCCAAGATTGTTCAGTTGCCTCCCAGCATACATAAGGGGGATCACCAACAGACCCCTGGCAGTCTTCAACCTGGCACTGGACAAGCAACTAAAGTCGGTACCTGACCAGCCGGGCTGTGGCTCGTATGTTGGTTTGCATGCAGCCAGCAGTAACAGCCTGGTTGATCAGGCTCTGATACACTAGGAGGCCTGGTCACAGACCGGGCCACGGGGGCGTTGACCCCCAGAACTCTCTCCAGGTAAACTCCAGATAAAGAGTGTCAGTCACATAATATTTATGTCTTGCAAGCCAGTGTCAGTCCCATAATGTTACGACTTGCAAGCCAGTGTTAGTCCCATAATGTTACGACTTGCAAGCCAGTGTCAGTCCCATAATGTACGACTTGCAAGCCAGTGTCAGTCCCATAATGTTACGACTTGCAAGCCAGTGTCAGTCCCATAATGTTACGACTTGCAAGCCAGTGTCAGTCCCATAATGTTACGACTTGCAAGCCAGTGTCAGTCCCATAATGTTACGACTTGCAAGCCCGTGTCAGTCCATAATGTTACGACTTGCAAGCCAGTGTCAGTCCCATAATATTACGACTTGCAAGCCAGTATCTTTCCCATAATATTACTCCAAATTTCTAGCGGCTTCCAATCTTGTGTGAGAAAGCTAGTAGGCCTACATGTGAAAGAATGGGTCTGAGTGGTCAGTATGTGCAGAATTAAATAAAGTCCTGCATCACACAGTGCATAATAGGAAAAACAAACTCCGACCAGGTTTTTGATTTAAAACACTGAGTTTGGAGTGTTTTTTCATAAGGTATTTATGGCTATATTGTCGTTTTCTTGGTCTCATTTGATAGAATGGAAGATATACTACAGAACAGAATAAAAGTACCTTGAAATTGAGCTCAAAGTTGAGGAAATGTTTGATTTTTGCGTTTAGCGCTTCCCCCTTGATTATAATAATAATAATTGATTTTTGCTAATGTTCAGGAGTAAACAGATCACGTCACCCATCCAATACACATCAACTGGTGGGTCTAATATGCTTTCACAACTCTGGTGATATTACTTATACCACTTTTACAAAAATGCAGTAGTCTGCCTAACAGTAAATCTAGATTTTTGTGTTTACTTAGAGAGGATTTTGGGGGTCAATGCTCCCATTGCTCGGTCTGAGACCAGGTCTCATGGTGGATCAGAGTCTGATAAACCAGGCTGTTACTGCTAGCCGCATGCAAACTGACATACGAACCACAGCCTGGTTGGTCAGGTACTGACTTTAGGTGCCTGTCCAGTGCCTTCTTGAGGACAGCCTGGGGCCTATTGGTAATCCCCCTGGTGTATGCCAGGAGGCAGTTGAACAGTCTTGGACCCCAGACACTTAATGCGTTATCTCCTAGTGAACTTGTGGCACCCCTACTTTTCACTGAAAAAATGTTGCATATCCTGCTGAGTCTCTTGCATTCATAGGGAATAATTTTCTTGTCTAGGTTTGGTACTAATCCCTCTAGGATTTTCCAGGAGAATATTATCATGTATCTTTCTTGCCTGCATTCCAGTGAATACTGATCAAGGGACAACCATTCCTTGTAATTTAGGTGCTTTATCATACTTATGTGTGCAGTGAAAGTTCTCTGTCCATTCTCCAGGTCAGCAATTTCATCTGTCTTGAAGGGGGCAGTTAGTGTAAAACAGTATTCAATCCTAGAGAGAACAAGCAATTTGAAAAGAATCATTATGGGCTTCGTGTCCCTAGTGTTGAAGGTTCCCATTTCCCATCCTTTCATTTTCCTTGCAGATGCAGTAGATACATTGTTGTGGTTCTTGAATGCGAGATCCTCTGACATTATCACTCCGGTCTTCACATTACTTTTTCACTCTGTTGCGATAAACCACCTCAATTACTGGGAATGCTTGAAGTTCCTAAACCTGTACTTCCTAGATGCAGGAGGGGAGAGATACATGATTATATACAACTGGAAATTTTAGAGGGACTAGTACCAAACTTGCATACAAAAATCACTCCTACAAAAGCAAAAGATTCGGCAGATGGTGCAACATTCCCCCAATGAAAAGCAGGGGGCCCAAGACTTTTCAACTGCATCCCAGCATACATCAGGGGGATACCAATAGACCCCTGGCAGTCTTCAAGCAGGCACTGAACAGGCACCTAAAGTGAGTACCTGACCACAGGTTGTGGTTCGTATGTTGATTACGTGAGGCCAGCAGTAACAATCTGGTTGATCAGGCCCTGATCCACCATGAGGCCTGGTCAAAGACCAGGCCATGGGGGCATTGACCCCCGGAATTGTCTCAGGTATACACCAGGTACTGAATGGTTAGAATTTGTTGTATACACAGGTACATTTTTATTTTCCTCAAGTTGTCCATATCTGAGTAGTTGAAATTTCTCCTCTTTGAACTTGATGTTGCTATGAGTAGTCCACTTGAAGATTTAGATTATGTCCACCTGGCGTCTTGAGGTGTCTTCGATGGAGGTCACTGCCATGGAAATCCAGGTGTCATCCACAAAGGAAGGCACTTTCGTCTCTGTCTATGTCACATATGAGAATGAGGAAAAGAATGGGAGTGAGTACTGTGCCTTGTGGAACAGAGCTTTTCACTGTAGCTGCCTGTTTACTATTACTCTTTGTGTTCTATTTATCAGGAAGTTATAGATCCATCTACCAACTTTTCCTGTTATTCCTTTATCACGCATTTTGTGTGCTATTACACCATGGTCACACTTGTCAAAGGCCTTTGCAAAGTGTGTGTATACATCTGCATTTTGTTTGTCATAGTGGCCCGGTGGCCTGGTGGCTAAAGCTCCCGCTTCACACACGGAGGGCCCGGGTTCGATTCCCGGTGGGTGGAAACATTTCGACACGTTTCTTTACACCTGTTGTCCTGTTCACCTAGCAGCAAATAGGTACCTGGGTGTTAGTCGACTGGTGTGGGTCGCATCCTGGGGGACAAGATTAAGGACCCCAATGGAAATAAGTTAGACAGTCCTCGATGACGCACTGACTTTCTTGGGTTATCTTGGGTGGCTAACCCTCCGGGGTTAAAAATCCGAACGAAATCTTATCTTATCTTAGAGCATCCAGGACCTATTCATAGTGGTCCAGTTGTTGGGACAGACACGAATGACCTGCTCTAAACCCATGTTGCCGTGGGTTGTGTAACTGTTGGGTATCTAGATGGGTGGTGATCTTGCTTCTTAGAAGCCTTTCAAAGATTTTTATGATGTGGGACAATAGCACTATCAGTCTGTAGTTCTTTGATATTGCCTTAGATTAGATTAAATTAGATTTTTTATTTTGACAAATTACATGGTAGTACAGTGGAATATAATAGTTGGGTGTACATGCCAAAAGTCACTCTGTATGCTGAGCATTTCAGGCAAATTTAATGATTAACTTAAAAATAGTAATGCTACTTGGTTTAGATAAGTCTAGTATAGATTTATTACACTATTGATTTAGTTAATAAAGATAACAGTATTACAGTGTAACAATTTCAAGCAATTTATATGATGTATTGCAGTTTAGTACTATTTATAGCATTGGAATTTGGTATTACAATGGAACAATTTACATTGTGATGTACTATATTAAAATCTTCACTATTTAACCCTTTCAGGGTTTCGGCCATACTAGTACGGCTTAGGACCCAGAGTTTTTGACGTACTAGTACGCCTAAACTCTAGTGCCCTCAAATCTAGTGAGAGAAAGCTGGTAGGCCTACATAAGAAAGAATGGGTCTATGTGGTCAGCGTGCACAGTATAAAAAAAATCCTGTAGCACTCAGTCCGTAATGAGAAAAAAAACTTTGACCGTGTTTTTGGATTAAAACAGCGACTTTGCACTGTATTCGTATTTTTGTATGGTATTTATTGTTGTATTCTAGTTTTCCTGGTCTTATTTTATAGAATGGAAGACATATTACAGAAATTGAGATGATTTTGACTGGTTTTACAATGAAAAGTAACTTGAAATTGAGCTGAACATTAAAATGGTATAAAATACCGACAGGTTGTTAGGTAAGACACATATGCAACTGTTGAAATTGAGCTCAAAGTAGCAGAAATGTTCGATTTTTAAAACCAAAGTTCAAAAGTAAACAAATCATGACAAGCGTCCAATACACATCAACTGGTGAGTCTAATATTCTTTCAAGTGCGCTGATGTTATTTATACCATTTCTACACTAATGCAGTAGTCTGCATAACAGTAAATCTTCTATTTTTTGTGAGAATAAAAATTAAAAGTGGAAAGCCAAAGAAATACAAGAGGGGCCTGGGGATGTGACTAACGAACAGAGAACTTGT
The DNA here is from genome assembly GCF_026875155.1 of Cherax quadricarinatus. Lineage (NCBI taxonomy): Eukaryota > Metazoa > Arthropoda > Malacostraca > Decapoda > Parastacidae > Cherax > Cherax quadricarinatus. The sequence goes on from NC_069429.1 coordinate 28,901,150, forward strand.
TATTTTAGTGCCAGGAATGTCTTTCTTGTTTATTCTGGACCCTATTTGGAAATTGGCATCTTTTGAAATTTGTGTGAAATTGGCAAAATTACTAAATTCTGACCACTGTATTGGATAGTTCAAATTGGTAAACGGGTGGTTTCTTGTACTCATTCGATAGAAAAAATGGAGTTCTAGCGAAATAGTTAAGATTTTTGTCGACTAGTACACTGGAATTGGCCAAAAATAGGATTCAAAGTGGGCAAGATGCGTAAACATCGTCGAGACCGCTAGCTTCGTTAGAGCATAATTTCGTAAGTTTTCCATCAAATTTCATACTTTTGGTGTCATTATAATTGGGAAAGGATTCTCTTTTCATAAGAAAAAATATTTTTTTTTTTAAATTTGGGGGACCCTGAGAACAAGTCTCTGAGAGGGCCTGTGGACCCTGAAAGGGTTAAAACAATGAAAAGAACAGACATTGTGATTTCGAAGTAGTAAGTGGTTGAGCATTCTTCAGCACAATATAATAGCTTTTGAGAAACTGTTAGTGGTTAGGTACAGTTTGGTTAATTTTGGGTGATGAGGTGATTTCTTATTAGGGTCTTAAACTGATTTGCAGACAGGGGCCCTTTAGTTTGTTCTGGCAATGAATTCCAGATCTTTGGGCCTTTTACATGCATAGCATTTTTGCATAGGGAGAGATGAACATGGGGAATATCAAAGAGTGATCTCTGTCTTGTATTATGGTTGTGTGTTCTGTTATAGTTGTCAAGGAGGAGTTTGAGTGGAGGGTTTACATTAGAGAATAGTGTTCTGTGTATGTAGTAGGCACAATGATAAGAACATAAGAAAGAAGGACCACTACAACAGGCTTACTGACCCATGCAAAGTAGGTCCATGTTCCCCCAATTAGCCCAATGGCCCACCTAGTTAGGTCACTTCCACTTAAGGAAAGAGCAAGGCATCAGGCCTAGTAGCACAAGCTAGTCAGGTCCAACTCACACCCACCTACACTCACTCATGTATTTATCTAATCTATTTTTAAAACTACACAACATTTTAGGCATTGGGGAATTAAAGACTAGCTAGCTAAGAGAGTTGTCCAGCATTATAAGAGGATGACTACCATGAAGATCTGTGTAATCTGCAGAAAGGCCATTTGTGTGGTCAGTGGTCCCATAGTATTTGCAGGGATTTTAAACTAGTGACCACACTTGACATAAACTCAGGGAGATGTTTTTGGGTTTGCCCAAACGAGATAAACCTGTATGAGGAAATGACATCTACATTAAAAGACAAGAACACCAATAAAACATCCTTCTTGAAAGACATGTCAGCATGGTATGACAGCTGGGTAAAAAAAGATGGGTGGTGGGGACGGGGCTGTCTTGGACAGTGCTCATGAGGTGCTAGTACTGTCCTCCTCTTCAAGTGGGGCTTCTTGGCGTAGTGAAGAGGCTCTTGGTCTGAGGAATTAGACCTGTTGGTCTCCTTCCTCAGACCAAACCTAATTACCCCCCAATCCCACTTTCCCTATCCCATCCTCCCCTTTTTCCTTTCCTTTTTCCTTTCCTACTCCTCCTCCCCACCCCTCCCTTTTGCCCTTCCTCTTTTTGACCTTTGGGATTTTTCCCACAGGCACACTAGTTCCTAGGTATGGGAAAGGGTACCAGGGTCCATCCCATTCCATTGAGGTTCTTGGTGGTGGCGTAGTTTGCCGTGGAATCTGGATCACCTGGGGATGTCTCGATCTCTCTCCGGTGTCCCGGAGGGTGGCTTTGGGTGTCTTTTGGGTGATGGGTGTATCTCTGGAAGCCACCTTTCGGATTCCAGGGATGGTGGCCAGAGGAGATATGCTTTGTGGCAGATATCCAGCCACCCTCTCTTTTGTCCACTGAGGTAGCTCGGCAGATGTGAGGTTGCTATCCCGGATTGCGGTTTACTGGCATGAAGGGTAGGGTATTGCACAGGTTCCATGCTGCATCTGCACTACTTGTGGTGCTGAGGTCTTCTTGGGCGCAGAGGGAGATTTCTGGCCCTTTCATTCCTCCTAGGAACTATCCCTCCCTGGTGCCCCCTTTTTTTTATTCTTTTTTTTATATTTATTTTCTTTTCTTTTTTTCATAAAAACAAAAAGAAAAAAGTAACCTAACCATGGAGTACCCGATCCATGACCCCGCTACCCCCTGGCCCCTTATTGTTACTGCACCCTGTTCTGACCTCGCCTCATCTTTTGGCCACTCTTCGGACACTCCTAATGCCTCTGTACCTCTTGCTGGTGCTGTTTCGTCATTGGCTTCAGGTGCCGGGGTTTCGACTGACTCCTTCGATTTGTCTGACTTCCGCTCTCCTTTGACTATGCTTCCGGCCTCTCCCTCTACGGTGCGGTGATTTTCTAATTGCCAGCCCATCCCACGACGGACCGACTCTTAACCCACTTCTAAACGCCAAGGACAATCTCCTGATGATGTTTCTTCGTTACCTTCCCATTCTACTCGGAAAAGACCGACACGTCATGCACTCCCTCTCCACACTCAGTTTTGGACCACACAATGGACTAAATTCTTTACTTTAAGACCAACTTCTTCCACTACCTATCTTTCCGAAAATAGTATTGGCAAAGCGCTCCTATGCCATGCTGGTAGAGATATTTCCTTTCATGCTCTTAAGAGTGGTACGCGCATCATCACAGTCCAGAATTTTACCCAAGCTCATGATCTTTCTCTTCTTTCACATATTGATGCTATTCCTATCACTATCTAAAAACATCATTCCCTCAATTCTTGTAGTGGTACTATTATTCTGCCCCATACCATAGTCAAACAGAATTTCCAGACAGCTGGAACTCCAAGATCTCCCAATTCTCAAGGTAGACACTTATGCTCTTCCTGCCCGCTGGCGAAGACGATACCCTTACAATGTGGTTCGTTTAACTTTTGACAGCCGTGAGTGAACTCCCATCCTCTGTTTATGTAGCAGGACATCGGTTACAAGTTAGGAAGGTGATCCCTACACTGCAACAGTGTAAGAATTTCTGGCGATTTGGCCACCCAGCAAAATATTGCAGATCTATAGCCGAATGGCCAGGCTGTGGTGCCAATGACCATTCTGATACGTCTTGCAGTCGACCTCCCTCTTGCCTTAATTGTCATTAGGCTCACCCTTCATACTCGGTTGCCAGGTCTACTTAAATGAGCGGGAAATTCATTACTTCAAAGAGGCAGAGGGTCTCCCTTATGCTATGGCAGTTTCTCATCTCTGCCTCCAAGGGAGACTACCCCATGTTTCTTATTCTCATGTTTCAAAACGTCCCCCCACTTCTGGGGTTCCATCTTCTGCACCCTCCTCTGCAATTGCCAGTCCCATAGTCACTCCTGTATCTAATTCTTTTGCTGTCCTGGGCTCAGATGTCCCTATTTCAATACGTCAGTCTGTTCTCACTTCTTCGTGTTCTCCCTCACAAACCCAGGTATCGACAAGACCTTATACGACACTTCCTCCCAATCGTCCCTCTACTTCTCAGAAGTCCAAAAAATCTTTTTTAACCCCTCCTTCCCTTCATCCACCTCCACATTTTACCTTCCCGGTCTCTGTACCTGGGTCTTCCCCTTTCACTGGCTCTGTTACAAGTGTGGAGGTTCATCCTCCTCCTCATAATATGCCTTCCTCCCCTGTCCCCTCTCAAGTTTCTTCATCTTCTGCCACCTCCTAGGCTTTTGCCTCTTGTCCCCTCCCACACTTCTCCAGTTCCCTCCACCCTTTCACCCCCTCTTTTACCTTGGTACAGTCCATTACAGTTCTGATCTTTACTCAAACTCTTCCTCCTTCCATCTCCGATATTGTCTCCATTCGACGTCTCTGAACTCCAAAACACTTGAAGCAATCTCTGAATATATTGCAGAGACCAAACTATCAATGGACACTGATCCACCCTCTGATCCTTCTCTTTCCTCTTGTCCATCTGCGCAACTCCTTTCTTCACAGTGCACCGTTCCTTTGCTGCTTGAACATTTTCCGCTGCCACCGCATGTGGGCTTTTCTAACCCCTCTAGTCCATAGGAACCCTTACCTGCGGATTTCAGGTATCTTTATCATTGCCAATCATGGCCTATTTACAGTGGAATATATGCGGCCTCAGGGGTAATCAGGGTGAGCTTCAGATGTTGCTCTCCCAGTTTTCCCCTGTTGGTGTTTTCTTACAGGAACCAAAATTACACTCTGCTGTTATCTATCCAATCTCAGGCTATAATTTATTGTATTCTTCAGATCCTTTTCCTGATGGGACCTTTAATGAAAGTGCTCTTCTTCTACGCACTGATATTCCATACCATCAGCTATTTGTTCGTACTTTGCTGCATTACACAGCAGCCCGTATCCACTTGCATAGGTGATATACACTTTGTTCTTTGTATATCTCTCCCACTCGGGGATTATCTATCCCGGATATGCCCTTTTTTGTTTATCATTTCACCCCCAATCTGTTTTCTTGGCGATTTTAATGCTCATCTTTTTTTGGGGGGTTTTCCTGTATTCCCCTGGATTCAGGAAGAGGCTTTTTTGCCCCCCACCCCCTCCTGTTTTTAAAAACAGGGAATTTCCATGTTGATCCCCGGATTATACTCCTCTTGCATCAATTTCAGTCTGCTCTTCTTGCCCCTTAACTTCACTTGGCTGTTCTCCTGGGTTTACATGACAGCTTTCATTTCCCCAAACATTCTTTCTTCCCCTTTATATTCAAACCTTTTTGTAACCCACATGGCAATTTGATCAGGGCAAAATTTGGGAACCCTTTTCTCCAAACTAACTGTTTTTATGAAGTTCCTTCTTTTTCCCTTTAGGGGCTTTTACACTTCTTCTAGCCCCCCTTTTTTTCTGCAGTTCTCATTTATACCCGAAACTTTGGGGAGGCTTTTTTTGAAATGCGTGCCTTTTGGGGCTCCTGCTTGTGCTCTGCAGTACGTTTTAAAATTGTTTCGTGGGGCAGGCCCCGTACCTGGAGTTTACCTGGAGAGAGTTCCGGGATCACGCCCCCGCACCTGGTCTGTGACGAGCCTTTTGGTGGATCAGACCGATCAACCAGCTTTTAAACTGTTGGCTGCACGCAAACCAACGTATGACCCACGGGCCGGCTGGTCAGGAACCGACTTTAGGTGCTTGTCCAGTGCCAGGTTGAAGACTGCCAGGGGTCTGTTAGTAATCCCCCTTATGTATGCTGGGAGGCAGTTGAACAGTCTTGGGTCCCTGACACTTATTGTATGGTCTCTTAACGTGCTAGTGACACCCCTGCTTTTCATTGGAGGGATGTTGCATCGTCTGCCAAGTCTTTTGCTTTCGTAGTGAGTGATTTTCGTGTGCAAGTTCGGTACTAGTCCCTTTAGGATTTTCCATGTGTATATAATCATGTGTCTCTCCTGCCTGCATTCCAGGGAATACAGGTTCAGGAATCTCAAGCGCTCCCAGTAACTGAGGTGTTTTATCTCTGTTATGCGTGCCGTGAAGGTTCTCTGTACATTTTCTAGGTCAGCAATTTCACCTGCCTTGAAAGGTGCTGTTAGTGTGCAGCAAAAATTTCAGCCTAGATAGAAAAAGTGACCTGAAGAGTGTCATCATGGGCTTGGCATCCCTAGTTTTGAAGGTTCTCATTATCCATCCTGTCATTTTTCTAGCAGCTGCAATTGATATAATGTTATGGTCCTCGAAGGTGAGATCCTCTGACATGATCACTCCCAGGTATTTGACGTTGGTGTTTCGCTCTATTTTGTGGCCAAAATTTGTTTTGTACTCTGATGAAGATTTAATTTCCTCGTGTTTACCATATCTGAGTAATTGAAATTTCTCACCGTTGAACTTAATGTTGTTTTCTGCAGCCCTCTGAAAGATTTGGTTAATGTCTGCCTGGAGCCTTGCAGTGTCTGCAATGGAAGACACTGTCATAGAACCACGGAGAGACTTCTTGATTTTAAGCAGAAGCGTGCAATTGCTCGCCATGTCATCCATGACGCTAAACGCACTTGCTGGCGAGATTATGTCTCCACCATCACCTCTGCTTCCTCTCTGAGTGCAGTCTGGAAAAAAGTATGAAAACTGAGTGGTAAATATTCTCCTGACCCTGCTCCTGTTCTGCGGGTTGCCGGTGTTGATATAGCAAACCCACTAGATGTTGCCAATGAAATTGGCAATCATCTGGTCCGTATTTCTCAGGGGCTCCATCTATGCCCCTCGTTTCTTTCCTCAAAGTCTGCCAGAGAGCTAGCATCCTAGGAATTTTCTTCTCTCAAGAGAAGAA
>NC_069429.1:28907917-28938293 GCF_026875155.1 Cherax quadricarinatus
AGTGGGGGTCCTTGATTTAGGGAATTGGATCTGTGCTCCATTTCCCTTTGAATTAACCCTTTGAATGCCTTCACATCCCACCAGGTGCTGTATAATTCTATGGGTTTAGCGCTTCCCCTTGATTATAATAATAATACCATTTCATAAGAATTTTTTTTTTTTAAATTCTTAGACTCTGAAGAAATTTTAGATTATGGGTCTGGAGCCTCAAAGGGTTAAAATGGTCAGAGAGTAGGCTGACTATATGATAATTATCATTCATAAGCTATGTTACTGAATATGGAATAAAAGATACGGAATTAGTTACAAATTACAAGATGTACTTTTGGAGAGAGTTTCAGGGGTCAATGCCCAGTCTGAGACCAGACCCCTCTTCAAGGGGGGCTCCTTGGCGTGGTGAAGAGGCTCTTGGTCTGAGAAATTAGACGTGTCGGTCTCCTTCCTCTGACCGAACCTAATTACCCCCCAATCCCCCGTTCCCTATCCCATCCTCCCCTTTTTCCTTCCCTCCTCCTCCTCCCCACCCCTCCCTTTTGCCCTTCCTTTTTCGCCTTTGGTTTTTTTTTTTTTTTTTTTTTCCACAGGCAGGCTAGTTCCTAGGTAGGGGAAAGGGTACCGGGGTCCATCTCATTCTGTTGAGGTTCTTGGCGGTGGCGCAGTTTGCCATGGAATCTGGATTGCCTGGGGATGCCCCGATCCCTCTCCGGTATCCCGGAGGGTGGCTTTGGGTGTCTCTTGGCGACGGGTGTTATCTCTGGAAGCCACCTTTCGGATTCCGGGGGTGGTGGCAAAAGGAGGTATGCTTTGTGGTGGATTCCCGGCCGCCCTCTCTTTTGTCCACCGAGGTAGCTCGGCAGATGTGAGGTTGCTATCCCGGATTGTTAGTTTACTGGCATGATGGGTAGGGTATGGCATGGGTTCCATGCTGCATCTGCACTACTTGCGGTGCTGAGGTCCTCTTGGGCATGGAGGGAGATTTCTGGCCCTTTCATTCCTCCTAGGAACTATCCCTCCCCGGTCCCCCATTTTTTTATTCTTTTTTTTTATTTTTATTTTCTTTTCTTTCTTTTTTTTCTTAAAAAAAAAGAAAGAAGTAACCTAACCATGGCAGCCCTAGTCCATGAACCTGCTACCCCAGGGCCCCTTCTTGATACCGCACACCGTTCTGACCCTGCCTCGTCTTTGGACCACTCTTCGGACACTCCTCATGCCTCTTTCCCTCTTGCCGGTGCTGTTTCCTCACCCGCTTCAGGTACTTAGGTCTCTACTGACTCCTTCGATTTATCTGACCTTCTCTCTCCTTTGACTATGCTTCCGGCCTCTCCCTCTATGGTGCAGCAATTTTCGAATCGCCGACCCATTCCACGTCAGACTAACTCTGGTCCCACGCCTAAATGCCAATGACAATTACCTGCTGATGATACTTCTCCACCTTCTCGTTCTTCTCAGAAAAGATAGACACATCCTTCACTACCTTTCCACGCTCAGTTTCAGACTGCACAATGGACTAAATTCTTCACTTTACGACCGACTTCCTCTACTGCCTATCTTTCTGACCACAGTATTAGCAAGGCACTCCTACGCCATGTTGGTAAAGATATTTCTTTTCATGTTCTTAAGAGCGGTATGTGCATCATCACCATACAGAATGCTACCCAGGCTCATGAGCTTTCTCGTCTTTCCCTGTCACTATTGAAAAACATCATTCCCTCAATTCTTGTAGTGGTACCGTCATTCTGCCCCTTACCATAGTTCAACAAAATTTCCAGACATGTGGCACTGACATTCTTGAACAGCTGGAACTCCAAGATCTCCCAATCCTCAAGGTAGACACTTACGTTCTTCCTGCCCGCGGGCGGAGACGATACCCTAGCAATGTGGCTCATTTAACTTTTGACAGCCGTGAACTCCCATCCTCAGTTTATGTAGCAGGACATGGGTTACAAGTTCGAAAGGTGATCCCTACACCGCAACAGTGTAGAAATTGCTGGCGATTTGGCCATCCAGTGAAATATTGCAGATCTATCGCCGAATGTCCAGTCTGTGGTGCAGATGACCATTCTAATACGTCTTGCAATCGATCTCCCTCTTGCCTTAACTGTCATGAGGCTCACCCTTCGTACTCTCGCTGTTGTCAAGTCTACTTAAACGAGCGGGAAATCCGTTACCTCAAAGAGGCAGAAGGTCTCCCTTATGCCATGGCAGTTTCTCATCTCTGCCTCCAAGGGAGACTCCCTTGTGTTTCTTATTCCCGTGTTTCAAAACGTCCCCCCACTTCTGGTATCCCATCTTCTGCATCCACCTCTGTGGTTACCTCTCCCATAGTCACTCCTGTATCTAATTCTTTTGCTGTCCTCGGCTCAGATTTTCCCTACTTCAAAAGCCTCAGTCTGATCTCGCTTCTTCGTGTTCTCTCTCACAAGCTCAGTAGCGAGGAGATCTCGTATGGGCAACCTCCTCCCAATCGTCCCTCTACTTCTCAAAAGTCAAAAAAAGGTCCGTTTAACACCTCCTACCCATTTCCACCTCCTCATTTTACCTTCCCTGTCTCTGTTTCCCGGTTCTCCCCCGCTCACTGCTCTGTTACAAGTGTAGAGGTTCACCCTCCTCCTGTACTGTACCTTCCTCCCCTGTTCAACTCCCAAGTTTCTTCCTCTTTCTGCCACCTCCCAGGTTTCTGCCTCTTCTGTCCCCTTCCCGCTTTTTCCAGTTCCCTCCACCCCTTTTGTCCCCCCCCCCCACCTTGGTACAGTCCAATACAGTTCAATCTTTTTCATCCTCCCCCTACCATTTCCAATTTGTCTCCCATACGGGCGTCTCTGAATTCTGAAACACTTGAAGCAATCTCTGAATATATTGCAGAGACCAAACCATCAATGGACACTGATCCACCCTCCGCTCCTTCCTTCTCCTGTGCTCCATCTGCGCAACTCCTTTCTTCACAGCACACCGTTCCTTCACTGCTTGAACGTTTTCCACTGCCTCCGCATGTGGACTTTTCTAACCCCTCTAGTCCATAGGAACCCTTACCTGTGGATTTCAGGTATCTTTATCATTGCCAATCATGGCCTATTTACAGTGGAATATACATGGCCTCAGGGGTAATCGGGGTGAGCTTCAGATGTTACTCTCCCAGTTTTCCCCTGTTGGTGTTTGCTTACAGGAACCAAATTACACTCTGCTGTTATCTCTCCCATCTCAGGCTATAATTTATTGTATTCTTCAGATCCTTTTCCTGATGGGACCTTTAATGAAAGTGCCCTTCTTCTACGCACTGATATTCCGTACCATCAGCTATTTGTTTCGTACTTCGCTGCATTACACAGCAGCCCGTATCCACTTGCATAGGTGGTATATGCTCTGTTCTTTATGTCTCTCTCCTTCTTGGGCATTATCTATTCCGGATATTGCCTTTCTTGTTTCGTCATTACCGCTACCGATTCTGTTACCTGGTGATTTTTAATGCCCACCATTTCCTCTGGGGGGTCTCACTGATTCCTGTGGCATTCAGTTAGAGGCTTTTTTTGCCACCCACCCCCTCCATGTTTTAAATACAGGTACTCACACCCATTTTGATCCTCGGACTCACACTCTCTCTTGCATCGATCTCTGAGTCTGCTCTTCCTCCGCCGCATTAGACTTCACTTGGTCTGTTCTCCCAGACTCACATGACAGCGATCATTTCCCAATCATTCTTACTTCCCCTTCATATTCACCACCTCTTCGCATCCCACGCTGGCAATTTGATCAGGCAAATTGGAACCTTCACTCACAGCTAACTGTTTTTAGAGAGGTTCCTTCTTCGTCCTCCATCGATGAGCTTTTACACCTCTTCTCGTCCTCCGTTTTAACTGCAGCTTCTCATTCTATACCCCAAACTTCGGGCAGGCATTCTCAGAAATGCATGCCTTGGTGGTCTCCTGCTTGTGCTCGTGCAGTACGTTTGAAACGCGCTGCATGGGGCAGGTACTGGTACAATAGAACCACAGAGAGACTTCTTGATTTTAAGCAGAAGTGTGCAATTGCTCTCCGTGTAATCCGTGATGCTAAACGCACTTGCTGGCGAGATTATGTCTCCACCATCACCTCTGCTTCCTCTATTAGTGCAGTCTGGAAAAAAGTATAAAAAACTGATGGTAAATTTTCTCCTGACCAGGCTCCTGTTCTGGGGGTTGCGGGTGTTTGATATAGCAAACCCACTAGATGTTTGCCAGTGAAATTGTCAATCATCTGGTCTGTATTTCTCAGGGACTCCATCTATGCCCCTCATTTCTTTCCTCAAAGTCTGCCAGAGAATTAGCACCCTTGGACTTTTCTTCTCAGAGAAGAACAGTATAATGTGCCTTTTACACTTCAAGAACTGGAGGCAACACTCTCAGCTTGCCGATCATCGGCAGCTGGGCCCGACGACATTCATATTCCTATGCCAAAACATTTACATCAGTCAGCACTTGCAGTCCTATTACGCCTTTACGATCTTATTTGGTCACAAGGAGTTCTTACACAGCTGTGGAAATCTGCCATTGTTCTCCCTTTTCGCAAACCAGGCACTATGGGACATGAAACCTCCCACTATCGTCCCATTGCTCTTACCAGTGCAGTTTGCAAAGTGATGGAACGCCTAGTAAATAGACATGTGGTGTGGTATTTAAAGACACACAACAGTTTCTCCACTCATCAATATGGCTTTCGTAAGGGACGTTCTACCATAGACCCCTTACTACGCTTGGATACGTATGTTCGTAATGCCTTTGCGAATAACCACTCAGTTATTGCCATATTTTTTGACCTTGAGAAGGCATATGACACAACTTGGAGGTTTTAATATTTTAGCCAAGCCACTCCTTAGGCTTTCGAGGCAATCTACCATCCTTCCTTAAGAACTTTTAACTGACAGGCATTTTCCGTGTTCTGGTTAATAATGTGCTCTCCCCGGACTTTATCCAAGCTGAAGGTGTCCCCCAGGGATGTGTTTCTGAGCACAACACTTTTTCTCCTTGCTATTAATGATTTGGCCTTAGTCTTCCATCAAATATTTGGTCATCACTCTATGTTGATGACTTCGCTATTGCCTGTGCAGGCGCTGACTGTCACCTCATTACAGTTTTTCTCCAGCATGCAGTCGACCGTGTTTCCAATTGGGCAACCACACATGGGTTTAAATTTTCCAGCACTAAAACCCACCAAATTACTTTCACTAGACGCTCTGTCATCTCCGATCATCCTTTGTACCTCTATGGCTCCCGTATCCCTGAACGTGATACAGTCGAGTATCTGGGCCTCCTCTTTGATTGTAGGTTATCCTGGAAACCTCACATTACCTCTCTGAAGGCAACTTGTCACAGCTGGCAGAACCTTCTTAAAACCCTTGCTCATCTTTCATGGGGAGCTGATAGTTGAACTCTCCTTCGCCTACATTCCACCCTTATTTTATCGAAACTTGATTATTGTGACCATATCTATTCAGCAGCGTCTCCTGCTACTCTCTCTAGCCTTAACCCCATTCATCACCAAGGATTACGTTTATGCCTTGGTGCTTTTCGCTCTTCCCCTGTAGAGAGCCTCTATGCAGAAGCGAACGTTCCATCCTTATCCGATCGCCGTGATGCCCATTGCCTTCGCTACTATGTACGCTCTCATGATCTCCGCAATCCTTCCATTTATAGAATGGTCACTGATATTAGTAGACATTCTTTATTTGTTCGCCGCCCCTGTTTACTCCGTCCCTTCTCTCTTCGCCTTCATTTGCTCTTGTCTTCTCTTCAATTACCACCTTTCTATGTACATGTAGCATCTCACTTTTCCCTACCCCCCTGGGAAGTTCCAGCTGTTCGAGTCTGTTCTTTCTCTCTCCCTTGCTCAAAAGCCCAACTGTCTACGGTCGCTTCCCGCTTTCTTTTTCTTGACCACTTTCACTCTCATTCTCATGCCATTGCAGTGTACACAGATGGCTCTAAGTCTTCAGACAGCATAGGATTCACAGCAGTGTTTTCGGACAGCGTCGTACAAGGGCATTTACTATCTTCGGCTAGTATTTTTACTGCTGAATTGTATGCCATCCTTACAGCACTTATCCATATTGCATCTATGCCTGTGTCATCATTTGTGGTTGTCTCAGACTCCCTTAGTGCTTTACAGGCTATTCAGAAGTTTTATACACCTCACCCCTTAGTCCTCCGTATCCAACTTTGGCTATGCCACATCTTTACCAAGCATAAAGATATTTTTGTTGGGTCCCTGGTCATGTTGACATACAGGGCAATGAACAGGCAGACACTGCTGTGCGGTCAGCAGTACATGACCTACCAGTTTCATATAGAGGTATTCCATTTACGGACTATTTTGCTGCAATATCTTCCCACCTTCACACCCGTTGGCAACAACGTTGGTCTACTATGCTCGGCAACAAACTTCAATCTATTAAACCGAGTATAGGTTACTGGCCATCTTCTTATCACCAGTGTCGAGGTTGGGAGACTACTCTCTCCTGTCTTCGCATTGGCCATACTCGTCTTACTCATGGATATCTCATGGAGAGGCGCCCTGCTCCTCTCTGTGAGAATTGCCAAGCTCCGTTATCAGTCAGCCACATTCTGTTGGACTGTCCACTTTATCAACGAGCACGCAGAATTTACCTCCGTCGTCGTCTTCACTCCGCTGCTCTCTCATTACCTTCCCTTCTCGCTGATGGACCCCCTTTCATCCAGACTCTCTCATTGACTTTTTGACAACAACTGACTTACTTCACAAATTCTGATACCTTCAGCCCTTTCTACTTCAATCTCTTGCTACCCTCTACCCCCGTACTATCCTCTGCCCCGCTGTTTTCTGTAACCTACTGATCATCCCTCCTCCCTTCTGCCATCCAATACCCTCGCTTCCTTCCCTACCCTGCAGCACTGTATAGCCCTTGTGGCTTAGCGCTTCTTCTTGATTATAATAATAATAATTAGACCAGACCTCCTGGTGGATCAGGGTCTGATCAACCAAGCTGTTACTACTGGCCACACAACCGATGTACAAACCACAGTTCAGCTGATCAGGAACTGACTTAACCCTTTCAGGGTCCGTCCCGTAGATCTACGGCTTTACGTTCAGGGTCCAAACCGTAGATCTACGCCATGAGCTCAGCTCACTCTGATAAACTGTGAGTGGTACATTTGGGCCTAGATATGAGAGAATACATCTATGTGGTATGTGTGCACCACATAAAACAGATCCTGCAGCACACTGTGTATAATGAGAGAAAAAAAATGAAATCATGATTTTTCGATTAAAACAGCAACTTTGCAGTGTTTTTTCGTATGTTTTTAATAGATGTATTTGCTATTTCTTGGTCTCATTTGATAGAATGGAAGACATATTACAGAAATAGAGATGATTTTGTTTGGTTTTAGCATTGGAAATGGCTTGAAACTGAGCTCAAAGTAGCGGAAATGTTAAATTTTTGCCGATATTAAAGAGTAAAACAAACGACCTCACACATCTAATACACGTCAGCTGGTGGGTCTAATATACATTCACAAATATGGTGATGATATTTATACAATTATTACAGTATTGCATAAGAGTAAATCTTCTATTTTTTGGTGTGAATAAAAATTCATTATGTGAATAAAAAATCAAAATGTAATTTATTTGTAAAGCCTCAAAACATAACTAATGAACAGAGGAAATGTTAGTTTAGTGCCAGGAATGCCTACATTGTTCATTCTGGACCCTATTTTGAAATTGGAATATTTTGAACTTTGTGTTAAATTGGCCAAATTAACAATTTCGATCACTTTATTTTGTGTTGAAACAGTTGACTTGGCGATTTCTTGTGCTCAATCAATAGAATAGAAGTAATACTAGTGAAATAGCTAAGAATTTGGTTGATTGGAATAATGTAATTGGCCTAAAATGGGAGTCAAAGTCGGCAAAATCGCCGATTCGTAAATATCGCTGACACATCAAAATTCGCGAGAGCATAATTTCGTCAATTTTCCACCAAATTTCGTACTTTTTGTTTTATTACCTTCACAAAAAGATTCTCTACGATTTCATAAGAAAAAATAACAAATTTTTTTTTTGAAAATTCTTGGACACTGGTGCGTGACTCCAGATTTGGGCCTTGGACCCTGAAAGGGTTAATGTGTTTGTCCAGCACCTTCTTAACCCCTTTCACTGTCAGTCCTATAATATTATGGCTTGCAAGCCAGTGTCAGTTGCATAATATTACAACTTGCAAGCCAGTGTCAGTCCCATAATATGACTTGCAAGCCAGTGTCAGTCCCATAATATTATGACTTGCAAGCCAGTGTCAGTCCCATAATATTACGACTTGAAAGCCAGTGTCAGTCCCATAATATTTCAACTTGCAAGACAGTGTCAGTCATATAATATTACAACTTGCAAGACAGTGTCAGTCCCATAATATTATGACTTGCAAGCCAGTGTCAGTCCCATAATATTACGGCTTGCAAGCCAGTGTCAGGCCCATAATATTACAACTTGCAAGCCAGTGTCAGTACCATAATATTACAGCTTGCAAGCCAATGTCAGTCCCATAATATTACGACTTGCAGGTTAAATCACCACCACCAGATGTAGACCAAACGAAATGTAAACTTTGCCAGATGGATTATTGTCACACCCTGCGTCATTATGTACTGGAGTGCGATAAAATTAATGAATTTAGAAACAACTCACTCAGAAGTGTTCAAGAAATGGCTAAGTATTTTATCCACAGTGGTATATTACAGACCATTCTGGAGAAATACCCTGACTTTGCTAGCTGTAAATAAAGCATTACCACATATGTGCATGTGTGTGTGTGTGTGTGTGTGTGTGTGTGTGTGTGTGTGTGTGTGTGTGTGTGTGGTGTGTGTGTGTGTGTGTACTCACCTATTTGTACTCACCTATTTGTGGTTACAGGGGTCGAGTCACAGCTCCTGGCCCCGCCTCTTCGCTGATTGCTACTAGGTCCTCTCTCTCCCTGCCCCATGAGCTCTATCATACCTCGCCTTAAAACTATGTATGTGTGTGTGTGTGAGTATGAGTGTACTCACCTAGTTGTACTCACCTAGTTGAGGTTGCGGGGGTCGAGTCCGAGCTCCTGGCCCCGCCTCTTCACTGATCGCTACTAGGTCACTCTCCCCGAGCCGTGAGCTTTATCATACCTCTGCTTAAAGCTATGTATGGATCCTGCCTCCACTACATCGCTTCCCAAACTATTCCACTTACTGACTACTCTGTGGCTGAAGAAATACTTCCTAACATCCCTGTGATTCATCTGTGTCTTTAGCTTCCAACTGTGTCCCCTTGTTACTGTGTCCAATCTCTGGAACATCCTGTCTTTGTCCACCTTGTCAATTCCCCTCAGTATTTTGTATGTCGTTATCATGTCCCCCCTATCTCTCCTGTCCTCCAGTGTCGTCAGGTTGATTTCCCTTAACCTCTCCTCGTAGGACATACCTTTTAGCTCTGGGACTAGTCTTGTTGCAAACCTTTGCACTTTCTCTAGTTTCTTTACGTGCTTGGCTAGGTGTGGGTTCCAAACTGGTGCCGCATACTCCAATATGGGCCTAACGTATACGGTGTACAGGGTCCTGAACGATTCCTTATTAAGATGTCGGAATGCTGTTCTGAGGTTTGCTAGGCGCCCATATGCTGCAGCAGTTATTTGGTTGATGTGCGCTTCAGGAGATGTGCCTGGTGTTATACTCACCCCAAGATCTTTTTCCTTGAGTGAGGTTTGTAGTCTCTGACCCCCTAGACTGTACTCCGTCTGCGGCCTTCTTTGCCCTTCCCCAATCTTCATGACTTTGCACTTGGTGGGATTGAACTCCAGGGGCAATTGCTGGACCAGGTCTGCAGCCTGTCCAGATCCCTTTGTAGTTCTGCCTGGTCTTCGATCGAGTGTATTCTTCTCATCAACTTCACGTCATCTGCAAACAGGGACACCTCAGAGTCTATTCCTTCCGTCATGTCGTTCACAAATACCAGGAACAGCACTGGTCCTAGGACTGACCCCTGCGGGACCCCGCTGGTCACAGGTGCCCACTCTGACACCTCGCCACGTACCATGACTCGCTGCTGTCTTCCTGACAAGTATTCCCTGATCCATTGTAGTGCCTTCCCTGTTATCCCTGCTTGGTCCTCCAGTTTTTGCACCAATCTCTTGTGTGGAACTGTGTCAAACGCCTTCTTGCAGTCCAAGAAAATGCAATCCACCCACCCCTCTCTCTCTTGTCTTACTACTGTGTGTGTGTGTATGAGTGTGTGTGTGTATGTGTATGAGTGTGTGAGTGTGTGTGTGTGTGTGTGTGTGTGTGTGTGTGTGTGTGTGTGAGTATGAGTGTTGTGTGTGTGTGTATGAGTGTGTGTGTGTGTATCAGTGTGTGTGCGTGTGTGTGTATGAGTTTGTGTATGTGTGTGTGTGTGTTTATGTGTGTGTGTGTATGAATTTGTATGTGTGTGTGTGTGTGTGTGAGAGAGAGAGAGAGACTCAGCAATCAACATTTGCACCAATAACTCACTACAGTTGTGACCGGGTGTGGAAGTGTGAATTGCTCATTACTCTAAAATTTGTTCATGATTGCAGCCATGTATAAACGTAAGTAACCATTCTTACAGTATTCATTACCTTTGTAACTTGTGAGTTCATTACCTTTGTATCTTGTGAGTTCATTACCTTGTACCTAGTTCAGCCATCAAAACTTTGGAGCCCGGTCCCTGGACCCATTGTGTACCTCTGTAATCTGTAAATACCTTTGTAACTTGTCATGATTGTGACTAGACCTACCTGGAGTTCATTACCTTTGTAAATTGTGAGTTCATTACCTTTGTAAATTGTGAATTCATTACCTCTGTAACTTGCTCAGCTATCAAAACTTTGAGGCCCAGTCCCTGGACCCATTATGTACCTCTGTAATCTTTTGACTACCGCCCACAGGATGGGTATGGGGTGCATAATAAACATATTAAACTAAAAAAAAAAAAAAAAAAAAACTTGCAAGACAGTGTCAGTCACAATATTACGACTTGCAAGACAGTGTCAGTCCTATAATATTACGACTTGCAAGACATGTCAGCGTGTCAGCATGCCTCATTGTGCTCCGTGTTTTTTTGTGTTTTCACGGTCACTCTTACGTGCTAGAACTTTAATTTGTGCCATCAATCCTATACAATACGTCCTTCTAGTGCTTGGAACCAATCTTGGGTGGAAAACATTATATACTGAGTCAAAAAAAAAAGGAGAATTAGTGTGCACTACCTAGCAGAGTTTACTGCCAGAGGGGAATCATAGGCCTAGTGTGCCATGTGCAAAATAATAATAATAGAACTTTTCTTTGTCAGAGGAAAGAAAGTCTCCCTGATAACATTGTGTATACACAGTGTATAGTGTATACTACAGTGGCTCCCTAGTATATAGAAAATAAATGCTAAAGTGTCATTTGATAACAGGTGAATTTGTAAATGAAGTGATAAGCCTATAGATGCAGGTGCCAGAAGTCGCCAGAAACTTGCCACACAGGTCAGCTGCTTTAATAATCTTCCTGGCCTGCTAGTGTACCTCGCATAATAATCTAGTGATATCAGTGAATAGCAGAATACAGTGTTGAAAGGAGCAACTAATCAGTAATATAATGGTACTTAGTGGAGTGGAGTGACTTTCATTAGTTTCTCTTTCTTGAAATACAACGTTTTACTTTTGAATTTCATATAACCTGTAGTTACCTAGCGGTCGCAATATACACAATGAGAAGCAAATATTACTACAGAAAAAGCGTCTTTCCTCCAAAAAATTTCCACCTGTCAAGTATAGTGAAAATTTATAACATTTGTTGTGGGGAACGGAAAAAACCTAGAAAAGCTAGATACAGTGATCAAATAAACAAGGGTTGAGGCTCGAACGTTTGTCATTGTGGAGCTGCCAAGCAATCACCAGTTCTTCAACACCGCAAGTTACACTTTTGTATCAATCAAATCTCTTTATTACTCGGGTAGATAATTTCCAGTGGATCCTTCATGTGTTAGCCCAATCACCGACAAGTATGTTTTAAATAAGTGATCCACTGACCAGATCAATTTGTTCCGAACCCTTGACTGGTCTGAACCCTTGACCGGTTTCAAATGATTCGTTGGACAATAAAGCAGACTGTAAATGGATCGAGTTGTAGGCACCCTTTCAAACACAAACAAAAAAATATAAAATCAGGAACATACACCGGTAAAACTGTCCTAATATACAAGTACAGTTAGAAATAGAAATACAATATACTAGGGGCTTCCCCTTTAAGGGGTTATTAATAGAGTATTCAAGAGGTTGCTAGTAGAATTACAGTAAATCAACCACTCAAATTATTATGAAGCTCTGTGTAGTCTGCAGTCAATCAAACAAACGGGCTTCCACATGGATAAATTGTCATTTTTGTGAAAATTGGTGTCACGCCCCTTGTGCAGATATCCAAGAACTAGCTACAAACAGTATAAAATCAGGGGAATGTTTTTGGGATGCCCAAATGAGATAAATCTGTGGACTAAAATCATATTGGTATTAAAAGAGGATAACATCAAAGCGCTTTCATAGAAAACCCGGAATCATTCTACAACAGATGGGAACATAAAAAGTCTGGGCTGGATGGTACTGCCCTTGATGCTGGCCATGTAGTCAGAAACTGTAAGGCTGGAGGTGCTGTCCTGGTAGTCAGTAAATGTGAGGCTGATAGTGCTGTTTCTGGGAGACAGTAATGGTGAAGCTGGAGGTGCTGTCCTGAGAACAGTAATGGTGAAGCTGGAGATTTTGTCCAGGTAGTCGGGAAATATACGCAGGAGAGAATGATATAAATGACCTCATGGGAGACAGGAGCTGTAGTGGGGAAACAAGTGTTGTCAAAGATAAGATAAAACCAATATTGCAAACTAGTAATTACCACACGAAATAGCAAACAAGAGGACTCCACTAGCCCAAAAGTGGGATATATTACCAAAAACAACTGGTGAGAGTCCACGTTTGGGGCTAGTGAAGATAGGAATAAGACAAGTAAACATGCACCAACAGGGAATACAGTCACAGAAACCCCAAAGGGAAATGGAAACCAAGCCTGTGCACCCTACTATGCACTTGGTATCTGCAGGCATGGGAAATCTGGAAAAACAGATGGGACGTGCAACTTATGACCACCCTAGGGAAAAAGTTGTGCCCATATGACAACAGGAAAATGCAAAAATCCCTTCCTGTAAGCTTTTTCACCCTGAAATGTGTTCCTCTTCAGTACAGGAAAAGACTGTGCTATAAATTAATTGCCCAGCCACACCATCTAAAGGGGACAAAAAGATACAAAACATCCAGGCCATGGGAAAACCTGGGTAGCTACAGCCACTAAAAGGGAGAGGTTTTTTTTGTGCCAGGAAGGAAAAAAAAATTGGCAGGAAATGGCAGAAATCGTACACCAAATCCAGTCATTCCTGGAGTGGAACCACAGTCGATGGCCTCCACTCCAAACCAACAGATACAGATACTAATGCCAGAAAAAAAATCCCCCCCAGTACCAACAATACCACCAGCCCGATGACATTCTTTGCAAATATACAGGGTCTAAAGCCAGCAACAAACAACAAAATACCTTTCATCCGTGGACTACTTGCAGAGGCAAATGCAATGTTTGCGGCTTTCACTGAGACCCACATAAAGGATCACTTGGACAACGAAATACGGATCCCAGGTTACAACCTATACAGATGTGACAGAGTGAACAGGCAAAAGGGGGGGGGGTTGGCCTGTACAACACAGAGTCACTTGTTTGCACAGAACTCCTTAATGCCTCAAATGATGTAGTGGAAGTTTTAGCACTAAAGATCGAGAACCTAAAGCTAGTCATTGTGGTAGTCTACAAGCCTACTGATGCAAGGTCCCAGCAATTCCAGGAACAGCTGTTAAAAATTGACCACTGTTTGGAAAATCTGCCAACTCCAGCCCCCAACATCTTGCTCCTGGGGGATTTCAACTTAAGGCACCTAAAATGGAGGAATATAGCAAATAATGTTGTTGCAGTAATAACATCAGGAGGCAGCTCTGATGAGAACTCACACACACACAAGCTTTTAAATCTCTGCACAAAATTCAATTTAAACCAGCAAATAATAGAGCCTACTAGAC
Organism: Cherax quadricarinatus; assembly: GCF_026875155.1. NCBI lineage: Eukaryota > Metazoa > Arthropoda > Malacostraca > Decapoda > Parastacidae > Cherax > Cherax quadricarinatus. The sequence continues at coordinate 28,922,061 of NC_069429.1, forward strand.
TGGAGAATACACTAGACCTCATCTTCACTAACAATGATGATCTGATACGAAATGTCACCATATCAAAAACAATATACTCAGATCACAACATAATTGAGATTCAGATATGTATGCGCGGAGCCCCAGACCGACATAATGAGATTAGTCACGAGGAAGCATTCACAAAATTCAACTTCAATAACAAAAACATATGTGATGAATGGTTTGAAAAACCAACAAGTTGAAGATTGAGACACTTATGCAGCATATGGGAATCTTTATTCAGGAAACGTTTCGCCACACAGTGGCTTCATCAGTCCAATGCAAAGAGGAAGGCGTAAGGAGAGGAGGAGAATGAGGTAATCAGTCCCCTCAACCTGGAGTCGATGTGTTCAGTCCATCAATCTTGTAGAATGTACATTCTACAAGATTGATGGACTGAACACATCGACTCCAGGTTGAGGGACTGATTACCTCATTCTCCTCCTCTCCTTACGCCTTCCTCTTTGCATTGGACTGATGAGGCCACTGTGTGGCGAAACGTTTCCTGAATAAAGATTCCTATATGCTGCATAAGTGTCTCAATCTTCAACAAAAACATAAAGTGGGACCAAGTAAACCAAGTCCTAATGGATATAAGCTGGGATATAAGCAACACAGACCCCAACTTATGCTTAGAACAGATTAACTCGGTGGTACTCGATGTATGCACAAGGCTTATTCCTCTAAGAAGAAGGAGGAGTAGATGTAAAATAGAAAGAGACAGACGCTCCCTTTACATGCGATGGAAAAGAATAACAGAGCGGCTAAAACAGGTCAATATATCTGAAAGGCTTAGGGAGTCACTGGTCAGAGAAATAGCAAGCATCGAACTTAAGCTAAAGGAATCTTATAGGAGTCAGGAATCGCGGGAAGAACTAAAAGCCATAAATGAAATCGAAACCCAAAGTATTTCTTCTCCTATGCCAAATCAAAGTCGAGAACAACGTCCCCGTGTTGGGCCCCTACTTAAACAAGATGGGTCCAACACAGATGACAGCAAGGAAATAGATGAGCTACTCAAGTCCCAATATGACTCAGTTTTTAGCAAGCCGCTAACCAGACTGAAGTCGAGATCAAAATGAATTTTTTATGAGAGCGCCACAGAATTTGGTTAACACAAGCCTATCTGACGTTTATCCTGATGCCAAATGACTTCGAACAGGCGATAAATGACATGCCCGCACTCTGCCCCTGGGCCAGACTCCTGGAACTCCGTGTTCATCAAGAACTGCAAGAAGCCCCTATCACGAGCTTTTACCATCCTGTGAAGAGGGAGCATGGACACGGGTCGTCCCACAGTTACTAAAAACAACAGACATAGCCCCACTCCACAAATGGGCAGTAAAGCAATATCAAAGAACTACGGACTGATAGCACTAAGATCCCATATCATAAAAATCTTTGAAAGGGTCCTTAGAAGCAAGATCGCCACCCATATAGAAACCCATCAATTACACATCCCATGGCAACATGGGTTTAGAACAGGTCACTCCTGTCTGTCTCAACTATTGGATCACTACGACAAGGTCCTAGATGCACTAGAAGACAAAAAGAATGCAGATGTAATATATACGGACTTTGTGTAAGTCTTCGACAAGTGTGACCATGGAGTAATAGAGCACAAAATGTGTGCTAAAGGAATAACAGGAAAAGTTGGTCGATGGATCTATAATTTCCTCACTAACAGAACACAGAGAGTAGTAGTCAACAGAGTAAAGTCCAAGGCAGCTATGGTGAAAAGCTCTGTTCCACTAGGCACAGTACTCGCTCCAATCTTGTTCCTCATCCTCATATCTGACATAGACAAGGATGTCAGCCACAGCACCATGTCTTCCTTTGCAGATGACACCCGAATCTGCATGACAGTGTCTTCCATTGCAGACACTGCAAGGCTCCAGGCGGACATCAACCAAATCTTTCAGTGGGCCGCAGAAACCAATATGAAGTTCAACGATGAGAAATTTCAATTACTCAGATATGTTAAACACGAGGAAATTAAATCTTCATCAGAGTACAAAACAAATTCTTGCCACAAAATAGAGCGAAAGACCAACATCAAAGACCTCGGAGTGACCATGTTGGAGGATCTCACCTTCAAGGACCATAACATTGTATCAATCGCATCTGCTAGAAAAATGACAGGATGGATAATGAGAACCTTCAAAACTAGGGATGCCAAGCCCATGATGACACTCTTCAGGTCAATTGTTCTATCTAGGCTTGAATATTGCTGCACACTTACAGCACCTTTGAAGGCAGGTGAAATTGCTGACCTAGAAAATGTACAGAGAACCTTCACGGCACGCGATAACGAGATAAAACACCTCAGTTACTAAGAGTGCTTGAGGTTCCTGAACCTGTATTCCCTAGAACGCAGGCGGGAGTAGATACATGATTATATACACCGGAAAATCCTAGAGGGACTAGTACCGAACTTGCACACAGAAATCACTCACTACTAACAAAGCAAAAGACTTGGCAGACGATGGAACATCCCCCCAATGAAAAGCAGGGGTGCCACTAGCACGTTAAAAGACCATACAATAAGTGTCAGGGGCCCAAGATTGTTCAGTTGCCTCCCAGCATACATAAGGGGGATCACCAACAGACCCCTGGCAGTCTTCAACCTGGCACTGGACAAGCAACTAAAGTCGGTACCTGACCAGCCGGGCTGTGGCTCGTATGTTGGTTTGCATGCAGCCAGCAGTAACAGCCTGGTTGATCAGGCTCTGATACACTAGGAGGCCTGGTCACAGACCGGGCCACGGGGGCGTTGACCCCCAGAACTCTCTCCAGGTAAACTCCAGATAAAGAGTGTCCGTCACATAATATTATGTCTTGCAAGCCAGTGTCAGTCCCATAATGTTACGACTTGCAAGCCAGTGTTAGTCCCATAATGTTACGACTTGCAAGCCAGTGTCAGTCCCATAATGTTACGACTTGCAAGCCAGTGTCAGTCCCATAATGTTACGACTTGCAAGCCAGTGTCAGTCCCATAATGTTACGACTTGCAAGCCAGTGTCAGTCCCATAATGTTACGACTTGCAAGCCAGTGTCAGTCCCATAATGTTACGACTTGCAAGCCCGTGTCAGTCCCATAATGTTACGACTTGCAAGCCAGTGTCAGTCCCATAATATTACGACTTGCAAGCCAGTATCTTTCCCATAATATTACTCCAAATTTCTAGCGGCTTCCAATCTTGTGTGAGAAAGCTAGTAGGCCTACATGTGAAAGAATGGGTCTGAGTGGTCAGTATGTGCAGAATTAAATAAAGTCCTGCATCACACAGTGCATAATAGGAAAAACAAACTCCGACCAGGTTTTTGATTTAAAACACTGAGTTTGGAGTGTTTTTTCATAAGGTATTTATGGCTATATTGTCGTTTTCTTGGTCTCATTTGATAGAATGGAAGATATACTACAGAACAGAATAAAAGTACCTTGAAATTGAGCTCAAAGTTGAGGAAATGTTTGATTTTTGCGTTTAGCGCTTCCCCCTTGATTATAATAATAATAATTGATTTTTGCTAATGTTCAGGAGTAAACAGATCACGTCACCCATCCAATACACATCAACTGGTGGGTCCAATATGCTTTCACAACTCTGGTGATATTACTTATACCACTTTTACAAAAATGCAGTAGTCTGCCTAACAGTAAATCTAGATTTTTGTGTTTACTTAGAGAGGATTTTGGGGGTCAATGCTCCCATTGCTCGGTCTGAGACCAGGTCTCATGGTGGATCAGAGTCTGATAAACCAGGCTGTTACTGCTAGCCGCATGCAAACTGACATACGAACCACAGCCTGGTTGGTCAGGTACTGACTTTAGGTGCCTGTCCAGTGCCTTCTTGAGGACAGCCAGGGGCCTATTGGTAATATCCCTTGTGTATGCTGGGAGGCAGTTGAACAGTCTTGGACCCCGGATACTTACTGCGTTGTCTCCTAGTGAACTTGTGGCACCCCTACTTTTCACTGAAAAAATGTTGCATATCCTGCTGAGTCTCTTGCATTCATAGGGAATAATTTTCTTGTCTAGGATTTTCCAGGAGAATATTATCATGTATCTTTCTTGCCTGCATTCCAGTGAATACTGATCAAGGGACAACCATTCCTTGTAATTTAGGTGCTTTATCATACTTATGTGTGCAGTGAAAGTTCTCTGTCCATTCTCCAGGTCAGCAATTTCATCTGTCTTGAAGGGGGCAGTTAGTGTAAAACAGTATTCAATCCTAGAGAGAACAAGCAATTTGAAAAGAATCATTATGGTCTTCGTGTCCCTAGTGTTGAAGGTTCCCATTTCCCATCCTTTCATTTTCCTAGCAGATGCAGTAGATACATTGTTGTGGTTCTTGAATGCGAGATCCTCTGACATTATCACTCCCGGGTCTTCACATTACTTTTTCACTCTGTTGCGATAAACCACCTCAATTACTGGGAATGCTTGAAGTTCCTAAACCTGTACTTCCTAGAATGCAGGAGGGAGAGATACATGATTATATACAACTGGAAAATTTTAGAGGGACTAGTACCAAACTTGCATACAAAAATCACTCCCTACAAAAGCAAAAGATTCGGCAGATGGTGCAACATTCCCCCAATGAAAAGCAGGGGGCCCAAGACTTTTCAACTGCATCCCAGCATACATCAGGGGGATTACCAATAGACCCCTGGCAGTCTTCAAGCAGGCACTGAACAGGCACCTAAAGTGAGTACCTGACCAGCCAGGTTGTGGTTCGTATGTTGGATTACGTGAGGCCAGCAGTAACAATCTGGTTGATCAGGCCCTGATCCACCATGAGGCCTGGTCAAAGACCAGGCCATGGGGGCATTGACCCCCGGAATTGTCTCCAGGTATACACCAGGTACTGAATGGTTAGAATTTGTTGTATACACAGGTACATTTTTATTTTCCTCAAGTTGTCCATATCTGAGTAGTTGAAATTTCTCCTCTTTGAACTTGATGTTGCTATGAGTAGTCCACTTGAAGATTTAGATTATGTCCACCTGGCGTCTTGAGGTGTCTTCGATGGAGGTCACTGCCATGGAAATCCAGGTGTCATCCACAAAGGAAGGCACTTTCGTCTCTGTCTATGTCACATATGAGAATGAGGAAAAGAATGGGAGTGAGTACTGTGCCTTGTGGAACAGAGCTTTTCACTGTAGCTGCCTGTTTACTATTACTCTTTGTGTTCTATTTATCAGGAAGTTATAGATCCATCTACCAACTTTTCTGTTATTCCTTTATCACGCATTTGTGTGCTATTACACCATGGTCACACTTGTCAAAGGCCTTTGCAAAGTGTGTGTATACATCTGCATTTTGTTTGTCATAGTGGCCCGGTGGCCTGGTGGCTAAAGCTCCCGCTTCACACACGGAGGGCCCGGGTTCGATTCCCGGTGGGTGGAAACATTTCGACACGTTTCTTTACACCTGTTGTCCTGTTCACCTAGCAGCAAATAGGTACCTGGGTGTTAGTCGACTGGTGTGGGTCGCATCCTGGGGGACAAGATTAAGGACCCCAATGGAAATAAGTTAGACAGTCCTCGATGACGCACTGACTTTCTTGGGTTATCTTGGGTGGCTAACCCTCCGGGGTTAAAAATCCGAACGAAATCTTATCTTATCTTAGAGCATCCAGGACCTATTCATAGTGGTCCAGTTGTTGGGACAGACACGAATGACCTGCTCTAAACCCATGTTGCCGTGGGTTGTGTAACTGTTGGGTATCTAGATGGGTGGTGATCTTGCTTCTTAGAAGCCTTTCAAAGATTTTATGATGTGGGACAATAGCACTATCAGTCTGTAGTTCTTTGATATTGCCTTAGATTAGATTAAATTAGATTTTTTATTTTGACAAATTACATGGTAGTACAGTGGAATATAATAGTTGGGTGTACATGCCAAAAAGGGGCACTCTGTATGTGGGGATTCAGGCAAATTTAATGATTAATTTAAAAAAATAGTAATGCACTTGGTTTAGAAAAGGGCCTAGTATAGATTTATTACACTATTGTTTTAAAAAATAAAAATTAAACAGTATTACAGTGTAACAATTTCAAGAAATTTTAAATATGTTTTTGGCTTTTTAAGTTACTATTTATGCATTGGAATTTGGTTTTTAAAATTTGGGGAAAACAATTTACATTGTGATGAACAAATATTAAAATCTTCCCTTTTTAAAACCCTTTAAGGGTTTGGGCCCATATTTGGTAGGGCTTAGGGACCCAGAGTTTTTGATTTATAGTACCCTTTAAACCTAGTCCCCCAAAAACTAGTGAAAGAAAGCGGGTAGGCCTAATAAAAAAGAAGGGGTTTTATGTGGTCAGCTTTGACAGTATAAAAAAACCCTTTTTAGAAATCACCCCTAATGAAAAAAAAAACTTTGACCGGGGTTTTTGGTTTTAAAACAGCGACTTTTTCACGTATTCGTATTTTTTTTATGGTTTTTTTATGTTGTATTCTAGTTTTCCTGGTTCCCTTAATTTTTTTAGAAGGAAGGGCATAATTTCAGAAATTGAGAAAAAATTTTGGGCTGGTTTTTTCAAAGAAAAATAACTTTAAAAATTTAGCTGAACCCTTTAAAAAAGGTATAAAATACCGACAGGTTTTTAGGAAAACACATATGCCCAAACTTTTTAAAATTTGGTCGTAACAGAAAGGTTCTTTTTTAAAAAAAAGTTAAAAGAAAAAATCTTTAAACGTTAATACCATCAACCCCGGTGAGGCTTAATTTTTCTTTCAAAATCCTTTTGTTTTATAACCTTTTTTTACCACTAAAAGCCAGGGAGGCGAAAACCGGTTAAAATTTCCCAATTTTTTGGAAATTTAAAAATTTAAAAAGGTTTTAAAACCAAAGGGTTTTAAAAAGGGGGGCCCAAACAAAACGAAAACAAAACTTGGGTTTAATTTTTAGGGCGGTTGGTTTTTGTTTAATTTGGACAATTTGGAAAAAAAATTTTTTTGTTTTTTTGGAAAAAATTTGGAAACCAAAAAATTTCAAAATTTGACCCCAAAATTTTTTATTTTAGTTCAAATGGGTTTTGGGGGGTTTTTCCCCTTTTAAACTCAAATTTTGGAATTGGAAAAAAAAAATGGAAAGGAAAGGGGTTTTTCTAGGAAAAAAAGGGTTTAGGAAAATTTGTTTTTGGGTTTGGTTTCACGGGGAAATTGGCCAAAAATAGGGTTCAAAGTGGGCAAGATGCGGGGAAAAATCGTCGAGACCCCTACCCTTCCCTTAGAGTAATTTCCGGAAGTTTGGGGGCCCTCAAATTTTTTCATATTTTTTGGGGTCCCTTAAATTGGGGAAAATTCCTTTTCCCTAAAAAAAATATTTTTTTTTTTTTAAAATTTGGGGGCCCTGAGAACAAGTTTTGAGAGGGGCCCGTGGGCCCCGAAAGGGTTTTTTTTAAAAAAATTAAAAGGGGAAAAGACATTGTGATTTCGAAGTAGTAAGTGGTTTTTACATTTCTTCAAACAAATATAAAAGCTTTTGGAAATGTTAGGGTTTTTACAGTTTGGTTAATTTGGGGGATGAGGTGAATTTTTTATTAGGGTCTTAAATGTTTGCAGACAGGGGGCCCCTTTTTTGTTCTGGCAATGAATTCCAAAATCTTTGGGCCTTTTTTTGCAAAGCATTTTTTCATAGGGAGAGAAGAACCTGGGGAATATCAAAGAGTGACTCTGTCTTTTATTATGGTTGTGTGTTCTGTTATAGTTGTCAAGGAGGAGTTTGAGTGGAGGGTTTTAAATTTGAGAATAGTGTTCCCGTGTAGTAGTAGGGGACAATGATAAGAACCTAAGAAAGAAGGGCCACTAAAAACAGGCTTAATGAAACCCCGCAAAGTGGTCCATGTTTTCCCCCCAAATTAACCAAAAAGGCCCCCCCTTGTTAGGTCACTTCCATAAGGAAAGAGCAAGGCATCAGGCCTTTAAGCCAACTAGTCAGGTCCAACTCACACCCACTACACTCACTCATTATTTACTAATCATTTTTTAAAAACTACACAACATTTTAGGGATTGGGGAATTAAAGACTAGCTAGCTAAGAGATTGTCCACATTATAAAAGATGACTACCATGAAAACTGGTAATCGCAGAAAGGGCCATTTTGTGGCAGTGGCCCCTATATTTTGGGGAGGGATTTTAAAAAATATGACCACACTTGACCTAAAACCCGGGGAAGTTTTTTGGGGGCCCAAACGAGATAAACCCGTATGGGAAATGACACTACATTAAAGAAAAACACCAATAAAACACCTTCTTGAAAGACAGTCAGCATGGGGATGCACTGGGAAAAAAAGATGGGGGGGGGGACGGGGTGTCTTGGACAGTGCCTCTGAGGGTGTAGTACTCGTCCCTCCTCTTCAAGTGGGGCTTCTTGGCGTAGTGTAGAGGCTCTTGGTCTGAGGGGAATAGTCCTGTTGGTCTCCTTCCTCAGACAAACCTAAATTACCCCCCAATCCCTCTTTCCTATCCCATCCTCCCCCTTTTTCCTTTCCTTTTTCCTTTCCACCTCCTCCTCCCCACCCCTCCTTTTGCCCTTGCTCTTTTGGACCTTTGGGATTTTTCCCACAGGGCACACTGTTCCTAGGGTATGGAAAGGGTACCGGGTTCCATCCCATTCATTGAGGTTCTTGTTGGTGGGTAGGTTTGCCGTGGAATCTGGATCACCTGGGGATGTCTCGATTCTCTCTACGGTGTCCCGAGAGGGGGCTTTGGGTGTCTTTTGGGTTGATGGGTGTATCTCTGGAAGCCACCTTTCGGATTCAGGGATGGTGGCCAGAGGGATATGCTTTGTGGCAGATATCCAGCACCTCTCTTTTGTCCACTGAGTCGCTCGGCTGTGAGGTTGCTATCCCGGTTGCGGTTTCTGGCATGAAGGGTAGGGTATTGCACAGGCTTTCCATGCTGCATCTGCACTAATTGTGGGCTGAGGTTTCTTGGCGCAGAGGGAGATTTGGGCCCTTTTCATTCCTCCTAGGAATATCCCTCCCTGGTTGCCCCCTTTTTTTTATTCTTTTTTTTTTTATTTATTTATTTTCTTTTTTTCCTTTTTTTCATAAAAAAACAAAAAGAAAAAAGTAACTAACCATGGAGTACCGATCCATGACCCCGCTACCCCCTGGCCCCTTATTGGTACTGCACCCTGTTCTGACCTCGCTCATCTTTTGGCACTTTCGGCAACTCTAATAATGCCTTCTGTACCTCTTGCTGGTGCAGGTTTTTCGGTCTTGGTTCTGGTGCCGGTCCGGGTTTTCGATGACTCCTTGATTTGTCTGACTTCCGCTCTCCTTTGAACTTTGCTTCCGGGCCTCTCCCTTTCGGTGCGGTGAATTTTTCTAATTGCAAGACCCATCCCACGACGGACCGTCTCTTAACACCCACTTCTCTAAAAGCCACAAGGAACAATCTCCTGATGATTTTTCTTCGTTACTTCACATTCTACTCGGAAAAGACGACCACGTCATGCACTCCTCTCACACTCAGTTTTGGACCCACACACCTGGACCTTAAATTCTCTTACTTTAAGACCAACTTTCTTCCCACACCTATTCTTTCCGAGAAAATCAGTATTGGCAAAGCGCTCCTATGCATGCTGGTAGGTTAGATGATATTTCCTTTCATGCTGTATGAGTGGTACGCGCATCATCACAGTCCAGAATTTTACCCATGCTCATGATCTTTCTTTTCTTTTCACATATTGATGCTATTCCTATCCACTATCTAAAAAACCATATTCCTCATTTCTTGTAGTGTTCTATTATTCTGCCCCCTACCATAGTTCAAACGATTTTCCAGGACAGCTGGTACTCCAAGATTCTCCCATTCTCAAGGTAGACCACTTATGCTCTTCCTTGCCCGCTGGCGAAGACGATACCTTACTAAAGTGGTTCGTTTAACTTTTGACAGCCGTGAGTGAACTCCCTTCCCGGTTTATGTAGCAGGACATCGGTTAACAAGTTGGAAAGGTGATCCCTACACTGCAAAAACAGTGTAAGAATTTCTGGGCGATTTGGCCCACCCAAGCAAAATATTGCAGATCTATAGCGAATGGCCAGGCTGTGGTGGCAATGCCCCATTCTGATCCGTTTGCAGTCGACCTCCCTCTTGCCTTATTTGTCATTAGGCTCACCCTTCATACTCGGTTGCCAGGTCTACTAAATGAGCGGGGGAAAATTCTTAACTTCCAAAGAGGCAGAGTGGTCTCCCTTATTGCCTATGGCAGTTTCTCATGATGCCTCCAAGGGAGACTACCCCATGTTTCTTATTTCTCATGTTTCAAAACGTCCCCCCCCATTCTGGGGTTCCATCTTCTGCACCCCTCTCTGAATTGCCAGTCCATAGTCACTCCGGTATCTAATTCTTTTGCTGTCTGGGAACTCAGATGTCCCCTATGTCAAATACGTTCAGTCTCGTTCTCACTTCTTCGTGTTCTCCTCACAAAACCCAGGTAATCGACAAGCCTTATTCGACACCTTCCACACCCAAATCGTCCTTCTACTTCTCAGAAGTCCAAAAAAGCTTTTTTAACCCTCCTTCCACTTCATCCACCTCCACATTTTTACCTTTCCCGGTCCTCTGTACCTGGGTCTTCCCTTTCAACTGGCTCTGTTACAAGTGTGGAGGTTCATCCTCCTCCTCATTAATATGCCGTCCTCCCTGTCCCCTCTCAAGTTTCTTCATCTTCTGCCACCTCCTAGGGCTTTTGCTCCTTGTCCCTCCCACACTTCTCCAGTTCCTCACCCTTTCACCCCCTTTTTACCTTGGTAATGTCCATTACAGTTTTCTGATCTTTTACTCAAACTCTTCCTCCTTCCATCTCCGAGATTGTCTCCCATCCATTCGACGTCTCTGAAACTCCACAAACACTTGAAGCAATCTCTGAATATATTGCAGAGACCCAAACTATTCAATGGCACTGATCCGCCCTTCTGTATCCTTATCTTTCCTCTTGACCATGCTGCCGCAACTCCTTTCTTCACAGTTGCACCGTCCTTCGGCTGCTTGAACATTTTTCCGCTGCCACGAGTGTGGGCTTTTCTAACCCCTCTAGTCCATAGGAAAACCCTTACCTGCGGTATTTCAGTATCTTTATCCTTGCCAATCATGCCTATTTACTGTGATATATGCGGCCTCAGGGTATCAGGGTGAGCTTCAGATGTTTGCTCTCCCAGTTTCCCCTGTTGGTGTTTTCTTACTGGATCCAAATTACACTCGGCTGTTATCTATCCAATCGCAGGCTTTAATTTATTGTATTCTCGATCCTTTTCATGATGGGACCTTTAACTGGCAAAAGTTGCCCCTTCTCTTCTCGCATGATATTCCATACCATCAGCTAATTTGTTCGTACTTTGCTGCATATAAACAGCAGCCCGTATCCAATTGCCATAGGTGATATACACTTTGTTCTTTGTATATCTCTCCACTCGGGCATTATCTATCCCGGTATTGCCTCTTTCTTGTTTCATCATTACAGCCACGCACATCTGTTTACTTGGCGATTTTAATGCTCAATATTACCCTCGGGGGTTCTCACTGTGATTCCGTGGCATTCAGGAAGAGGCTTTCATGCACCTCCCCTCATGTTTTTAATACAAGTACTCCATACCCATGTTGATCCTCGGATCATACTCTCTCTTGCAAATCAATCTCTCTCAGTCTGCTCTTCCTCTGCCTACCATTTTAGACTTTCACTTGGTCTGTTCTCCTGGATTTACATGACAGCTTTCATTTCCCAATCATTCTTTATTTCCCCTTCATATTCAAACACCTTTTTGTAACCCACATGGCAATTTGGATCAGGCAAATTGGAACCTTTACTCACAATAACTGTTTTTAGTGAAGTTCCTTCTTTGTTCCTCTTTAGATGAGCTTTTACACTTCTTCTAGCCCTCCATTATATTAAATTTGAGCTCTCATTCTTTTACCCGAAACTTTGGGCAGGCATTCTCCAGGGAAATGAGTGCCTTGGTGGTCTCTTGCTTGTGCTCTTGGCAGATACGTTTGAAACTTGCTGCTGTGGGCAGGTACCAGTACTGGAGTTTACCTGGGAGAGAGTTCCGGGGATCAAAACGCCCCGCCTGCCTGGTCTGTGACGAGGCTCTTGGTGGATCAGAGCCTGATCAACCAGGTGTTAATGTTGGCTGCACGCAAAACAAACGTATGAGCCACAGGGCCGGCTGGTCAGGAACCGGACTTTAGGTGCTTGTCCCAGTCCCGTGTGAAGACTGCCAGGGGTCTGTTAGTAATCCCCTTATGTATGCTGGGAGGCAGTTGAACAGGTCTGGGTCCCTACACTTATTGTATTGGTCTCCTTAAAACGTGCTAGGGGACACCCCTGCTTTTCTTGGTGGGATGTTGCATCGTCTGCCAAGTATTTTGCTTCGTAGTGAGTGATTTTCGTGTGCAACGTTCGTTTACTTGTCCCTTTAGGATTTTCCATGTGTATTTAATAAGTGTCTCTCCTGCCTGCATTCCAGGGAATACAGGATTAGGAATCTCAAGCGCTCCAGATAACTGAGGTGTTTTATCCTGTTATGCGTGCCGTGGAAGGTTCTCTGTACATTTTTAGGTCAGCAATTTCACCTGCCTTGAAAGGTGCTGTTAGTGTGTGCAGCAATATATCAGCCTAGATAGAACAAGTGACCGTGAAGAGTGTCATCATGGGGTGGCATCCCTAGTTTTGAAGGTTCTCATTTTCCATCCTCGTCATTTTTCTAGCAGCTGCACTGATATAATGTTTATGGTCTCGAAGGTGAGATCCTCTCGACATGATCACTCCCAGGTATTTGACGTTGGTGTTTCGCTCTATTTTGTGGCACAAATTTGTTTTGTTACTCTGATGAAGATTAAATTTCATCGTGTTTACCATATCTGAGTAATAGAAATTTCTCACCGTTGAAACTTAATTTGTTTCTGCAGCCCTCTGAAAGAATTTGGTTAAAGTCTGCCTGGAGCCTTTTGCAGTGTCTGCAATAGGAAGACACTGGCATAGAAAACCACGGTGAGAGGAGACTTCTTGATTTAAGAAGAAGCGTTGCAATTGCTCGCCAGTCATCCATGAAGCTTAAAAAAAACGCAGTGCTGGCGAGATTAAGTCTCCACCATACCTTTGTTTCCTTCCCTGAGGCTTTGGGAAAAAAGTAGAAAATGAGTGGTAAAATTCTCCGACCCTGTCCTTTTTTCTGCGGGTTCCCGGTGTTGATATAGCAAACCCACTAGAGTTGCCAATGAAATTGGCAACATCTGGTCCATTTTCAGGGGCTCCTTTTTCCCCCCTCGTTTCTTTCCTAAAGTCTGCCAGGAGCTAGCTCCGGGAAATTTTTTCTCTCAAAAAGGGAACAGAAAAATGTGCCTTTTACACTCGGAACTGGGAAACATCTCAGCTTGCCGATCATAGCAGCGGGGCCCAACGACATTCATATTCCTATGCTAAAATATTTCTAAGTCTGCCCTTGCAGTCCTTTTACCCCTTTCAATTATTTGACAAGGGTTTTTCCACAGTTGTGGAAATCGCCATTGTTCTCCCTTTCCCGCAAATGTTACTACGGAATGAAGCCCCCCACTATCGTCCCAGTTTACCAGTGCTTTTGAAGTGAGGGAACGCCTGGTAAATAGATTTTTAGTGTGGTATTTAGAGACACAAAACAGTCTTGGCAACGATGCCCCCCCCCCAATGAAAAGAGGGGTGTCATAGCCTTTTAAGAGACCTAAAATAAGTGTCAGGGGCCGAGATGTTAAACTGCTCCCACACACATAAGGGGGTTACCAACGACCCCTGGCATTTAAAGTTGGCACTGGCAAGCACCAAAGCAGTTCCTGATCACCAGTGTGGCTCGTACATTGGGTTTTTCGGGGCAGCCGCAGCAACAGCCGGTTGTCAGGCTTGACCCACGAGGAGGCCGGGTAAAGGGCCCAGGCCGCGGGGCTTTTGACCCCCGGAACTCTCTCCGGGTAAACCCCAGTCCCCCACTCGTAAATATGGCTTTTGTAAGGGCCGTTCTACAATAAACCCCTTAGAACATATTTCGAAATGACTTGCGAAAAACTTCTCAGTTTTTGCCATTTTTTTTTGATTTAAAGGCATTGACACAATTGGAGGTATAATTTTTTGGGCCCCAACCCCACTCCTTAGGCCCCGAGGCAATTCCATCCTTCCTTAAGAACTTTTTAACTGCAGACTTTTCCCGTGTTGGGGTTAATAAGTCTCCCCCCGGATTTATCCAAGTAAAAGGTGTCCCCGGGGTTGTTCTGAGCAAAACACTTTTTCCTTGAAAATGATTTGGCTTAGTCTTCCACCATATTTGGTCACACTCTTTGTTAATGACTTCCTATTGCCTGGGGGGCGCTGACTGTCACCTCTTACAGCCTTCGCTGGGTCGACCGTGTTTCCAAATTGGGCCACACTTTTTGGGTTTTAAATTTTCCCAGTCCCCAAAAAACTCACCAATTATTTCATAGAGTCTGTTTCTCCAATCATTTTTCCCTTTTGGGCCCCCCGATCCCGGCGTGATACGTCAGGGTTTTTAGGGCCCCCCTTTGGGCTGTGGTTATATGGAAACCTCACTTTTTCCCCTCGAAGGCAATTCTACAGCCGGGGAACCTTCTTTTAAAACCCTTTCTCATCTTTTTGGGGGGGTGTTGTTGAACTCTCCTTTTCCCACATTCCACCCTCATTTTATCGAAACTTGATTATGGTGACCATCATTCAGCGGCCTCTCCTCTACTTCTCTAGCCTTAACCCCATTTTCATCAAAGGGTTTTTGTTTATGCCTTTGGGGCTTTTTCGCTCTTCTCCCTTTTTGGCCTCTTTCAGAAGTGAACGTTCCACCTTTTCCAATCGCCGTGAGCCCCTTTCCCTTTAATACTTTACACTCTCGGATTCCAAATCCTTCCATTTATAGAATTGTCACCGATATTAGTAGACATTCTTATTTGTTTTTTCCGCCCCTGTTTCTCCCCTTTCTCTCTTTCCCCTTTATCCCCCTTGTTTTCTTCAGTTACCACCTTTCATGTTCTGTAGCATCTCACTTTTCCCTACCCCTCTGGGGGTTCCAGGGTTCGATTTGGTTCTTTTCCCCCTTTTCAAAAGCCCAACTGTTTATGGTAGTTCCCCCTTTTTTTTCATGACCCCTCCACTTCATTCTCGCATTGGTTACACAGATGGGTTGATTTTTTTTGGCTAGGTTCGCGCTGGTTTCGGACGCATCGTCGAGGGGGTTTACTATTTCGGCTAGTATTTTTATGCTGAATTATATGTCATTCTTGCGATTATCTGTTTGCTCTAGCCTGTGTCATCATTTGTGGTTGTCTCAGACTCCCATTTGTGCTTTTCAAAGGTATGCGAAATTTGATAACCTACACCTTAGTCCTTTTATCCAACTTTGGCTTTCTAGCTTCCCAAAATAAATATTATTTTTTGTTGGGGGCCCGGTTTGTTGATGTACAGGGAATGAGCGGCAGACAAATTTCTGCACGGTCAGCAGTACATGACCTAAACCCGTTTCATGTAGAGGTGTTCCATTTACAGACTATTTTTCTTTCAATGCTACCCACCCTTCCCCCTGTTGGCAAACCGTTGGGGTTCTCTGCCAGTAAAAAAACTTCCATTATTAAACCGAGTATAGGGACTGGCCGTCTTTTTGTCACCAGGTCATGGTTTGGGGGAATACTCCCCCATTTCACATTGGGCCCTACTTCTTATCTGGTATCTCTGGAGAGGCGCCCTGCTGCCTCTTGAGAATTGTCAGGGTTTCCTTATCGGTCAGACATTCTGTTAACTTCCAACTTTTCAACAAGCCACAGACTTTACCTTAATGTCACTTCGCTCTCTGCTTTCTTTTTCCTTCCCTTCTTGCTGAGGGCCATCCCTTTTTTCTGGACCTCCATTGACTTTTTGAAACAACTGACTTCACAAATTGATGTACCTTCACCCTTTTTACCCCCCTCTCTTGCTACCTCTCCCCCGCACTATTCCCCGCCCCGCTGTTTTTTCTGTAACCTATGATATCCCCTCCTCCCTTCTCCCCCCCAATACCCTCTTCCCCCCCCTACCCCGCAGCTTTATAGCCCTTGGGGGGTTTGCGCTTCTTTTTTATTATAATTTAATAATAGTGCTGTCCTGGGGGACAGTGCTGAGGGTGCTAGTTTTGTCCTTGAGGGAAAATGCTCCCGAGGTTCCCAGTGAAGTATTAGAAGATAAAGCTTTC
>NC_069429.1:28938793-28990293 GCF_026875155.1 Cherax quadricarinatus
GCAGGGCCGGGGCTCAAACCATCCCACTACCACAATCTACGATGCCTGTGGCTATCCAGCCCAAGGTACCACACATCCCACTTTCACTGTCTGTTCCTGTTAGGGCCAGGGGATTACCCCGGGGATGTACTCCGCCCCGGGCACTGCATAGGAAAAACCCAAAGCGCATTTGGGGGCTACAACCGACGCCACTGGTGAATATTTTCCTCACTATCACACTAAATGGTCTCAAGAGCAAAAAATTTACAATCCACCATATCATCATCAACTAAGTTGAAGACCGGGCCAGTAAAAAAATAGTTTCTCTTGCACTGCGTACACTGACCGTGACTGGGATTCCCCCCCCAGAGAAAAGGGTTTTGAGGACGTCAGGGTTTCTGCACATTTCGATACCGGGTCATTCCTTTCAGTCACAAACTAACAAAGCCAAAAAATTTTGTTTTTCATTTCCATCCATCGAGTCAGAACTATCAGATAGGAAAAAATGCCCAATTTTCCTTGGAGTGAGAGCTCCTTGCAATGAGGCATGGTGTAAAAATGTAACTGAGCTGGCTTTTTCCCCAAAAATGCAGTTTATGGTGCACACACACCACGCGCCCTTTTCTCTCACAGTAGGCCTATGAGCGTTTTTTTGCGCTAAATTTGAGGTGCTAGAATTTTGGCATAGATCTATGGTTTTGGACCCTGAACTGAACCGTAGATCACGGACGACCCTAAAGGGGTTAAAAAATTTCCCTAAAAGGGGACAGGTTAGCCACAGAACTTGTTGCAAAATGGCTTGTTTCAGCTTTGTTCAGGGGGGTACTTCTCCACAAACTTTGGGGTCATTCCACTTGGCACAGACTCCCCAATCTTTGAACGGGATGCAACTTCCTTGCCTTTTTTTACAAATAATCATCTCTGAAACACAAACACCTGCCATCCTTACCTTTATCCACACCACAACAACTTCTCAAACCATCAATTTCTTGGGTTTTTTTTTTGTTAGCAATTAACATCTTTTTGCAACATCACTTCCTTTTTGTTTTTTTTTTGCCAGGATAGAAGCGAATCGACTTGTTTTTCTCAACATCCGACAAGCCAAAAAGTTTCACCCACCCTAATAATTTTGTATTATTTCCTTCTTCACATCTATGGTGTTTCTCACTTTCTTTACCACAGGGGTACCACTAGCAAGTTTCTTTGGGCCCATGGTAGCTTATTTCACAGTCCCACAAGCACAAAACACAATGAATTAATCGTAAAATATTTGAATGAGAGTGCAGGTTAGTGTTCACTCAAGCATCAAAAAAGCCAGACTGGCTCATGGCGCATGCACGGGGAGACGGACAGAGTGGGCTGGCAGACAGGTCTGGTAGCTGGCAGTTCAAAAATAAGGGCAAGTTTGATAATAGGGACAAAGTTGGTTAGAAAAAAGCTATCAATTTTTGAAGTGTACAATAAGTGATACATTCGAAATCTGAGGTTCCACTGTATTTACAGTAATGTGTTGCAGTACAAAAAGAGCCACTATCATGCCTAAGCATTATGGGCAGATGGCTTACAGACTACTTAATATTCAAGAAATTTATCATAGTTAAGTTGAACAATAGTTTCAATAGTACAATTATTATAATTATACAATTGTATGAATAAGAGCAAATCCTCTGTTTTTTGTGTGAATAAAAATTTGAAATGAAAAGCAAGCATAATATAAGAAGTTCCTGGAGAGGTGACTAATGAACAGAGAAATTGTTATTTTAGTGTCAGGAATGTCTTCATTATTTATTCTGGACCCTATTTTGAAAATGGTCTTTCTTGAATTTCGTGTGAAACTGGAAAAATTAGTATTTTCTGACCACTTTACTTAGTAGTTGAAATTTGGAAAATGGCATTTTCCCTTTGTACCCCATTCATAAAGAAAGCATTTTTCAATGTCATGCTTGATTTGGGGTTGACTGGAACACGGGAAATTTTGGCCCCAAATTGGCTGAAAAAGCACTGATAAGTAAATATACATTACAAAATTTTTGTGAGAGCGTAATTCCAAAAGTTTTTCCTTTAAAAATTTTTTTGCTTTCGTTTCATTACTTTTGGAAAAAGTTCCTATCATTTCGTAAAAAAAAAAAATGCGGGGGGGGGGGGAAATCTTCACCTAGAGCGGTTTGAGAGCAGGGGTCACAACCTTTCCAAACAGTACCTCTTGCCACCCTACAACGCACAGTCTCTGACCTTAGTATTTTCCTTCTTTAGCAAAATTTCCCCTGCGTGCTCATGACCTTTTCAGGTTTGCATCTTGATTATATTACTGCTTCTCCTCCTAACAACAGAGTTCCTTTCCCTAAGACCATGTTGGTATAAAAATTTTTATCCTAAGGGGGAAAAATTAATGTTTGGGGGTTTGTTCAACCATTTTTGCCTTGTTTAATGTCATTTTTTCTCCATTTTTACTTTTCGGTAATTTAAATGCTTATGTAAAATGTACTGTATATTGAAAAAACCCCAAATAAAAAATCACTCAATTACATTATTTAGGAAGGCATACGGCAAGACCCATCGAATCTGAGGTGTCAGTAAACAGTACATCGAAAGTGAGGAAAGGCGTTTTTAAATATTATTATACTCCAAAAATATAATAAAAAAAAAAGGTTTGTGTTGAAGTCATATTGTTTACTCAGTTATTATTTAACATAATTAATTAATACAACTTGTGATTTATTTTGAAGATCTTTACAGATAACTTTTAAGTGACATTTTATTTATTTATTTATTTTTTTAATTTATTATACAATTGAGCACCAACAGAGGTACAAAAAAAAAACAGAAAAGAGCGCATGCCAAAGCCATTTATACTATACATAGCTTTACGGCGGGCTTAAAATTAACTAAAAAAAACTAAGAAAATGATGAAATCAGTGATAAAACATTAAGTAAACAGATAACTATAAACCCAAAAATAAAGTATTACAAAGACAGCATATGTTTGCATCATTGTTGTCCCATTCAGTCGTATGGAGAATTCTTTTGGGTATTAAATTTAAAAAATAGAAAGTTGATTGGGTTTTAGGTTTAACATTTATGTGATATAATTGTAGAAACATTTAAGATATACAAATTTTTAAGGTTCAGTTTTTCAGATTTATTTGGTTTTTGGGTGATAAGTGATCTTTGAAAGGACTTGAATTTATAAACAGGGATGTTTTTTTTTATATTTTCAGGTAATGAATTCCCGATTTTGGGGCCCTTTTTGGCATTGATTTTTTGCATAGTTAGATGGACACGAGGAACCAAAAAGGATCTGTGCCTTTGTTATGGTCATGTTTTCTGTTTAGTGGCAAGGGGATGTTTTTGGGGAGGGTTATATCAATTAAGTGTTCAAAGTAGTAATAGGTGCAGATAAGTAGATGTTTGTATGGTGAGTAGGTTTATTATTGAAAAATTGGTTTAGTGTGCTGCCTGTATGAGAAATTTTTATAATTTTTAACGCAGCCTTTTGTTGGGTAATTTAGTGCGAGATGTTTTAATTTTTGTTTTAGCCCCCCTCACAAATTCCATAGGTGAAAGGGGGAAAAGAGAGAGTGATAAGGGCCAGAGGGGTGACTGGGACATAGTACCTTATCTTCGATATTCCACAGCTTTGGGAAATTTTTTTTGAAATTTGTTTGTATATGTGTATAAAAATTTAGTCTATTATCAAGTGGATTCCAAAAATTTTTCCCCCGTTTCTTTGTATAGGTGACCGTTTTTTCATTATGTTTTAAAGGGACATCTGTAGCTCTGTTACCAAACTGAATGAAGTAGGTTTTGTCAATTTTATGTAAGTTTGTTAGTCCTCATCCTAGATATTTTCTGTAATTCGGATTTTTTAGTATTGGGTAGCGTGACTGGGCTCGGGGGGAGAAGACTATGTTTCATCTCAAATAGGTGGTTTGAGTAATTGGGGGAAACATTTGGGAGGTCATTTTATGTATAGGAGAAAAAAAAGAGGGCCAAGGGGCACTTCTTGTGGGGCACCAACGTAATTGGTTGTGCAGAAGAGTTTTTCCCCCATTTTCTACACATATTGGCTTTTTGTTTTTGAGGGATCTTGAGGGATTGAGGGAGTGCCCCTTATACCATGTGGACAAATTTTAAAGTGGACAAGTCATGGTCAACTGTATCAAAAGCTTACGTAAGAAAGAAGATCCCCTGGGACTTCTTTTTCTCTTTGCAGTGAATATATGTTCTAGCATGTGTAAATAGCATCATTAGTTTTTTTATTACCCCTGAAACCAAATTGGCGGGGGTTGAATATTTTTTGGGGAGATAAGGTAGGAGTAGTTTTCGTTTATGAATTAATTTTTCGAAGATTTTTGAAGGGGGGTGAAAGTTGGATTTTGGGCCTTATTTTCAACTCTGTTTGGCTCCTCCTTTGTTATCGGGGGGACCCTTGCTATTTTGAGACTGTGGGGAAGGGGGGAGGATTCAAGGATTTGTTAAAGAGTTTGAAATGTTTGGGTGATAGCACTTGTGACCTTTTTTGTATATAAAGGGTTTAAGGTATTTAAATCTCCTCCCCTTGTTTTTTAGTGCGTTATAATAAGGGAACTTCGAAGGTTGTCGGAGCTAGGAACATGTGTTCGGGTAGTTCCGGGTGAGGTAGTCTTTTGGGGGGGTATCTGAGTTTGGGATTTTATTGGCAAGGTTTTTTGTCCTATAGGGGGAAAGAATCATTGGGGTTTTTTTTTGCTGTTTCTTTTGGGGTGGATTGGGTTCACTTTTTTTGCAATTTTTTTTTTCGCTTTTTCATGATATCTTTTTGTTCCCAGAATTTCGATGGGGTTTTTCCGGGTCTTTTTTATATCACCTCGAAAGTTGGATATCTGTTCTCATAATAAAATTTTTTTTTGCCCTTTTTATCAGGCTGGTTGGAAGACAGAACTTTTGTTTGGTCTCTGGTTTGTGACCCATTCTGACGTTTTTCATATTGGTTTTTTGTATTTATGGTTTTTGAGAATGCTGGGTTTAGCCGGGACTGTTCAGTCTCTTACTGTCATCTTTTTTATTTTTTTAGGGCAGTGCTTATTATGAGGTATTGGGTTTTTTTTAAAAAAATTAAAATCATTCGTCAATATTTTTATTAAATTTCTAGCTCGTGTGCCAGTCAATGTTGCTACGCTTTTGGGAAGTTATTAATGGCTCCTCTTTTAAAGTCTGAAGGTGACTTTATGGGCCCTTGGGGGTATTTCCCAAAGAGTTGTTAAGGAAAGTAGGGAGTGTCTGTGGTATTACTGTAATTATGCCGGGTTTTTAAAGGGGATATGGGTTGCCGATGGGGTAAAGTGGGGAAACACTAGTCCTGTAACTCTTGTGGGTTTTGTTCTGTTGGAAAACTACTTTTACTCATTGTTTTTGAATTCAGTAACGTGGGGGCCTGTTTTGCAGGAGTTTTAAATATTGAATCACCTAAGTAGTAATGATCTTTTTTCATGCTGCATCATTTATCATACTTCCTAGGTTTCGACTAAATTGGCAAATGCTTACTGTGGAACTCGTAAGTTTATCAAGGGAAAGGTTTTTTGAGGTTTTTGGTTTTGATTTTAGCTTTTTAATATTCCCCTTTTTCATCCCTTGTGCAATATTAGTGATACTTTCTAGTTGGTCTGAGATATAGGCTGTGCCACCCCCTTTTGGTCTGGCCTACATTGTGTATGGCTGTGTAACCGGGAATGGCATAGATTCGTACATCGGGCTTTAGCCGGGTTTTTTTCATTAGGTAATGAGGGACATATTGGGCATGTAAGGAATTTAGTAATCAGGGTCATCGAAGCTTTTTAAAAAGATCGATATTGTATTAAAGAAAGAAAATTTGTTTTTTTTGGCACGAAAGTGCCTTTGATTGTTCTGCAGTGAGTAATTACAGTAACTTTTTTGATTCATTTAGTCATTAAAAAGAGGTTTATAAATCATTGCTTGTAACATAAGATTTGTAGTGAATCTAATTAGAATTAAGAAAAAACAAAGTAAAAGTCAAAGAAAAAATACACCTAAATTTATTTAACAAATGTAAATAATGAGCTAAGGTATTTTTTTTTTTTTTTTTTTTTTTAATTAAAAAAGGGAACAATATAAAAGGGACTAATAAAAAAAATTGATGATCAAATAAGGAGCTTGGAAAAATGATAGTAGGTATACTAAAAGGTAATTTTTTAAATTTAGAATTAAATAAAAAAAAAATATAATATAAAAGGGACAAATATAAGTTTGGAACAATAAAGGGAAATTTAAAAATAAAGATTTTGGAATATAAGGGAAAAAATTGGAACTTTCTACTTTAGCCCCTGAAATAGCCCCTTTGAATTTTAACAATTGTGAATATATAAACTAGGGATTTATATAAAGCTAAAAAAAAGGGGAAAAAATTAAAAGGGGATAAAATTTAAATAAGGTAAACAAATTTAAATACAGGTGGTCACTATGAAAAATATTGGTTTAGGATAAGACGATTTGTAATATTAAATAAATTGGCAGTTTATTGCACAATAAAAGTAAAAAAAATAGGTAGTTGGTACTACAGCAAAAAAAAGTTTTTTGGGACTTGCAAAAAAGTAATTGGGAAAAACACTTTTCAACACAATGAAAATGACAAAAAACAATAGTGATAAACAAAATTAAATGGACAGGGAAGAAAAATGAATATTATAAATTTGGAGTAAGATTTACTTTAATTTAAAATTATGGCAAAATTTAATAGCGTAAAAAGAAGTAAAGAGTATTGGAGGTAGTTGGCATTACTAGTGATGAAAAATAATAAAAATAATAATGCACAATATAAAGTAACGTACACTATTGCACCACACGATAAATGTATTAAAAGGGACTTTTCTAACTGTTACAGAAAAGCCCCCCTTTTTTTAAAAAAGCAGAGAAAACAGTTTGTTTTAGAAAAGGTATATTTTTGCCTGTTGATGTTTTCCTTACTAGTATTTTCCCCCTCTCGCGGGGAAAAACGATGTATTTGTTTTTCCTGTTTTAAGTTTTCTCACCTTAAAAAAGGTTTTTGACATTTTTTGTTAGACACTCATTTTTTAAAAACCCCCATTTTTTATTGTAATTCTGATTTAATTAGGTCCTTTCTTTTATCGTATGAATGAAGTCGGATCAATACTGTGTTTTTCTTCCCCGGTTTTCCTAGCAAAAGTTTTCTTTTTATTTCTTTTTTTTGCATATGACTTGTCGGGTTTTTGTATTTCCGTGGCATTTTCTTTGCACTGTGCTTTTTTGTCACTGGGAATGTGTGGACTGTTATTAAACTGCACAGACAACTTTTTCTTTTCGTTTTTGTCGTCTTTGGAAATCAAAGGTATTCATTTAAGTCGATGGCATGTTTCTGATTCCATCCCCCGATTACTTTTCAAACCTTTATATTATTGTTTTTATTTGCTCAGTGTGACTGGCTAAGCTGCTTTTTTGATATTTTCGTGTCAAAACTTCCCAGTAATCTTTTTCTTCAAGGTTTTGGATCTTTTTTCTCGAGGTTGGTTTTTCTTGGATTCTCGTCGCTCTAGTGTTGCTTTGATATCTTTGATTTCATTTTTTAAGGGAATGTGTAGTCCTTGATATTTTCAGGGAAAAATCATACCTGGTTATCTGGGTGAATCCTTTGAAGGGGGTGGAGTTGGGGGGGAGCACCATGTTTGTTGTTTTTTTCCCTGGGTGGTGGCGGTAAGGGGGGTTTTATACACCGGCATCCTGCTGGGAGACAATTATTCTAGGGGCCTTGCGTTATTCTATTTTTACGGTGTTTTTTTTCTTCTGCGATATCCTTTCTAGTATCACTGAATAAAAATGTGTACAAGGAGGAGAAGGCTTTTTTTTCTCGGAGCTTGGTTAAGTGATTGCGGCAGGAAGGAAACCTGTGCAATAGAGAGAAAAAATCTTTTAGTTGGAAGTTTTGTTGGGGAATTGTTTAAAATTTTTGCTATACGACTCAAATTTCTATTGCAAAGTATTTTTTTGAAAACTACCCGGTTGTTTTCTTGCCAGACACTAATCTTCATATTTTAAAAAGCACCATGTAAGTTCTTGAACAACAACTGATATAGCAGAAGTATTTTGTGGAAGACTACCAGGTTTGTGTCTTGCAACACTAATATCACTTCAGTACTGTCAATAAGCACCAGTGTAAGTGACTTGAAACAACAATGATCATTGCAGAAGATATTGTGGAAGACTACCAGGTTGTGTCCTTGCCCAGACACAATATCTTCAGTATCATCTCAAGAAGGTCTCCAAGTCGTTAAGTGTCTTGAACAACAACTGATATTCAGAAGTATTTTGGTGGAGGACTACCATGTTTGTCTGCCAACACTATATCTTCAGTACTTCAAGAAACGCACATATGTTCTTCTTGCTGAATTTATTAACTAGTTTTACTAATTAAACAATCTTGCTTTCTGATATTGGTAATTCTAAAAAATGCATTGCAGTTAATCTTTCTTTGAGGGTTCGTTTTGTAGTTCTATGACTTATAAGCTGGGTCCAAGCTGTAGTACACAGCAACTTGAGCTCAGCTTACTCATATCAAGCAGTAGCAGCTAAATTTGGGGCTAAATAGAGAGAATAATCACTGTGGTAAGTGTGCACCATAAAAAACAAAGCCTGCAGCAGGCAGTGCCATAATGAGGTAAAAAAAAGTGCACTGTGTTTTCGATTAAAAGAGCATCTTGGGTGGGGTATTTTATGTGTTTTATATAGAGCATTCACTGTTTCTTGAGGTCTCAATTTGACAGAATAGAAGATGTTATTACAGAAATGACTTGATGGATATTAGTTGCAGAAAATAATTGAAATTTGAGTTCAGAGAAGTAAGAAATGTTCTATTTTTTGCTGATATTAGCAGATAAACATTCACATCCACGCGTCCAATACACATCAACTCGTCGTTTACTTTGTGCTGCTTGATGCACCTGAATAATATTTATACACTTATTACACATATTGAATAACAGTAACTTTCTATTTTTTTAAGTGCGCATAATAAATAATTTGTGAATAAAAATCAAAATGAATTCATCTGTAAAGCCTACAAATGCAACTAATATGTACAGAAATGTAGTGTTTTAATGCCAGGTTTGCCTGTACTGATTATTCTGGACTCCTATTTGAAAATGGAATATTTTGAATTTTTTGTGAAATTGGCCATATTTACCAATGACCAGGTTGCTTGTTTTGAATTAATCCCATGGACCCTTATTATCTGAAATTGAAAAATTTGAATTTTGCGTGAAATTGCCATATTTCCAATTTCCATTCACCTTCTTAATCCTGGGAATTTTGAAATAGTTGAAAATTGGGCAATTTTAAGCGCTTAATAGATAATATGGAACACATACTAGTGAAATATCTAAGAATTTGGTCTAATGGAAACTTCGTAATTGGCCAAAAACAAACTCTAACTGGGCAAAATTGCAATGCATAAACTATTTTCTGACACACAGCGAAATTTTGCAGGAGTATAACTTCAATCAATTCTTTTAAAAATTATGTAACATTTTTATTTAATACATTATTACATACATACTTCTAAAGATTTCCTAACGACCCTGTGGGGAATTTTTTCAGACCGGGGTCTGACCCTCAAAGGGTCAATCAAAGAATACATGAAAAATTGTTTAAACACAAGAGCTAAATAATAATCCTAATAATAATAATTAATAATAATTATAATTAATCATAATAATAATATTGATTGAGCTCGTATCTGCAGTGTTCTATACATACAGATAATGTTTTAACACAAAAAACAAAAATTATCATTAGTGATTTAACACACAATATGAACTTTATATACAATGCTCATAAGTAGGAAAAGTTTTGTCTAAATCAATCTTACAACACGGGAATATGTTTCCATAAGGAAAACCATTGTTCAATCACAAAATTAGTTAACATCTATGAAAAACAGCACGTGTTTGTACATTCAAGGGTGAAAGATTAAAACATAACCACTGTTGTATAACTAAAATATTTTAAATGCAAATACCCTTTCAATTAAAAAACATATGGAAAAACATAAAAAACAATAAAACCATATAATTGTTCTGATGTCCAAAAATGTTTTAGTCATAAAGCCATTTGTGAACACAATGCAGAGACAACATACAGAGATAAACCATAAACACCAATGTTCTGAAGTGTCTGAAATGTTTAGACAAAAAAACCATCTTGTGAGACATATGAGCAGTTAATACAGGATATAAACCCATATCAGTGTTTCTGAGGTCTGAAATGTTTTAGTCAAAAAAACCCCTCAATGTGCAACCATAAAAGTTCATACAGGAGATAAACCATATCAATGTACTGAGTGTCTGAAATGTTTTAAGTGAAAAAAAGCAGTACTTGAGAAACATATGAGCAGTCATTACAGGAGATCAACCATAATCATGTTCGAGTGTCTGAAATGTTTTAGTCATAAAAAGCAGTCCTTGTGGAGACATATGAGAGTTCAACATACGGAGACTCAAACCCATATCTATGTTTTCCTGAGTGTCTGAAAGGTTTAGTGAAAAAAACATTCTTGTGAAACATATGAAAGTGCATACAAGGAGATAAACCATATCAATGTTCTTATTGTCTGAAATGTTTTGTCGAAAAAGCCATCTTTGCGGGGGGTGACACACATAGAGAGAAACCATACAGGAGATAAACCATACCAATGTTCTGATTGTCCCGAAGTGTTTTACAGTGTAAAAACCAGTCTGTGACACATATGAGAGTTCACATACTCGAACATAAACCATATCCAATGTTTTCTGAGTGTACTTAAGTGTTACCAGTGTAAAAAGGCAGTCTTGTGGACGCATATCGAGCAGTACATACAGGAGATAAACCATATCAATGAGTGCAAGTGGGGGGGGGGGGGGGGGGGGATTGGGGGGGTGTACGTCAAAAAAATTAATCTTCAACACATATGAGAGTACATACAAGAGATAAACCATATCAATGTTCTGTGTGTCTGAAATGTTTTAATGGTGTAAAGAAGTCTTGATGACACACATGAGAGAGTTCACCTGTAATTTACCTGGAGAGAGTTCCAGGTTCAACGCCCCTCGGACCCAGTCCTTACCAGGCCTCCTGTGGA
This sequence comes from Cherax quadricarinatus, assembly GCF_026875155.1. Lineage (NCBI taxonomy): Eukaryota > Metazoa > Arthropoda > Malacostraca > Decapoda > Parastacidae > Cherax > Cherax quadricarinatus. The sequence continues at coordinate 28,949,895 of NC_069429.1, forward strand.
TCAAGCCTGATCAACCAGGGGCTGTTACTGCTGCCTGTACGCAATCCAACATACGAGCACAACAGCCTGGCTGGTCACCATACTGCACTTTAGTTGCTTGTCCATGCCTGCTTGAAGACAGCCAGGGGTCTATTAGTATTCCCCCCTTATGTACAGCTGGGAGGCAGTTCTGCAAACAGTCTTGGCCCCTGACACTTATTGTTATTGAGTCTCTTTACGGCTAGTGAACCCCTGCATTTCAATTGGGGGGATGTTGCAATCATCTGCTGAGTCTTTTTGCTCATCGTTGTGAGTGTTTTCATGTGCAAGTTCGGTACTAGTCCCTCTAGGATTTTCCAGGTTGTATATAATTATGTCCATCCTCTACCATCTGGCATTCCAGGGATGACGGGTTTCAGGAACTTCAAGCACTCCCAGTAATTGAGGTGTTTTATCTCCATATGTGCACCATGTAGCTTTCTCTGTACATTTTCTAGGTCCAGCAATTTTCACCTGCCTTGAAAGGTGCTGTTAGTGTGGTCAGCAATATCCCAGCCTAGAATTAGAACAAAGCAACCTGAATGAGTTGTTCATCATGGGCTTGGCATCCCTAGATTTGAATGGGTCTCATTATCCATCCTTCATTTTTTTCTAGCAGAATGCAATTGATACCAATGTTATGGTCCTTGAAGATGAGATCCTCCGACATATCCACTCCTAGGTCTTTGACGTTAGTTTTTTTCACTCTATTTTCGTGGTCGGAATTTGTTTTGTTTTTTCTTAGAAGTTTTAGAGGGGCCACAGATAATATCAGTATCACTTTCAGTTGTCACTAACACTGAGATTAAAAAGGTATATGGAGTTACAAGGAGAATAGAAGCATCAGGGAAGAGAGAGGTGAATGTTTATAAACTAAAGATGAGGCAGTTAGGGTAAGATATAAACAGCTATTGGAGGATAGATAGCTAATGAGAGCATCTAGGCAATGGGTCGAAGAGGTATGGGTATTTAATCAAAATGTAGTGTTAGAGTGTTCAGCAGAAGTTGGTTGGTTACAGGAAAGTGGGGCAGGAGTGAAATCTCGGAGCGATTGGTGGATGATGATGGTAAAGAGAGTACAGTAAGGTAGAAAAACAGTTAGCATATGAGCAAGTTTTTGAAACAAAGTATAGAGTATATGCAACAGGAAGGGAAGAGTAAACTGAGAAAAAGAGAGCTAGTAAAGAGAGTGGTGAAGCATGTAAAAGAGAGCAAATGGAGAGTGGGTGAGATGTTATCAACAAATTTTTGTTGCAAATAAGAAAATGTTTTGATGAGATTAACACATTAAGAAAAAAAAAAGCCTAGAGAACAAATGGATTTTGTCAGTACAAAAATAGGAGAGAGCGTTATTAAAATGGAGCGTTAGAGGTAATTGGGAAGATTGAGGGAATATTTGAGTAGATTGTTAAATCTTTGATTAAGATAGGGTACACCTGTGACATTTCGGGTATAGGGCAAGGAGCTAATAAACATCCTGTCAGGAGTGGAGGAAGCAAAAGCCACTTGTGAGTGTGGTGGAAGTTCGTGAGGCAAGTAGGTAAAGATGAAAGGGGGTAAGGCAGCTGGGATTGATGGATAAAGATAGAAATGTTAAAACAAGCAGGTGGGGATATCAAGTTTTGGAGGTGGTTTGGTGCAATTATATAATAATTTATAGAAGAGGGTAAGGTACCTAGGAATGGCAGAGAGCATGCATAGTTCCTTGTATAAAGCAAAGGGGATAAAAGAGAAAGTGCAAAAATTATAGGGGCGATAAGTCTGTTGAGTGTACGCCTGGTAAAAGTTAATGGTAGAGTTATAATATGAAAGAATTAAGAGTAAGACGGAGAATAGGATACAGAGGAACAAAGGAGGCTTAAGGAAAACCGGTAGGGGTGTGTGGACCAGGTGTTTACATTGATAACATAAACAAAGTGAGACAGTATTACTCTAGATAAGGCTAAAGAGGTCTTTGTGGCATTTTTCTGAATATGGAAAAGGCATATGACAGGGTGGATAGGGGGGCAAGTGGCAGATGTTGGCAAGTGTATTGGTGTAGAGGTAGGTTACTGAAAGCAGTGAAGACAGTTTTTTTTTTAACGAGGATAGTGAGGCTCCATTAGAGTCGTACGGAAGAGGGAAATTTTTTCCCAGTAAAAATAGGCGCCTTAGACAAGATGTTGTGATTCACCCCAGTGGTTGTTTAATATATTTATAGATGGGGTTGTAAGAGAAGTAAATGTGAGGGTCATGGCAAAAGGCATGGAGTTTAAAATATAAAGAAATAACACACAAAGTGCGGAGCTGTCCCACAGTAGCTCTTTGCTGATGCACACACTGTGCTCTGGGAGATTCTGACGAGAAGTGCAGGAGATTGTGGAATCATTCTGGTAGGGGTGTGCAAAAGAAGAAAATTAATAGCGGTGAATACCGGAAAGAGTACGGTTATGAGGATAACAAAAAGACACATTAGGTGATTAAAGACTGATACTCAGATTATGAGGAGAGCAGTATGGAGAGGTGAACGTATTCAAATACTTTAGGGAGTGGAACCGTGTCAGGGATGGGTCTATGAATAGATGAGGTGAATCATAGAATTGATGAGGGAAAAAGAGTGAGTGGTGCACTTAGGAGTCTGTGGAGACAAAGAACTTTGTGTCCCTAGTAGGCAAACAAGGCGGAATGTCTATGAAGAGTATAGTTTTTAAACCAACTGCTCTTTATATGGTGTGAAGAGCGTCGGGTGATCGAATGTTGCTCGCGAGCGATGAAAGGCTGGAGCAGTGGCAGAAGTCATGTCTTAGGGCAATGTGTAGGTGGAATATAATGCAGAAACTCGTAGTTTGGAAGTTAGGAGGAGGTGTGGATTCCAAAACTGTTGTCCAGAGGCCTGAGGAAGGGTTGTTTGAGTGGTTCGACATGTAGAGAGAATGAGCGAAAAAGAATGACTTCAAGATGTAACATCGGTAGTGGAAGGAAAGGCAGGGGTAGGGTCGGCCTAGGAAAGGTTGGAGGGAGGGGGTAAAGGAGGTTTTGTGTGCGAGGGCTTGGACTTCCAGCAGGCATGAGTGAGCGTGTTTGATAGGAGTGAATGGAGACAAATGGTTTTTAATACTTGACGTGCTGTTGGAGTGTGAGCAAAGTAACATTTATGAAGGGATTCAGGGAAACCGGCAGGCCGGACTTGAGTCCTGGAGATGGGAAGTACAGTGCCTGCACTCTGAAGGAAGGGTGTTAATGTTGCAGTTTAAAAACTGTAGTGTAAAGCACCCTTCTGGCAAGACAGTGATGGAGTGAATGATGGTGAAAGTTTTTCTTTTTCGGGCCACCCTGCCTTGGTGGGAATCGGCCAGTGTGATAATAAAAAAAAAAATAAAAAAATGAAGTTTTAATTTCTTCATGTTTACCATATCGGGGTAATTGAAATTTCTCATCATTGAACTTCATATTGTTTTCTGCAGCCCATTGAAAGATTTGGTTGATGTCCGCCTGGAGCCTTGCAGTGTCTGCAATGGAAGACACTGTCATGCGGATTCGGGTGTCATCTGCAAAGGAAGACATGGTGTTGTGGCTGAGATCCTTGTCTATGTCAGATATGAGGATGAGATACAAGATGGGAGTGAGTACTGTGCCTTGTGGAACAGAGCATTTCCATAGTCACCTCAGACTTTACTCTGTTGACTACTACTCTTTGTGTTCTGTTTGTGATAAAATTATAGATCCATCTACCAACTTTTCCTGTTATTCCTTTAGCATGCATTTTGTGTCCTATTACGCTATGGTCACACTTGTCGAAGGGTTTTGCAAATTCTGTATATATTATATCGGCATTCTTTTTGTCTTTTGTGCATCTAGGAGCTCGTTGTAGTGATCCAGTATTGGGACAAACAGGAGCGACCCTGGCTCCAAACCCTTGTTGCCCTGGCAGTGTAAATTGATGGTATCTAGATGGCAATCTGCTTCTAAGGACCCTTTTCAAAGATTTTTATGATATGGGATGTATAGTGCGCTATCAGTCTGTAGTTCTTGCCATTGCTTTACGCCCCCTATGTGGAGTGGGGCTATGTCTGTTGTTTTTTTAGTAAACTGTGGACGACCCCAGCGTCCATGCTCCCTCTCCGATGGTAAAGCTCGTGATAGGCGCTGTCTTGCAGTGTTCTTGAGAACATGGAGTTCCATGAGTCTGGCCCTGCGGAGCGAGTGCATAGGCATGTCATCTTCTTATCCACCTTGTTAAGAAGTCATTTGACGCATCAGGATAACATCAAGATAGGCTTGTGTTTACCAAATTCTGTGGCTCTCTCATAAAAAAATTATTTGAATCTTTGCCTCTCAGTCTGGTTAGAGGCTTGCTACAACTGAGTCTATTGGGACTTTAGTAGTATCATTCATTCTCCTCTGCTGAGTCATCGTGTAAGACCCATCATGTTTAAGTAGGGCCCAATCACAGATGTTTGTTAACTCTCAGAACCATTGATTTTGCATAAGAAAAGAATACTTTGGCGTTCTTCTTTCATTTCATTTATGGCTTTTTAGTCTTCTCCCCGCAATTCCTGACTCCTATAAGAATTCCCTTTAGTGACTCCCAACGTATTTCAATATATTGGCCCTCTTTAGCTGCACTGTTATTCATTTCGCATTGCCTGGTAAAGGGAGTAGCCCAGTCTCTATCTAATTTCCGTCTACCCCCTTCTTTTCTTAAAGTGGAATAAGCCTGGAGCATACAGTGAGCGCCACCATAGTTAATCTTCTCTACGCATAATTGGGTCTGTGTTGGCTTATCTATCTCCCACTATACATTTAGACTTGTTTACTTGGATCTCCACTTTTGTTTCATGTCTTGAAGTAGAATTTGGTGAAGGCTCCAAACAATGTTTGAGTACTGAAATGTTTTTAATACAAAAAAGCAATTTTCTGTCAAACATACACAAGACATCTTCAAGAAGATAACGTTACTGCTAAATGTTTGACATCTCATCCAGAAATATCTGATAGCGTTATAGAACTCATCAGAATATACGAAAGGGATATACCATAACAGTGTTGAGAGTACGAAATATGTTAATGAAATGAAGTCATATAAAACATGATTCTGTGGAGATGAGTTCGAATTAATTTTCAGATGTTCTTGGTATATTTTATAAAAAGTATAAGTCCTTCATGTACTCATGAGAGCTAATATACAGTATAAATCAATCAAATACATATGGAAAATACCGTAAGGCCAACGTCTGTAATCTGTCGTACACATCACGTAAACCAAGAATTCTGTTACTGAAATGTCAGACTGAAACAACATAGTCTGAAATATTCCAGTGAACAACTGTAGTGAAATATTCAGTGAACAACAGTAGTGAAATATTCAGTGAACAACAGTAGTGAAATATTCAGTGAACAACAGTAGTGAAATATTCAGTGAACAACAGTAGTGAAATATTCAGTGAACAACAGTAGTGAAATATTCAGTGAACAACAGTAGTGAAATATTCAGTGAACAACAGTAGTGAAATATTCAGTGAACAACAGTAGTGAAATATTCAGTGAACAACAGTAGTGAAATATTCAGTGAACAACAGTAGTGAAATATTCAGTGAACAACAGTAGTGAAATATTCAGTGAACAACAGTAAAATATTCAGTGAACAACAGTAGTGAAATATTCGCTGAACAACAGTAGTGAAATATTCAGTGAACAACAGTAGTGAAATATTCAGTGAACAACAGTAGTGAAATATTCAGTGAACAACAGTAGTGAAATATTCAGTGAACAACAGTAGTGAAATATTCAGTGAACAACAGTAGTGAAATATTCATGAACAACAGTAGTGAAATATTCATGAACAACAGTAGTGAAATATTCATGAACAACAGTAGTGAAATATTCAGTGAACAACAGTAGTGAAATATTCAGTGAACAACAGTAGTGAAATATTCAGTGAACAACAGTAGTGAAATATTCAGTGAACAACAGTAGTGAAATATTCACTGAACAACAGTAGTGAAATATTCAGTGAACAACAGTAGTGAAATAAGTGCAGTAAGAGAACACTGGTGTCAATACTGTAAATCTAAGAATATTCATACTTTTAACAGTATTTATTATAAATATTCCAACAACAATGGTAGAACTTAACAAACTTTAATTATATCTATATAGTCTTTTTGTTTCTGTTTCTCTTGTTCAAATGTTAGGAATTGAGTTCTTTGAAGCCTGTGTTGTCTTACTTGTTAAGGTTATCAATACCAGAGGTGCTATGGTTGACAAGAATGTACTGCTTCTCTCATCTTTGAAGCCTGTGTTGTCTCACTTATTAAGGCTATCAATACCAGAGGTGCTATGGTTGACAAGAATGTACTGCTTCTCTCTCTTTTGAAGCTGTGTTGCCCTTACTTGTTAAGGTTTATAAATACCAGAGGTGCAAGTTGAAAGAAAATTTGTTGTCTCACATTTAAGACTAAAATACCAAGGTGCAATGGTTGACAAGAAGTACTGTTTCTCATTTTGAAGCCTTGTTTTTACTTTTTAAAGGGTTACATTCCAGAGGCTATGGTTGACAAGAATGCAACGCCTCTCACTTTGTATGAAATATATGTGTTAGCCAGACCTTGAGTCCTGGAGGTGAAGGTCCCATTGACTGCACTCTGTTTGAGTGGAGATATTTTCAGTTTTGAACTAATTACTGTTGAGCCTCTGACAAAACATGATGAAGTAGTGATGGTGAATGTGTTTTTCTTTTTGGGTTAAACTTGCCTTGGTAGAGAACAGTGTTAAAAAAATGTTTATTGAAAACAAGTAATGCAGAGCAAAACTTTTATTGAGACAGATTTCACCTTTTACAAATAGAACATTTTTCCTTAGGTCACTCTCCATAATGCCATTTTCCTTTGTTTTATGAAATGTTGGAAAATTATGGTGTTTTCCAGTGTGATGTAAATTTTTCCAAAATAGTGTAGAAAATAAGCTAGTGTCTTGTGGCCAAAGATTAAGTTGTTATAATTGAGCTGAGTAGAGAAGTGCTCATTATTTGCAGTAACTAATTTATGTTATCATAATATTATCAAATTCTTTATTAAGCATGAACAGTGTTTGTACAGGAATGTGTGACATTAGGTGTTCATGCAGAAAGAACAATGTTCTGCAGAACATTTCTGACAAACTTAAGACTTTCTTAAGACTAATATGACAATAACTTATTTATATTTATATACAAGATCTCTGGGTGATCATAAACAATAAATTTTTTTATTAAAAGACACCCCAAGACTTTGCATATTAACACATTTTATTTATAAAACATTATATTTAATTGTCGTAATGAACTGTGTAAACTATTTTTCATTAATATGTATCAGAAATTATCATAAATCAAAAAAATTTGTTGACTCTTAGCACCAGGCACTAAGGTAAACCAGGCAACACATTGAGTTGGATGAATTATAGTTAGTATCAGTAGGTGAACTTGCCTGTTTACCTTCATACAACTTTGAAATAATATTTTTACCTCAAATGATCCTGATATTAAGAGAACATTATCAGTTATAAAAAGACAAAAATAAAATTGTTGTGTGTTTAAAGGGTTTCAAACAATGATACATACTAGTCCAGTAGACCCTAGGGAAACAACATTAATCCATTCCAGAGAGCTTTTCTTTAACCGATTTTTTGTTAGCCGAATAAATCTTCCCATAAGAAATAGTGGATATCCAATTACTCAAAATCTATTCCAACACCCAAAAAGTATAAACAAAATAATTTTTTTACATAAAATTTAAAACTTTTCCCTACACAGAAAACAATGAAAAATGCAAAAATAAACAATACTGAAATGACACTTGCCTTTATTGAGGACTTATTGATGAATGATGAGATGGGAGGAAGGCAGAGGATGGAGAAGTTTATGATTGTTTTGAAGGGGAATCCCCTTCTATGAAGACTTCAGGTACCAAGTCCTTTTCTGGTGTTACCTTCTTTGTTTTTTAATGGCACTAGGACCAGCTTGAGAGTCACTGGACCCCTGTCGCACCAAAAAAATCTGTCCAGAGAGCTCTGTTTCTAGTGTCTTTTTAAGATTTCCCTAAAATGTTGCAAATACAGCCTGCTACAGTTGTGTCAGGGTAATGTTCATCGATAAAGGTTCGCACTTCAACCCACTTTGCACAAATGTCCCTCTTCAAGGGGGGCTCCTTGGCGTGGTGAAGAGGCTCTTGGTCTGAGGAATTAGCCCTGTCGGTCTTCTTCCTCAGACTGAACCTAATTACCCCCCATTCTCCCCTCCCCTATCCCATCCTCCCCATCCTCCCCTTTTTCCATTCCTCCTCCTCCTCCTCACCCCTCCCTTTTGCCCTTCCTCTTTTTGGCCTTTGGGATTTCTCCCACAGGCGCGCTAGTTCCGAGGTAGGGGAAAGGACACCGGGGTCCATCCCATTCCGTTGAGGTTCTTGGCGGTGGCGTAGTTTGCCGTGGAATCTGGATTGCCTGGGGATGTCCCGATCCCTCTCCGTATCCGGATAGCTTTGGGTGTCTTTCGGGCGACGGGTGATCTCTGGAAACCACCTTTCGGATTCCCGGGGTGGTGGCCGAAGGAGGTTTTGTTTTTGGGCGGATATCCGGCCGCCCTCTCTTTGTCCACCGAGGTACTCGGCAGATGTGAGGTTGCTATCCCGGATTGCTGGTTTACTGGAAAGAAGGGTAGGGTATGGCACGGGTTCCATGCTCATCTGCGCTACTAGTGGTGTTGAGGTCCTCTTGGGCACGGAGGGAGATTTCCGGCCCTTTCATTCCTCCTGGGAAACTATTCCTCCCTGCTCCCCCCTTTTTTTATTCTTTTTTTTATTTTTTTTTCTTTTCTTTTTTCTTTTTTTTTTTAAAAAAACAAAAAGCAAAGGAGTAACCAAAACCATGGCAGCCTAGCCCCATGAACCCACTACCCCCGGCCCCTTCTTGATACCGCAACCCCATTCTAAACCTGCCTTGTGTTTAACCACTTCGGACACTCCCTAAATGCCCTGTACCTCTTGCTGGTGATGTTTCCTCACCCGCTTCAGATACCAGGGCTTCGACTGACTCCTTCGATTTGTCTGAACTCCGCTCTCCTTTAAACTATGCTTCCGGCTTTTTCCCTCTATGGTACGGAAATTTTCGAATCGCCCGCCCTTTTCACCCCGGGACCAAACTCCGGTCCTACTCCTAAACGCCAACGTCAATCTCCTGATGAGCTCCTTCGTTACCTTCCCATTCTACTTGGAAAAGACTGACACACGTCAAGCACTCCCCTCCACGTCAGTTTCGGACCACACAATGGACTAAATTCTTTACTTTAAGACCGACTTCTTCTTCTGCCTACCTTTTGACCATAGTATTGGCAAAGCGCTCCTGCGTCATGTTGGTAGAGTTTTTTCATTTCACTTCAAGAGCGGTATGCGCATCACACTGTCCAGAATGATGCCAAGCTCATGATCTTTCTTTCCTTTTGAATTCGATACTACTCCTGTCACTATTGAAAAACATCTTTCTCAATTCGTCATCTGCCCATACCATAGTCCAACGAATTTCCAGTCATGTGGCAATGACATTTTGAACAGCAGGAACCCAGATCTCCCAATCCTCAAAGTAGACACTTATGCCCTTACCCGGGGGCGGAGACTTAAACCCTTGCAATGTGCTCGTTTAACTTTTACAGCCAAAACTCCTGTCCTCTGTATATGTCGGGACATTGGTTACAAGTTCGAAAGGTGATACCTACAAACCCCAACAATGTAGAAATTGCTGGCGTTTTGGTCACCCACGAAAATATTTGCAGACTATGGCCGAATTGCCCATCCCGTGGTGCCGACGACCTTCTAATACATCTTGCAGTCAACCTCCATCTGCCTTAATTGTAAGAAGCTCACCCTTCGTACTCCCGCCGTTTCCAGGTCTACTTAAATGAACGTGAAATCCCTTGCCTCAAAGAGGCAGAAGGTCTCCCTTATGCTATGCAGTACTCATCTCCGCCTCCAAGGGAGACTACCCCGTGTTTCTTATTTTCGTGTTTCCAAACATCCCCCCACTTTTGGGTCCCATCTTCTGCAGCCCCCCTCTGTTGTTACCCCTCCCCTAGCCACTACGGCATCTAATCCTTTTGCTGTCCTTGGCTCTTACGTCCCGACTACAACTTAGTCTGGGTTGTCACATCTTTGCATCCTTCCCCACAAGCCCCAGTATCGACAAGACCTCGTACGACACCAAAAACCAATCGCCCCTACTCAGAAGTCCAAAAAAATCCACTTGCTCAAATCTTCTTTGCCCCTTCCTTCCCTTCTTCCACCTCCACACTTTACCTTTCCAGTCTCTGTACCTAAATTCTTCCCCTCTCTGCTCATTACAAGTGTGGAGTTCACCCTCCTCCCCCGTACTATGCCTTCCACCCCCGTCCCCTCCCAAGTTTCTCCCTCTTCTGCCACCTCCAGGTTTCTGCCTCTTCTGTCCCCCCCCCAAACTTTATCTCCAGTCCCTTACACTCTTCCCTCCCCTCTACTTTGGGACAGTCCATTACTGTCCCAATCTTACTCACCCTCCCCCTTCTATCTCCAATATGGTCTCCCCTAAATCTTTTGAATTCAGAAACACTTGAACCATTTCAGAAAAATTGCAAAGACTAAACCTTCAACGGACACTGATTCACTTCCCGTTCCTTCTCTTCCCTCTCCTCCATCTTCACAACCCCATTCTTCGCAACGCTCCATTCCTTCGCTACTTGAACGTCTTCCAATGCCACCACACATTGACTTTTCTAACCCCTCTAGTCCGTAGGTGCCTTTACCTACAGATTCCTGATATTTTCTTCATCGCCAATCATGGCCTAAATTTTCAGTGGAATATCCGCGGCCTTAGGGTTTAATCGGGGTGACTTCAGATGTTGCTTTCCAGGTTTCCCCTGTTGGTGCTTGCTTACAAGAACCCAAAAATTAACTCCGGGCTGTTTTCCAACCTATCTCAGGCTATAATTTATTGTATTTTCGGATCCTTTCTCAGAGGGACCTTTAATGAAAATGCCCTTCTTCTACGCAATGATATTCCGTTCTGTCAATATTTGTCCATACCCGCTGCATTACACTGCAGCCCGTACCACTTGAATAAGTGGTTTACAATATGTTTTTTTAATCTCTCTCCCTTCTCGAGCATTTTCTATCCCAGACTTTGCCTTTCTTGTTTCATCCTTACCATACCACTTCTGTTACTTTTGGGGATTTTAATGCCCACCATTTCTTCTGGGGGGGGGTCCCATTGTGACTCACGTGGCATCCAGTTGGAGGCTTTTATCGCCTCTCACCCCCTCATGTTTTAAATACGGTACTCCCACCCATTTTGATCCTCGTACTCATACTCTCTCTTGCATCGATCTATCAGTCTGCTCTTCCTCCACTGCAACTAGACTTCACCTGGTCTTCTACCAGACTTACATGACAGCGATCCTTTCCGATCATTTTACTTCTCCTTCCTATTCACCACCTTCCGTAGCCCTCGCTGGCAATTTGATCGGGCAAAATTGGGATCTTTACTCACACCTCACTGCTTTTAGTGAGGTTCCTCTTTTATCCTCCATTGATGAGCTCCTACACATCTTCTCGACGTCAGTTTATACCGCAGCTTCTCATTCTATACCCCAAACCTTAGGCAGGCATTCTCAGAAGTGCGTGGCTTGGTGGTCTCCTGCTTGTGCTCATGCAGTACGTTTGAAACATGCTGCATGGGGCAGGTACCGGTACAATAGAACTGCTGAGAGACTTCTTGATTTTAAGCAGATGCGTGCTATCGCTCACCGTGTCATCGGTGAAGCTAAACGCACTTGTTGGCGAGACTATGTTTCCACTATCACCTCTGCTTCTTCTATGAGTGCAGTCTGGAAAAAAGTGAGGAAATTGAGTGGTAAATACTCTCTTGACCCGGCTCCTGCTCTACGGGTCGCTGGTGTTGATGTAGCAAACCCTCTCGATGTTGCCATAGAACTTGGCACACATCTGGTCCGTATTTCCCGAGAGCTCCATCTATGCCCCTCGTTTCTTTCCTCAAAGTCTGCCAGAGAGTTAGTACCCTTGGACTTTTCTTCTCTCAGAGAAGAAACAGGTAATGGCTTTACACTTCAAGAACTGGAGGCAACGCTCTCACTGCCGATCATTTGGCAGCTGGCCTGATGACATTCATATTCGTATGTTTCAACATTTTCATCGGTCAGCCCCTTTTAGTCCTCTTACACTCTTCAATCTTATTTGGGCACAAGGGGTTCTTCCCCAGCTGTAGAAATCTGCCCTTGTTCTCCCTTTCTGCAAAAACCCGGGTACTACAGGACATGATGCCTCCCACTATCGCCCCATCGCTCTTACTAGTGCAGTTTGCAAAGTGATGGAACGTCTCATAAATCGACATTTAATGTGGTATTTAGAGACACACAACAGTCTCTCAGCTAGTCAATATGGCTTTCGTAAGGGTCGTTCTACCATAGACCCCTTACTACGCTTGGATACGTATGTTCGTAATGCCTTTGCGAATAATCACTCAGTTATTGCCATATTTTTTGACATTGAGAAGGCATATGACACAACTTGGAGGTATAATATTTTGGCCCAGGCCCATTCCTTAGGCCTCCGAGGCAATCTGCCATCCTTCCTTAAGAACTTTTTAACTGACAGACATTTCCGTGTTCGAGTCAATAATGTTCTTTCCCCGGACTTCGTCCAAGCTGAAGGTGTCCCTCAGGGATGTGTTCTAAGCACAACACTGTTTCTCCTTGCTATAAATGATTTGGGCTCTGTTCTTCCACCCAATACAGTGGACCCCCGCATACCGATTTTAATCCGTGCAAGAGGGGTAATTGTTATGCGAAATAATCGGTATGTGAATGAATTTTCCCCATAAGAAATAATGGAAATAAAATTAATCCGTGCAAGACACCCAAAAGTATGAAAAAAAAAAATTTTTTTACCACATGAAATGTTAATTTTAGTACACACAAACTGAAAAAGGCATGCACAATTACATGACACTTACTTTTATTGAAGATCTGGTGATGATTGATGGGATGGGAGGAGGGGAGAGAGAGTGTTAGTGTTTAGAAGGGGAATCCCCTTCCATTAAGACTTGAGGTGTCGAGTCCTTTTCTGGGGTTACTTCCCTTCTTCTTTTAATGCCACTAGGACCAGCTTCAGAGTCACTGGACTTCTTTCGCACAACGTATCTGTCCATAGTGGCCTGTACCTCTCGTTCCTTTATGACTTCCCTAAAGTGTTTCACAACATTGTCAGTGTAATAATCACCAGCACGGCTTGCAATAGCTTTGTGAGGGTGATTTTCATCAAAAAAGGTTTGCACTTCAAGCCACTTTGCACACATTTCCTTAATCTTTGTAGTAGGCAACTTCTTCAATTCTCTCTCTCCCTCCTCTGAACCAGTTTTCTCAGGTCTGGCCTCTTGCTCTTGAAGTTGATCTATCAGCTCATCAGTGGTTAGTTCTTCATTGTCCTCCTCCACCAACTCTTCCACATCCTCCCCACTAACCTCCAACCCCAAGGACTTTCCCAATGCCACAATGGATTCCTCAACTGGCATAATCCTCTCAGGGTTAGCCTCAAACCCTTCAAAATCCCTTTTGTCTATACATTCTGGCCACAGTTTCTTCCAAGCAGAGTTCAAGGTCTTCTTGGTCACTCCCTCCCAAGCCTTACCTATAAGGTTTACACAATTGAGGATATTAAAGTGCTCTCTCCAAAACTCTCTTAGAGTCAGTTGAGTTTCTGAGGTCACTACAAAGCACCTTTCAAACAGAGCTTTTGTGTACAGTTTTTTGAAGTTTGCAATAACCTGCTGGTCCATGGGCTGCAGGAGAGGAGTGGTATTAGGAGGCAAAAACTTAACCTTAATGAAGCTCATGTCCCCATAAAGTCGCTCTGCCACGTCTGTAGGATGACCAGGAGCATTGTCTAACACCAGGAGGCACTTAAGTTCAAATTTCTTTTCAGTTGGGTAATCTTTCACAGGGGGGAAAATTCATGGTGTAACCGTTAAGAAAAATCCCTAGTGACCCATCCCTTACTTTTTTCCCCTCCAGAGCCAACAAATTCCCCTTTGGGGGACATTTTTTTTTCCCCTAAACGGTCTGGGATTTCAGATTTTTTTCCTAAATGGGTTTAACTTTGCAACACCACTAGCTTTGGGAACCATCAAAAAAGAAAAGCCTGTTTTTTAAAGCTTATGTCCGGGGGAGTGCCTTTTCCTCCTGAAAAATGTGGGTCCTGCTTGGCATTTTTCTTCCAAAACGGGCCTTTTTCTCACTTTTAAACATTTTGTTCGGGTTTCGTCCTTCATCTCTTGTACTCCTTAAATTTCATGCACAATTTTTCAGCCGCTTTGTGGTCCGAATGGCAGCCCACCCATGCCTTATCACACTATGTATGCCACTACGCTTCTTAAATCTCTCAAACCCCTTTGGGGCCAAAATTTCACTACACAGCACTAGTTTGCGCTTTTTTTTAATTTAAAATCTATGAACTTCCTAGCCTTTTCGCTTATGATCGCTTGAGAGATGCTATCCCTGCTAGCTTTTTTCATTTATCCACCCAATAAGAGTCTCTCAACATCTTCCTCACTTGCGATTTTTGTTTTAAAAACCAGAAAAACCCCTTTTGCAAAAACAGCTTCCTTGTTTCCCTTTCTGGTGCCCAAAATAGTAGCGAGGGGTTGTTGGGGTTTCTTGTACAACCTGCCCAGGTTGGTGTACGCACCCATTTCATATTATCATGATCTTTTTTCTTCATTTTCTATTGGAATTCCCCCCCTTTGGTGTAGGGTTTGGCACTGAAGTTTCTTGGGCCCATGGTCACTTTTTTTCCAAAACAGCACCGAAACACTGTAATAATACGAAATTTCCGATGTAGCTTGGATTTACCGGGGGGGCTGGCTTTTAAAAAAAATGGCACGGGGGGGCCATGTGGGGGCGGCTGAGGCGCACTTTGGGACGCGTTGGGACAAAATCTACGGTCTTTTTTCCCCTCGGGGCCAAACCAAATTCCCCCCCCAATCCCCCCCCCCTACCCCCATCCTCCCCATCCCCCCCTTTTTCCCTTTTTTTCCCTCCTCCCCACTCCCCCTTTTTCCCCTTTCCTCTTTTTGCCCTTTGGGGGATTTCCCCCACGGGCCGCATTCCCTAGGTGGAAAAAGGGATACCGGGGTCCATCCATTCCGTTGGGGCTCTTAGCGTGGGTATTTGCCGTAATCTGGATCGCCTGGGGATGTCCCGATCCCTCCCGGTATCCGGAGTGCTTTGGGTGTCTTTCGGGCGACGAGTGTATCCGGGAAAGCCACCTTTCGGTTTCCGGGGGGTGGTGGCCAAAGAGGTATGCTTTGGGGCGGATATCCGGCCGCCCTTTTTTTGCCCACCGGGTGCTCGGCAGATGTGGGTTGCTACCCCGGGATTGTTAGTTTACTAGCATGTTTGGTGGGGTAGGCAGGGTTCCATGCTGCACTGCGACTTCGGTGGAGGCCTCTTGGGCGCGGGGGAGATTTTTTGGCCCTTTTCTTTCCTCCTGGGCCTATCCCCCCCCGGCCCCCCCTTTTTTTTTCTTTTTTTTTTTTTTATTTTTTTTCTTCTTTCTTTTTTTTCTTAAAACAAAAAGAAAGAAGAACCTAACCATGGCAGCCCTACCCAAAGAACCTGGTACCGCCCGGCCCCTTCTTATACCGCCCCCTTCTGACCCCGCCCTTTTTGGGCCCACTCTTCAGCTTTCCCTCTTCTGTCCCTATTGCCGGGCTGTTTCCCACCCCGTTTTCGGGTACTGAGGCCCGATGACTCCTTCGATTTATGGGACCTTCCCCTCCTCTGACTATGACCCGGCCTCTCCCCTGGGTGCGGCAATTTTCAAATCCCCGCCCCGTTCCACTGGGACCAACCGGGTCCCACCCCTTTAAACTCAACGAAAATTTACCTGCTGATGAACTTTTTTCCACCTTCTCTTTTCTCAAAACGATTGACACGCCCTTCACAATTTTTCCACGCTCTTTTTCGACTGAACAGTGGATAAATTCCCTTCACTTTATGACCAACTTCCTCTACTGCCTATCTTTCTGACCATAGTATTTGCAAAGGGACTCCTACCCCTTTGGAAAGTATTTCTTTTTATGCTCTTAAGAGCAGTACGCGCATCATTACCCCTACAGATTTCAAAACCCGGTCAGGCTCCCCTTTTTCCCCCTATCGTACGTTCCGTCCTTTGAAAAACCAAATTCCCCCAATTTTGTATGGTCCGTCATTCTGCCCCTACCTAGTTCAACAAAATTTTCCGTCATGTGGCACTGCATTCTTAACACTGGGAAATCCAAGATCTCCCCAAACCCCAAGGTAAAATTACGTTTTTCCCCGCCCCCTGGGCGGAGACATACCCTGCAATGTGGCCGTTTAACTTTGACAGCGAGAACTCCCCTCCTCGTTTATAAGCAGGACATCGGGTTTCAAGTTCGAAAGGGGGATCCCCACACCCCAACTGTGTAAAATTGCTGGCGATTTGGCCATCCAGCGAAAAAAATTCAGATTTTATCGCCGAATGCCCAGTCTGTGGTGCCCAGACCATTCTAAAACTCTTGCAATCGATCCCCTCTTGCATTAACTGTCAAGGGTCACCCTTCATACCTCGCCGTTGTCAAGTCTATTTTAAAAAGCGGGAAATCCGTTTTCCTCAAAGAGACGAAGGTCCCCTTTTCTAGGCATTTCTCATCTCCGCCTCCAAGGGGGACTCCCACGTGTTTTTTATTCCCGTTTTCAAAACGTCCCCCCACCCTTTTGGTTCCCCTTCTACACCCCTCCTGTGGGTTTCCTCTCCCATAATCACTCCGTACTAATCCTTTTGCTTTCCCCGGCTCAGACGTCCCCATTCAACGCCCCAGTTAATCTCGCTTCTTGAGTTCTCTTCACAAAACCTCAGTATCACGAACCCCATACACACCCCCTCCCAATCACCCTCACTTTTCCCAAAAATCAAAAAAGGGCCTTAACACCTCCACCCATCTTCACCTCCCATTTACCCCCCTGTTCTGCCCTGGTTTTTCCCCCTTTCACTGGCTGAGTTACAAGTGAGAGGTTCACCCTCCTCTTGTACTGTACCTTTCCCCCCCTGTTCCCCCCCATTTCTTCCTCTTCTGCCACCTCCCCGGGTTCCCGCCTTTCTGTCCCTGCCACGCTTCTCCGTTCCCCACCCTTTTGCCCCCCCCTACTTTTGGTACAGTCCAATAAGTTCCAAAAATTTCTCACCCCCCCCTAAAACCCTTTCCCAAAATTGTCTCCATACGAGTCTCTGAAATTCGAAACACTTGAAGCAATCTTGAATTATTGCAGAGCCATACCCTCAATGGACACTGATCCACCCTTTCCCCTCTTTCTCTCTCCTCTGCCCATTGTGCAACTCCTTTTTTAACGCACCTTCCTTCGCTGCTTGAAACGTTTCCCCCCGCCCCCCACATTTGGACTTTTCTAAAACCCCTTTTGTCCGAGGAAACCCTTTCCTGCGGATTCAGTACTTTTTCATTTCCAATCATGGGCCCATTTTCGTGGGAAAAACGGTTTAATTAAAAAAAAGTTAAGGGTTTGGGGGTTTAAGGGAAAAAATTCATCTGCTTTTATTTCTTCCCCCCATCTCAGGCTATAATTTATTGTATTTTTCAGATCCTTTCCCGTGGGACCTTTAAGAAAGTGCCCTTCTTCTACGCAATTTCCGTACCAAAGTATTTTTTCTACTTCACTGCATTTCACAGCACCCTATCCACTTACATAGGTGGGGAAACGCTTGTTTTTTATATTCCCTTTCCCTTTTCGGGCATATCTATTTCCCGATATTGCCTTCTTTTTTCGCATTCCGCCACCAAATTTGTTACTTGGGGATTTTAAGCCCCCCATTTCCTCTGGGGGGGGGGGGTCTCACGTGATTCCCGTGGAAAATTTATTAGAGGCTTTTTTTGCCACCCCCCCCCTCCAGTTTTTAAATACGGGACTCACCCCATTTTGATCCTGGACTCATACCCCTCTTTCATCGATCTCTCATCTCTCTTCCTCCCCCTGCATTAGACTTCACTTTGGGCTGTTTTCCCCGGGCTTACATGACAGTATCATTCCCAATCATTCAAATTCCCCTTCTATTTCCCCCCTCTTCGCCCCCACGCTGGCAATTTAATCGGCAAATTGGAAACCTTTTTCTCACACCCAACTGTTTTTAAAGGGTTCCTTCTTCGTCCCCCCATCGATGAGCTTTTTCCCTTTCTCGTTCCGTTTTCACCGCAGCTTCTCATTCTAACCCCCAAAATTCGGCACATTTAGAAAGCTGCCTTGGTGGTCTCCTGCTTGTGCTGGCGTCGTTTGAAATGCGCTGCAGGGGCAGGTACTGGTTTAAAAAAAGGGGACCCAATTTAAAACCCAAATCCAACCGATATAAACGGGAAGATAACAAAACAACACAGACCCCCAAAATTATCCTAGAACAATTAACTCGTGGCACTCGATGTATGCACAAGGCTTATTCCCCTAAGAAAAGGAGGATAGATGTAAAACAGAAAGAGACAGGCGCTCCCCCCTTTACAGGCGACGGAAAAAAAAAAACAGGGGCTAAAAAAGGGGCAAAATTCTGAAATGCGTAGGGGGAAAACTGGGGCAAAAAAGCAAGCATCGAACTTTAACTAAAAAAATCCTTTAGGATCAGGAATCGGGGGAAAACAAAAAACCTAAAAGAAATCGAAAGAAAAAACCCAAAGTATTTCTTCTCCTATGCCAAATCAAAATCGAGAAACAACGTCCAGTATTGGGCCCCTACTTAAACAAGATGGGTCCTACACAGATGACAGCAAGGAAATGAGTGAGCTACTCAAGTCCCAATATGACTCAGTTTTTAGCAAGCCTCTAACCAGACTGAGAGTCGAAGATCAAAATGAATTTTTTATGAGAGAGCCACAAAATTTGATTAACACAAGCCTATCCGATGTTATCCTGACGCCAAATGACTTCGAACAGGCGATAAATGACATGCCCATGCACTCTGCCCCAGGGCCGACTCATGGAACTCTGTGTTCATCAAGAACTGCAAGAAGCCCCTATCACGAGCCTTTTCCATCCTATGGAGAGGGAGCATGGACACGGGGGTCGTCCCACAGTTACTAAAAACAACAGACATAGCCCCACTCCACAAAGGGGGCAGTTAAAGCAACAGCAAAGAACTACAGACCAATAGCACTAACATCCCATATCATAAAAATCTTTGAAAGGGTCCTAAGAAGCAAGATCACCACGCATCTAGAAACCCATCAGTTACACAACCCAGGGCAACATGGGTTTAGAACAGGTCGCTCCTGTCTGTCTCAACTATTGGACCACTACGACAAGGTCCTAAATGCACTAGAAGACAAAAAGAATGCAGATGTAATATATACAGACTTTGCAAAAGCCTTCGACAAGTGTGACCATGGCGTAATAGCGCACAAAATGCGTGCTAAAGGAATAACAGGAAAAGTCGGTCGATGGATCTATAATTTCCTCACTAACAGAACACAGAGAGTAGTCGTCAACAGAGTAAAGTCCGAGGCAGCTACGGTGAAAAGCTCTGTTCCACAAGGCACAGTACTCGCTCCCATCTTGTTCCTCATCCTTATATCCGACATAGACAAGGATGTCAGCCACAGCACCGTGTCTTCCTTTGCAGATGACACCCGAATCTGCATGACAGTGTCTTCCATTGCAGACACTGCAAAGCTCCAGGCAGACATCAACCAAATCTTTCAGTGGGCTGCAGAAAACAATATGAAGTTCAACGATGAGAAATTTCAATTACTCAGATATGGTAAACATGAGGAAATTAAATCTTCATCAGAGTACAAAACAAATTCTGGCCCACAAAATAGAGCGAAACACCAACGTCAAAGACCTGGGAGTGATCATGTCGGAGGATTCACCTTCAAGGACCATAACATTGTATCAATCGCATCTGCTAGAAAAATGACAGGATGGATAATGAGAAACCTTCAAAACTAGGGAGGCCAAGCCCATGATGACACTCTTCAGGTCACTTGTTCTATCTAGGCTGGAATATTGCTGCACACTAACAGCACCTTTCAAGGCAGGTGAAATTGCCGACCTAGAAAATGTACAGAGAACTTTCACGGCGCGCATAACGGAGATAAAACACCTCAATTATTGGGAGCGTTTGAAGTTCCTAAACCTGTATTCCCTGGAACGCAGGAGGGAGAGATACATGATTATATACACCTGGAAAATCCTAGAGGGACTAGTACCGAACTTGCACACGAAAATCACTCATTACGAAAGCAAAAGACTTGGCAGACGATGCACCATCCCCCTAATGAAAAGCAGGGGTGTCACTAGCACGTTAAGAGACCATACAATAAGTGTCAGGGGCCCGAGACTGTTCAACTGCCTCCCAGCACACATAAGGGGGATTACCAACAGACCCCTGGCAGTCTTCAAGCTGGCACTGGACAAGCACCTAAAGTCAGTTCCGGATCAGCCGGGCTGTGGCTCGTATGTTGGTTTGCGTGCAGCCAGCAGCAACAGCCTGGTTGATCAGGCTCTGATCCACCAGGAGGCCTGGTCTCAGACCGGGCCGCGGGGGCGTTGACCCCCGGAACTCTCTCCAGGTAAACTCCAGAGAGACTCCTTGATTTTAAACAGAAGCATGCGATCGCTCGCCGTGTCATCCGTGATGCTAAATGCACTTGCTGGCGAGATTATGTCTCCACCATCACCTCTGCTTCCTCTATGAGTGCAGTCTGGAAAAAAGTACGAAAACTGAGTGGTAAATATTCTCCTGACCCGGCTCCTGTTCTGCGGGTTGCCGGTGTTGATATAGCAAACCCACTAGATGTTGCCAATGAAATTGGCAATCATCTGGTCCGTATTTCTCAGGGACTCCATCTATGCCCCTCATTTCTTTCCTCAAAGTCTGCCAGAGAGTTAGCACCCTTGGACTTTTCTTCTCTCATAGAAGAACAGTATAATGTGCCTTTTACACTTCAAGAAATGGAGGCAACACTCTCAGCTTGTCGATCATCGGCAGCTGGGCCCGACGACATTCATATTCGTATGCTACAACATTTACATCAGTCAGCCCTTGCAGTCCTATTACGCCTTTACAATCTTATTTGGTCACAAGGAGTTCTTCCACAGCTGTGGAAATCCGCCATTGTTCTCCCTTTCCGCAAACCAGGCACTACGGGACATGAAACCTCCCACTATCGTCCCATTGCTCTTACCAGTGCAGTTTGCAAAGTAATGGAACGCCTAGAAAATAGACTTTAGTGTGGTATTTAGAGACACAGAACAGTCTCTCCACTCGTCAATATGGCTTTCGTAAGGGACGTTTACCATAGACCCCTTACTACGCTTTGGATACGTATGTTCGTAATGCCTTTGCGAATAACTACTCAGTTATTTCCATATTTTTTGACCTTGAGAAGGCATATGACACAACTTGGAGGTATAATATTTTAGCCCAAGCCCACTCCTTAGGCCTTCGAGGCAATTACCATCCTTCCTTAAAAACTTTTTAACTGACAGGCATTTCCGTGTTCGGGTTAATAATGTGCTCTCCAGACTTTATCCAAGGCTGAAGGTGTCCCCCAGGGATGTGTTCTGAGCACAATACTTTTTCTCCTTGCTATTAATGATTTGGCCTCTAGTCTTCCATCAAATATTTGGTCATCACTCTATGTTGATGACTTCGCTATTGCCTGTGCAGGCGCTGGGCTGTCACCTCATTACAGTTTCTCTCCAACATGCAGTTGACCGTGTTTCCAATTGGCCACCACACGTGGGTTTAAATTTTCCAGCACTAAAACCCACCAAATTACTTTCACTAGACGCTCGTCATCTCCGATCATCCTTTGTACCTCTATGGCTCCCGTATCCCTGAACGTGATACAGTCAATTTTCGGGGCCTCCTCTTTGATCGTGGGTTTACCCGGGGAAACCCTCACTTTTAACCTCTCTGAAGGCAATTTTGTCACACCCGGCTGAACCTTCTTAAAACCCCCCCTTTGGGCTATCTTTCATGGGGGGGTTATTGTCAAACCCCTACTTCGCCAAATTTTCCCCCCTTATTTTTTCGAAACTTGTTAAATGGTGACCAGTTTAAATCAGGGGGCTTTCCCCCTTCTATTTCCTTAGCCTTAACCCCATTCATCACCAAGGATTACGTTTACCCTTTGGTGTTTTTCCCGCTTTTCCCCCTGTGGGAGAGCCTCTATGAAAAGCAAACGCCCACCCAAATCCGATCCCCGTGATGCCCATTGCCTGCACTACTATGAAACCTCCATGATTCCGCAACCCTTTTCCATTTATAAAAAGGGCCCCGGATTTTAAGTAAAACATTCTTTATTTTTTCCGCCGCCCCTTTTACCCCGCCCCCTTTCTTTTTTCCCCCTTATTGCTTTTGTCTTTTTTCAACTCCCAAACCTTTTCTTTTGTAATGTAGAAATCTCATTTTTCCCCTACCCCCGGGAAGTTCCAGTGTTCGAGTCTGTTTTTTCTCCCCCCCTTTGGCTCGAAAGCCCAACTTTCCGGTCGCTTCCCGCTCTCTTTTTTTTGTTTCATTTTCATTTCTCTTTTCTTTCCCATTGCTGTGCAAAAGATGGCTCTAAGTCTTCTGACGGCGTAGGATTCGCAGCGTTTTTTTCCGGGAAATGTCGAAAAGGGCATTTTTCTATCTTTTTGGGTAGTAATTTTTTTCTGTGAATTATATGCCACCCTTAAAGCATTATCCGTATTGCATTTTATGCCCGTGTTATCCAAATTTTGGGTTTTCTCGACTCCTTTAGTGCTTTTAAAGGGTATACAAAAATTTGATACAAACCCCACCCCTTGTCCCCCCTTTTCCAACTTTGGCCCACGGCATCTTTAAAATAAAATTGGTTTTTTTTTTGGGGCCTTTTTGGTCATGTTTACGTAAGGGGAATGAACGGCAGGAAAATGCTGTTCGGTTTAGCAGTACATGGGCCTAACCCTTTCCCTTTTAAAAAGGTATTTCCCTTTTCGGGGGCCTATTTTTTGGGGGCAATATTTTTCCCCCCTTACACCCGTTTGGGGGAACAACGTTGGTTTACTATTTCTCGGGGAACAAACTTCAAATTTTTAAACCCAGTATAGGTTACTGGCCCTCTTCTTTCCCAGTGTTCCCCAGGTTGGGAGAATACTCCTCCCTTTCGCAATTTGGGCCCTACTCCCTCTTACTCAAGGAAAAATTCAAGGAGAGGGTTTTTCCTCTTGTAGAAATTTCCAAAAACCTTTTCCCTTATCAGTCACCACATTCTTTTGGACTGCCATTTATCAAAGGCACGCAAATTTAACCCCTGTCGTGTCTTTTTGTCCGCGCTCTCTCTTTTCCCTTTCCCCTTTTCCCCTGATGGGGCTTTTTCATTGACTTTTTGACAAAAAATGACTTACTTCACAAATTCTGATACCTTCAGCCCTTTCTACTTCAATCTCTTGCTACCCTCTACCCCCGTACTATCCCCTGCCCCGCTGTTTTCTGTAACCTGCTGATCATCCCTCCTCCCTTCTGCCATCCAATACCCTCGCTTCCTTCCCTACCCTGCAGCGCTGTATAGCCCTTGTGGCTTAGCGCTTCTTTTTGATTATAGTAGTAGTCTTACTGCTAGCCACATGCAAATTGACATATGAACCACAGCCTGGTTGGTCAGGTACTGACTTTAGGTGCCTGTCCAGTGCCTTCTTGAGGACAGCCAGGGGCCTATTGGTAATCCCCCTTGTGTATGCTGGGAGGCAGTTGAACAGTCTTGGACCCCGGACACTTAATGCGTTGTCTCCTAGTGAACTCGTGGCACCCCTACTTTTCACTGGAAAAGTGTTGCATATCCTGCTGAGTCTTTTGCATTCATAGGGAATAATTTTCTTGTCTAGGTTTGGTACTAATCCCTCTAGGATTTTCCAGAATATTATCATGTATCTTTCTTGCCTGCATTCCAGTGAATACTGATCAAAGGACTTAACCATTCCTAGTAATTTAAGTGCTTTATCATACTTATGTGTGCAGTGAAAGTTCTCTGTCCATTCTCCAGGTCAGCAATTTCATCTGCCTTGAAGGGGGCAGTTAGTGTAAAACAGTATTCAATCCTAGAGAGAACAAGCAATTTGAAAAGAATCATTATGGGCTTCGTGTCCCTAGTGTTGAAGGTTCCCATTTCCCATCCTATCATTTTCCTAGCAGATGCAGTAGATACATTGTTGTGGTGCTTGAATGCGAGATCCTCTGACATTATCACTCCCGGGTCTTCACATTACTTTTTCACTCTGTTGCGATAAACCACCTCAATTACTGGGAATGCTTGAAGTTCCTAAACCTGTACTCCCTAGAATGCAGGAGGGAGAGATACATGATTATATACAACTGGAAAATCTTAGAGGGACTAATACCAAACTTGCATACAAAAATCACTCCCTACAAAAGCAAAGACTCGGCAGATGGTGCAACATTCCCCCAATGAAAAGCAGGGGGGCCCAAGACTTTTCAACTGCGTCACAGCATACATCAGGGGGATTACCAATAGACCCTTGGCTGTCTTCAAGCAGGCACTTGACAGGCACCTAAAGTCAGTACCTGACCAGCCAGGTTGTGGTTCGTATGTTGGATTACGTGAGGCCAGCAGTAACAATCTGGTTGATCAGGCCCTGATCTACCATGAGGCCTGGTCAAAGACCGGGCCATGGGGGCATTGACCCCGGAATTTCTCCAGGTATACACCAGGTACTGAAGGGTTTAAGAATTTGTTGTATACACAGGAACATTTTTATTTTCCTCAATTTTTCCCCATATCTGAGTAGTTGAAATTTCTCCTCTTTGAACTTCATGTTGCTATGAGTAGTCCACTTGAAGATTTGGATTATGTCCACCGGGAGTCTTGAGGTGTCTTCGATGGAGGTCACTGCCATGGAAATCCAGGTGTCATCCAAAAAGGAAGGCACTTTCGTCTCTGTCTATGCCCACATATGAGAATGAGGAAAAGAATGGGAGTGAGTACTGTCCTTGTGGAACAGAGCTTTTTTCACCATAGCTGCCCGTTTAACTATTACTCTTTGTGTTCTATTGGTCGGGAAGTTATAGATCCATCTACCAATTTTTCCCTTTTATTCCTTTATCACGCATTTTGTGTGCTATTACACCATGGTCACACTTGTCAAAGGCCTTTGCAAAGTGTGTGTATACATCTGCATTTTGTTTGTCATCTAGAGCATCAGACCATTCATAGTGGTCCAGTTGTTGGGACACACGAACGACCTGCTCTAAACCCATGTTGCCCTGGGTTGTGTAACTTGGGTTTTCTAGTGGTGGGTGTTGCTTCTTAGAGCCTTTAAATTCAAAGATTTTGATGGGACAATAAACTATCAGTCTGTAGTTCTTTGATATTGCCTTAGATTAATTAATTAGATTTTTTATTTAATTTATTTTATTTAAAATCATACCGGCCGACTCCCACCAAGGCAGGGTGGCCCGAAAAAGAAACTTTCACCATCATTAACTAAAAATATGTCTTGAGAAAGGCTATTAACTTTACACATGTTTTTAAACTGAACATTAAACCCCTCTACAATGCAGGCACGTTTCCATCTCCAGGACTCAAGTCCGCCTGCGTTTCCTTGTATCCCTAAAATTTACTTTGTCACTTCCAACAGCACGTCAAGTATTAAAACCCATTTGTCTCCATTCATCCTATCAACCCTCACGCATGCCTTTTGACAACCATCCCAAACCTCCACCTCCTCCCTCCAACCTTCCTAAAGAACTGCCTTCCTTCACTCCAGACGTATAAATTCTGCAGTCTTTTGATCAAAAAAAATGTACCGAAACCCCTCAAAACCTCTAGCCTCTGGACACGTTTGGTGAATCCCGCCCTCCTCTAACTTCCAAACTAATTCCTGCTGCATTATATTCAACACACATTCGCCCTAGATGACATACATTTCCTCATCACCTCCTGAAACATTCAACCCAGTTACACTTATAGAAGTTGAGTAAAACTAATCCCATACATTTCCCTCTTGCCTACCATGGACAAAGTCTTTGTTCCACAGACTCCTAAGTTTCACAACATACTCTTTTTCCCTAATCAATTTTTGATTCACACTCATTTCAAACCCAGCCTGACATACACCCAAATCTGAAACGACAACCTTATTCTCTCCTCAATGATTTCAATTTTCTCATACTAATCTTTTTTTACTTAACCTTAACTCTTTCTGTATTCACCTTTAATTTCTTTTTGCACACCCTACAAATTCACCAATTCTTGCACTTCTCTTCAGAACCCCGAGCACAGTGTCATCAGCAAAGACATCTGTGACAACTCCACTTTGGGGATTTTTCATTTTAAACACGCCTTGCCAAGACCCTCGCATTTACTTCTTACAACCCCATCTATAAATATATTAAACAACCACGGTGACATCACACATCCTTGTTCTAAGGCCTACTTTTACTGGGAAAAAAAATTCCCCTCTTTCCTACATACTCTAACTTGAGCCTCATATCCTGTAAAAACTCTTCACTGGCTTTCCCAGTAACTACTCTACACCTACATTGGCCATTGCCACTTTGCCCCCTATCCACCTTGTATAGCCTTTTCCAAATCTTTAAATGCCACAAAGACCTCTTTAGCCTATCTAAATACGGTTCACTTAATTGTTTCACTGTAAAACGGGTAAAACACACCCCTACTTTCTAAAGCCTCCTTGTTCATCTGTATCTAATTTTGAAAAATTACATGGTAGAAACAGAGGATATAATGTTGGGTGTACATGCCAAAAGTCACTCTGTATGCTGAGCATTTCAGGCAAATTTAATGATTAACATAAAAATAGTAATGCTACTTGGTTTAGATAAGTCTAGTATAGACTTATTACACTATTGATTTAGTTAATAAAGATTACAGTATTACAGTGTAACAATTTCAAAAAAAATTTATATGATGTATTGCAGTTTAGTACTATTTATAGCATTGGAATTTAGTATTACAATGGAACAATTTACATTGTGATGTACTGTATTAAAATCTTCTACTATTTAACCCTTTCAGGGTTTCGGCCATACTAGTACGGCTTAGGACCCAGGGTTTTTGACGTACTAGTACGCCTAAACTCTAGCGCCCTCAAATCTAGTGGGAGAAACCTGGTAGGCCTACATAACAAAGAATGGGTCTATGTGATCAGCGTGCACAGTATAAAAAAAAATTCTGCAGCACTCAGTGCATAATGAGAAAAAAAAAACTTTGACCGTGTTTTTGGATTAAAACAGCGAATTTGCACTGTATTTTCGTATTTTTGTATGGTATTTATTGTTGTATTCTAGTTTTCCTGGTCTTATTTTATAGAATGGAAGACATATTACAGAAATTGAGATGATTTTGACTGGTTTTACAATGAAAAGTACCTTGAAATTGAGTTCAAAGTAGCAGAAATGTTTGATTTTTACCAAAGTTCAAAAGAAAACAAATCATGCCAAGCGTCCAGTACACATCAACTGGTGAGTCTAATATTCTTTCACAAGTGCGCTGATATTATTTATACCATTTCTACACTAATGCAGTAGTCTGCATAACAGTAAATCTTCTATTTTTTGTAAGAATAAAAATTCAAAGTGGAAAGCCAAAGAAATATAAGAGGGGCCTGGGGATGTGACTAACGAACAGAGAACTTGTTATTTTAGTGCCAGGAATGTATTTCTTGTTTATTCTGGACCCTATTTGGAAATTGACATTTTTTTAAATTTGTGTGAAATTGGCAAAATTACTAAATTCTGACCACTGTATTGGATAGTTGAAATTGGTAAATGGGTAGTTTCTTGTACTCATTCGATAGAAAAAATGGAGTTCTAGCAAAATAGTTATGATTTTTGTCGACTAGTACACTGGAATTGGCCAAAAATAGGGTTCAAAGTGGGCAAAATCGCCGATGCGTAAACATCGTCGAGACTGATAACTTCGTGAGAGCATAATTCCGTAAGTTTTCCATCAAATTTCATACTTTTGGTGTCATTATGATCGGGAAAGAATTCTCTTTCTTTTCACGAGAAAAAAAATATTTTTTTTTTGAAATTTGGGGGACCTTGAGAACAAGTCTCTGAGAGGGCCTGTGGACCCTGAAAGGGTTAAAATGGAAAGAACAGACATTGTGATTTTGAAGTAGCAAGTTGTTGAGCATTCATCAGCACAGTATGAGCAGCTTTTGAGAAACTGGTAGTGGTTAGGTACAGTTTGGTTAATTTTGGGTGATGAGGTGATTTCTTATTAGAGTCTTAAACTGATTTGCAGACAGGGGTCCTTTAGTTTGTTCTGGCAATGAATTCCAGATCTTTGGGCCTTTTACGTGCATAGCATGTTTGCATAGGGAGAGATGAACATGGGGAATATAAGAGTGATATGTGTCTTGTATTATGGTTGTGTGTTCTGTTATAGTTGTCAAGGAGGAGTTTGAGTGGAGGGTTTACATTAGAGAATAGTTTTCCGCGTATGTAGTAGGCACAATGGTAAGAACATAAGAAAGAAGGACCACTGCAACAGGCCTACTGACCAATGCAAAGTAGGTCCATGTTCCCCCAGTTAGCCCAATGACCCACCAAGTCAGGTCACTTCCACTTTTGGAAGGAGCAAGGCATCAGGCCTAGTAGCACAGGCGAGTCAGGTCCAACTCACACTCACTCATGTATTTATCTAACCTATTTTTAAAACTACAAAACATTTTAGGCATTGGGGAATTATAGACTAGCTAGCTTAGAGAGTTGTCCAGCATTATAAGAGGACCACTACCATGAAGATCTGTGTAATCTGCAGAAAGGCCATCTGTGTGGTCAGTGGTCCCATAGTATATGCAGGGATTTTAAACTAGTGACCGCACTTGACATAAACTCAGGAAGATGTTTTTGGGTTTGCCCAAACGAGATACACCTGTATGAGGAAATGACTGTTATGCACCCCTACTTCACTCCATTATATACAAAAATAAAAGGCCTGGTTAAAATAAGTTCTGTAATATATAGCGAACCACTTTATTACTAGCTAGATAAAGCAGGTTCGACTATATATTATTATCGGGTACAGTATGAATCATCAAAAGTACTCTCATTGTATTATATTGTATTATATTATATCTCTCCCCATGATTATTATAATTATAATATATTATTATTAGGTTAGGTATTACGAATGTGTAACCACTACTGTAGTGACCAATTGGTTTACCTGGAGTTTACCTGGAGAGAGTTCCGGGGGTCAACGCCTCCGCGACTCGGTCTGTGACCAGGCCTCCTGGTGGACCAGAGCCTGATCAACCAGGCTGTTACTGCTGGCTGCACGCAAACCAACGTACGAGCCACAGCCCGGCTGATCAGGAACCGACTTTAGGTGCTTGTCCAGTTCCAGCTTGAAGACTGCCAGGGGTCTGTTGGTAATCCCCCTTATGTATGCTGGGAGGCAGTTGAACAGTCTCGGGTCCCTGACACTTATTGTATGGTCTCTTAACGTGCTAGTGACACCCCTGCTTTTCATTGGGGGGATGTTGCATCATCTGCCAAGTCTTTTGCTTTCGTAGTGAGTGATTTTCGTGTGCAAGTTCGGTACTAGTCCCTCTAGGATTTTCCAGGTGTATATAATCATGTATCTCTCCCGCCTGCGTTCCAGGGAATACAGGCTCAGGAACCTCAAGTGCTCCCAGTAATTGAGGTGTTTTATCTCCGTTATGCGTGCCATGAAGGTTCTCTGTACATTTTCTAGGTCAGCAGTTTCACCTGCCTTGAAAGGTGCTGTTAGTGTGCAGCAATATTCCAGCCTAGATAGAACAAGTGACCTGAAGAGTGTCATCATGGGCTTTGCATCCCTCGTTTTGAAGGTTCTCATTATCCATCCTGTCATTTTTCTAGCAGATGCGATTGATACAATGTTATGATCCTTGAAGGTGAGATCCTCCGACATGATCACTCTCAAAAATAAATAACAAAAAGGCACAATACCGTGACTGGAACAATACACAAATAACCCGCACATAAAAGAGAGAAGCTTACGACGACGTTTCGGTCCGACTTGGACCATTGACAAAGTCACAGTGTGACTTTGTCAATGGTCCAAGTTATTTGTGTATGATCACTCTCAGGTCTTTGACGTTGGTGTTTCGCTCTATTTTGTGGCCAGAATTTGTTTTGTACTCTGATGAAGATTTAATTTCCTCGTGTTTACCATATCTGAGTAATTGAAATTTCTCATCGTTGAACTTCATATTGTTTTCTGCAGCCCACTGAAAGATTTGGTTGATGTCTGCCTGGAGCCTTGCAGTGTCTGCAATGGAAGACACTGTCATGCGGATTCGAGTGTCATCTGCAAAGGAAGACACGGTGCTGTGGCTGACATCCTTGTCTATGTCAGATATGAGGATGAGGGACAAGATGGGAGCGAGTACTGTGCCTTGTGGAACAGAGCTTTTCACCGTAGCTGCCTCGGACTTTACTCTGTTGAATACTACTACTCTGTGTTCTGTTAGTGAGGAAATTATAGATCCATCGACCGACTTTCCCTGTTATTCCTTTAGCACGCATTTTGTGCGCTATTACACCATGGTCACAGTTGTCAAAGGCTTTTGCAAAGTCTGTATATATTACATCTGCATTCTTTTTGTCTTCTAGTGCATCTAGGACCTTGTCGTAGTGATCCAATAGTTGAGACAGACAGGAGCGACCTGTTCTAAACCCATGTTGTCCTGGGTAGTGTAACTGATGGGTTTCTAGATGGGTGGTGATCTTGCTTCATAGGACCCTTTCAAAGATTTTTATGATATGGGATGTTAGTGCTATTGGTCTGTAGTTCTTTGCTGTTGCTTTACTGCCCCCTTTGTGGAGTGGGGCTATGTCTGTTGTTTTTAGTGACTGTGGGACGACCCCCGTGTCCATGCTCCCTCTCCAGAGGATGGTAAAGGCTCGTGATAGGGGCTTCTTGCAGTTCTTGTTGAACATGGAGTTCCATGAGTCTGGCCCTGGGGCAGAGTGCATGGGCATGTCATTTATCGCCTGTTCGAAGTCATTTGGTGTCAGGGTAACATCAGATAGGCTTGTGTTAACCAAATTTTGTGGCTCTCTCATACAAATTTTATTTTGATCTTCGACTCTCAGTCTGGTTAGTGGGTTGCTAAAAACTGAGTCATACTGGGACTTGAGTAGCTCACTCATTTCCTTGCTGTCATCTGTGTAGGACCCATCTTGTTTAAGTAGGGCCCAATACTGGACGTTGTTCTCGACTTTGATATGGCATAGAAGAAGAAATACTTTGGGTTTCTTTCGATTTCATTTATGGCTTTTAGTTCTTCCCACGATTCCTGACTCCTATAAGATTCCTTTAGCTTAAGTTCGATGTTTGCTATTTCTCTGACCATTGTCTCCCTACGCATTTCAGATAGATTGACCTCTTTTAGCCGCTCTGTTATTCTTTTCCGTCGCCTGTAAAGGGAGCGCCTATCTCTTTCTATTTTACATCTACTCCTCCTTTTTCTTAGAGGAATAAGCCTTGTGCGTACATCGAGTGCCACCAAGTTATTCTGTTCTAGGCATAAGTTGGGGTCTGTGTTGCTTAGTATATCTTCCCAGCTTATATCGGTTAGGACTTGGTTTACTTGGTCCCACTTTATGTTTTTGTTATTGAAGTTGAATTTGGTGAATGCTCCCTCCTGACTAATCTCATTTTGTCTGTCTGGGGCTCCACGCATACATGTCTTAACCTCAATTATGTTGTGATCTGAGTACTATATTGTTTTTGATATGGTGACATTTCTTATCAGATCATCATTGTTAGTGAAGATGAGGTCTAGTGTATTCTCCATTCTAGTAGGCTCTATTATTTGCTGGTTTAAATTGAATTTTGTGCAGAGATTTAAAAGCTCGTGTGAGTGTGAGTTTTCATCAGAGCTGCCTCCTGGTGTTATTACTGCAACAATATTATTTGCTATATTTCTCCATTTTAGGTGCCTTAAATTGAAATCCCCCAGGAGCAAGATGTTGGGTGCAGGAGCTGGAAGATTTTCCAGACAGTGGTCAATTTTTTAACAGCTTTTCCTGGAATTGCTGGGATGTTGCATCCGGAGGCTTGTAGACTACCACAATGACTAGGCTTTGGTTCTCGATCTTTACTGCTAAAACTTCCACTACATCATTTGAGGCATTAAGCAGTTCTGTGGAAACAAGTGACTCTTCAATGTACAGGACAACCCCCCCCACCCTTTTGCCTGTTCACTCTGTCACATCTGTATAGGTTGTAACCTGGGATCCATATTTCGTTGTCCAAGTGGTCCTTTATGTGGGTCTCAGTGAAAGCTGCGAACACTACTGGGGGGGATTTTTTTTCCGGCATTAGTATCTGTATCTGTTGGTTTGGAGTGGAGGCCATCGACTGTAGTTCCACTCCAGGAATGACTGGATTTGGTGTTCAATTTCTGCCATTTCCTGCCAGTTTTTTTTCCTTCCTGGCACTAAAAAACCTCTCCCTCTTGAGTGGCTGTGGCTACCCAGATTTTCCCATGGCCTGGATGTTTTGTATCTTTTTGTCCCCTTTAGATGGTGTGCCTGGCAATTTAAGTTATAGCACAGTCTTTCCTGTACTGAAGAGGTACGCATTTCAGGGTGAAAAAGCTTACAGGAAGGGAGTTTGCATTTTCCTGTTGTCATATGGGCACGGCATTTTCTAGGGTGGTCATAGTTGCACGTCCCATCTGTTTTTCCAGATTTCCCGTGTCTGCAGATACTAAGCGCATAGTATGTGCACAGGCTTGGTTTCCGTTTGGCTTGGGTTTCTGTGACTGTATTCCCTGTTGGTGCATGTTTACCTGTCTTGTTCCTCTCCTCCCTAGCACCAACAATGGAGCTCCCACCAGTTGTTTTTGGTAATATATCCTCACTATTGCTAGTGGAGTCCTCTTGTTTGCTATTTCCTGTTGTATTTCTAGTTTGCAATATTGGTTTTATCTTATCTTTGACTACACTTGTTTCCCCACTACGGCTTCTGTCCCCTATGAGGTCATTTATATGCATTCCTTCCTGCGTATAATTCCCGACTACCTGGACAAAATCTCCAGCTTCACCATTACTGTCTCCCAGGACAGCACCTCCAGCTTCACCATTACTGTCTCCCAAAGCTTTAACAAAATTTATTTCTTGTTTTTGCATTCCTAAAACTATTCAAAGTGATCAAGGTACTAACTTCACTGCCAAAGCGTTTAGGGAAGTATTAACTAGGTTAGGGATAATCCACAACTTAGCCACTACCTATCATCCTCAGTCCCAAGGCGCCTTGGAAAGATTCCATCAGACGTTAAAGACCATGATTAGAACTTTTTGCATGCACTTTCCTACAGACTTGGATGAATCACTACCTTTGTTGCTGTTCTCAGTACGAGAGACGGTGCAAGAGTCTATAGGGTATAGTCCGTTTGAGTTGATCTTTGGGCACAATGTATGAGGTCCTCTTCGGGTGCTCAAAGAAGGATGGATGGGAGAAGACGTTAGCTCAACACTCTACAACCCGTCTTCAAGGTTGCAGGTGGCATGTCAGTTAGCCAAAGCTAACCTAAAGAAAGCTCAAAATGATGAAACAGAGGTATGACAGAAGTGCACAATTCCACTCCTTCCATCCAGGAGACAAGGTGTTGGTGCAGGAACCTATACCTGGCCACACCTTGAAAGCTAGATTTACGGGACCTATGCAATTTGAAAGTAGATTATCTGATGTAAATTATGTGGTAGCTTCCATTGATAAGACCTCAAAAACTAAAACTTACCACATTAATCAATTAAATCTTTTCATACCCCAGATAGTGCCAGTAATGATTCTGTCCTCTGCCTCTGAGGACGACTCTGATTCTTTGCACTCTATCTCTGAAATTAATGTTAAACTTTCAAGTTCTGTCCTCAAGGATCCTAGTTCTTTAATGGGGGGACTATCTGAAATGCAAGCAACAAGTTTAACTGACTTTCTACAGTCATATCCTAATATTTTTTTGGATGTGCCAAAAAAATATACGTTAGGTTATCATGATGTAGATGTGGGAAACTCTAGCCCTATTAAACTCTCCCCCTACAGAGCTAATCCTGAAAAGCAGAGGCTACTTCAGCAGGAAGTAGAATTTCTGTTAAAGCATGGTTTAGTGGAGGAGTCATCTAGTCCATGGGCTTCACCGTGCATCCTTGTTAAAAAGGCTGATGGAGGGTTTCGTATGTGTACAGACTACCTTAAGGTGAATGAGGTCACAATCACAGATGCTTACCCTCTTCCTCGTCTGGATGACATAATTGACTTTGTGGGTAAGGCTACTTTTGTGTCAAAGTTAGATCTCCATAAAGGTTACTATCAGGTACCTTTAACGGATAAGGCGAAGGAAATCTCTGCCTTCGTAATTCCAGGAGGCCATTATCAATACACAGTTACCCCCTTTGGAATGAAAAACTCCCCTTCTTCATTCCAGAAACTTGTCCATCAGGCTATTAAAGGACTTGAAGGCACGGCAGCATACCTGGATGATATTGTGGTGTCTGATACTTGGGTTCAACACCTATTTAGGCTTAAGGCTCTCTTTGAGACCTTTCAGAGTTCCCATTTAACTGTTAATTTATCTAAATATTCCTTTGGCCAGGCCCTGTTACTTTTCTAGGCCATGAAGTAGGTAGTGGTAAAGTTGCTCCTAAACTTGCTAAAGTTCTTGCTATTAAAGATTATCCAGTTCCTCATGATAGGAAATCTCTTCAACGTTTCCTAGGCATGATAGGATTTTACAGAAGATTCTGTAAGAATTTTCAGATATTGTAGCCCCCCTTACCTCTCTTACCAGTCACAAAGTTCCATTTAATTGGACCACAGAGTGTAAAAATGCTTTTAACAAAGCAAAAAGATTATTGTGTACTGCACCCATTCTTTTGTCTCCAGACTTCTCCAAACCTTTTTCATTGCAGTTTGATGCTTATGAGTCTGGGGTTGGGGCAGTACTATTGCAAAACGAGAATGAAGAGTTGCAGCCTGTAGCGTACTTTTCAGCCAAATTTCAGCCGAATCAGAGGGCTTACTCTACCACTGAAAAAGAAGCCCTCGCGCTGGTACTGGCTTTAGAGCATTTCGATGTTTATGTGGGCCAGACGTCGCAGGTGGTCACTGTCTACAGTGATCACAATCCTCTAGTATATCTCCAAGCCATGAAGAACCACAACAAAAGGCTCATGCATTGGGCTTTACGACTGCAACCCTATTCTATCAGAATTAAATATATTGCCGGCAAAGAAAATATGTTGGCAGACTCTTTATCTAGAGTCTAACTATATTATTTAATTAGGTTAGGATGTTAGGTTAATTGTGGTAACCCCTTTCACGCTCTTTTTTTTTTTATCCCCTGGTGTGGGTTTTTTTTTAGTGAGGGGATGCGGGCTACCGTCCGCCTGTATCTTGGACCTAACCTAGCCCAACTGTTTGCTGTCTCGCTCTGAGTTTAGGGTTTGGTTTTTTGTCACGAGAAAAGCTAAGCACTATCTAAGAGTTGGATGGTTGAGTGGAAAGGCGGTCCCATTATTTTGTGCCATGACGGCATGGTTACCACTGGAAGGTGGCAGCCTAATCCTGAGCCTTCTCAGGGTGGGGGTGTGGCATGCAAAGAGTATGTAACCTTTATTCGGTGCATGTACACACTCATTTACAGGCTGTCTCCCCCAACCAGCGAACCAGGTGACCAAGAGTTGACGATGGGGCCCCGTCGTTCAACTAGTGACCAGGCTCCAGTCAATAAGAAGATGGTTTTGGCAATCACAGAGGTTATGTGGGTACCACTCTCCTGTCTGCCCTTGTCATTCCTATTCTAGAGCTGGTTGAAGCACGGTCTGCTCTCTTTTGGCTTCTATTCCGCCTTGCTTACCATGGAGTGCACTAATACCTATCACTGTACATAGTGTATACAGTGTACATATTGCTGTTCTAAATTGGTGAAGGATAATATAAGTCAAAAGTTTTCTGCTGTGTTTATTTTGCTCCCTTTACACCCAGGATAACAGGCCATTTGGACTCCTGGGTTGTAATATCTCATGAACTTTGATTTATGCATATTCACTGCCATACCTGTTGCCATCCCAAAAGCATCTACGACTCTCTCCAGACCCTTCAATCCCTCCATCCCACTCACTAGGACAGTCGTGTCATCAACGTAACCTATGATACCAGGACTCCCACCTCGTATGTCCTCCCTTACCCCCTCCAGTATGCACCTTTCCACTGCCCTATAAAATGGATTCTGTAAACATGCAAATAATATTAATGACAACGGGCATTCCTGCCTCAACCCCCTGCCCATTTTCACATGCATCCCCACCCTCCCATTAATCTGTACACACATCCCAACACCCTGATATAAAGTACACACCCAATTTACAATGTCCTCCCCAAACCCCTGCCACTCCATGATTCTCCACAGAGCCTCCCTCTTGACACTGTCATACGCCACTCTCCAATCCAATGCTAGTACCCATCGTTTCCCCTCACACAAACCCTCAATAAACCTTCTAATAACCCCATGCTCTTCATACATTGATCTCCCTGGAATCCTATATTAACCCCTCACTATTACCTTTCCAATGAGTTTCTTGATACGATTTCCCAAAATTTTTGCAAAAAGTTTGTAGTCTGCACACATGAGTGATATCATTCGGTAATCTCTCACTGTGCACTGACTGTCACCTTTTGGCACCAAAACTACAAGCACTGTCACCTGCAACAGTCCCAACGCACCCATATCTTTTATGATATTAAACAATTGCACCAAAAAGTCTTTTAATACTCCCCAATGCTGTATGTGAAAATCTGCAGCCAGCCCATCTATTCCTGGTGCCTTACCCCTACTCATACCCATTAAGCCTTCCACACCTGTTCCTTCACAATAGGCCCCTGTAACTGTTCCCTGTCATCCCTGTCAAGCACACACTGCACCCATTCACCCATCTCCCTTAAAGCCCCCTCACTCACACCCACACTCCTCATATACTCACTAAGCCAAGCATCAACATACCCTCCCATCCCCTCCATTGTCACCAACTCTTGTTCCTCCCTATACCCCTCGATGTCCTCAAGAACTCTCAAACTAACCATTTCCGTTGCAATGCACCAGAGCCTCTGCCCTCGCAGGAAACTCGCTGATGGTCTATAACCGCACATGACCTCCTCCAACCCCTCTAAAACCTTTGCTGCATCAAACCGCTCATTTTGCACTTTCATTAGGCGTTTCTTTACTCCCTCTATGTCTGCCACTAGGACTCCCATCCCCCCTTTCCTCTCATAATACTCCCTTAACTGCCCCTCAAGATATCTAATAAGTCTATATGCCAACTGATTCTCGTGCCGTCCCTGTCATACATAGAACTCTCTAATCCTCGTCTTCGCTGTCGTATCCCACCATCTCAACACATCCCCACTGACTTCCATCCCCTCCCATAAGCCTTTCCACCATTGTGCAAATAGGACCCTCCCCTCAACATCTTGAAGCAACTGAATGTTCAATTTCCAATAACTCTTATACCTGTTCGGCCGTCCCTCCCATTCCAAATCCACCAAAACACCTCTATTATCAGAGAAAAACACATCCAAAATCCTTACACTCCGCACCACTGCTTGCCTTGTTACGTATATTCTGTCCAGCCATGCAGCATACCCCTGCCTCACAAAGGTGTGCTCCACCTCCCACGCCACCCCTTCCCCCACATCCACCAACCCCACCCCGTTTAACAGATCCCTCAGAACCCCAGAGCAACATCCTGCTCCCCTAGGTTCTACATCCCTATGGTGTATGACACAATTCCAGTCCCCTCCCACCACAGCTAATGCTGGAAGCGACCTTAAGTGATACACCAACACGTCACTTACAAACGCATTCTTCACTCGACTGTCCCCCTCCGCTGGCCCATAAACACACACAAAAGACATCTTTTCCCTTCCCCACGTCCCATCCACACTTATAACCCTCCCCTCCCCTCCCTCCTCGCAATGATGTACAGTAAACAGACTAGCCTCCCTCGCCAAAATAGCCGCTCCTCCTTTCAATCTCAATGAGTGTGCCGCATGTACAATATACCCCTCAATCATCAACATACAACCCAGCTTGTGGTTGTGCTCTTGTACAAACACTACATCTACACCATACCTAATAAGAAGCTCATGAAACCATACACACTTCCTATAATTTCTCAGACCATTAATATTTATAGAGAGACTTGAATTTGTCAGTGGAGGTTTTCCTTTACGTACTACAACACCTTTATGCCCCTTCCCCTTTATATGCCCTTGGTCTTCAGTCACCATTCTGTGATCTGCTTTCACATGCCCCCTGCCTCTGGACCCCCCAGGTCCATGCTCAACCACATCCGCCCAAACCTTTTTGCCCAAACGCTGTGCCGGAGTGAGCACATCGTCCACATCCGAGAGCACTGCAGCTCTCTTCCATGACCCTCGAGCCTCTCTCCCCACCTTCACCCGGAAACCATCCTCGTGCACTTCCGCCACCACAGTGCCAATTTGCAACCAGCCTCAACCTGGTTCTCTGACATGCCCCCCCTCACCACCTGGAACCCCAGCAGTATCCAGGGCACCCACAAGCCCCTCAACGGAGACCTCTCCTGGGGTCCCTAACAGGGCGTGAAGGACTGAATCAATGGTAGCCTCCACGGCCCTGTCCTCACAAAGCAACACCACATCTCTGGTCTCCGGTGCCTGCCCGGCAGCACATGACTCTCTTGGAAGAGTTACACACTCTTCGTCCCCAAGGCGGCCTCCTCGACCTCCACACTCCAAGCGTTGCTCAAGGAAATTGACTCAGGTCCTGCCAAATTCGTCTGCTCATGGTCCTCTGATGCCTCCTTATGTTGCTCATCTGCCTGTGTACCCTGTCGTTTAACACACTGCGCAGCAATGTGATCATAGGCACCGCATAAGCGACAGGTACGTCGTTGCCCCGCGTAAGTCACCATTACTTGAGTCCTGAAGTCTTCTAGGTAAACATAGGAAGGAATGGGATGCATCAATGTCATTTTCAAGGAAAAACTTCCCTCAGGCATCCCAGCATATGATCCTTCCTTCCACTTCCCCAATGTCGCCATATGAACAGTCCCAAACTTCTCAAAGACGGCACGTAGGTCTGCCTCATCAGCCTCAAAGGATACATTCCTGATCTTCACCCACGTATAATGATGGGACACATCATGTAGCCTTACCATCACAGCAGGATTTACTGGCACACAAAGATCTTGAAATCTAGCGACTATGTCTTCGTATATGCTTGCATTGCGAAATTTCACAAAAATTCTATATGCCCCATTCAAGGCTACACCATACAGCTCTTCATTTGCAATGCCGTATGTGTCCCTGATGATGGCAGGTAATGAAACTTGAGCCAAGTGGGCATGCATGTCGGAGGATCTCACCTTCAAGGACCATAACATTGTATCAATCGCATCTGCTAGAAAAATGACAGGATGGATAATGAGAACCTTCAAAACTAGGGAGGCCAAGCCCATGATGACACTCTTCAGGTCACTTGTTCTATCTAGGCTGGAATATTGCTGCACACTAACAGCACCTTTCAAGGCAGGTGAAATTGCCGACCTAGTAAATGTACAGAGAACTTTCACGGCGCGCATAACGGAGATAAAACACCTCAATTACTGGGAGCGCTTGAGGTTCCTAAACCTGTATTCCCTGGAACGCAGGAGGGAGAGATACATGATTATATACACCTGGAAAATCCTAGAGGGACTAGTACCGAACTTGCACACGAAAATCACTCACTACGAAAGCAAAAGACTTGGCAGACGATGCACCATCCCCCCAATGAAAAGCAGGGGTGTCACTAGCACGTTAAGAGATCATACAATAAGTGTCAGGGGCCCAAGACTGTTCAACTGCCTCCCAGCACACATAAGGGGGATTACCAACAGACCCCTGGCAGTCTTCAAGCTGGCACTGGACAAGCACCTAAAGTCAGTTCCTTATCAGCCGGGCTGTGGCTCGTACGTTGGTTTGCGTGCAGCCAGCAGCAACAGCCTGGTTGATCAGGCTCTGATCCACCAGGAGGCCTGGTCACAGATCGGGCCGCGGGGGCGTTGACCCCCGGAACTCTCTCCAGGTAAACTCCAGGCACAGCTCCACGCACCACTTTTATGCCGATAGTGTTTACCCTTCTCCTTGCCTGCTGCGCCATTTTGTGAAAACCAAGTTGTCACCGGCTGAGAGCAGAGGGCAGGCTCAGCACACGTCCACTCGTCCCAGAGGTTGAGCGACGAATAATTTTATGTAAATTATGATGTCAAAGTTGTATCATGGT
>NC_069429.1:28990793-29020174 GCF_026875155.1 Cherax quadricarinatus
GTGTTTTGTTGGCCCGGGGTTGTGAACTGAGGGTTTCTAGATGGGTGGTGATCTTGCTTCATAGGACCCTTAAAAGATTTTTTTGTAGGGATTTTGGCTATTGGCGAGTTTTGCGTTGCTTTATGCCCCCTTTTGGAGTGGGCTATGTCTGTTTTTTTAGTAACTGTGGACGAACCCCTTCCTGCCCCTCCCTGGGAGGGTAAAGGCTCGTGGGGGTTTCTTGCATTTTTTGAAAACCAGGGGTTCCATGAGTCGGCCCTGGGCGGTCGGGGGCATGTCTTTTATCGCCTTTCGAAGTCATTTGGGCGTCAGGATGACTCAGATGGGCTTGTGTTAACAAATTTCTGTGGCTCTCTATAAAAATTTTTTTTTGATTTCGACCTCTCGGGTTTTAGTGGGTTCTAAAAACTGAGTCATACTGGGACTTGAAGTTCCTTCATTCCTTGCTGTATCTGTGTAGGACCCATTTTGTTTAAGAAAGGGGCCCAAATACGGACGTTGTTTCTCGATTTTGAATGGCAAGGAAAAGAATAT
Organism: Cherax quadricarinatus; assembly: GCF_026875155.1. NCBI lineage: Eukaryota > Metazoa > Arthropoda > Malacostraca > Decapoda > Parastacidae > Cherax > Cherax quadricarinatus. The sequence goes on from NC_069429.1 coordinate 28,991,328, forward strand.
TTTGGGGTTCTTTCGATTTTTTTATGGTTTTTTGTTCTTCCCCGTTTCCTGACCCTATAATTTTCCTTTCGCTTAATTTCGTGTTTGCTTTTTCCCTTGACCTGCTCCTACGCATTTCAAAGTTTGACCTTTTTACCCGCTTGTTATTTTTTCCGTCCCCCTTTTAAAGGGGCGCCTGTCTTTTTTCTATTTTCATCTACCCTCCTTTTTCTTAGAGGAATAAGCCTTGTGGTACATCGAGTGCCACCAAGTTATTCTGTCTGGGCAATTGGGGTCTGTGTTGTTTAGTATATTTTCCATTTTATATCTTTTAGATTGGGTTTATTGTCCCACTTTATTTTTTTTTTGTTATTGAAGTTAAAATTTGGTGAATTTTCCCTCCGACAATCTCTTTTGTCTGTCTGGGGCTCCACGCATACATGTCTCCCCCAATTATGTTGTATCTAGTTATTTTTTTTGATAGGTGACATTTCTTATCAAAACATCATTTTTAGTGAAGATGAGGGCAGTGTATTTTCCATTCTAGTAGGCTCTATTATTTTCTGGTTTAAAATTTAATTTTGTGCAGAGATTTAAAAACTCGGTGATGGGGGAGGTGAGTTAATCAAATGTGGGGGTGAGGGGATGTAACAGCAGTGAGGGAAATGAGGGGAGTGAACAGTCAAGTGAAGCAGGTGAGTGGTTTTTAAATCAAGTGAGGGGGGTTCTGAAAGATAGTGTGTCTTGTAAGATGTATGTGTCTTGTAAGATTGTATGTGTTTGTAAATTTAGCGTGCCCTTGTAAGACTGTATGTGTTTGAAAGGCTGTAGTGTTCCGTAACTCGGGAAGGAAAATCTTTCAAGTTTGCAAAAGGGTTTAACGTCAGGCCCCAATTTTGGATATGCACCCCAGTTAAAACCCAAAACAAGCAGCAAGTCTAAAAAAAACCCCCCAAACAAATGAAACCAAAAAATTGCATAGTACTCAGTAATTGTTTTTGCGGGGTCAGGTAAGTAAAAATTTAGTGCACACATGTTACTATAAAACACCTGTAAAAATTAAACTTTTCATCAGAGCTGCCCCCTGGTTTTAATTACTGCAACAATATTTTTTGCTTTTTCTCCTTTTTAGGTGCCTTAATTTAACCCCCCAAAAAATTTTGGGGTGCAGGAGCGGGAAGATTTTCCAGACGTGGAAATTTAACAGCTTTTCCCTGAATTGCGGGGTTTTTCACGGAGGCTTTAGACTACCACAAACTAGGCTTTGTTTCCCCGTCTTTACTGCAAAAACTTCCACAAACTCATTTGAGGTTAAACAGTCTTTGGAAAAAAGGACTCTTAAATGTACAGGAAAACCCCCCGCCCCTTTTGCCGTTCATCGCACATTTGTAAGGTTGTAACGGGGACCCAAATTTCCCTTGTCCAAGGGGTCCTTTATGTGGGTCCATGAAAGCTGCGAACCTACGGGGGGGGGATTTTTTTTCCGGCTTTAGTACGTATCTGTTGGTTTGGAGTGGAGGCCCATCGAGTTTTTCCATCCAGGAATGAGGGATTGGTTTAAATTTCGCCATTTCCTCCATTTTTTTTTTTCCTTCCGGGCACTAAAAACCCCCCTTTGAGTCTGGGCACCCAGATTTTCCCATGGCCTGGATTTTTTGTACTTTTTGCCCCCTTTAGATGGTTCCCCGGGCAATTTAATTATACAAGTCTTTCCCTGTACTAAAAGGGTAGCATTCAGGTAAAAAAGCTTTACGGGAAGGGGTTTGAAATTTTCCTTTGTATAGGGCACGGCATTTTCTAGGTGGTCAAGTTCACGCCCCCATCTGTTTTCCCAATTTCCCGTGTCTGCGATACCAAGCGCATAGTATGTAAAAGTTTGGGTTTTCCGTTTCCCTTGGGTTTCTTAAATGTATTCCCTTTTGGTGCATTTTTCCCTGTTTTTATTCCTATCCCCCTACACCAACAATGGAGCTCCTACCATTGTTTTGGAAATATACCTCACATTCTAGGGGACCCCTCTTGTTTGCTTTTTCCCTGTTGTATTTTAGTTTGCAATATTGGTTTTATCTTATCTTTGACTACACTTGTTTCCCCACAGGGTTTTTCCCCCTATGAGGTCATTTATATGCTTCCTTCCTGCTTTAAATTCCCGATACCTGGACAAAATCTCCACTTCCCATTACTGTCTCCCGGGCAGCACCCCAGCTTCACCATTACGTCTCCCAAAGTTTTAACAAAATTTTTTTTTGTTTTGGCTTCCCAAAAAACTATTCAAAGAGATCAAGGTACTAACTTCAATGAAAAGCGTTTAGGGAAGTATTAACTGGGTTGGGGGATAATCCAAATTTATCCACTACCATCCCCCCAGCCCCAAGGCCCTTGGGGAAAAGTTTCCCACAGACTTTAAAGACCTGATTAGAACTTTTTGCATGCATTTCCTCAGTTTTGGATGATTCACTACCTTTGTTCTTTTTCTCGTACGAGAGACGGTGCGAGTCTATAGGTATAGCCCTTTGGTTGATTTTTGGGGCAAAATGATGGGGCCCCTCTTCGGGTGCTAAGAAGGATGGATGGAGAAGAGTTAGCTCACACTCACAACCCTTTTAAAGGGTTGCAGGTGGCAGTCAGTTAGCCAAGGTAACCAAAAAAACCCAAAAATGATGAAACAGGGGTTGACAAAGTCCCAAAATTTCCATCCTTCCCTCCGGAGACAAGTGTTGTGCGGGGAAAAAAATCCGGCCACACCTTGAAACTAGATTTACGGGACCTAGAAATTTTTGAAATAATTTACTGTTTTAAATTATGTGGAGCTTCATTGATAAGACCTCAAAACTAAAATTTTCCAATTAATCAATTAATCTTTTCATCCCCCAATGTGCCAAAATGATTTGTCCTCTCCCCTTGAGGGACTCTAAATTTTGCACTCTTTTCCCCTAAAATTAATGTTAAACTTTCAAGTTCGTCCTAAAGGGATCCTAGTTCTTTAATGGGGGGACATCTGAAATGCAAGAACAAGTTTAACTGATTTTTCAAGTCATATCCAATTTTTTTTGGATGTCCCAAAAAAAATATACTTATTATCATGATTAATGGGGAAAAACTCTGCCCTATTAAACTCCCCCCCTACGAGCTAACCCTGAAAAGCAGAGGCTACTTCGAGGAAGTAAATTTCTGTAAAGCAGGTTTTAGTGGGGGGGAGTCATTAGTCCAGGGGCTTCACGGCATCCTTTTTAAAAAGGCTGATGAGGGTTTCGTATGTGTAAGACTCCCTTAAGTGAATGAGGTCACAATCACAGATGCTTACCCTCTTCCTCGTCTGGTGACATAATGATTGTGGGTAAGGCTACTTTTTGTCAAATTTATTTTTTCCATAAAGGTTACTATCGGGTCCTTTAAGGGAAAAGGGGAAAGGGAAACTCTGCCTTCGTAATTCCAGGAGGCCTTATCAAACACGTTACCCCCTTGGGAAATGAAAAACTCCCCTTTTTAATACAAAACTGTCCATCAGCTATTAAAGGACAAAGGCACGGCCATCCATGATATTGTTGTGGGTTGTATTTGGGGGTTCAACCCTTTTTTGGGTTTAAGGCTCTCTTTAAACCCTTTCAGATTTCCCCTTTTAACTGTTAATTTATCAAAATACCTTTGGCCAGGCCCCTGTTACTTTTCTAGGCCTGAAGTGGTAGGGGAAAGTTGCTCATAAACTTGCAAAAGTTTTTTCTATTAAAGATTACCATTCCTCAGATAGGAAATTCTTCAACTTTTCCTAGGCAGATGGGTTTTTACAGAAGTTCTGCAAGAATTTTCAGATATTGACCCCCCCCTTACCTCTTACCATCAAAAAGTTCCTTTTAAATTTGGGAAAACCCAAGGGTAAAAATGTTTTAAAAACAAAGCAAAAAGATTATTGGTATGCACCCATTCTTTTGTCTCCAGACTTCCAAAAACCCTTTTCATTACAGTTTGTTGCTTGTGAGTCTGGGGGTTGGGCTACTTTTGAAAAACGAAAGAAAGTTGAGCCGTACGTACTTTTCAGAAAATTTTAGCCGAACAGGGGGTTTTACTCTCCCACTAAAAAAGAAGCCCTCGCGCTGTTGGCTTTAGAGCTTTTCGATTTTAGTGGGCCAACGTCGCAGGTGGTCACTGCTACAGTGATCACAATCCTCTAGTAAATCTCCAAGCCAGAAGAACCACAAAAAAAGGGGCTCATCTTGGGGTTTTACGACGAAACCCCTTCTATCAGAATTAAATATTTCCCGGAAAAAGAAAAATTTTGGGCAAAAATTTATCTAGAGTCAAATATTTATTTAATTGGGTTTAGGAGTTAGGTTAATTGGGGTAACCCCTTTAGCCTTTTTTTTATCCCGGGTGGGGGTTTTTTTTTTTTAGTGGGGGGTTTGGGGGCTACCGTCTGCCTGTATTTGGACCAACCTACCATGTTTGCTGTCTTGCTCTGATTTGGGGTTTTTTTTTGTCACAGAAAAGCTAAGCCTACTAAGATTTTGGATGGTTGAGTGGAAAGACGGTCCCATTTTTTTGGGCCGACGGCAGGGTTACCACTGGAAGGTGGCAGCCAATCCTGACCTTTCTCAGGGGGGGGGGTGTGGCATGCAAAGAGTATGTAACCTTTATTGGGTGAAATGTCACACTCATTTACGGCTGTCTCCCCAACCAGCGAACCAGGTGCCCAAGATTTGACGATGGGGCCCCGTCGTTCAACTAGTGCCCAGGCTCCAACAATAAGAAGAGGGTTTTTGGGGAATCACGGGGTTATTGGGTCCCCCTTCCTTTTTGCCCTTGCATTCCTATTCTAGACGGGTTGAAGCACGTCGCCCTTTTTGGGTTTTATTCCCCTTTCTTAACCCCGGAGTGCCAATACCCTTTACTTACATGTGTATATTGTAAAATTTCTGTTCTAAAATTTGGGAAGGTAATATAAGTCAAAAGTTTTCTGCTGTGTTTATTTTGCTCCCTTTTCACCCCGGGTAAAAGGGGCCCTTTTGGACTCCTGGGTTGTAATATCCTGAACTTTGATTTTTGCATATTTACTGCCCTACCGTTGCCATCCAAAAACTCTAGACTCTTTTCCAAACCCCTTTAATCCCCCCATCCCACCACTAGGAAGTCTGTCATCAAAGTAACCTATATACCGGACTCCCACCTCGTATGTCCTCCTTCCCCCCCGTATCACCTTTCCCCTGCCATAAAATGGATTCTGTAAACATCAAATAATTTTGACAATGGGCATTCCTGCCCAACCCCCCCGCCCATTTTCCCCTACATCCCCCCCCCCATTAAAACTGTACACACATCCCAACACCCTGATATAAAGTACACACCCAATTTACAATGTCTCCCCCAAACCCCCGCCACCATGATTCTCCCCCAGAGCCTCCCTCTTGAACTGTCATACGCCGCCTTTCCCAACCAAAGCTAGTACCCATCGTTTCCCCTCACACAAACCCTCAAAAAACCTTCATAACCCCCTGCCTTCTACATTTACTCCCTGGAATCCCCCAAATTTAAAGCCCCACTATTTCCTTTCCCAAAGAGTTTCTTGAACATTTCCCAAAATTTTTGCAAAACTTTTATCTGCACACATAGTGATATCATTCGGTAATCTCTCACCTTGCACGGGGCGTCACCCCTTTTTGGGACCAAAACTACAAGCACTGTCACCTGCAAAAGTCCCAACGCCCCCTATCTTTTATGATATTTAAACATTGCACCAAAAAGCTTTAAAACTCCCCAATGCTTAGTAAAATCGCAGCCAGCCCACTATTCCTGGGGCCTTACCCCTACTCATACCCTTAAAAACCCTCCCCCCTGTTCCTTCACAAAAAGGCCCCTGTAACGTTCCCTGTCATCCCTGTTAAGCACACATGCACCCATTCACCCCCCCATTCACCCACCACACCGTGGTGACGTGTATTAGCTCTGGAAGACCGTTTGTGTGTTCTTTTAGTGGGGCCTGTACTTTTAGTCTGACCATACTTGGCTCTGTGAAAAGTGTCTTTTTTGCTCCCCCGGACTGAACCAAAATGCCCTCCCCGAGCAACTTTCCCGCAAATTTAAAGGGAAAAATTTAGGGGAAACAAAGACGGAGTACGGCATTTGACCGGAAAACAAGAGGATTTGTAGTAGCCTGTTTCGAGTCCCCCAGGGCAGAAGGGTGTGGTCATGGCTGGACAGAGGGACACGAAATTTCGTCAAGAAGACGAAGGAAAACCAGAAAAGAGAAGAAGAAAGAGACTGCTTTGGGAAACCCGTGGAAACCTCCAAAAGCATTCTCGGGCTAACCGACGAATGTGATCTACTCGGGGTCGTCCGAGAAAGACAACAAGAAGGGAAGAATTTGTTGTTTGGGGAACCAGGTTAATACATGGGTAGGGCATTCTGCTTGAAGGACAGGGGTAGGGGACAAAGGGTATGCTTTCCGGGGCTGGGAGGGGGAATTGTTAGCCGGTTGACAAATCAGAACGGAATGGGATCAATCCTTTTTTGCCTCATGCTGGGGGCAAAGTGAGGCAATCGTAAAAGAGGGTTTATTTGAAGTTCAGGACAGCTATAGAATATTAGGAAAAAGGGGGGCGCCCTGTTAAATTTTGGCTTTTTCCAAAAAGAGGTGTTGGTAATGAATGGGTTTTCCAGAGCAATGGTTTAATTGTTGGGTGGATAAACATGTAAAGGAAAAGCAGTACCCTTTATTGAAACTGGAAACTTCTATGCCGAATGACATGTAGCCCGGGGTGGGGGTTCACTTTTCCCGGGCAGGTGTGGGTTTTCTGCAACCTTGAGGGGGTTGTAGGACTTTAAACTAGGATTATTAGAGGAGGGTTTAGAAATGATTAATAAGAGTTGGGTAATTTACTTATCTCGATATTAAGAACAATAGTAACGTCATGTAGTAACTCTCGGTAAGATAATTTAGAAAAATTTTGTAAAAACAAAGATGAATAGGAAAAAGTGCAGAAGAAAAAACATAGAAGGATTTTATGCTAACATCGAAGTGCAAAAAAAAAAAAATTTGAATTCGTTTTGGAGCAGTCTGGGAAATTTTATATCATTTGCATTAAAAATGAAAACGTGGGATATTTAAAGGGGCGGGTTATGCTGAGTGTAATATTTAGGGATTTTAATTATTCAATGTGGGATAGATGTAAGGGGAAAAGGGGGGGGATTGCATTGTATTTCGAGAAAATATTAAATTTTTGCATAAAAAAAGGGATAAAAAAAAGAGGGGGCAGTAACAGACTGTTTGGGTAGAGTTTGGGTGGGCAAGAAAAAAAAATTCAGGTGTAATATACCCACCTCCAGCTTGGATCACGATAAAAGGGGGACTTTTTTGGGGCGAAATTTTTAGGGCTTCTGACACAGTAACGTGTCTATAGGGGACTTTAATTTAGCCCAAATTTACTGGAATTCTTTGACAGGTAACTAGAGTCCCTGCTTCATGGAAAAAGTTCAGGACTGTTTTTGAAAAAGAGTGTAACGAACCCCAGGGGGATTATTATTATTATTCAATCAAGGGGGGGGAAGCTAAACCCCGGGGGATTATACGCGCCGGGGGGGGGGGGGTGGAAAACATTTAGGGTTAATTGGGGAACTGGACAAGATCCAATTCCCCAAATCAAAACCCCTCACCAACATCAAGGAACCCTTCTTGAGGGGACCCTACCCGGGTAAAATTTGCTAGACCTAGTCTTGTCAAAAAAGGAAAAAATCGTGAATAATCTGGAGATCACGAAGACTTGCGCAAGTGATCACAAATCCATCCCTTTAGAAATTGGGGTCAAGAAAAATGATAATACAGTAAAAAACCCCGATTTTTGTTCTGGGGCCATTTTAATGGACTTAGGGAAAACTTCTAATCTGATTGGGGGGTTTTCTAGCTAAGATTTTATTCATAATCATACTTATGAAAAAAGGGGTCGTTTTTTTTGATTGTTTTCTTAATAATTTACACAGTGCCCAGATATACATTCCCCCCGAGAGAATTAGGTTAATAAAAACGATCCCCAAAAGGGGGTTTAAAAGGGGGCAAACGTTATTTGGGGGGAAAAGGGGAATTTAAGGGCCATCAGAAAGGAGAGGTTAACCTTTCTACCAATTGTTCAGCTAAAAGAGAAGTAAAAAAGGCGATTTAAAAACTAAAAGGCTATGAAATTAGAGCGTAAAAAATCAAAGACTAATCCAAAGGGGGCTTTTAAGTGTTAGGGCGAAGTAAAAAAAAAGAGACCTCTGAAACTGGGGAAGGACAGCTGACGGATAATAACTGGAAATTTTCCTTATTTTAAAGACATTTTTGTCAGTTTTACACAGGAAATTAAAAGAATTCCAGTAATTAACAAATTTTTGTTTCCCAGAATTTAAGTTTAAATAAAATTTACTGTCCCGGGGGCTGGTTATTTAAACGTAGACAAAATGAACAAAATAAATCCCCGGGGCCCGATGGTTGTTTTCGGGTACTTAAGGAATGCAATGGACTTAGTCAGCCATTTAACGAAAATTTTTATTCATGCGTCCATCCTACCATGTTGTGCCAGAGATGTGGAGAGGCTAATGTGTTCCTTTTTTAAATCGGGGGAAAGCCACTCCCCAAATTTCCGTCCCAAAAAGTGACATCTATAGGGGCAAGTTAATAGAAACAAATTTTAGCGACATACAAAGTCACCTTGAAGAGCATAACTTGTAAAAGAATTCAGCATGGATTCACGAGAGGGGGTTCCTCCTACAAACTTACTGACGTTCTTCAAAAGAAATTTTAGGCGTTGACAGTGATAAGGGGAAAATTAATTTTTTATTTGGATTTTATAAAGCCTTTGACAAAACCTCACAAGGACCTTTAAAAAAATGCACTCATGGAAGGAGGGGAAATTCAGCAGGATTGAGGCATGGCTTACCAAAAGAAAAAGGGTTACAATTTTTGGATGAAACTAATGGGATTAGTCCAGTGGGTCCACAAGGGTCATTTTAGGCCCTTCCTGTTCATAATTTACATTAATGACCTTGATGAAGGGATTACTAGTGACATGAGTAATTTTGCTGATGATAAAAAAGATAGGCCGTAAAATTTCACTCTGGGGAGGATATCAATGAACTCCAGGACGATTTGAACAAATTAATGTCTTGGGTCTGAAAAATGGCAGATAAATTTAATGTGGATAAGTGAAAGGTACTTGCCCTTGGAAATGAAAAAAAACCCTCGAAGCTATAATCTAGGTGAAGTAGAGCTTGTTCATACAGAATGTGAAAAAGACTTGGGAGTCATGGTAAGCAGAAATCTAAGCCAAAACAGCAGTGCCTTAGTGTGCGCAACAAGGCCACAGATTACTTGGATTTATCTCAAGAAGTATAAGTAACAAAGTCCAAAAGTTATTTTACAGCTCTTACATCACTAGTGAGGCCTCATTTAGATTATGCTGCTCATTTTTTGGGCTCCTTACTACAGGATGGACATAGACTCATTAGAGAACATACAGAGAAGAATGACTAAAATGATTTACTGTGTAAGGAACCTCCCGTATGAAATAGACTTAAAACCTTAAATCTCCATCTCTGGAGAGGCGTGAATGAAGAGGGAGATATCATTGAAGGGGTATAAGTGGATGACGGGCATAAACCAAGGGAGACATAATAAAGTACTGAGGGTGTCGACCAGGTAAAGAACCAGGAATAAAAGGATTTAAGTTGGATAAATTTAGATTTAGAAAGGACATAGGTAAGTACTGGTTTTCTAACAGAGTTGTAGATGCGTGGAACAGTCTTCCCAGGGGGGTGATAGAGGCTAGGACCTTGTGTAGCTTTAAGAAGAGACTGGACAAATATATGAGTGGGAGGGGCTGGGTTTGATTGGTGGCATTGGTTACGGGAGTTATTTCTTGGGTGGCTTTAGGTAGAGATCGTTTTGATAAGGACCTGCCTCGTATGGGCCAGTAGGCCTTCTGCAGTGTTCCTACATTCTTATGTTCTTATGTTCTTATCTCCCTTAAAGCCCCCTCACTCACACCCACACTCCTCATATACTCACTAAGCCAAGCATCAACATACCCTCCCATCCCCTCCATTGTCACCAACTCTTGTTCCTCCCTATACCCCTCGATGTCCTCAAGAACTCTCAAACTAACCATTTCCGTTGCAATGCACCAGAGCCTCTGCCCTCGCAGGAAACTCGCTGATGGTCTATAACCGCACATGACCTCCTCCAACCCCCTCTAAAAACCCTTTGCTGCATCAAACCACTCATTTTGCACTTCCATTAGGCGTTCCTTTACTCCCTCTATGTCTGCCACTAGGACTCCCATCCCCCCTTTCCTCTCATAATACTCCTTAACTGCCCCCCAAGAATACCCAATAAGTCTATTGCCAACTGTTCTCGTGCCGTCCCGTCATACATAGAACTCTCAATCCTCGTCTTCGCCATTGTATCCCACCATCTCAAAAACATCCCCACTGACTTCCATCCCCTCCCCTAAGCCTTTCCACCATTTTTGCAAATAGGACCCTCCCTCAAAATCTTGAAGCAAACTGAATGTTCAATTTCCAATACTCTTAACCTGTTCGGCCGTCCCCCCCCAAATCCCCCAAAAAACCTCTATAATCAGGGGAAAAAACATCCAAAATCCTTACACTCCGCACCACTGCTTGCCTTGCTACGTATATTCTGTCCAGCCATGCAGCATACCCCTGCCTCACAAAGGTGTGCTCCACCTCCCACGCCACCCCTTCCCCCACATCCACCAACCCCACCCCGTTTAACAGATCCCTCAGAACCCCAGAGCAACATCCTGCTCCCCTAGGTTCTACATCCCTATGGTGTATGACACAATTCCAGTCCCCTCCCACCACAGCTAATGCTGGAAGCGACCTTAAGTGATACACCAACACGTCACTTACAAACGCATTCTTCACTCGACTGTCCCCCTCCGCTGGCCCATAAACACACACAAAAGACATCTTTTCCCTTCCCCACGTCCCATCCACACTTATAACCCTCCCCTCCCCTCCCTCCTCGCTATGATGTACAGTAAACAGACTAGCCTCCCTCGCCAAAATAGCCGCTCCTCCTTTCAATCTCAATGAGTGTGCCGCATATACAATATACCCCTCAATCATCAACATATAACCCAGCTTGTGGTTGTGCTCTTGTACAAACTTTACATCTACACCATACCTAATAAGAAGCTCATGAAACCATACACACTTCCTATAATTTCTCAGACCATTAATATTTATAGAGAGACTTGAATTTGTCAGTGGAGGTTTTCCTTTACGTACTACAACACCTTTATGCCCCTTCCCCTTTATATGCCCTTGGTCTTCAGTCACCATTCTGTGATCTGCTTTCACATGCCCCCTGCCTCTGGACCCCCCAGGTCCATGCTCAACCACATCCGCCCAAACCTTTTTGCCCAAACGCTGTGCCGGAGTGAGCACATCGTCCACATCCGAGAGCACTGCAGCTCTCTTCCATGACCCTCGAGCCTCTCTCCCCACCTTCACCCGGAAACCATCCTCGTGCACTTCCGCCACCACAGTGCCAATTTGCAACCAGCCTCAACCTGGTTCTCTGACATGCCCCCCTTCACCACCTGGAACCCCAGCAGTATCCAGGGCACCCACAAGCCCCTCAACGGAGACCTCTCCTGGGGTCCCTAACAGGGCGTGAAGGACTGAATCAATGGTAGCCTCCACGGCCCTGTCCTCACAAAGCAACACCACATCTCTGGTCTCCGGTGCCTGCCCGGCAGCACATGACTCTCTTGGAAGAGTTACACACTCTTCGTCCCTCAAGGCGGCCTCCTCGACCTCCACACTCCAAGCGTTGCTCAAGGAAATTGACTCAGGTCGTGCCAAATTCGTCTGCTCATGGTCCTCTGATGCCTCCTTATGTTGCTCATCTGCCTGTGTACCCTGTCGTTTAACACACTGCGCAGCAATGTGATCATAGGCACCGCATAAGCGACAGGTACGTCGTTGCCCCGCGTAAGTCACCATTACTTGAGTCCTGAAGTCTTCTAGGTAAACATAGGAAGGATTGGGATGCATCAATGTCATTTTCAAGGAAAAACTTCCCTCAGGCATCCCAGCATATGATCCTTCCTTCCACTTCCCCAATGTCGCCATATGAACAGTCCCAAACTTCTCAAAGACGGCACGTAGGTCTGCCTCATCAGCCTCAAAGGATACATTCCTGATCTTCACCCATGTATAATGATGGGACACATCATGTAGCCTTACCATCACAGCAGGATTTACTGGCACACAAAGATCTTGAAATCTATCGACTATGTCTTCGTTTATGCTTTCATTGCGAAATTTCACAAAAATTCTATATGCCCCATTCAAGGCTACACCATACAGCTCTTCATTTGCAATGCCGTATGTGTCCCTGATGATGGCAGGTAATGAAACTTGAGCCAAGTGGGCATGCATGTCGGAGGATCTCACCTTCAAGGACCATAACATTGTATCAATCGCATCTGCTAGAAAAATGACAGGATGGATAATGAGAACCTTCAAAACTAGGGAGGCCAAGCCCATGATGACACTCTTCAGGTCACTTGTTCTATCTAGGCTGGAATATTGCTGCACACTAACAGCACCTTTCAAGGCAGGTGAAATTGCCGACCTAGTAAATGTACAGAGAACTTTCACGGCGCGCATAACGGAGATAAAACACCTCAATTACTGGGAGCGCTTGAGGTTCCTAAACCTGTATTCCCTGGAACGCAGGAGGGAGAGATACATGATTATATACACCTGGAAAATCCTAGAGGGACTAGTACCGAACTTGCACACGAAAATCACTCACTACGAAAGCAAAAGACTTGGCAGACGATGCACCATCCCCCCAATGAAAAGCAGGGTGTCACTAGCACGTTAAGAGATCATACAAAAAGTGTCAGGGGCCCAAGACTGTTCAACTGCCTCCCAGCACACATAAGGGGGATTACCAACAGACCCCTGGCAGTCTTAAAGCTGGCACTGGACAAGCACCTAAAGTCAGTTCCTTATCAGCCGGGCTGTGGCTCGTACGTTGGTTTGCGTGCAGCCAGCAGCAACAGCCTGGTTGATCAGGCTCTGATCCACCAGGAGGCCTGGTCACAGATCGGGCCGCGGGGGCGTTGACCCCCGGAACTCTCTCCAGGTAAACTCCAGGCACAGCTCCACGCACCACTTTTATGCCGATAGTGTTTACCCTTCTCCTTGCCTGCTGCGCCATTTTGTGAAAACCAAGTTGTCACCGGCTGAGAGCAGAGGGCAGGCTCAGCACACGTCCACTCGTCCCAGAGGTTGAGCGACGAATAATTTTATGTAAATTATGATGTCGAAGTTGTATCATGGTGGCCTGCAGGGAAGAATTATCAAAGTTAGAGTGGTAATTCATATTTGAAACCTGGCGAGTTTTTACAGGAAGGATACATTAACAATAACTATATTTCATGTGAAATTAATACACTTATTTCTCTGCCTGATTCCTGTGTGTGTACATTTACTGATTTAGGGAGTTATTTAGTAATAATAATTATCTCTGCATATATTAATAATTTAATATATGCTGTGTATTTTATTAGACTGTGGGTGGAATCTGTTTACTAGTGTGGGAACCTGCCTGTAGGTATTACTGACGATTTACCTTTTACAAGTGTTGATCTACTACTAGGCAACAATGTTATGGGTCTTCTCAAAAGTGAGGAATGTTTGCTTTGGAGGGACCCTGATTTGCAAAGTTTTAAAGTGAAACCTCAAGTTACCGTGACTGGAAATTTTTCAATGTGTACTATGACCAGCCAGGTGAGCAAGGGAAAAACTTCTGTGCCTTGCCTTGATCTTTCTTCTGACTTTGGTGACGATTTGGGCCTGGGAAACCTGTTCATTGAGTCTGACCTGAGTAGACTCTGGGCAGTGATGAAAACCCGGCCCAGGTCAAACCTAGTTTAGGGGGATTCTTGGTGCTGGCATGGGAGTGAATACCCTGACTCTAATGCAGCTGGATGAGGTCCAGGGATGTGGTGACTCCATGAAGGCTGTTCAGTTGCCAGTTGTTACAGAGGAAGTGGTTCCCATGCAGTCATGTCAGAGACATTTGAGGAAAAGGCTCTGAAATTTTTAAAGATTCCCAATGGAGGATATTTCAGTATTGAGAAGGGAGAGTTGGATAATAAATGTTTACCATTCACTTATCTCTTTATCAAGTTACCAGAGTTCCTGCCTCTTCCTAACAATTGTGTGTGTGTGGTTTTGAGATTTCTTGTAAAATTTTGTCAGCTAGGTTTTCAACAAGCAAACCAGAAGTCAAATTTTATACAAAGTCATATAGTTTTGAGAGACAAGTAAGTCTCAAAGGTTAAATTTACCAATGTCTATCACTCTGAGAATCAAAGAAAAATAGATTGGGTTTACCAGTCTCTCAGGACAATGCATGTTTGTTTTCCCCAGTACCAGAAGGACTGGGATGAGGGTATGCCCCTCCTATTCATTACCGTGTGGGGAAGAACTCTGGAATCATTAAGTCATGGGCTAGTTGAGGATGGTGATGCTTTCCCCTTGGTGTATTTTCTCAGTTTCAGAGACTGTTGGGCTAAGATGAGGTGGACGGAACCAGTGAACCAGCCTGCTGGTGCTACATGCTCTGGAGGCTAGAGAGGTGGTGATGGTACTGGAGCCGGCTCCTAGGAATGCTCTGATTAACTACGAATGGCACCTGCTGGTGAATGAGGTCTCTGATGAAACTAAAACCCACACACCTGATCAGAAAAATGCTTATGGGCTTTTTCAGCAATTTGTACAAGACTTTGAAATGGTTATTTTCGATGTTGAAGTGGAAAAGCTTGGTGTGTTGGCTCAGCCACTGTGGAACTCTGTAAATGAGTTTTTTGATGTTAGAAAAGGTGGCATGAATCCCCATGAGGCAAATGTAGCTGAGCACATTAAGAATGTTTTGAGCAGTAAACACGTCTTGAGGGAAGAGATGTGTATGAAGACGTGATTTTTTTTGTATTACCACTGAATTATGTGAGAGTCAGTGAACATTGCCCAGGGGTTTCACACTAGATGATGCTCTCACCTTGTTCACTGACTGCTGCAACATATATTTGATAATTAATGCTGAAGGGTTTTCTCTTAAAAATAATTTCATTGATGAACTAGATACCACAATTGTATGTGGCAGGTTACTTGATTTCTGTGTCCCAGTGTGCCAAATATACCTCGATGTTTGAAACTGTATTCTACAAGTACTTTAAATTTTTGTATAACTTTAAATGCAGTGAAATGTAATATTGCTTTACACAGCCTGTTTGCAAAATGATAATAATGTTAGCACTCTTGTAATGACTACTTTCAATGTTACACTGCTATTTTCTCTACAAGTTGATGCCAGTTCTGCTGGTGTTAGTGCTGCTTTGTTAAAAAAAAAAAAAAAAAACAACAAGCAGCAGGACTCGCCAGAGAATGTCCCAAGAAAAAAGGTGACTCTTGTTTGGTGCTGATTGTGCAGAATTTTCTCAGTATAGTGATCACAGTTCTACATTTCTGTCATGTACCGAGGAACCACACTCAAATGCTTTTGGTGATTCATTAAGTGAAGGGGATAGAGAATGTGGTTGCTCATGTATTTTCTAGTGTGTACCGTCCATAATGTAGTGTAAACATTTATCTGCTCTCATTTTGCAGTGGTTGCAGTAGGTGAGTAGATGGTTTTCTGACCACCTAGTTGGCTGAAGCTGGAGGAGGGAGTATCAGATTTCCCAAGAGAGTGTATGTGTTTTTAGTGGTAGTCACATCAGTACATGCCTACGTAAGGTATGCTAACATACGGTGTGGGCGGTGATGCCTCACCTGTGTGATGTAAGTGTATGGACTGTAGGACCAAAGTTAGTGGTACGGTGTTGGTGATGAAGCCATTTTTGGGTCATGAATGGTGATCCTGTGTGTTTTTTGTGTTTTCTCAAGGACCCACTTGTTTTATTTATTTTTTTTTTTGATCACCAAAGTGGGGTGACTCCAGGCTTCCTCGGAATGATTTAGGTGATGGCCTTAGAGGCCCACCTTTTGAGGGGTCAATGGTGATGACTCCAGTGTGATTTCAAGGTCACAGTCCCATTGACTCATTTTATATGTGACTTACTACCCAGTTCTGAAATCTGGTAATTTTCTCTCCCCTGTTCTCCAATTTCTCCCAGTGGCATGCTCTGCATAGCCAGTTTTGCTTATCATATATTGCTGTGAGATGCAGAGTTGATATTGTCTTTTCTCTCTGCATTAATACGTACACTAATTTTTTGCACTGTTTCTGGAGACTGTTTATATCTTTTTATAAAGTGGATGTTTTATCTTTGTAAGCAGAGTTGTGTGCTAATGAACACTTAAGTTGTTTAGAAAGACAGGCTGTCTCAGTTTATCATAAGTTTACTTGTATATTATTGTGTAAACTTTTTATATGTACAGCTCTTTAATTTTATGTCATATATTGAAAAATGTTAATATATGTTTCTTGTGTTTTTCTATGTACAAGTCAGTTGCATCAATTATTATTATTATTATTATTATTATTATTATTATTATTATCAAAAAGAAGTGCTAAACCACAAGGGCTATACAGCACTGCAGGGCAGGAAGGAAGCGAGGGTATCAGGTGGCAAAAGGGAGAGGGATGAGTAGTAGGTTACCGAGAACAGTGGGGCAGTGGACAGTGCAAGGGAAGAGGGCAGCAAGAGATTGAGGTAGAAAGGGCTGAGGGGAGTGCGAACGGTATCATCATCAGAGTTTGTGGAATAAATCAGTCATTGTCAAGAAGTCAATGAGAGAGTCAGGATTAAAGGAGGGACCATCAGTAAGAAGGGAGGGTAAAGAAAGAGTAGGAGAGTGGAGACGACGTTGGAGGTAAATTCTGTGTGCTCGTTGATAGAGTGGGCAGTCTAACAGAATGTGGCTAACCGATACTGAAACCTGATAATTCTCATTGAGAGGAGCAGGGTGCCTCTCCATGAGATACCCATGAGTAAGACGAGTGTGGCCAATGCAAAGACGGGAGAGAGTAGTCTCCCAACCTCGACACTGATGACAAGAAGACGACCAGTTACCTATACTCGGTTTAATAGAATGAAGTTTGTTACCGAGCAGATTTTTTTTTATATTTTATTTAAAACTTATCACAACACAAAATTGAATAAAAGCTTAAAAAATTATGGCCACAAGCGGTCCATTCACAAAAACTCCCAATATACAATCTTGCAAAAAAACAAACAATACTAATTAATACCCCGCTGCAGCTCATAAAAACCCCAGACCTCAAAACAAATTAAACCCTGTTTTTGCCAAAAAATCCTTTCACCCCCCCCCCACCATTACATAATTGAAAAACATCCCATCCCTAAAAAACTAACCATAAACAAAACCCCACTTAAAAAAAGATATTTACTTTCACATAATTAAAAAAAACACCCTTGTTTGCCAGGAATACCAACTTAAATAAACCATAAACGATTCCTGTCCACCTGTTTTTTTTTAAATTTCCATCACTTCACATTACCATTTTAAAAACATCCTGAAAAAATTTTTTTACAAAAAACCCCCCTTCACCCCCAATAAAATAACAGTTAACCAAAAAATTAATAACAATTTTCTGGGTTCATCAAAAATTTTACTTTACATTTTTAACAAAGTTTCTCATCCCCCCCAAAAAGTATTTTCCCATAATTTTTTTTCCCTAAAAAAACAAAATTTTCAACATAATTTTTTAAAACCCCAAAAATGTTCTTTTGATTAATAAACTCCCATAAAATAAATTAACCCTCCATTTTACTTCCATCTTATAAAATTTTTTCCTTCAAATAACTCCAAACACAGGGTTTTTTCTTGAAAATTTACATTCACAAAAACACCCCATTTTAAAAATGCCTCCTACCCAACCTTTCACATTTGAACACCCGGGTTTCTTGCCACCCTGAAATAACTAAACGTTGTACCATACATTCACACTTGAACCCCCAAAATGTTCTTTACCACCCTGCATCAACTAAAACTTGCACCATTACATTCACACTTGAACACCCAGGTGTTTTGTGCCATCCCGCAAAAACTAAACGTTGCCCATTAATTCACACTTGAACACCCATGTTTTTTACCATCCCTCATAAACTAAACGTGCCCATTACACACATTTTAAACCCCCATGTTTTTGTGCCATCCCTCATCAACAAACTTTGTACCATTACATTCACATTTGAACACCCCAGTGTTCTTGTGCCTCCCGCATAAACAAACGTTGTACCATTACATTCACACTGAACACCCAGGTGTTTTTGCCACCCCTGCTCAACTAAACGTTGCCCATTACATCACACTTGAACCCCAGGTGTCTTGTGCCATCCCTGCATCACAAACTTTTTAAACCATTACATTCCATTTGAAACACCCAGGTGTTCTTGTCCACCCTTTTCATCAACTAAATTTTGAAACCATACTTCACACTTGAACACCCGGTGCTTGTCCCACCTGCTCAACAAACGTTGCACCTTTCATTCCAACTTGAAACCCGGGTTTCTTGTCCATCCCTCCCCCAACAAACTTTGACCATTACTTTCACATTTGAACACCCGGGGTTTTCTTGTCCATCCCCATCAACAAACTTGCACCATAACAAAAATTTAAAAAACAAGCTATGTATACAAAATTAAAATTTTTCTATAAAACTTTTACACAAAAACAACACAACACTTTTATTCATAATTTTTGGGGCATAAAACAAACTTTTATCGTCATCAGATTTTACATTACAAATTTTGAAAAGGGAGTGTCTCACCCTCCATAAAACAGAACATTTTATTTTTTCCCAAAAAAAAACAAAAATTTACTATACAGAAATTTTTTTTAAATATCCAAAATTTGTTCACTTTTATTTTATGAATAAGCCATGAGATAATTAAAGCACACACAGGGAGTTTTCTTATCTTAAAAACATTACTTTCACACCAACACATTTTTAAACCCACATTCCCCTTTCATACCCAAAACAAAGCACATTTGCACACAGTTTTACGTGCCCAAATCCTGAAAACACAACGAAACTTTACACCATTAAAAAAAGTAATTGAAAAGAAGAAATTAAAAATCCATTTTTAAAACATCTATAAATCTCATGCACACAACACAGTTTTTTCGCTATTAACACAATCATCTACAGAAAAACCTAAAAAATGCCCCCCCCCCCCAAAAAAAAAAAAAAAAAACACCAAAAACAGGTCTCTGCAGTGAACATAACTCTAAAATTTTGGGAATAAAACCAAAATCTTAAAACATACTGCATGTTACTTAGTATTTTTAAACCCCAATTTTTTTTCCCAGGTTTTGAAATATCATTCAAACCAAAGAAAAAACGTCCACACTGGAACAGACATTTCCACCAACCAAATCCATTACACTTCATACCACCCACCCTGATTTCAAAAACCAAACCCAACACACCCCCAACCACTTAAAACCCGTAAAACCCACTATCAAAAGAAAACCAGTCCCTCATGGTTATCACTGCACCAATTTGCAAGACAACTGACTGTAAGCCTCGTAGTTCTCTGGAAAAGAAGCTCCCCTGCTCCCATAAATTAGTTTTTTTATTACACATCCTTATATCCCATGCAATTGCCTAATTCGAATCCACCCCCACATCTCCTTTTCCCCAAAATATACAAAAATCCACTCTACAAAAATAACGCCCTTTTATCCCCCTGACCCCCCTTTTTCACCCAAAGTTAAAAGCTCGAGGTCTCTACATTTTACCCCCACCTACAGACAAGAAACCCACCAAACCACATCCGACCTCCCCAATTCTTCACAAAAATAACCCGCATGAAATGCCTTTTTCTAGCTCACCACACTGACTCGGGAGGGTTTTCCCTCCACCAAAACCCTTAAACTAAAACTGCTTTCGAAGCTGGGATCCCCTCATAAATTCAACCCCAAACCCCGTACCCGGGCAAAAACATGAGCCTTCGAGTTTTTCCCATATCGCCCCCCAATCAACAAAAAACCGAAATGCCCTGCAGGATTTCATCCTCCCATCAATGAAAAAAAACCCCCCACTTTGTCCCCAAAAACATCTTTAACCCAATAACAAAACCCTCACATACTTCACTTTTAAATTAAACTTTTACCCCCCCACCATCTCTGCACATCCCCCTCACCTTCCCCACTCTAGCCCCTTTTTTCCCCCCCCAGCCCAATAACTCTTTTTTACATATATGGCTTTCCCCCTTTGGGCCCCCAAAGCTAAAAACCCCATTTCCCCCGCGCACATTCGACATCACCCTTCCTTGCTCACCATGCTCTCCCAAAACCCCAAACATAACGTAAACCGTCTCTGTATTTTTTGTACGTCCTGGTCCTCAAAGGGAAAACTTCCCTATACCCCAAACCTTACTTAAACCACGAAATTTAAATATTACCGCCCCGCTGTAATTGACACTCCCCCGTGTAAAAACCCTTAATTTACTTTTTTGCTTTCCCACCTTTCTCTCTAAATTTACCTGCCACCTCTTATGCTTCGCCATTTTAAAAACCCACAAATCTTTAAAAATTCCACCAAGCCCACCCAAACTCAAACCCCAACCCCCCCCCACCCAAGCCCCCACCCCAGAAACCAATTTTGCCCCATTTACTCTCATGCCAGACCCTCCCCCAAAAAAACCCAAAACCCTCCCCACCCACGCAACCCCCCACCCCTTATCGATATGGTATCATCCCCCTACCCACATGCCCCAAGTCCCTTCTCTCTCCCCATTTTTAAAGTCCCATCCGCTCAAAGACCCAAGAACGGGATGTTCATGCACACAAACAGAATTTGAGAAAGAGGGCACCCCTGCCATAATCCCCTCCCCATTTTTTAACCTGCCTTTCCCAACGTCATTAACTTGGAACCCTTTCCTAGCCATGTATAGATACGACCCACCGCACTAACTCCCAGTCCAAATCCCGACCAACAAAAAGCCCTCAAAAATTTTTTTATTCACACGCATATCATTCTCCCCAAACAATACCCCAAAAATCCTCCCCCCTTTCACCCTCCAAAAACCCAAGCACTCATGCCCAACTCTCATACTTTAACCCCCTATCCCACTGACCCCATGTACAAAACCCCCCAATTACCTTCTTTACCCTTTTAAACCAAAATTCTTTGCAAAAACTTGTATCAAAAAATTAGTGAAATAGCCTTTATCACTTAAAAAAACTCCCCACTTGCTTTTTTGCGAACCAACCAACCACTATAATACGTGTCTGATTAGCTTGTCCCCCCACACACACAATTCATGACCTTTTCCAACAAGTCTTTAAAATGCTCCCAATGAACTCTAAAAAACATTTTAAATCCCATCGATGCCCGCGCTTTTTTCCTGTTCATGTTAAACACTGCCCCTCAACTCCCCCCCACAATTGCCCCCCATCTCCATCCCCTCCTCCTCCTTTTTTGCCTAACCCTCACCCCCCTCCAACACTTCCTAAAAAACATCACCCTCCCCCCCTTTTTCCTTTTCTCTCGAAACCAGAAAAAGCATAATTTTTCATGCCCTTTTTAGTAAAAGCCCTGACCCTTAGAATCCACCCATATCCTCACTCACCTCAATTGCAAAATAGTTGACTCCTCTGTCTTACCCAAACGTCTTAATTTTAAAAAACTTCCTGAAGGTTTATCCCCCCACAAACAGCCTCCAATTCTGCCATCACCGCACTGCACAAATCTGTCATTTGTATCTCCGCCAATCTCCCGAAATTGCTCTACGGTTCCCATACTAACTCCCCCCTTCCCCCTCATAACACTCGTTCAGCTGACATTTCCAAAAAATTCGTAACCCATACCTCCACCTGGCTTTTTCCCACCCCTTTTTTTAAAGAATCCAGCAATACCCCTTAGCTCGCTTTCCCCACCATTCCCCAAAACACATGACCCCACTTTCCTTATTCCCAAAAAGAGTGCCACCAAACCCCCCAAAACCCCACACCCCCCCTCCCCCTTCACAAATCTCGCATTTAAATTTTCCAAAAACCATGTGTATCCTAACCATATCCTTCCAAACAAAATTCGCAATAACCCCCCTGTCAAAAACAAAACCCTTGAAAGTCGTAACTCCCAAATGAATTCCTTCCAAAACTTAAAGCCTATTTTATCGTGCACAAACCCCTTTGACAAACGTATACTCAAAACCCCCCAACCACCTCTCCCCAAATCCCAAAAATCCCACACCCCAACACATTTCATGTGTGTGTGTTGTTCTGTGTGTGGTGTGTGGTGTGTGGTGTGTGTTGGGGGTTGGGTTTTGGGGTTTTGTGTGGTGTTGTGGGGTGTTGTGTGTGTTGTGTGTGGTGTGTGTGTGTGGTGTGTGTGTATGTGGGTGGGGTGGTATGGGTTTGTGTGTGTGTTTTGTTTGTGTTGTTTGTGTGTGGGGTGTGGTGTGTGTGTGTGTTGTGGGTTTTTCACCTTTGTAACCCCCTTTTGGGTTTCAGGGTCGAGTCCTAGCTCCCGCCCCGCCCTTCCACCGGTTGCTACTAGGCCTCTCTCCTCCCCGCCCATGACTTTATCAACCCCCGTCTTAAAACTGTGTATGGTTCCTGCCCCACACGTCATTTCTAGGAAATTTCCACTGCCCCACAACCTTGACTGAAGAAATACTTCCTACTTCCTTTTGACTCATTTTTTCTTCAGTTCCAAATTTGGCCTCTGTTTTTTTGTGTCCCCTCCCTGGAACATCCTGTCTTGTCCACCTTGTTTTATTCCACCGTATTTTATATTCGTTATCATGTCTCCCCTGACCCCCCTGTCCTCCAGTGTGGTCGGGGCCATTTTTCCCTTAATCTTTTTTCATAGGACATTCCCCTTTGCTCGGAACAAACCCTTTTCGCAAACCTTTTTACTTTCCCCATTTCTTGACGTGCTTTTTCAATCAGGGTTTCCCAAAAAGGTTTCCATACCCAGTAGGGCCTGACATACACGGGGCAGTGCTTTAATGATCCTACTAAGGTATCGAATCTGTTCTCAGGGTTTTTTCCCTGCCCCATAGGGGCACATTATCTATTGATGTGTTCTTTTCCCGGGGAAAATGCCGTGTTATACTCACCCCAAGATCTTCTCCTTGATGAGGTTTTTAGTCTTTGGCCACTACCTATACTCTGTCTGCGGTCTTCTTTGCCCTTCCCAATTTTCATGACTTTGCTTTTGGCGGGGTTAAAATTAAAGGACCAGATGCTGGCCCAGGCGTAGCCTGTCCAGGCCCTTTTTTGAGCCCCTTGCGCCTGCCGTTTTGATTCTTCTCTTTAATTCCATCTCTGCAAAAAAGGGACATTCGATCTATCCCTTCCGTTATGTCTTCACATATACCAAAGAAAGAACGGGGCCCGGGCGGGCCCCTTGGAATCCCGCTTTCAGGGGCCCCACCTGACACCTTGTCGCTTTTCCATGACTCTTGTTGGCCCCCCTGCAGATATTCCGATCCATGCAGTGCCTTTCCTGTTATGTTCCCTGATCCCTATTTTTGCAGTAACCCTTGTGGGGAAAACTGTGTCAGGGCCTTTCTTGCAGTCCAAAAATATGCAGCGTCCACCCCCCCCTTTCTCTTGTCTTACTTCTGTCCCCTTGTCATAAAACTCTGTAGGTTTGTAAACCCAGGATTTTCCTTCCCGAAACCGTGCTGGTTGTAAATTTTACCCCCTTTTTTCTTTCCAGGTGCCCCACCATTTCTCCTTTGACTTCTCCAGACCTTGCATACTAACATTTAGTGATACAGGTCCCTTTATTTAGGCCCCATGTCTGTCTCCCTTTTTAAAAAAATGGACTACATTCCTTTTTTCCATACCTCAGGGAGTTGCCCCTTTTAAAAGATTTTTGAAGATCTTTGTTAATGGGCCCCACAAAATCTCTGCTCCCTCTTTTAAAGGCCATGGAGATTTTCTGGTCCCACCCCCTTTTAGGATCAAGTTCGCATAGCAGCCCTTTTTCACCCCCTCCTTGGGTTTATGACCCATCCAGCACTTGCTGGTGTGCCCCCCCCTTCTGATTTTGGGTCCTACTGGGTTTTCCACGTAAATACCTCTTTAAATTTGTGTTGAGCTCCTACAAAAATCTCGTCGTTTCTTGTGAATTCCCCATCACCCTTCCCCAGTCGATTACCTGGTCCTGACTGTTTTTTCTTCCCCGATTGGGGACAAAAGCTTCGGGGCATCTTTACTTTTGATGAGTCATTTTCAATTGTTCTGAGCCTCCCTCTTTTCTGTGCATATCGTTTCTGGCTCTTTTTGCTAATTTTTTTATTTTCCCATTTTCTGTCTTCTTCCTTTTTTCCCTTCTCTAGACACCTAGTTTTTTTCCTCCCCTAACCCTTTGGGGGGGAAACCCAAAGGCTCGTTTTTTCTTCCCAAATTATTTTGTTTCCCTTGGGAAAAAAACCCTCCCCGCCTCTTTATTTTTTTCTAATAGCCCCTCTTTCTGTTAGGTTTTCTGTTATTTTATGAAATGTCTTGAAGAAGTTTATTGGTATTTTTCCCCCTTTTTTAGTTTGGTTTTTCCCCGGTATTCCCGCTACCTCTCCACTTGGGGCTCAACTTGTATCGAAGCCAAACCACATGATCACACTCCCGGGGCCCTTTTATACTGAACCCCGAGTCCAAATACTCAGGGGAATACAAGGGCCACCCTTTTGGTTCATCCCTCTCTCTCTCGGGAGGCCCTAATATATTGATGCTGAGGTTTTCCGTACCCCCATCCATATCTTTGGCTCTCCATGTTGGACCCCCCCTGGGGTCCATTTTCCCAGTCAATCCCTTTTATTGAAATCACCAATAACTAGTAACTTTGCTCCCCCCACATGTGCTCTCCTGGCCATCTCGGCTAGTGTGTCGATCATTGCTCTGTTGCTCTCATCGTATTCTTCTCTTGGCCTCCTGCAGTTCTGTGGTGGGTTGTACATTACTGCAATTATCACCTTATGTCCCTCAGACTGGATTGTTCCTACTAAGTAGTCCCCTTTCGCCCGTGCCATCCATTCCTTCCATTTTCTCAAAACTCCACTGGTTTTTAATGAGCAGTGCAACTCCTCCTCCCCCTCTCCTCCCTCTGTTCTTTCCTGAGGATTTGATATCCGGATGGAAAGATTGAATCTGTTATTCTGGTGAGTTTTGTTTCTGTGAGTGCTATTATGTCTGGGGATGTCTCTTTGATTCTTTCGTGCCACTCCATACTTGTTTGTTATTCCATCTGCATTTGTATACCACCTTCAACTTCTTTTCTAAGACTGTGGTCTGGGAGGTATATTGGGGTTGGGGAAGTGGGAGACCTGGTAAGGAACTATGGGTTGTTGCTGTGGGGGTGGAGTTTGTAATGTAGTGGGTGGGGGCATTGGATGTGGCATGGGTGTTTTGATTTAGAGTGTTTGGTTGCACTGAGGTTGACCTGGTTGGGAGGCTTCTATAGGAAGTTGTGAGGGAGGCTGCATTTGATCTTCTTCCTGGGTCTGGTATCTCCTGTCTGTCTTCTCCATCCCCTCTCTTTCCTCCTTTCGCCTTTGTACCATCTCTCTCAGTTTCTGCCTTTCTTCTTGTGTTCCGTCGCGGTCGAGATACACCTTCCTGTATGCCAGCATGTCCCTTAATCGTGCTTTCTCCTGCAGGATCCTGGTCCGAGTCGCTTCTGCCTTGAAGGTCACTCTCACTGGCCGGGTTCTTTTTTTTACAAACCCCCCTATTCTCCGAAAATTTTCCAGCTGGGTCATGTCGTCTTCTCCTATTGCTTTCATGATGCTTTCAATTGCTTTTTTTTCCCTTTGTTTTCTTGCTTCATATGTTTCCCCTTCAACTTCCTGGAGCCCATACACAAAGACTGACCTCACCCTTTCATTCTCCCACTGCATATCCCTGCGTATCCCCTCATTTAATTTGGTTTCCTCCAATGCAGCTTTCCTTTCATCAGTTTCACTGGCTAATGTACTTGGGCTCAGTGGCCTGTCATTTTCCCTTCTCGGCTTTCCTTGGGCTCTGTTGTTGTCTGTTAGGGCCTCCACATAAAGCTTAGCTCTTTCATTTGCTACAGTCTCCTCTGATAGAGCTTCTCCATGCAGTTGTGCCCCTTCTTTCCCTACAGTCTCCTTATTTGTGACTGAGGTAGCAGTCTCTGTTGTCAATCCCAAAATGTTCTTTAGTTCTTTAGGCTGTTTCAGATTTTTCAATTCCTCTTCTAAACTCTGTATCCTAGCTTCTGCTGCTTTGACATGCACCTCCCACTTCCTGCTTTCCATATCTATCCTCTCTTCCATTCTCATGCTAAGTTCTTCTAGTTTCTTTTCCCATTCATGATCCCTTTTTATGAGCTCTGCTGCCCAATCTTCCTTTGCAGTTTTCCTCCTCCTGTCCCTTGGTTTTTCTTGTTGCTCTCTGGCAACCCATTTTTGTTTTATCCTGATTGCCTCAGAGTGGGATACCTATGTAGTTCTGTATGTTAGGTTAGTAGTGTGTATGTCAGAGTGTGGAGGGGGAAGTAGTGGAGGAACTGTAGCTATGTGGGAGAGGAGTGGGGAGGGGTGGGGAGGGTTTAGGGTGAATGGGGGAGGGGAGGGTGATTGAGGGAAGGGAGGGATCAGGGGAAGTAGTGAGATGTCGGTGGTGAGGGGGGGGGGGGTGTATGTGTGAGTCTGGATATGTGTGTGTGTGTGTGTGTGTGTGTGTGTGTGTGTGTGTGTGTGTGTGTGTGTGTGTGTGTGTATGTATGTGTGTGTGTGTGTGTGTTGCAATTTTGTGTGTAATTTTGTGTGGAATTATGTGTGGGTTTATTATGTACTGAAAGGTAGGTGGCTTGTGCGTTGTAATGTAAGTCTCAGTGGTCCTTGGCTGCCCACAACTTCTTGTGACCTGACCCCCAACCTCCTGGGACTTACCGGCACGTACTTACAGTGTATTGTGTGTGTGTGTGTGTGTGTGTGTGTGTGTGTGTACTCACCTAATTGTGGTTGCAGGGGTCGAGACTCAGCTCCTGGCCCTGCCTCTTCACTCATCGCTACTGGATCCTCTCTCTCTCTGCTTCCTGAGCTTTGTCATACCTCTTCTTAAAACTATGTATGGTTCCTGCCTCCACTACTTCACTTGCTAGGCTGTTCCACTTGCTGACAACTCTATGACTGAAGAAATACTTCCTAACGTCCCTGTGACTCATCTGAGTCTTCAGCTTCCAGTTGTGACCCCTTGTCCCCTGTGTCCCCTCTCTGGAACATCCTATCTCTGTCCACCTTGTCTATTCCCCGCAGTATCTTGTATGTCGTTATCATGTCTCCCCTGACCCTTCTGTCCTCCAGTGTTGTCAGTCCGATTTCCCTCAACCTTTCCTCGTACGACATTCCCTTCAGCTCTGGGACTAGCCTTGTTGCAAACCTTTGTACTTTCTCTAACTTCTTGACGTGCTTGACCAGGTGTGGGTTCCAGACTGGTTCTGCATACTCCAGTATGGGCCTAACATACACAGTGTACAGTGTCTTGAACGATTCCTTATTAAGGTATCGGAACGCTATTCTCAGGTTTGCCAGGCGCCCGCAAGCTGCAGCGGTTATTTGGTTGATGTGTGCCTCCAGTGATGTGCTCGGTGTTATGGTCACCCCAAGGTCATTCTCCCTGAGTGAGGTCTGTAGTCTTTGTCCACCTAGCCTATACTCTGTGTGTGTGTGTGTGTTTGTGTGTGTGTGTGTGTTTACCTGGACTTTACCTGGAGAGAGTTCCGGGGGTCAACGCCCCTGCGGCCCGGTCTGTGACCAGGCCTCCTGGTGGATCAGAGCCTGATCAACCAGGCTGTTGCTGCTGGCTGCACGCAAACCAACGTACGAGCCACAGCCTAGCTGATCAGGAACTGACTTTAGGTGCTTGTCCAGTGCCAGCTTGAAGACTGCCAGGGGTCTGTTTGGTAATCCCCCTTATGTGTGCTGGGAGGCAGTTGAACAGTCTCGGGCCCCTGACACTTATTGTATGGTCTCTTAACGTGCTAGTGACACCCCTGCTTTTCATTGGGAGGATGGTGCATCGTCTGCCAAGTCTTTTGCTTTCGTAGTGAGTGATTTTTCGTGTGCAAGTTCGGTACTAGTCCCTCTAGGATTTTCCAGGTGTATATAATCATGTATCTCTCCCTCCTGCGTTCCAGGGAATACAGGTTTAGGAACCTCAAGCGCTCCCAGTAATTGAGGTGTTTTATCTCCGTTATGCGTGCCGTGAAAGTTCTCTGTACATTTTCTAGGTCGGCAATTTCACCTGCCTTGAAAGGTGCTGTTAGTGTGGAGCAATATTCCAGTCTAGATAGAACAAGTGACCTGAAGAGTGTCATCATGGGCTTGGCCTCCCTAGTTTTGAAGGTTCTCATTATCCATCCTGTCATTTTTCTAGCAGATGCGATTGATACAATGTTATGGTCCTTGAAGGTGAGATCCTCCGACATAATCACTCGCAGGTCTTTGACGTTGGTGTTTCGCTCTATTTTGTGGCGAGAATTGTTTTGTACTCTAATGAAGATTTAATTTCCTCATGTTTACCATATCTGAGTAATTGAAATTTCTCATCGTTTGAACTTCATATTGTTTTCTGCAGCCCACTGAAAGATTTGGTTGATGTCCGCCTGGAGCCTTGCAGTGTCTGCAATGGAAGACACTGTCATGCAGATTCGGGTGTCATCTGCAAAGGAAGACACGGTGCTGTGGCTGACATCCTTGTCTATGTCGGATATGAGGATGAGGAACAAGATGTGAGCGAGTACTGTGCCTTGTGGAACAGAGCTTTTCACCTAGCTGCCTCGGACTTTACTCTGTTGACGACTACTCTCTGTGTTCTGTTAGTGAGGGAATTATAGATCCATC